>JAQPZY010001557.1:12500-1212500 GCA_029931535.1 Margaritifera margaritifera
TTTCTGAATTAAAGATGGTGAAGTTAAGTAGGTAATAAACCTTACTTGTGTTCCCAAGAGTGAAATACACAGTATCATGGTAACAGAAAAAATGTCAGAGACAAAAGGAACTTGTGGTATTTCTTTATTTACTAAAATACTGAACATACCTGTATAAATATACATGCAGTTTTAACAAGCATTGGTAAAAGGTCAAAACAGATAAATAAATAAAGCACAGAAAATAAATGTTAAAAAACCCCAAACATATATAAAGATTGGAATGGAAGTGGAATATGATTTTTCACAAAAGTGAAAGTAAAACTGTCATATACAAATGAAATGCACTAAAACTGATACTACAGCAGGAATGGTACTGTTAAAATATGTTCAAATTTAAATATTTGATAAATAAGACACAAAAATTCTTTTTTTGAAAACAATCTCAATAAATAAATGTCCCCAGAGATTTTACTATGAAACTCAAAGACACCATAACAGTTTGTAAGGTAAACAATTGCCAATACTCTACAACGGAAACCTTAAGCAAAAAGATTACACCATAGTCTATAGAAAATAAGTTTGAAACAGTTTGTACAAAATGAACAAAAAATATCTATTTTCAAAAGAATAAACTAAAAAGAATAAATCCATACACCAAGATGAGTAATCATTATCAAAGATGTAAAACATAAAAATGTTTTCAAACTGACAGTTTTCTTCCACCATGATAAAGTTAAGTATTATACATAGTGCACATTACTGAAAAAAGCTATTATTAATTGATTTCATTGTTTAAGTAGAGGCAATCAGAAAAAGATCAAATTTTAAATCTAAATAAAACAAGATTCCATTTATTTCATGCATCAAATATATATATCACAGTTACTGGAATAAACTTCCAACAGCATATGTTATAACTCCTTCTAATTCAAATATATGAACACAACCAAAGCAGGGGAACTGAAAAAAACTGCTTTGTATGTGAATACTTCTGTATCACTGTGAATGTTCTTTGCTTTTTTGACAGGAATATTTTTAGTGAAATAAAATATTTGAAAAAGTGATACGAGGTCTGGAAAAGCTTGCAATATTTGTCAGATTTGAATATTTATAATCCTCTTTAAAATAGATCATGAAAGCTGAAATTGTAGCCCCTAATGCTACAGTTCATGTTGATTAGACTGCAAATACACTGTGGGACATTCATTCTACTATTGTACAGTTCATGTTAATTAGACTGCAAATACACTGTGGGACATTCATTCTACTACTGTACAGTTCATGTTAATTAGACTGCAAATACACTGTGGGACATTCATTCTACTATTGTACAGTTCATGTTAATTAGACTGCAAATACGCTGTGGGACATTCATTTTACTATTGTACAGTTCATGTTAATTAGACTGCAAATACACTGTGGGACATTCATTCTACTATTGTACAGTTCATGTTAATTAGACTGCAAATACACTGTAGGACATTCATTCTACTATTGTACAGTTCATGTTAATTAGACTGCAAATACACTGTAGGACATTCATTCTACTATTGTACAGTTCATGTTAATTAGACTGCAAATACACTGTAGGACATTCATTCTACTATTGTACAGTTCATGTTAATTAGACTGCAAATACACTGTAGGACATTCATTCTACTATTCAGTAATTAAAGTAGACACTATAATGGAATAAATTACACAATAATTTGAGGTTATTATTCCAAGAAAGATTTTACAAAGGACACAAACATTAACTACTTATTTATCATATTGTAAGTTTAGTCTTGAAAATATTCTTCAAATGTTTCATCCAATCTTATTAAATCAGATCTTCTAACTGTTCCGGTTTCATGCACCATAGCAGAATCTGAAAACATTCCAGTAAGGTCATGTTCTGTGACCTTTCAACAGAAGTCTTACCAGCCAATGATTTTAAAATAAACAATTTTAATCAATCAAATATATGCAGGTACCAAATGTTTACTTGTACTTCAAAGATGATGGTGATATATGCTGATTTAGAACACAATAATGAAAGTACTGTGGAAGGCTAGTCTTTATGTAACAAAAAATAGTGCAACAAATTATGTTAAGGTCATTTGGTTAAAAAGAGATAATTTTGTCACATATCAGTATTCCAGCTAGTAATTTCTTACAGTGGGGAGTGGAAAAGGGGCATTTTTAGCACAAGGGACACTTGTGGAAGGCGAACTTTTTTAATAAATTGCAATTTTTGTGATAATAAGACTTGATGTCAATAATGAAATTTAGAATTTAATCTTTTTGGAAGTGGAAACATACAAAAGCACATTTGCAAGTTTATCCTACATGAAATAAACAGAAAAATAAGTGGAAAAAATAGAAACAACACAGATATAAGTTGTTTTAGTGATCTGGTGAGGGCAGGGTGGGATCTGGAAATTACTAGAGGCAGGACACTGAATGCAGGGTGGGAGGGGGAATGCCCCTATATTCCTACATGTATATCAAGCTGGATCACTGCATACAATACATATATTTTCTAGAAGACATACCTTGTTGGTTTGAGATGGCATTACATAAGTGCAGCCATTTTCCACAGTCACATTTGAGAATCTCTGATGTCTTTGTTTGTTTATCCTTGCATACAAAATGAGGCAATTCACAGTCAGGACTGTGCAAGCTGCAGTTTGATTGGCTGCTTTAAAGGTCACCAGAACACAACCTACAACTGATGTAAAATCTTTCTGCAATGCAACATATGGGAGCCTACTGTAGTTGGAAGATCTCATTTTAATAGGATAGATTCTTTACTCAGTTCTTAACAACATATTTCACTAATGACAAATGAAATATTAAAATGCCATTTGTATATATTCCCTCATTAGTAAACCACAAATTAAATACAAAATGGAATTATTCTGAACACAGCTTAGTCTTAGGATCCCAACCCAAATTGTTTCCATTAATAGCATCATATAAATGCATTTGTTGGATTGTCAAGTTTGATTTTAATTGATCTATGTATATCATGATATTTTTGCAGAAATACAATTCAGCTATTTTGTCTATAAAAAAAATGCAGGTTTCAAATTTTAGAGTTATATTTTTATGATTGCAGATAAAGGGAGATTTTTTGTATATCAGCAGGACTAACCAATAGTATTTTCTGCCTGAATCAACAATTGAAATTGTAGGGTATGCTGAATTACTCTCAACTAACATTACTTTATTCAGGTCATGTGAAAATAAGTTACTGTTCAATGAGGGAAAAATCCGGATGAACAAATCATACAATCAGAACATATCTTTTTATTGACAGGCAAGCATATCCCATTAGAAACAACAATAGTAGAGTTATCAGGCATTGAATTAATCTGAGCTGTTGGCTGAGATTAAATAACAAAAATACTAAATGCCCTTACTATAAAGAACTTTACTGGCTATGGCATATTCACAATCCTCAGTTGATGAGCATGGCATGAACAGTCTTTTATATCAGTGGATAAGTTATGGTTCCTTGAATGTTTTATTTAGTCAGAATAAAAATAACTGATGAATTCTATCACAAAGCCTTTTTAGTCCCTATTATGTATGTATCAATGTCAAAGACTGTGTGCCTCCAGGAAGAAGATTTTATTTCAGATACTGTCTACAGCCATTGTTGAGTAATTTTACCATCTAAGCTGACAATGGAGGCTACCTAAGCATCCACACAGAACAAAATGGAGAACTGCTTTTGTTGTGGGTGTTTTTTCATGCAATGATGACTATTTTAGCCACATTTATTGTAGCTGGTGATAGATTTTGATGGGATTAAATTTGGGGATCTGCATCTGAGGAGCTAAAATTTCTCTCACTAAAATAACTCATCAGGGTTTCCACCAGGATATTGTGCCAGAGAATCAGCGTGACCCCCTTGTATATTTTTAAAAGGGGAAAAAGGAGAAAAGAAAAAGAAAATAAAATTCCCTAAAGAAATCTGTCCCTGTTGTTCTTTTCACCTCTCCAGTCTCTGGGGTTTTCTCAGTCTCAGGTATATGGGAAAATGAATATTTGGGTCATACAGTTCCAGACTTTTCTGCAGCAGCTGAAATAAAAAATGCCCAAACTGTAATAACATGAAAATTTTTTGGACAAAAATGAAGAATTGTTTGTTGATGTAAAACAAATCCAACAGCAATTTTATTACATAAATAGTTTGTCATTCACGCTTGCTCATAAACCCGAAGTAAAATTTATTTCATATTACATAGGTACATGTCATAACATCATTTCAGGCAAAGCTATATCGTCTGGGAAATCTGAAGAATTCCCTTTAGAATACTATTTTGTGGTTTAATTGAATAAATGTTGTATCTTTTGTCATGTGATAAACAGAATCTTATGTTTGTGCTACTGTATATATTCACTCGTAAGTTGAGTCCAACTGCAAACAACAGACTCTGATTTGCCATTGCATAATGCACTGGCAGATCTGGGTCCATGTTTGTTCTACTGATTACTCCTAACAAGCTGCATAGACCGAGACTTTCTGGCACTCAGGTCTATTCAATTTACAGTTGGACCAGATTTATAAGTGAGTATCGATTATAATTTTGAACAAAAATTTACAAAAAAAAGTCAAATAATTTCAATCTTTGGCTAGTGTACAATGACCAACCAAACAACATTATAGGAGAACAGTTCCCTCTCAACAAGGCAATCTGAGAGAATAAAATTCTGTTTTTAAAATATTTAGGATTTACTTGATGACAATATGCAAATTGTATACACATATTATTATTAACATTTTTAACATTTCAGAGAGTAACCCTGCTTTATTGTCAAAAATGTTTGACTTGGAGTATTCTTTGCATCTTAATGCTCTAAAAAAAGACAATAGTAACCTGGCAATGAAGATCCCACAATCTGCTGTCGTAGTTTTCCTCCACCTGAGTTTGGAATCTTTCTGAAGCAAGTTTGGTAAACTTGTCAAATGTGTCTCCTCTCCTAGGTGCAAATATGAGAGCTTCACCCTAGTAGATTAAAACAAAACATGTTGACATGCATTCTTGCATAGTTATTTCTCCCATAGTACATCCGGGGGATGGGGGGGGGGGGGGAGGAGATTGAAACAAAACATGTTGACAAGCTTTCTGGCATAGTTATTTCTCCCATTGTACATCCAGGGGTGGGGGGAATCCATGTAAATTCTTTTTAAAGTTGAATGTGGGTTTATCATCGTAAATCATCATAAAAAACATCATCAAAACAAAATTTGCCTACATTTTGTACAAATTATCAAAAAGTTTATCATCAACAAGCATTGGCTTATGGAAGAATTAGTGATCTATTTCACCTGGTTTGATGTCTGCTGTTTTCAAAGACAAGAACTTCGATCTCATGCAATGTAAACAAAGCCACTGTTGTTAAACACATGCTTGTTCAGCACTGTGTGAACAAAAAGGCAGATAAAAAAAAAGATTAAGATGCATATACATTTAACCAAACAGTACAGTTGTAAAAGCTTTATAGATCCAGTCCAGGAATAACAATGCAAGTAAAAAATTTGATTCAAAGTTGATAAATGAAGTGACTGTTTATGTAAAAATAATGATTTGTACATGGTTTGTAGACATTACAACAGCTGCTTCCACCGCCAGGTTTAAACTCCTCAGTTGTGTTCTGGGAAAAGTTTGTGCATACTGTGTTCGATATATATAATATTATAAGCCTGTATACTGTGTATAAAATATTATAACCTTGTATACTGTGTATGACATATATAATATTGTAAGCCTATATATTGTGTATGAAATATTATAACCTTGTATACTGTGTATGATATATATTATAAGCCTGTATACTGTGTATGACATATTATAACCTTGTATAGTGTGTATGATATATATAATATTATAAGCCTATATATTGTGTATGAAATATTATAACCTAGTATACTGTGTATGATATCTATTATAAGCCTGTATACTGTGTATGATATATATTATAAGCCTGTATACTGTGTATGAAATATTATAACCTTGTATACTGTGTATGATATATTATAACCTTGTATACTGTGTATGAAATATTATAACCCTGCAGACTGCATATAATAAATATATATATATATATATATATATATATATATATATATATATATATATATATATATATTGTTACGACTCTATGGTCTAAGAAAAATGTAACAGAAAGAAAGTGAAACCAACAAATCAAGTAAAAATCAACAAGCAATTTATTACTAGATAATTAAAATGAAAAATCAAAAAGTCACTTACAGTAATGTGTTTTGAAATCCTAATAATCCAATAAGAATGATTGTTCTAATCACAAGTCCCAAATATAGAATGTTCCGAATTCACGGCTGTGTCCTGGAATGTTATGATGTGCTAATGGTCTCCAAAGTCCTGATGTACTAGTAATCTTGATGTGCTGATGTCAAAATGAAGTATTCCAAAATCTCTGAATAAGTTCACTTAAATTCCAAAATCATCAATTAAAAATCCAAAATCCAAAAGTTTATGAGCACTGTTATAATCCAATGAATATTTAAAATAATTCCTCTCTTAGAATTTGGAATGAATTTTCACAACTGTAATAGCTCTTTACAAGACTGATGGTAATGTCAAAACTGAAAAAATGTCCACCACACATGGTATATATAAAGATTGGTCACATGACAGAATGTTCTAGAATGTGTGTCATCTTAATGGAATTCTAACTGTAAACAAAATTCAACCTTGACCTTCAAATTGAGAAAACATATTGATCAAAACAACCTAATTCAAGGACACTAGTTAAACATGTTTTTCTAATAAACATTAAGATCCAAGCAAACATTAAAGTGAAGAAACATTTATAATTTCCTAAAACACCCACAATATTATATAAACATTGTACATAACACCTCCCCTCATAAAGAAAAAGAAAGATTTATATAATAAAGCTTTCTTTTGAATATACATCTAATACTATAATAACCAAAATTACATAAGAACATGTTTTATGATACTGGACTTAATTACATCAAGCAATATTACATTTCTAGGCATGTGAGAGTGCATCTGCAATCACATTGTCTTTTCCCCTGATGTGTTTGATGTCAATGTTATATTCTTGCAATATCAAACTCCATCTCAACAATCTCCGATTTTTATCTTTCTTTTTGTTGATGAAAGTAAGGGGATTGTGATCACTGTACACAATAATTGGAGAAAGAGCTGAGGTAACATACACTTCAAAATGCTGTAAAGCCAATATCAAAGCCAAACATTCCTTCTCAATTGTGGAATAATTTTTCTGGTGCTTGTTTAGTTTTTAGAAAAATAACACACAGGGTAATCCACACCACTTTTGTCTTCCTGAATCAATACTCCACCAACCCCTACATCACTTGCATCAACAGATAATTTAAATGATTGGCTAAAATTTGGTGCAGAAAGAACTGGTGCATTCTTAAGCATGGCCTTTAACTTGTCAAAAGATTCCTGACACTTGTCAGACCAATGTAATTTGGTTTTCTTACTCAATAAACTTGTCAAAGGTTCAGCAATTTTGGAAAAATTGGAACAAAATTTCCGATAATATCCAGCCATACCTAGAAATCGCATCAGTTGCTTTTTACAAATTGGAACTTGAAATTCAGAGATAGCTTTGACCTTAGCTTCTATAGGTTTAACTTGACCTTGTCCCACAATATGTCCTAAAAATGTGACACAAGCATGGCAAAACTCACTTTTGCTCAAATTAATTGTCAGATTCGCATCACTGAGTCGATCAAAGAATTTTCGAAAGGTTTCCAAATGATCTTCCCAGGTGTTGTTGTAGATAATGATGTCATCGATATAAGCGTCACAATAATCAAGACCAAATGTTATCATGTTCATCAGACGTTGAAACGTTGCTGGCGAATTTTTCATTCCAAACGGCATGACTTTATATTGATAAAGTCCATCTGGAGTTACAAATGCTGAAATTTCTTTTGCCCTTTCCGTCAGTGGAATTTGCCAGAATCCTTTTAAAAGGTCAAACTTGGTGACATATTCCGCATTTCCAATTTTATCAATGCAATCGTCCATTCTTGGGATTGGAAATGAATCAGTTTTGGTGACAATGTTGACTTTTCTATAGTCAGTACACATACGGAATGTATTATCTGGCTTGGGAACAAGAATACATGGTGAACTCCAGTTACTTTTACTTAGTTCTATGAAATCATTCTCCAGTAAATACTGAATTTCTTTCTTCAGATAGTTCTGTTTGAGAGGATTCATCCTATAAGGATGCTGTTTCACAGGCGCAGAATCTACAATGTCAACGTCATGATAAATTTTACTTGTTCGTGTTGGAACATCAGGAAACAAGTGCTCATAGTCATGTAATAGCTGTTCTAGTTCATTTCTTTCCTGTTGTTGTAGATGTGAAAGTTTCTGGTCTAGGTTGTTCAATATTTCTGAATTCCGAAGATTGGTTATACCAGAGTCACTATAGTCTGATTGTATTCCATCGTTGATATCTTCACTGTGTGGGACAGGTACAACTAAATTAACAGAATAATTAGCTGAGCTATCTCTGTCAAAATATTCCTTTAACATATTTATATGACAAAGTTGTTTCTGTTTCCGTCTCCCAGGAGTGTTAATGATATAATTTAAGTCATTTACTTTCTTTGCAACGGTATAAGGACCATAAAATTTAGCCTGAAGAGGATTTTGAGTTATGGGCAAGAGAGCCAGAACTTTGTCACCAGGTTTAAAACTCCTTTCCTGTGAATTTCTGTTATACCTTAATTTCATTTTTGACTGGGTAGTGTGAAGATTAGTTCTTGCTACTTCACAAGCCTTTGACAACTTGTATTTGAAATCAGAAACATAATCAAGAAGATTAATCTTTGAATCTTCATTTGAAAGAAGTTTCTCTTTCAATAATTTAAATGGTCCACGGACAGTATGACCAAAAACTAGTTCAAAGGGACTAAAACCCAACGACTCTTGAACTGATTCCCTAACAGCAAACAACAACAAATGAACACCCTCATCCCAATCCTTTTCTGTATCAAAGCAATATGATCGAATCATATTCTTCAAAGTTTGATGAAATCTTTCCAAAGCACCTTGACTTTCAGGGTGATAGGCAGAAGATTTAAACTGTTGGATGCCTAATTCATGCATAACTTGTTGGAAAATTCCAGACATAAAATTTGACCCTTGATCCGACTGGACAGATTTGGGAAGGCCAACAAGTGTAAAAAACTTCACCAAAGCTTTCACAATAGTTTTAGTTTTTATATTTCTCAGAGGAATTGCCTCTGGAAATCTTGTAGATGCACACATGATGGTCAACAAGTATTGGTTGCCTGACTTGGTTTTAGGTAAAGGACCAACACAGTCTACAATTATTCTACTAAATGGTTCATCAAATGCAGGAATAGGTTGCAGATGAGCCTTAGGTATCTTCTGATTGGGTTTTCCTACCATTTGACAAGTGTGACAAGATCTGCAGTATTTAGAAACATCACTTTTGAGTTTCGGCCAATAAAAATGATTCAAGATCTTGTGATAAGTCTTACGGACTCCTAAATGACCAGCCAAAGGAGTTTCATGGGCTAAATTAAGAATTTCGTGTCGATATGACTTAGGAACAACAATTTGATAGCTCACTGACCACTCGTCACCAGCGGGTACATCAGGTGGTCTCCATTTCCTCATAAGGACCCCATTTTTCACAAAGTAACACACTGGAACTTGTGTGGCTTCAGTTTCACTAATAGCTCTCTGAAACAAACAAGATATCTTGGGATCTTGCTCCTGTTCAACGACAAGGGATTGTCGTTTGTCATCCTGATTAGAACAAAGAGAATGAGTTGCCAAAAGAGGATCACTGTGATCAATACCATTTGATTGATCAATACCCGAGGAAAAAGTGACCTCATCAAAAGACTGACCAATACATGTGTCAGCTAAAGGAATAATATCCTGATCAACATCACTCTCAAGAGCTCTTTTTGCCATAGCTCTAGTAACTGCACAAGCAGGGTACAAATCAGGGATTTCGATTTTGACAGGATCAACTTTCTGATCCAAACAAGGCTTGTCAGTTACAAGTGGATTAACCACAACCTTATCTCCAGCTAGGTCATTGCCTAGTAATAAATGAACACCCTCTATGGGTAAAGAAGTCACTGCCCCAACAGTCACAGGTCCAGAAACTAAGTCTGATGCCAAATTTACACAATGGAGAGGAATATTTACAAAGCCGCACTCTACTCCCTGAACAAGAACACTTTCACTTGAAGAAGACTCCTCAGACAAAGGCAAAGTACCTGATAATAAAAGACTCTGAGAAGCTCCAGTGTCCCTTAATATTTTAATTGGGATAGGTTTGGCAGAATCACCAATAAGTGATATAGAACCTTCTGACATGAATGGTTCATAAGCCTCTAAAATAGAATCAGACTGGGGTTTGTTTGACCCAACAAATGTATTGCTTTCAATACAAGACCGTGACCTTGACCTCGTAGAAATAAGAGCATTTGGAAAAGCTCTGTCTTTACTCTGTCGCTTATTTTTCAACTTGACGAAATATGAAATAACGTGCCCTTTCGTTTTACAATAAGTGCACGTAGGAAGAGATAAGGATTTCTGATCAGTCTTATCAGATGTTTGATTCCTAACAGTTGTGCTGTTGTGAAATTTGGAAGTACTCGAATAAGATTGAAATGGTTTTTTACCAGAAAACTGCTGAGAGGACGATTTATTACCAAATGAAATTTTGTGAGTCAAGGAATAATCATCAGCCATACGAGCAGCATTTTCCAAAGTTTCCACATTCTGCTCGTCAAGATAGGTTTTAACATCACTATGGATACACCTCTTGAACTCTTCAATTAATACGAGCTGTCGGAGGTTATCATAACCTTGATCAACTTTCTTGGCTGAGCACCACCTATCAAATAGTTGTTCTTTATCCCTTGCAAATTCGACATGAGTTTGTCCAGTTTCTTTTCTACAATTCCTAAACCTTTGTCGATATGCCTCTGGTACCAACTCATAAGCTTTCAAGATGTACTCCTTAACCACATCATAATCAGTGCTTTGTTGTACTGACAGTGAAGTGTAGACTTCACGAGCTTTGCCAATAAGTACACTTTGTAATAACAAAGTCCAATGCTCTCTGGGCCATTTCAAGTTTTCAGCTATTTTCTCGAAATGAAGAAAGTATTTATCTACTTCTTTTTCCTGAAAAGGGGGTACTAACCTAATATATCTAGTAACATCAAAACCTGAACTTGTGTTTAAAGGAGTGGAGTGTGCTCTGTTTGCCAGTTCTAATTCTCTTAATTTAAATTGCATTTCCCTTTCTTTTCTTTGCATCTGCATTTGTATTTGTCTCTCTTCTTTCTGCATTTGTATCTGTCTATCTTCCTTCTCTCTCTCCATCTGCATTTGCCTCTCTTCTTTCTCTCTCTCCATCTGCATTTGCCTCTCTTCTTTCTCTCTCTCCATCTGTATCTGCCTCTCTTCTTTCTGCATTTGTATCTGCCTCTCTTCCTTCTCTCTCTCTATCTGTATCTGCCTCTCTTCTTTCTGCATTTGTATCTGCCTCTCTTCCTTCTCTCTCTCTCTCTGAATCTGAAGCTTTGCCAATTCTAAATCAATCTGGTTCTTTAACTCTAATTCCCTTAATTTCCTGTCAGAACCAGATACAGGCTTTCTCTTCAAACTTAAAGCACTGCTATCAAAAATTCCCTTTCCTACTAAATACTGAATCAAAATAATCTTGATCTCCTGTTTTGTCAATGATACTTTTGCCTCAGATAGACTGTATTTTCTGGCAAGCTCGAGCAACTCATCCTTTCTCATGCACTCTAACCCCTCCTGGGTAGGTTTTGAAATGAAATTCTGAACATTAGATGCCATTGTAAATGCTTGTTGGTTTCACACAAAAAAATTTCTCTATTTAAAAATCTTTGCCAAAGACAAAAAAAATTCTCAGAGACAAAATCAATATGAATTTCAAAGATAAATTTAATATCTCTAATATGCTTTAAAGAAATTCAATCCCAGATGACGAGCCCCCAATTTCTGTTACGACTCTATGGTCTAAGAAAAATGTAACAGAAAGAAAGTGAAACCAACAAATCAAGTAAAAATCAACAAGCAATTTATTACTAGATAATTAAAATGAAAAATCAAAAAGTCACTTACAGTAATGTGTTTTGAAATCCTAATAATCCAATAAGAATGATTGTTCTAATCACAAGTCCTAAATATAGAATGTTCCGAATTCACGGCTGTGTCCTTGAATGTTATGATGTGCTAATGGTCTCCAAAGACCTGATGTACTAGTAATCTTGATGTGCTGATGTCAAAATGAAGTATTCCAAAATCTCTGAATAAGTTCACTTAAATTCCAAAATCATCAATTAAAAATCCAAAATCCAAAAGTTTATGAGCACTGTTATAATCCAATGAATATTTAAAATAATTCCTCTCTTAGAATTTGGAATGAATTTTCACAACTGTAATAGCTCTTTACAAGACTGATGGTAATGTCAAAACTGAAAAAATGTCCACCACACATGGTATATATAAAGATTGGTCACATGACAGAATGTTCTAGAATGTGTGTCATCTTAATGGAATTCTAACTGTAAACAAAATTCAACCTTGACCTTCAAATTGAGAAAACATATTGATCAAAACAACCTAATTCAAGGACACTAGTTAAACATGTTTTTCTAATAAACATTAAGATCCAAGCAAACATTAAAGTGAAGAAACATTTATAATTTCCTAAAACACCCACAATATTATATAAACATTGTACATAACACCTCCCCTCATAAAGAAAAAGAAAGATTTATATAATAAAGCTTTCTTTTGAATATACATCTAATACTATAATAACCAAAATTACATAAGAACATGTTTTATGATACTGGACTTAATTACATCAAGCAATATTACATTTCTAGGCATGTGAGAGTGCATCTGCAATCACATTGTCTTTTCCCCTGATGTGTTTGATGTCAATGTTATATTCTTGCAATATCAAACTCCATCTCAACAATCTCCGATTTTTATCTTTCTTTTTGTTGATGAAAGTAAGGGGATTGTGATCACTGTACACAATAATTGGAGAAAGAGCTGAGGTAACATACACTTCAAAATGCTGTAAAGCCAATATCAAAGCCAAACATTCCTTCTCAATTGTGGAATAATTTTTCTGGTGCTTGTTTAGTTTTTAGAAAAATAACACACAGGGTAATCCACACCACTTTTGTCTTCCTGAATCAATACTCCACCAACCCCTACATCACTTGCATCAACAGATAATTTAAATGATTGGCTAAAATTTGGTGCAGAAAGAACTGGTGCATTCTTAAGCATGGCCTTTAACTTGTCAAAAGATTCCTGACACTTGTCAGACCAATGTAATTTGGTTTTCTTACTCAATAAACTTGTCAAAGGTTCAGCAATTTTGGAAAAATTGGAACAAAATTTCCGATAATATCCAGCCATACCTAGAAATCGCATCAGTTGCTTTTTACAAATTGGAACTTGAAATTCAGAGATAGCTTTGACCTTAGCTTCTATAGGTTTAACTTGACCTTGTCCCACAATATGTCCTAAAAATGTGACACAAGCATGGCAAAACTCACTTTTGCTCAAATTAATTGTCAGATTCGCATCACTGAGTCGATCAAAGAATTTTCGAAAGGTTTCCAAATGATCTTCCCAGGTGTTGTTGTAGATAATGATGTCATCGATATAAGCGTCACAATAATCAAGACCAAATGTTATCATGTTCATCAGACGTTGAAACGTTGCTGGCGAATTTTTCATTCCAAACGGCATGACTTTATATTGATAAAGTCCATCTGGAGTTACAAATGCTGAAATTTCTTTTGCCCTTTCCGTCAGTGGAATTTGCCAGAATCCTTTTAAAAGGTCAAACTTGGTGACATATTCCGCATTTCCAATTTTATCAATGCAATCGTCCATTCTTGGGATTGGAAATGAATCAGTTTTGGTGACAATGTTGACTTTTCTATAGTCAGTACACATACGGAATGTATTATCTGGCTTGGGAACAAGAATACATGGTGAACTCCAGTTACTTTTACTTAGTTCTATGAAATCATTCTCCAGTAAATACTGAATTTCTTTCTTCAGATAGTTCTGTTTGAGAGGATTCATCCTATAAGGATGCTGTTTCACAGGCGCAGAATCTACAATGTCAACGTCATGATAAATTTTACTTGTTCGTGTTGGAACATCAGGAAACAAGTGCTCATAGTCATGTAATAGCTGTTCTAGTTCATTTCTTTCCTGTTGTTGTAGATGTGAAAGTTTCTGGTCTAGGTTGTTCAATATTTCTGAATTCCGAAGATTGGTTATACCAGAGTCACTATAGTCTGATTGTATTCCATCGTTGATATCTTCACTGTGTGGGACAGGTACAACTAAATTAACAGAATAATTAGCTGAGCTATCTCTGTCAAAATATTCCTTTAACATATTTATATGACAAAGTTGTTTCTGTTTCCGTCTCCCAGGAGTGTTAATGATATAATTTAAGTCATTTACTTTCTTTGCAACGGTATAAGGACCATAAAATTTAGCCTGAAGAGGATTTTGAGTTATGGGCAAGAGAGCCAGAACTTTGTCACCAGGTTTAAAACTCCTTTCCTGTGAATTTCTGTTATACCTTAATTTCATTTTTGACTGGGTAGTGTGAAGATTAGTTCTTGCTACTTCACAAGCCTTTGACAACTTGTATTTGAAATCAGAAACATAATCAAGAAGATTAATCTTTGAATCTTCATTTGAAAGAAGTTTCTCTTTCAATAATTTAAATGGTCCACGGACAGTATGACCAAAAACTAGTTCAAAGGGACTAAAACCCAACGACTCTTGAACTGATTCCCTAACAGCAAACAACAACAAATGAACACCCTCATCCCAATCCTTTTCTGTATCAAAGCAATATGATCGAATCATATTCTTCAAAGTTTGATGAAATCTTTCCAAAGCACCTTGACTTTCAGGGTGATAGGCAGAAGATTTAAACTGTTGGATGCCTAATTCATGCATAACTTGTTGGAAAATTCCAGACATAAAATTTGACCCTTGATCCGACTGGACAGATTTGGGAAGGCCAACAAGTGTAAAAAACTTCACCAAAGCTTTCACAATAGTTTTAGTTTTTATATTTCTCAGAGGAATTGCCTCTGGAAATCTTGTAGATGCACACATGATGGTCAACAAGTATTGGTTGCCTGACTTGGTTTTAGGTAAAGGACCAACACAGTCTACAATTATTCTACTAAATGGTTCATCAAATGCAGGAATAGGTTGCAGATGAGCCTTAGGTATCTTCTGATTGGGTTTTCCTACCATTTGACAAGTGTGACAAGATCTGCAGTATTTAGAAACATCACTTTTGAGTTTCGGCCAATAAAAATGATTCAAGATCTTGTGATAAGTCTTACGGACTCCTAAATGACCAGCCAAAGGAGTTTCATGGGCTAAATTAAGAATTTCCTGTCGATATGACTTAGGAACAACAATTTGATAGCTCACTGACCACTCGTCACCAGCGGGTACATCAGGTGGTCTCCATTTCCTCATAAGGACCCCATTTTTCACAAAGTAACACACTGGAACTTGTGTGGCTTCAGTTTCACTAATAGCTCTCTGAAACAAACAAGATATCTTGGGATCTTGCTCCTGTTCAACGACAAGGGATTGTCGTTTGTCATCCTGATTAGAACAAAGAGAATGAGTTGCCAAAAGAGGATCACTGTGATCAATACCATTTGATTGATCAATACCCGAGGAAAAAGTGACCTCATCAAAAGACTGACCAATACATGTGTCAGCTAAAGGAATAATATCCTGATCAACATCACTCTCAAGAGCTCTTTTTGCCATAGCTCTAGTAACTGCACAAGCAGGGTACAAATCAGGGATTTCGATTTTGACAGGATCAACTTTCTGATCCAAACAAGGCTTGTCAGTTACAAGTGGATTAACCACAACCTTATCTCCAGCTAGGTCATTGCCTAGTAATAAATGAACACCCTCTATGGGTAAAGAAGTCACTGCCCCAACAGTCACAGGTCCAGAAACTAAGTCTGATGCCAAATTTACACAATGGAGAGGAATATTTACAAAGCCGCACTCTACTCCCTGAACAAGAACACTTTCACTTGAAGAAGACTCCTCAGACAAAGGCAAAGTACCTGATAATAAAAGACTCTGAGAAGCTCCAGTGTCCCTTAATATTTTAATTGGGATAGGTTTGGCAGAATCACCAATAAGTGATATAGAACCTTCTGACATGAATGGTTCATAAGCCTCTAAAATAGAATCAGACTGGGGTTTGTTTGACCCAACAAATGTATTGCTTTCAATACAAGACCGTGACCTTGACCTCGTAGAAATAAGAGCATTTGGAAAAGCTCTGTCTTTACTCTGTCGCTTATTTTTCAACTTGACGAAATATGAAATAACGTGCCCTTTCGTTTTACAATAAGTGCACGTAGGAAGAGATAAGGATTTCTGATCAGTCTTATCAGATGTTTGATTCCTAACAGTTGTGCTGTTGTGAAATTTGGAAGTACTCGAATAAGATTGAAATGGTTTTTTACCAGAAAACTGCTGAGAGGACGATTTATTACCAAATGAAATTTTGTGAGTCAAGGAATAATCATCAGCCATACGAGCAGCATTTTCCAAAGTTTCCACATTCTGCTCGTCAAGATAGGTTTTAACATCACTATGGATACACCTCTTGAACTCTTCAATTAATACGAGCTGTCGGAGGTTATCATAACCTTGATCAACTTTCTTGGCTGAGCACCACCTATCAAATAGTTGTTCTTTATCCCTTGCAAATTCGACATGAGTTTGTCCAGTTTCTTTTCTACAATTCCTAAACCTTTGTCGATATGCCTCTGGTACCAACTCATAAGCTTTCAAGATGTACTCCTTAACCACATCATAATCAGTGCTTTGTTGTACTGACAGTGAAGTGTAGACTTCACGAGCTTTGCCAATAAGTACACTTTGTAATAACAAAGTCCAATGCTCTCTGGGCCATTTCAAGTTTTCAGCTATTTTCTCGAAATGAAGAAAGTATTTATCTACTTCTTTTTCCTGAAAAGGGGGTACTAACCTAATATATCTAGTAACATCAAAACCTGAACTTGTGTTTAAAGGAGTGGAGTGTGCTCTGTTTGCCAGTTCTAATTCTCTTAATTTAAATTGCATTTCCCTTTCTTTTCTTTGCATCTGCATTTGTATTTGTCTCTCTTCTTTCTGCATTTGTATCTGTCTATCTTCCTTCTCTCTCTCCATCTGCATTTGCCTCTCTTCTTTCTCTCTCTCCATCTGCATTTGCCTCTCTTCTTTCTCTCTCTCCATCTGTATCTGCCTCTCTTCTTTCTGCATTTGTATCTGCCTCTCTTCCTTCTCTCTCTCTATCTGTATCTGCCTCTCTTCTTTCTGCATTTGTATCTGCCTCTCTTCCTTCTCTCTCTCTCTCTGAATCTGAAGCTTTGCCAATTCTAAATCAATCTGGTTCTTTAACTCTAATTCCCTTAATTTCCTGTCAGAACCAGATACAGGCTTTCTCTTCAAACTTAAAGCACTGCTATCAAAAATTCCCTTTCCTACTAAATACTGAATCAAAATAATCTTGATCTCCTGTTTTGTCAATGATACTTTTGCCTCAGATAGACTGTATTTTCTGGCAAGCTCGAGCAACTCATCCTTTCTCATGCACTCTAACCCCTCCTGGGTAGGTTTTGAAATGAAATTCTGAACATTAGATGCCATTGTAAATGCTTGTTGGTTTCACACAAAAAAATTTCTCTATTTAAAAATCTTTGCCAAAGACAAAAAAAATTCTCAGAGACAAAATCAATATGAATTTCAAAGATAAATTTAATATCTCTAATATGCTTTAAAGAAATTCAATCCCAGATGACGAGCCCCCAATTTCTGTTACGACTCTATGGTCTAAGAAAAATGTAACAGAAAGAAAGTGAAACCAACAAATCAAGTAAAAATCAACAAGCAATTTATTACTAGATAATTAAAATGAAAAATCAAAAAGTCACTTACAGTAATGTGTTTTGAAATCCTAATAATCCAATAAGAATGATTGTTCTAATCACAAGTCCTAAATATAGAATGTTCCGAATTCACGGCTGTGTCCTTGAATGTTATGATGTGCTAATGGTCTCCAAAGACCTGATGTACTAGTAATCTTGATGTGCTGATGTCAAAATGAAGTATTCCAAAATCTCTGAATAAGTTCACTTAAATTCCAAAATCATCAATTAAAAATCCAAAATCCAAAAGTTTATGAGCACTGTTATAATCCAATGAATATTTAAAATAATTCCTCTCTTAGAATTTGGAATGAATTTTCACAACTGTAATAGCTCTTTACAAGACTGATGGTAATGTCAAAACTGAAAAAATGTCCACCACACATGGTATATATAAAGATTGGTCACATGACAGAATGTTCTAGAATGTGTGTCATCTTAATGGAATTCTAACTGTAAACAAAATTCAACCTTGACCTTCAAATTGAGAAAACATATTGATCAAAACAACCTAATTCAAGGACACTAGTTAAACATGTTTTTCCTGATAAACATTAAGATCCAAGCAAACATTAAAGTGAAGAAACATTTACAATTTCCTAAAACACCCACAATATTATATAAACATCGTACATAACAATATACAGTAAAACCTGTCATGAGAGACTGCCCCTTCTGCCAGCAAAAAGTGGTCTCTCAAGACAGATGGTCTCTCATAACAGGTTTGTACAAAAAGACCAGTTTCCAAGGTCGAAATTCAGCACTGTTTAAGAGGGAAAAATAAGCACAATCATGTACATTTATTGTATTCTTTGTTCATAGTTGTTAAAATATTGCATGCATTAATCTGAAAATAATTTTAAATAGTAATAAAGATATAAATCCATCATTAAACATGAATCACATTTATATTTGAAGATCACACGTACATGTACTGGTATTAGCATATTAGTTCATTTCTAATTTACTCCTCGTCTTTTATAACACCCTAAATTTGAGTTTTAACGACATTTCAAGTGGCTATGTTGCAAACAGTCTTTCGTTTTTCACTTGTTTCAATTATATGAATTCTTTCCTCCAATGTTAGAATTTGTCTCTTTTTCATTGGAGGTTCTGCCGTTGTTATTAAAGTGCTAGGTGTTAATGTTATAAGGGATCAATTGTAATAATGACTGTAGCGGTTTTGATCAGGCTTTGGGGAAATATGGAATACATATACAATGTATATGTACCAATGAATGAAATAAAAAGACAATTAATTTATCCAGAAACAGAATAAATTTATTTAGAGACAACAGTCAAAGACTTTATTCACCGACAATACAAAGGGATTAACTCTATAAACGGTTTGATGTGTGGGCTGTAATCACTGTAACATCAAAAACACCCCAACAAACAACACAAGCCCTTCACAATGACAATCGAATCTGGAAAACGATTCTCACCTACTGGTATTAAAGACAAAGACAAAGACCTCATTCACCCCAGGCATTACGGATTAACTCCAAAGACAAATGATGTATGCGACCACTATATTGACTTTGGCACTACAATGGCAGTTAGTGACATGCACTTTAGTCTGGTTTACAGTCTAGAACAAAGGAAATTACATGCATGACCTGCAAAAGTTAGAAAAACTGGTAGCCAGTCTAATTTGTTTTTATAATTTTTTTTTTAGAACAGTCTTTACTTTGGAAGCGGTCGTTGTTACAAAGGATAAAATAAACATCAGTGGTGTTTGTCTCAGTTCTCGCGATAGGGTCGTTCATAGCAGTATTATTTTAGAACAAGCTGCCATACGCAAATTCGCTGGAAATCCTACGGATCATACTTTAGTCTCGCAGAAATAACCGAGGTATTTCCGAATAAGTAATCGGCATGTACTCTAGTCTGGTTTACAATCTATAACATATAACACTACATTCATGACCTGTACAACTCAAGAAACCGGTAGCCACCCTAATTTGTTTTTAAGTTCTTGATTTTGTTTTTAACGTATTTGCTTCTTAAGCTGTCGTGGTTACAAAGAGTTAAATAAAGGTCAGTTGTGTTTATCTCTGTTTTTGTGATGCGGTCGTTCATAGCAGTGTCGAAATGCATATTTTGACAAGAAATCGCGGTCGCTTGTCGCGTTTGCAGGTGGTCGCTCACGACAGTGCGTTTATATAATAAAATTGATCTGTGCATTACGATTGTGGTCGCTCATGACAGGTGGTCGCTCATGACAGGTTTTACTGTATATATATATATATATATATATATTATAACCATGCATATTGTGTATGATATATATAATATTATAAAACCCCAGTTACATGTATTTATGGATGTTCACTTATGCAACAACACTTAATGCACAGCTTGAAAATTATGAAGTCATCGATGTGACACCTCTAGTTACCCCCATGCATCATAACACTATAAACTCTGGGAAAGACTCAATGTAAGATGACATGGTTGCAACTTCTGTCTCTTATTAAATAATTGAGAAGAACAAAAAATATTCAATTTTAATATTCACAATACCAGTCCAGTGAAAAAAATCCATAAAAGTCAATGAAAATTATATTCGATTTTGGGAAATTATTGGTGATTTAGGACCTGCTATAAATCAGCCGAGCAGACTTGTGCAAAAACCTATGTGATCTCAATAACTGTGTTGTGCTGAAAAAAATTCACTCACCAACATTACCTTTTCTTTTGGTAAGAGTAGTCTATGATATTCAACCTGTGCTACTTTGATGAATTTCAAAATACTCGTTCAGCTATTATTTTTTGGACAATTGGGGACGGAGTACTTTTGCCATACTTTTCAATGTAATGACCCTTACTTGGGTATATATATTCAACAAAGTATAACACAAGAAAATGCAAACCAACCAATCAATTTCTGTGGATCGCACAGACTGTTAGCTATGTAAGATACATTTTTTCAAAATATTAAATACTCCAACATTTCATGAGCAACTCTTTAACTAGCATGATTTACATGGCTTGTACCATCAAAATTAAACTGAAGCATATGCTTTTCTCAGCAACTGGGTGAAAAGGCAATACAATCTGTACACAGGTGATTTGTGGGTGAGTAAAGAGGATGAAATTTCTGTTAAAGTAATTGAGGTTAAAAAAAACGTCCCATATTGAAAGCGAAAAGTCAAACAAAGCTACATGTAACATGTTTACCATAATATCAACACTGTACAAACTGAGTAAATTTCAATGAAGTTAAACCTTATCTTAAAAAGTGCATGCCAATGATGTAATAAATAGCAATCCAATCAAATGTATGTACATGCCATAAGAGTCATCTCCCTTTGTCTATGTTGGAAACACTCCACTCTGGAGGCTTATTGTTCCTATTAATATGATAGCACCCAATTATACTGTTATGTACAGTCCATTTTGAGGCTGATTTAACCTACAAAATGACATTGTAAAGGCAGGTACAGTGGTAGTTTCCAAAAAACAATCCTAATGTACTAGATAGATTTTAGCAGCAGCCTTCCTCCCATGATACATGCTAGAATCAAGGCACCTGTACTTACAAGTGGCTGCTTGTATGCAAGTTTTGACCAAAAAGAGGGGTGTGCTTTTATTATTGCATGTGGAGGTATTATGTCAAATACAGTACAATATGGTATATATTTGACATAGTACCAGCACTTTATGGTACATGTGACAAATTCTTGTAGAATGTACCGGTCTATAAAGAGAAAGTCATGTGTTTTTATCTTTTGGATGAGATTTCACTATGTCTCAGTTAAAACATCTGTTTAGAGATAAAAAAATTTACTCAAAAGAGAGTGCTGCATGTTTTTTAAATTGTATTAATTTTAAGGACTAGTAATCCTTACATAATTTTGATTTGAAAAGAATTTACCAATATCTTCGAAATATATTTCTTCAAAATGAAAAAAAGGACCTTTCTCGAAATTTGTTTATTTTATCATTATATCTCACCTCTGGTTTTAAGAGTGATTCAATAGTCCTGGCAAGGTCTTCTCTTCCATCATCAAAGAATAGGCTGAGTTAATAATAATAAAAATAATAATAATAACAGCACCTAAAATCTGAAGTAATGAATGTGTTCCAACAATTCTTCTGTCATTCACTCCCTGTCCTGTACTACAATTTCATCTCCCTAGTTAGAGATGGATCAAATTAAAGATAATCCATGTTTCTTGCATAGCAATTAAACTTCATGAAAGCTAAAGATCAAAGAAGTCACAACTGAGTACAGTGAACAAAATTTCCTTAATCTTAGACATGAGTTAATTATTCAACATAATAGCTATACTAACATATACTATCCTACTTATTATATACATTACAACATTAATTTGCCGCTCTATGTTTCACAGTTGAGAAAAAAAGTTGTGTAGGTTGTTTCCATATAGAACCATAAATACACTACACCAGTTGTGATAATAAATATAATACTCAATCATTAGGTTGTAATGGACAAAGTGTCAATCATGAGGTTGTAATGGACAAATGTCAATCATGAGGTTGTAATGGACAAAGTGTCAATCATGAGGTTGTAATGGACAAAATGTCAAAGTTCATGCATTGTAATGTCATATAATTACACAATTTTACCAATCTTTTTGTAACAAGCATTGGTTAAAATCTGATCATGTGGTGCAGAAAACTAAAAGTTGTTAGTTCATAACACCAGAAAGGAACTTCTTCTGTATTCATGTTCCCTTCTTGTGTGCTTTGAAAATATTTGTAAACAATGGTTAAAATAGAGTTTTGTTATTTCTTGAGATTTGTTATTATTTTTAGAACTATTTGTAATTATAAGAATTTAACTTCATACTTTACAGGATTCATGAAGTCATCAAGCTTGAAAATTAATAACATGATGCATGAATGTTCATAGCAAAATGTAGTCTGTTCTTGCATTGTGTGTAATTGATTGAATGCAGTCTGCTTCTGCATTGTGTATAATTGATTGAATGCAGTCTGTTCGTGCACTGCGTCTGATTGATTGAATACAGTCTGTTCCTGCATTGGGTGTAATTGATTGCTGATTTTCAAGCTTCAGAATTTCATGAATCCTGTAAAATGTGAAATTCAATTCTTAAATGACAGAATTTTACCACTGATGTAGATGACATCATAAATAAGCCCCTCACACATTTGTAATACCCTCCAGAACATTCATAGATATGACAGCCGTCATGTGACTGTTAATTGATCAGTGATATATTTACAGGTGAAATTAACAGAAGTAACAGAGTGGAATTTTCCAGTTTATTAACATCATGTATATATGAAATTTCTATGACCCCTGCATACATTTGACAACCACTGCCGAACATTACAAGGTCACAATTATATGTGATATCTCTCTCTCTCGCACACACACACACATACACAATGTACATGCACTTTTGATGGGGTAGAATCACATATTCATCATGTAATCTTGAAAGTTTGGGGACAAGAAGAACATTAATCAAGATAGAAATAATAACTGACAAACCAGTCTGCACAAAGGACAAAATCAAATTTTTCCACCATGTTCTCTGGTAATGGATCCAAACCCCATCTGATCACACTGTTAACAAAATAAAGATTTGTACATTAAAGACATTTTAAAAATAACATGGCAAACAGTTTCCTGGTCATTCATAAGAAAAAGAACATTTAGGGGAACTAAAATAAAAAAAAAAAAACTAAATGGTGGTAAAGGATAATTGCTAAAAAAAATCATGCATAAAGTCACGAAAAACTAGAGCTTGTAATGATGGGTGCATTGCAATGGGCCCCACTGTACAATTTGCTCAGAAGAACTTCTGTTGGAAAACCAAACTTTGAAGATGAGCATTCAGTGGCCATAGCTCTTATAAATGATGATGCTGAATGCTGGAAATCCAACTCATTCAAGGTCTCATCAATATAAAGGTGCATCATAACTCTCCTATAATGCAAAATTCCTTAAAGTTGTGCAACAAAATGTAACATTAGGAGGCCAGGCATTCTGGGGAAATTATTCTTCTAAATGATATTGTGGAACACTTGAAATTAAACTCATTCAAGGTCTCATCAATATAAAGGTGAATGCCAAATTTGGTTTAAATACAACAAAGCTTAGTAAAGTTATACTGCAGAAACTGAAGTCAAGAGGATTGGCAATCAGGGGCCATAACTCTGTAAATGATGCCATGGAATACTGGAAATGAAACTCACTCAAGGTGTCATAAATCTGAAGCCACGTGCCAAATTTGGTTGAAATCCAGTAAATTTTGATGAAGTTATCTTACAGAAACCAAAGTTGGGAGGACGATCAATCAGCGTCCATAACTCTTCTAAACAATATGAAACCCATAAAAGGCACATGTAAGTCTGTGAAATACAATGTTCACACCAAACTGCATTAGAATTCTTTGATTGGTTATTGGGCTATGCTTGTTACAAGTAACGTCCCATGTAAAGATGTGAAGTTAATTGTCAACAGCCATAACCAAAACCAGAATAGAGTTGACAAGATAAAACCCATAAATGGAAGATGTAGGTCTTTAGACAATGTACTCATCAAATTGCATCAGAATATGTTCAATGGTTCCTGAGATATGTTGGTTACAAGGAACATCTACATATAATATGCGATCGCCTACCAAATCGCATCATATTGTTTGTATGGGTTTCAGAATTATGCAGATTACAAGCAACACCCTATGTAAAGATATGAAATTAAATGTCAAGGGCCATAACTCTATCAAACAAAGTACAATAATCAGTGCATTATACACCTAACCTGTGTTTACTACTCCCCTATGTTGGGACTTAACACACTAAATTTAATATGCAGAAATCATTACTGTCTTATTAGACTTACCATGAGTATGAACTCTGATCTTTTCACCTCAGAATCTATAATTTTATTTATTATCGTAAATGCATGCCATCCACAAACTTTGATGAAAGAACTTACTCTAGAAGAAAAGTTATTCTGCAAAGTCCATTTTTTTAGCCCCAATGACCAGGACCTCTAACCCCAAAATCAATAGGCATCTCCCATACCTTAAGAGTGCAAGCACTCCACAAACTTTGGTCAAGATAAGTGGTCTGAAAACTACAGTTATTATATACAAAACAGTTTTCTTCTTTCAGTCATAGTGACCTTGATCTTTGATCTTTGGACTCCAAAACAGATAATCTTCTTCATTACTCTAAGTACAAGCCATCCACAAAGTCTGGCCCAGGTCTTTGATGTAGAACCAATGTTACTGTGCAGAAACCATTTTTCTTCTTTCAGTCAGTGACCTTGAACTTTTGATCCCAATGCCAATAAAGTTCTTCATTATCCCAAGTGCAAGCTATCCACGATGTTTGGTAACTGTAGATGATGGAGAACAAGAGTTATTGTGCAAAAACTGTTTTTACTTTTCAGTCACAATGACCCTGACCTTTGACCTTTTGATTCCAAAATCGAAAGGGTTCTTGTGTACCCCATTTGCAAGCTTTCCAAAAAGTTTGGTAATTGTAGATGGTGGACAACTAGTTATTATGCAGAAACCAGTCACAGTGGCCTTGGTTGGAATAGATAAAAATAATTTTTACAAATAATATGAAACAAGAATCATCACTTTCTTAGCTATCATATATATTGAGATTAACAACTTTGTTTTGAAAATAAACAATGGTGCATTATGAAAATAAACTGGTGCATTATGAAAATAATTTTACGAAGTACATTTAACAACTTATATGCATGGTGACCTACATTATGGGGAAAGATCTGTATGTATCCATCAGATGCTGGTATCAACATAGAAATAACATCCAGGGGACAGATTTGCATGTATCCTTCAAAGATGCTGGTATCAACATAGTAATAACATTATGGGGAAAGATTTGTAGGTCTCATTCAGATGTTAGTATCAACACTGTAATGACATCATGGGGAAAGATTTGTATCTATCCTTCAGATGCTGGTATCAACATGGGGAAAGATTGTTATGCATCCTTCAGATGCTGGTATCAACATAGTAATAACATCATGGGGAAAGACTTTTATGTATCCTTCAGAGATGCTGGTATCAACATAGTAATAACATTATGGGGAAAGATTTGTATGTATCCTTCAGATACTGGTACCAACATGGGGAAAGATTTGTATGTATCCTTCAGATGTTGGTATCAACATGGGGAAAGATTGTTATGTATCCTTCAGATGTTGGTATCAACATAGTAATAACACCATGGGGAAAGACTTTTATGTATCCTTAAGAGATGCTGGTATCAACATAGTAATAACATTATGGGGAAAGATTTGTATGTATCCTTCAGATGCTGGTATCAACATAGTAATAACACCTTGCGGTAAGATTGGTATGTATCTTTCAGATGCTGGTATCCATATTGTAATAACATCATGGGGAAAGAATTCTACATATCCTTCAGATGCTGGTATCAACATAGTAATAACATCATTGGGAAAGATTTGTATGTATCCTTCAAATGCTGGTATCAAAATAGAAATAACATCATCGGGAAAGATTGGTATGTATCCTTCAGATACCGGTATCAAAATAGAAATAACATCATCGGGAAAGATTGGTATGTATCCTTCAGATACCGGTATCAAAATAGAAATAACATCATCGGGAAAGATTTGTATGTATCCTTCAGATGCTGGTATCAACATAGTAATAATATTATGGGGAAAGATTTGTATGTATCCTTCAGATGATGGTATCAACATAGTACTAACATCATGGGGAAAGATTGGTATGTATCCTTCAGATACTGGTATCAAAATAGAAATAACATCATGGGGGAAAGATTTTTATGTATCCTTCAGATGCTGGTATCAACATAGTAATAACACCATGGGGAAAGATTGGTATGTATCTTTCAGATGCTGGTATCAAAATACAAATAACTTCATGGGGAAAGATTTTTATGTATCCTTCAGATGATGGTATCAACATAGTAATAACACCATGGGGAAAGATTGGTATGTATCTTTCAGATGCTGGTATCAAAATACAAATAACTTCATGGGGAAAGATTTTTATGTATCCTTCAGATGCTGGTATCAACATAGTAATAACATCATTAATATATGAAATGATTATCTTCAGACTAATGATTGGTTTGCAAAAATAAGAATTCCAGTCCAATTGCGGATGTGAACAACACCCTCACCTCCATTTTACCACATTTCTAGACTTTACCAACTGTTTTATTACTTACCAAGACTTTGCACAGTTCATTTTTCCATAATAAACATGTTTCACCAGCTTAATATTTAGCAATACTAAATTGGAATCATTTTCCATAAGGCCACCATTTTCTTGAACCCATGAGCAGTACCTGGATGTGCAGTGTGTGACATCAACCTATCTTTTTGACAATGACCATAGACGATTCACAAAATTAAATGATATCCAATTATGTGCAAGGGTTGCAGAGCTATGTGGGTTACAAAAGGTGTGAATGGATGGACAGACAGACAGAGACAGATTAACAGATGGAAGTGATTACTATAGGGATCATGCATCTCGATGAACTTCAAAAATATAAGGTGCAGTTCATATTTAGTAAAATCAAGCTGAACTCAATTTTGATGATTTATGCTTAATAATATATGGGAAGTTAATTTATAACATAAATTATGGTATTTTAACTTCATTCAAATTGTGTGATTCCTGTAAATTCAGCATTATCGTGGCATACCATTATTGTAATTAGCCTACTGACAAAAAGTGACCTATACATGTAAAACCATGTTGCTATTCATATGAAAAACCTTTTTGTAAACTTTGTTTTCTCAAAATTGTATGAAAAGTTTTTGCTCTAGTCAATATTGTAATTTACAGTACTCATGCAATGAATGTAGGGCCATGCAAAGTTATCTAATATTGTAATTTACAGTACTCATGCAATCTGAATGTAGGGCCATGCAAAGTTATCTAATATTGTAATTTACAGTACTCATGCAATCTGAAAGTAGGGCCATGCAAAGTTATCTAATATTGTAATTTACAGTACTCATGCAATCTGAATGTAGGGCCATGCAAAGTTATCTAATATTGTAATTTACAGTACTCATGCAATCTGAATGTAGGGCCATGCAAAGTTATCTAATATTGTAATTTACAGTACTCATGCAATCTGAATGTAGGGCCATGCAAAGTTATCTAATATTGTAATTTACAGTACTTGTGCTATCTGAATGTAGGACCATGCAAAATTATCTAATACTGTAATTTACAGTACTCATGCTATCTGAATGTAGGACCATGCAAAGTTATCTAATACTGTAATTTACAGTACTCATGCTATCTGAATGTAGGGCCATGCAAAGTTATCTAATATTGTAATTTACAGTACTCATGCTATCTGAATGTAGGGGCATGCAAAGTTATCTAATATCGTAATTTACAGTACTCATACTCATCTTATCTGAATGTAGGGACATGCAAAGTTATCTAATATAATAATTTACAGTACTCCTGTTATCTGAATGTAGGACCATGCAAAGTTATCTAATATTGTAATTTACAGTACTCATGCTATCTGAATGTAGGGGCATGCAAAGTTATCTAATATCGTAATTTACAGTACTCATACTCATCTTATCTGAATGTAGGGACATGCAAAGTTATCTAATATAATAATTTACAGTACTCCTGTTATCTGAATGTAGGACCATGCAAAGTTATCTAATATTGTAATTTACAGTACTTATCTTACTTGAATCTAGGGCCATGCAAAGTTATCTAATATCATAATGCACAGTACTCATCTTACCTGAATGTAGGGCCATGCAAAGTTATCTAATATCATAATGCACAGTACTCATCTTACCTGAATGCAGGGCCATGCAAAGTTATCTAATATCATAATGCAGAGTACTCATCTTACTTGAATGTAGGGCCATGCAAAGTTATCTAATATCATAATGCAGAGTACTCATCTTACCTGAATGCAGGGCCATGCAAAGTTATCTAATATCATAATGCACAGTACTCATCTTACTTGAATGTAGGGCCATGCAAAGTTATCTAATATCATAATGCAGAGTACTCATCTTACCTGAATGCAGGGCCATGCAAAGTTATCTAATATCAATACACTTGCATTGTTTATACAATGTATTCTGATGCTTACCTGGCAGAGAGTTTTGTTTTATCAACTAAGTCATTTTCCATATTCTTTTTTATAATCTCTTTCAGATCTGTAATCAGAACAAAACATTTTTTTAACACCATGCATATTTTTTTTATAGGATGATTCTCACCAATTCATTAGTGAATGAAATGTATTTCCTACATAACAAATGCCGTAGACATAAAAAAATCCTAAATCATTCCAAGATATCCCTGGGATGTTGATTTGCAAGAAAAAATATGAGAAAGAGTTTAACTGAAATAGAATTTAATTTCAATTATTGTTGATTGGGTGGGGTCATCCATATAACTAATGCATATATGGGATTTGTCATGAAAAGCTGTGAAAAGCTGCTTGAGTCATCAAATTTCTTAATGGGACCTATGGTATATTCTCGCTTGTAAGTCGAGTCCAACAGCAAAACTGCATATATCCAGATCTGCCATTACATAATGCACCATCAGATCTAGATCTATGCAGTTTGTTAGGAGTAATCAGTAGAACAAACACACAGACCCTGATCTGCGGTGCATTATGTGACAGTAGATCAGGGTCTTATTTCTTTGCAGTTGGACTCAAGTTACAAGTGAGTATATATAGTACATATACAATTTTCACATGGCCCAATGCTCATCAAGTGGGCCCACTGGCTTTCTAATTAAGAGATTACGGATTGTATACAAGGATTTTTAGAACAACCATTTGCTATACAGCTTTGTTGTTCCCATGTTTACCAAGAAAAGGTGGAATTATATTTCAATTAATAATGCATCTTCAAGAGATATGGATCAATTATGTCAAAGAACTTCCACACCATGACAGACATTTCACATCTTTGGTTATAATTTTATAAACTCTAGATGTTTTTCAAATCAAAATGAAATGGCATAAATAACTAATGCAGTTATAATATCAAAGTGTAGGCAAACAAGTGACATTCATACATAAGGCATGCAAATGCAAATGACATAGACTCTGTATCAATATGTTATTGTGACTAGCTCAAGATTTGTGTAACAACATGCTCAACTCTCATTCCTGTAGATTTCAGGGTGTGGAGATGAAATAAGTAAGGTAAAAAAGAAATTCTCTTTTTTTTGTTGTTGCTCTTTTTGATAAATCAACATTATTAAAATAAATAAGACTGTATCTTGTCAAAAACTGCTATTAGTTATGCTAACTCCTTAAAGTGGATGATACAGGCCCTGTGCAAAGGAACCTCTGTCACCAGCCTGTGTCTGGATACTTGTAATTGCTAAAATACACACTGTCTCCACTTTCACATTAAATTAATGAGACATTATGGCCAACTGCAAGAGCTGTGCTAGAAGTGGGGGCACTGACTAACAGGGACATAGTGCTTTAGTAGAAATTTTAAGCTTAATTCTGCAGAGTATCACCTGATTTGCAAGGAAATCATGAATCAATATATAATTTGTAACTGAACTCAGGAAATACAAGTTGAGTAAATAAGAAAATTGTAAAAATTAGTTTAGAGTCTAATCTCAGAGTGAAAATAAAATCAATTTTTCAGCCTGTATGCTTCAATTTCTTATATAAATGCAATGACCTAGTTACATGATATTTATAAAGCATGGATTTGCTTGATTTTTAGCATTCTCAATCAAGTTGTATAAGCTATAGTTAAATGATGTTCAACACAGATAAAAAAAAAATAAAGAGGCCAAAGAGGACTTATATTGCACACCTGGTTCATTTCACTAAGCAGGCTTATGTATTATTATTGACAGGGCTTTAAACAGAAGAACTTCTGTTGAAATCCAAAGTAAGGAGAAGATGGGTATTCAGGAGCTGTAACTCTTCCAAATAATGATGTGGAATGCTGAAAGCCTTGTTAACACATTCAAGGTGTCATCAATATTAAGGTGCATAATAACTTTGGCTGAAATGCAATAATTCTTAGATATGTTATGCTGCAGAATGTAATGTAAAGAGGCTGGGCAATCAGGGACCATAACTCTCCTAAAAGATAACATGGAACACTTGAAATTCAACTCCCTCAAGGTTTCATCAATATAAAGCTGCATGCCAAATTTGGTTGAAATGCAACAAACTTAGTAAAGTTATGATGTGGAAACTTAAGTCAGGAGGATGGGCAATCAAGTTCCTGTAAATGTTGTGGAATGCTGGAAATCAAACTCACTCAAGGTGTCGTCAATCTAAAGCTCTATGCCATATTTGGTTGAAATCCATTAAATTTTGGAGTCGTTACTTTACAGAAAGAAAAGTTAAGAGGCTGAGCAATTAGCTCAACATAACTCTTCCAAATAAGACTAAATCCATATAAGGCACATGTTGGTCTATGAGACAATGTTCATACCAAATTGTATCAGAATATACTGAATGGTTCTTGAGCTAGGCTGGTTACAAAGAAATCCCATGTGAAGATATGAACTGCCAAGGACCATAACTCTATCCAAAATGGAGTTGAATAGGCAAAAATCAAAACAAAAGGCACATCCAGGTCTATGACATAATGAACACATCAAATTGCATCAGAATATGACAAATGCTGGAATATGCTGCGATAGTGGAGATGTAATACTGATTGAAAAAGGGTAATAACTCTGTCAAAATTAGACCTGAAGAGACATGTAATAGGCAATTTACCTACCAAATGGTATCCAATTATGTATAACAGCTGCAGAGTGAAACAGGTTACAAGTGTGAACAGACAGATCAATGGACAGAAAAGGTTATTACTATAGACATCCCACATGTACATATGGGGCTACAACTAGTGTCAGTGGTTCACTTAAACTTTTTTATGTTTACTAAACTTTCATATGAGAAAAAATTATTTATATCAGATGCTGCATTTATGAAGTCTGACAAGTGAAAAAAAGGGAGAAAGTGGGTGTATGATGGAACTCTTAAGTGAACATACCCAAACTGTGTAAATATTTCAAATGCAAAATAATTAGTAAGAAGAACATGATTAATTTCAAATGCAAAACAAAAATTTATATTTCAAGTATTTTACAAGCATTTGTATTGTTGATTTACCACTGCACATCAGTGTAAAAACAATGCATGTGAAAGAAAATGTATTGTAACATTTGGTAACAAGGTAATATTTACACGAAACCATCATGCACATACCTTACAAATTCAAAATTAAGCTGACCTTAAGAAAAAGTCTACCATGATAATAGACTGTCCAATTTCTACAATGTTTATGTTCTTTTTAATTTTGTTATATTTAATACATATCTTTTATACATATAAATTAACATGTGGAGAGAGAAACATATCTTCATAGAAAGTTATAAACTGTATGTGAAATCTAATTGTAAAATTATGTATCAATGTAAATTTCAAAAGTATGAATTTAAAAAAATCTTTCACACCAGTGTAATATACCATGGTCCAGACTAGTGAAACAGTTGCCCCAGTGCCTGTCATTTTGCCCAAACATGCAGAAAAAAAAATGAAGTTGACTTTGCCTTTCTCAAGTTGACATCTTCACCCCCTTTCTTAGGCCACTGAATGCTTTTGTATTCTGAATATATCATCTCTTGTGTCTTTCTTCTGTTCAATGAGCAACATAAAACAGTTAAACGGAGTATTTCATGCTGTCTGATCAACTTTTGTGTCAAATGAATGATTATCTATGCCAGTAATTACCTTGAAATCTACGAGATTCCAGCCAATATTTAATATATGAAGTGTGAAGAAGTGAATGAAAGCCCAATCATGAGCAAGTTATTACTCTACAGAGGTTTATAGGCTAATTGATAGTAATGGTAAACGAGCTTATTTCTTATTTTATCCTGTAAAAGTAGGATAAAGGACTTACACCACAATATCTGTCACTCACTCATTTTCGATAGTAACCTATTTTAGAGGTTACCATCATTTGCAAAAGCACAGTTATAGAACAATTTTACTGAATCAATAAATAAAAATTGTAATATTTTCATAAAGATGTATGTGTAATTCTATTAAATGGCTGTTTAAGTGACTGTACCACTCTAAACCTAGTCTGATAAATCGGCTCCCAAACCTGTGCTGATACTGATGGATGGCTTTTGGGTCTGATTGCACCTATTCATTAAATCGTGCAACTGATGCAGACAAATGTGTCTGCAAGACAATGGTGTACATTTTAGACACTTACTGGTTTTTCTCATGGCTATTGAGTTACGGTTGGCTAAATGGTCCTTTCAGCGTTATGTGGAGAATATATCCCTATCAAATCCTATGTTTGACAACTTGTAAATCCACAACTCCTATCTCCTAAGGCTATTTCTAAGTTATTAGCTACATATTGCTGTTCAATCTGATGCTGATTTGAAAGTTTCCATTGCTTTGATCTTGTAACTCGACTTAAGCTTCCTTGGATTTTGTCAACTGAAACTTTCAAATGAGTGAATGAGTGAAAGTCTCATCAGATTGGTTGCTGTTTCTGATGTAACAGCAGTATGTAGCCATGAACTTAGAAATGTCCACAGGAGGTAGGGTTGTGTCATTCCACATTGATTTACAAGTTGTCAAACATTGAATTTGAACCAGAAATACTCTGTACATCGAACCAAAAGGACCCTTCAGCTGACCATAACTCAAGAGCCATAAGAAATACTGGTGTCTTAAATGTACACCGATGTGTTGTGGACACATTTGTTGGCATCACTTGTGCGATTTAATGAATAGGTGCAATCAGACACAAAAAAATGTACATCAGCATCAGCACAGGTTGGGGGGGGGGGGAAGCTAATTTATCAGACCACTCTATACCCACTTCTCATTATATTTCCACCACTTTGCCCTATTCTGGAAGGAGAGAGAAATAATATTACCCAAAAATCTATGTCCGGCATGGACCCTATATGTACTTAGATAATTTTAATACACAGGCACAATTTTTCCATAGTCTAAACATATTTGTTCTAAAAAAAATATGCCACTCTAAAGAGTACAGTGTTCTCCAAAGTATGCTGATAACAAATTACTGAGGATTAATATTAGCTGCAGCTTATTTCTGGATTTCTAGGGTATTCTGACAATGAATTTTTAATTGAATATCATGTGGAGTTCACAATTTTTGATTTTGGGATGACTGACAAATTACTGATGACCACCTATGTGTAGGATACAGAACATAAAGAATCAATATGGCAAAAGTAAATCTTATAAGTAGTAAATTGAAAGGTATTAAAATTTTTGTAAAAAGGTTTAGAATGTATTGGCATAGCTGATCAATAATTTTGAACAATGCATGAGATGGACATGATGGATGAAACAGTAACAGAATAAGAAAGTCAGTGGATTTTCAACATAAATAATAATCCAAGTGAAATGTTTATACAAGAAGAAAGCTTTCATTTTAGGGGTATTTAATGACTCTGGCTAAAAATGAAACTGAATCCTCCACAAATAATTCTGATTTTATATTATAATCCTTTGGGTAAAGTTTTCTCATGGTGAAAAATGAGAAAGTGTAACAGACAAATAAACAGATGGATAAGCATATGATTGGGCAGATACACATAGAGAACAACACAGGATATCACAATATACTTAATGTTTTCATTGCACAGAATGAAAATAATCCAAATAATGACCATTCAGATAACCTACAAAAAAAATGTTGAGGATGCCTTAGCACTAAACATCAACCTCTGACAGCTTGTTGAGGATGCCTTAGCACTAAACATCAACCTCTGACAGCTTGTTGAGGATGCCTTAGCACTAAACATCAACCTCTGACAGCTTGTTGAGGATGCCTTAGCACTAAACATCAACCTCTGACAGCTTGTTTTGTATGAACATTTGTGTTGAAGTTCATGACGTTACAAAATGTAAGGGGATTCCCAACTGCTCAGATCTGGAAGTTTCTGATACTAGAGAATCATTACAATAAGACATACTACCAAGAAACTCCACAACTCCCGTATATACTTGCGTATAAACCGATACCAACTGCATAGACACAGATCTACCTTTGCATAATGTGCCGGCAGATCTAGGTCTATGCAGTTTGTAAGGAATAATCAATAGAACAAACAATATAGACCCTGATCTGCCGGCGCATTATGCGACGGCAGATCAGGGTCTATGTTGTTTGCATTTAGACCCAGCTTATACGTGAGTATATACGGTATGTTTTCCAATCAAAATGGTATGAATATGATATGACTTCATATTTATTTGCCTAGTAGCAACTAAATAATCTGAAAATTGAGCTTCATTAACTAACCTAGCCAATTCTTGTGTTCACATACATTGCACAGCTTTCTTATTTCACAAAGGCAATAAAGTCTCCCAATCTCCTCCTCATATAGCTTATATACTAAGAAATGACCGGAAAGCAGAGTTGTGGAGTTTCTTGGTAGTGCATCTTATTTTAACAATTCTATTATATCCATAACTTTCAGATCTGAACAATCTGGAATAATATAAAATTCTTTAACATCACTGACCTTAGTGCAAACAATGAGCATCCAAAACAAAAGATCAAAGTCAACATTTTAGTGCTAAGACATCCTCACCTACCTACGAGCAAAGATAAAGATCCACAAAACTTTTGCTAATTTTATTTATCAGTAATTGGAGGATGGAAATCTGAATGAAATGTAATTTACCTGTAACATTCACCCAAGTGCAAACAGAGACTCAGCTCTACTGTCACGTAATATGCTATCAGTCTACAAGGTCTGCCTGAAATCATCAGTATAAAGAACAAGACAGACCCTAATACACCGAAGCACTGATAACCCATGCGACATTAAACTAGTATTCTGGGTATTGACAAATCAAACCTGTTCTGACTGAATAGAATCTCAAGAAGCAGTGAATGCAATGTGTGTTGAATGAAGTTTTGAGCCCTGACTCAGATGTATTCATTGGAAAGAATGGAGACAATGATATAGGAAGGAAGTGAAATTTGGGACATTTGAAAATATGCACAGATATTTAGAATCATTATCATAGACATTTTGTAGATCAAAATCTGTGTGTGTATCTATGGCTTTTAGCTTAAATTTAGTTTTTAAAGATAATTTACCTCATGTTTGTAGATTAAGGAATGATAGCAGTCAATCGTAATATTAGATAATCCTAGTGTACGAAAAACGGTAAAATTCTGAGTGAAGAGTGATGGATTAAATCAAATATCATAATTAATATTTGGTCAGCAGCCAATTTAATTAAAATCAAGATCTACTATAATGAGCAGATGGGCACCAATATAAGGTCAATTTGATTTGAGCATCTGATTCACCAAATTAACAACTTTCATATTTCTAAAGTCAAAAATGTAATTCGGAACATATTATTTCAAGTGATATCTCTCCCTAACACTTAATGCAATGTAATTCGGAACATATTATTTCAAGTGATATCTCTCCCTAACACTTAATGCAATGTAATTCGGAACATATTATTTCAATTGATATCTCTCCCTAACACTTAATGCAATGTAATTCGGAACATATTATTTCAAGTGATATCTCTCCCTAACACTTAATGCAATGTAATTCAGAACATATTATTTCAACTGATATCTCTCCCTAACACTTAATGCAATGTAATTCGGAACATATTATTTCAAGTGATATCTCTCCCTAACACTTAATGCAATGTAATTTGGAACATACTATTTCAAGTGATATCTCTCCCTAACACTTAATGCAATGTTTTTTTCTGATAGGCTTCTAAGCATAAGTGGAAGTTCAAAGGTCACCAGAACATGAACATTTCATTGAAGCCTGTCAGATTTCCGTTATCTTAGAGAATCTCAAATTGGGTCAACAGCTTACCTTCTTTACTCATATATAATTGCAGATCTAGGTCACAGTTTACCAACTTGGTGCATGATAAACATGAGCAAATACTATACATGAACACAGAAAAGGGCACACATGGGTTTGCAAAATAACCTAATCACTCTAAGTCATGTTGGACTTACTGCTTACAGACTCTTCATTTCCATCACTGAGTTCAACATATGACACATCTGTTGCTACTGAAAGCTGAAGAAAACAATATATTTACAGATACTGACACATATGACGATATTGGGTTTGTGTCTTATTGCCGTTTCCTTTGTCAAAAAAAGAGGCTAATTTTAGTTTTGTCCTTCTTCAACAGCTTCTTAAACTTTTTACTTCTACTCAAACAAGAGTAATGTGAACAGTAGAATATACTCCAGCCCTATTAAGTAGGCACCACTGGAGCATGATTGACTTAGGAGATTATTGAACAATGGATCTCAATGACCTGGACCTTTGGTCCAAGTATTGGCTCTTGAACTAAACTTACTGTGCAGAAACCATTAGTTAGTTATTAAACTTAACTTGGTCCTTTAGACTCCAGAATCAATTGGTTTCTTTCTTACCCAATTACAAGCCATTAAAAAAGTTTATCTAAGGTACTTACCCTAGATCAAGTGCACAACCGGTTTCTTTTGTATAGTCACAATGATCTTGACCTTTGACCTTTTCACCCCCCAAAACAACAGGACTCTTCCTTATCATAAGTGCAAGCCCTCTGAGAACTTTGGTAAAGGTAAATGGTCAAGAACTAAAGTTATCATACAAACACCATTTTTCTTCTCAGTCATAGTAACCTTTAACTTTGACATTTTGACCTCAAAATTACTATGGTTCTTTTTTACACATGGTATAAGCCACCCACAAACTTTGGTGAATATTCATGGTTGAAAACTGAAATTAGTGGACAGAAACCATTTTCATTTTTCACCCAAAGTGACCTTGACCTTTGACCTATTGACCTAAACATTGATATGTGCCTTGATCTGCTATGCAATCCATCTACAAAGATTGGTCATGGTCTGTGGCACAGAACTTGAGGTATTTTGTGGAGATCATTTTCTTGCTTAGAGTCCCTCTGATCTTGACCCTTGACCTTTTAGCCCCAAAATTAATCGGTGTCTTCCCTGTATCAAATGCAAACCATCTACAAAGTTTACTCAAGGCATGTGGTACAGAACTTCAGCAGTTTTGTGGAAATAATTTTTACTTCTTTCAGCTCCTGTGATCTTGATCTCTGACGTTTTGATCCCAAAATGAAATAGTGTGTTCATTGTCTCAAACACAAACCATCCACAAAGTTTGGACAAAGCTGGTGATAAAGAACTCAAGATATTATGCAGAAACCATTTTTCTTCTTAGGGTCACTATGACCTTAACCTTCTATTTTCTGGCCCAAAATCAATAGGTATCTTTCTTAATTCAGATGCAGGCCATTTACAAAGTTTGGTCAATGTATTGAGTGTACAAGTCAAGTTGTTGTGCAGAAACAGTTTTCCTTCTTTCAGACTCTGTGACCTTGTCCTGTGACCTTTGGAGCCTGAATAAATCAATAGGTTTCTTCCTTTACCAAAATGCAAGATACTTACAAAGTTTCATAATAGCAGATGGTGGAGAACTCTAGTTATTGTGCTGAAACAAAATATGGAACAAATGGGCAGACAGACAGACATCATCACATTTATATGCTCTTCCTTATAAAGGGCATATAAAAATTTAACTGAAAAAATCTGAACATGTACCACTTTCATAAAATGTCTCAACTTTGAGTAAAAAATCTGCTGAAATTTTGCATCCCAATTAATTTTAAACTACATCTGAAACAAGCTGGTTGCTCTTTGGCTTCTCATTGAGATAGTGGCTTTAAAATTGATTTTATTAACATTTTACTGAGGAACAAAATTTTGTGCTGAGTATGTACTCAAGATGATAAATTGTATGAAAGCTGGACCAGATATGACTCATAAACTACTACAAGGCACATGCTATTCAATACACATATAATGTTAGATATAAACTTGCTTCATCACAACATTATGTTATATCATAGTTTGTTACTTGACAAGCAATTTTGGCAAAGCTTTGAACAATTTTTGTTGATGTAACATGGACTACATCTCTAGACTCAAATTTCCATCCGACAGACATACAGTAATGGATATTCTAAATATCATCTAGGTACTGAAATATTGATCAGCCAACTGAAATATTTTTACTTCAAGGTGGATATTCTATACAACCTTCATAACTCTTGTTATATAGTATAGACAAAAGATTAAATTGCAAAGCTAGTGGATGACATTTGGTCACCTTATAAGTTGTACTGAACTCATTGAACCTTTAGTATGTTCACCTCAGCCCACTTGCATTAAAATAAATAACTAATGTGTTTGAAAATGTTGGTCATAAAAGTCTGATTAAACTAGTAGACTGTATTCAACATAACACATGCCTTAATTAGTGCACATTCATCAATCTTTCCATAACAACCCACATAAAAATTATAAATTTCTAAGAGTAGATCTTTCATGCGTTTTATGGGTAACAACCAATTTAGGTTAGAGAAAGAATCTCCAAAGTGGAAAGCTTTCTAAACAAAGGGAGATAACTCTTCTAGTACATACAAACTGTTTATGATATCACTGGTGTGCACTTATGAGCTTTAAACCATTAAATTTACCCAAATCATAATTTTCAAAGTGCACAGTTTTGGTATTATCTCGAATACGGTATGTTGTAAATGCTGACTCAACTTGCTTTACCAAAGATTCAAAATCAAAGCTTTGCCAGTGATATTCAACTGAAAATTCAATTATAGATTAAAAATAACATTTCATCTTCTGGGTATATATACATGGAAAAGCATTAGCAGACATCAACAGGCAATGCTTCATATACAACCTCATAACTGTAATTTAAATTGATTATAGTTCTATTACTATATTAACCCTAACTGTCATGCCTTTATTAACCGTAGCTATCAGAGTGAACACTTTATTTAAACATCTAAATTAAAGTACAACAATATCAGAATATTATAGCTCTATTACTACATACATTACCCCCTACACATGTTAAATGTTAGGTGTGAAAATCTGACACACTCTTGCCACTTACTGCCACTCCAGCAAGGCATGTCATTCCTCCACCAAGCTCACATACTGTTTTCCCACTGAAATGAATCGAGATAAAAGATATGGATCCAAATTATAATGCAGTTAATTATTAGAATTAAAAAGTTTAGGATAAAGCAATCATTTTGTAAGAAAGGATAAGACCTCATAAAATATTCTGCAGCTAAAAATGAAGAAGATGAAAATAAGTTTTTCATACAACTGCTATGGAAGCCACACTGTTAATATGAGCACCACCCAGAAAAACTTTGGATAGAGCATGTCCTAAGAAATATTACTATGAAATTTGATCAAATCTGGCTCAACCATTCCAGAGAAGTTTAAATTTGTTTTCCACCTGTTTGCTAAGAAACTAACTTGTTGCTTGGGGAGTCACTCCAAACAAAATTTTGATAAAGCATGTCATAAGAAATACTCATTCAATGTTTGATCAAAACTGGCTCAGTCATTCTGGAGAAGTTGAAAATTGATTTACAACCTGGTTGCAGAAGAAGCCACATCACTGCTTGGGGAGTCACTCTGGAGGCAATTTTCATCAAGCATGTCTTCAGAAACATTCCTACCAAGTCTGAGCAAAATTTGCTCAATTCTTGTAAAGAAGTTGAAAATGGGTTTCCCATATGGTTGCTATGAAATCCACACCACTGCTAGGGGAGCCACCTCCAACACAATTTTGATAAAGCATGTCCTAAGAAACATCTCTACCTAGTTTTTTTCAAAATTGGCTCAGCTTTTCTAGAGAAGTTGCAAATAGGTTTTCCAACTGGTTGCTAAGGAAGCCACACTATTGCAAGAGGAGTCACCCACACATAATTTTTTGAGAGCATGGGATAAGAATTTGGTTTGGTTTCTTGGTTTTAATGCCACTTTTAACACATTACTGGCTATATCATGCTGAGGAAATGGGAGCCAAGAGCCTTTCCCAAGGATATAGATTCAGCTGACTTGGGCTGGCCTGGGTGGCCTGTGGAAGCCACACCATTGCATAGACTACTGTCCTGCCCAGGACAAAGTGTTGACAGAGCATGTTTTAAGAAACATTTTTACCAAGTCTGATAAAAACTGACTCTGCCAATGTGGAGAAACTGAAAATAGGTTTTCTGCCTTCTGCCATGGACATCACACTGTTGCAAGGCAAGCCACACCAGATATAATTTTGATAGAGCATATTCTAAGAAATATTCTTACCAAGTTGATTAAAAATTGGTTCTGCCATTCTGGAGAATGTGAAAATAGGATTTCCATACCATTGCTAGGGGAGCCACCCCAAACAAAATTTCTGTAGAGCATGTTGTAAGGAACATTCCTGCCAAGACTGTTCAAAGTGGCCCAGTTATTTTTGAGATGTTTAAAATAGCAAATGTAGACAGACTGACAGAGAACAGATACACAATGGATGCAGGCCATGCCATAAGCTCATATATCCTTCCACCAGGTGAGCTAATAGGCAACTAATTTTTGACCTGCTGCCATTTGGCAAACTCTGCTGGCAGTGATTAGATACACTCATCTAACCAACTGCCAATATGAAAGTCTCTCTTCTATCCCCTTCTTGAGTGAAAATGAAAATAAGCTTCCAGCCTTGCAGAATTAATCATTCGTATTTTTGTTTGTTTGTCTTATTTTAAACGATGGTTTACTTTCAATGTAAGCATAAATTTCAGTAAAAATATTGGTAGATGATGCGAAAATAGTTTCTGTGTATTTAAAATTACTTACATGTTTTATAATATGAAATTGTTTCTGAAATGTATACTTTTCAATTGGAGTCTGACAAAGAGTATGTTACTATCATAATTGATACATGATTTTATAATGTTACTTCTATCATAATTGATACATGATTTTATAATGTTACTTCTATCATAATTGATACAAGATTTTATAATGTTACTATCATAATTGATACATGATTTTATAATGTTACTATCATAATTGAAACATGATTTTATAATGTTACTTCTATCATAATTGATACATGATTTTATAATGTTACTTCTATCATAATTGATACATGATTTTATAATGTTACTTCTATCATAATTGATACATGATTTTATAATTAGATTTTCACTTACAGTTATAGACTGTATGTGAAAAACTAAAAAACATTTAAAAAATTTATGTATTCATGGAAGAAACATTAAAATTCAAGACTAGAAATTTTGTGTTCCTTCCATGAATACATATTTTGTATTCTCTTGACATTTTAAATTACCTGCATCAAAAATATGCCTTCGATATATTAGGCAGATTTTTACAATACTAACTTACTTTTGAATTCATAATGTCATAGTAATGGAATAGTTTATTTTCAAGTTAAGCTGACTCTTCAGGTCTGTTTAATTTATAAATTTTAAACTGTTGTGCAATATACGCACAAGGGTTCCAAGTAATGCTATGTTTCACCTGCAAACTGCACCATAATATAATACCTATACATCACATTCAAAACTTTCACATAGAATCTTTTCTATCATTGCTGCTCAGGAAGTGATCCTTATGTTTCCCTACCACACAGAATCTTTTCTATCACTGCTGCTCAGAAAGTGATCCTCATGTTTCCCTACCACATATAATCTTTTCTATCACTGCTGCTCAGAAAGTGATTCCTCATGTTTCCCTACCACACAGAATCTTTTCTACCATTGCTGCTCAGAAAGTGATCCCTATGTTTCCCTACCTGCCAAAACATGCTCGACAAAAATATAGTTTGTCAAGATTATGGTCTTGACTTTTGCAAACTTGTTCACAGGTGAGACCAAACAATACAAGTTTAAAAACATTCAAACATGTATATAACAACCACTAAGCAGGATCAGCTTGATATGATCTTGATACACAAATGGTCTTTGTATAAAGATACAAAGAATAGATAGATGGACAGAAAGACCAACAAGTGAGTCTGATATTGCTCATCTGGGTAGTTGACAGATATCAGCTTGTGAATGCAAATTCACACACGTATATTTACACTGCAGCAGGGAAAGAAATGCTTGGAGCACATAGCCGCTACATTGTCTATTAATTTGGGTTCCATTTTCTGTCTTAGACAATATATATATATATGTATGTATGATCACTTTCTAGGCATAAAAAGGCCAATATAATAATACAACCAGCACTCTCCCCTGGATCTCTTCCTGCCCCTGGGAAAAAGGTCATGATTCATAATTTAGAAATTATTCATAGCCCCACCCTTAAAGTACATACACTTACTTGGCATTATAATGGGGAGTTAACCTGTCAGTCAGCATGGATTCCTGGGTCTGTCCTCACCACTCCCTGGGGCTCCACCCTTTCACTGATAACTTGGAAACCAATGAGATCCCCACCCAAAAGCTGTGATGGCTCACTAGTATAGGTGGCACTCTCCAGTTTCGTACTTTGCATAGGGTTAGATTTTTAAAGAAAAATAATTTCCCAGGTTTTCCAAACTGGTTATGTTGGCTATTTAAAAAAGACCTTGTATATCTTAGGTATTATTGAAAGAACTTTCAATTCCCTTTATTTTGGTGTATGACTGATGCGTGCAATTTGGGTTATAGAGTATACAGCTTGGTCTTACTTTAGAAGTGCACCTATAAAAAAACTGCTAGCTTCACTTGGTCATTTTCACTTCCTGGATTTCAAAGGTAAATTTTAAAAAAAAGAGCCAATAACTTTTTTTTACTTTTTATATATTTTGTAATTCATTCTTTGTACTTTCAGAGACTGGTATTGCCTACTACGGCAAAATTCGTTTCCCTATTTTAATAACTGCTAAAAATAGAGTACTTTTGACTACCTTAGGCTTATTTTTCGAGCACATGGCAGCGTCCATTTTTGTCAGCTGTGTGCTTACATCATGTCCAATTTCCACAAGTACAGTATGAAAAGAAACTTCAGCCACAGTACATCAAAATAACATAGAGGTATGCCAACATTATCTTCATTGTGCATGTTGCAAATTCAAACAACTTCACCTAGCACCTGTCAATTTCTCAAAAGTACATATTATCTGTAGAACGCCTCCATAACCAGGAAATTGTGGGTTCAAATCCCACCCAGGAAGTTAAGGGTTCAAATCCCACCCAGGAAGATGAGGGTTCAAATCCCACCATCTAATCAACCTGGATTATCATTAATATCCATCGATCTCGCTCAAAATCAAACTCGTCCGAGATCTTGAAGGTATGAGCTTACATAGTAATTGTGATCAAAATCTGTTCAGAAATATGATCTCTAGAGTGTTCACAGCTTCAGCCTATCAAATGCAAGGATGTCACTAATAAATGAAGTCATCTGAGACCTCATTGTTACAAACTTACATACCAGGTTTGATCAAAATATGATCAGAAAATATGGCCTCTAGCATGTTCACAAGCTCAGTCAATCAGTTGCAAGATCACCTCATTAATATGCATATATGTTGCTCATAAATGAAGTGATCTGAGATCTTGATGATATAAGCTTGCATACCAAATCTGATCAGAAATAAAGCCTCCAGAGTGTTCACAAGCTCAGCCAATCAGATGCAAGATCACCTCATTAATATGCATGGCTATCACTCACATACCTGCCATATTCCCAGACAGTGTCGGGGAGTTTTGTCGACTCAAGAAATGTGTTTTGAGGTCCCAAGGGGGGTCAGTGCATGACCTTAGAGAGTGACATGGTCCAATTGAGAATAAGTTATCTTTTCACATGAGCATATATAAAATTACTGAAAATTCAAATTTGATATTAAAAAAAAATAACATGTTTTCTTTGAAGCATTTAATATACTTACAAACCAAAAATAGTTGGTAGACTTAGCACTGTCCAATATCACCACACACATGCACACACGTTTCCACACCCACAAAAACACAACCACACAGACATGCAATAAAAAATATTTTAAAAATATATAGCAAGTTTCTGTCCTTAAAATCAATTGGACAGTGGAATAGTTTCTTAATTAGATGCAGTCTTTGCTGCTCTCAATAGTTCGGGGGGTGGGGGGTTGAAGGTAATACAAATGTCATTTGTGTTCATCTTGGCACACATTTGAGACTGGATAGTACTGTTGTTCAAACGTCCCCAAAGATCTTGTTGAATTTTTCTCAGCATAGAAAATGATCTTTCTGCATCTGCACTGATGTGAGGGAGTGGCACTTCACAAATTAGAACTCCATCCAGAAGTTCTGAAATTTAGTTTTGCTGGGCTTTGCTTGTTTTAGCAAATGGCTCATTAGACATTTTGCCTTAAAAAATGAACCACACTTGTACAGTATTCCGCCTACCGATATAATCATGTTTTACATTTTTTTAAATATGGTGTAAAATTTGACTTCAAAGAAATGTTGCTGCTGATCACAAATTTGCCAATAATCTTTAATAATGATGGCTTAAACATTCTCATTGAAGGCAATGATGTGTAATAACTTTTGTTCTTCAACATGCATCACTATGATTGTACAGAACTCAAATGAATTGGATTGTTCCACTTAGTGTACTTTACCTATGCAAATTAGCCTAATGGACTCTCCCACAGCAGTGTGCAAAGGACTTGACACGGCATCACCCTAGCCATTCTGAGCCAATTAAGTAATCTGTGAAATGGTGATTGCTTTGCTATGACTGCCTTACATTTTATTTGACTCCATGATAATCAGCTGAATAAACTGCCCCAAAAATAGTTTTACATGGACTTTAAGCAGGACTGTTTTACTGTTTATACAGACTACATGCTTCAGACATGTATAGTGGTGGTAAAAAAATGTGGGTTTTTTTCTCTTTTTTCCTAAGATTATTGAAAATCATGTTTTTCTAAACATAACCGTGTCAGGGGGTTTGATAATCAAAAATCATGTTTTTCGTGTGACACATCATGTTATGGCAGGTATGCACTCATTGTCAAACTTCTGAGAGATCATCATGCTATAAGCTTACATACAAAAACCAGAAACATAGTCTCTAAAGTTTTCACAAGCTCAGCCAATCAGATGCAAGATCAACTCATTAATATGTATGCTCATAATCAAACTCATCTGATGTTTAATGAAATAAGCCTAAATACAAAATCTGATTAGAAATTAAGCCTCTAGAGTGTTCACGGATGGATGGACAGACAATGCTTGATGCATGACACAAAAAAGTCAGTACCATAAACTCTCTTGGCCTTTGGGCAGGTGAGCTAAAATATGCAGATAGAAAGATAGACTGATAGGCAGCTACATAAAAAAGATCAGAAAAATGCCTTTAAATAATTGACCATTATACTGTCAAATTATGAAGGAAAATTATTGCGGAATGAGAAATGATTTGTCACTGTGAACAAGTGGTTGCTAGGTGCAGATGAGTTCAGAACCAGGTTTGACTAAAAACAAGTTAATACCAAACCTGAACCAGTCTGAGTGCTGCAAACAGTAGTAGGCCATGACTTCCTCCGCTGGCCATACACCTGAAAAAAGTAAAACAAAGCATGCTAAACCAACACATGATTTAATTACATGCTAACATTGTGAGTGTGTATCCCTGCATACACAAGTCCTTGTACAGATGGGTCTGAGTATTAAAATTATCCCTGCTCTATCACTTTAAGTCCAGAGCCTTGCATGCACAAGTCCTAGTATGGATGTGTCTGAGTATTAAAATTATCCCTGCTCTATCACTGAAAAGTCCAGAGTATGCATACACAAGTCCTTGTACAGATGGGTCTTAGTATTAATATTATCCGTGCAGAGATACATACTACATTGTCATGTACAACTTCCATGAAGTTTTATTCAATATACTGACCATGTAATTCATCTATCTCACACATAGCAGGAGTGTCCCAATACTTATTTCCTACTTATTATTACATCCTTTTGATATCAATGACCATTAAATAATGTCTTGATAAATATTGGGTCAAATCTTTCAGCACTACATTTTGAACAATATATTTACAGGATTTGTAATGGTTTATTAATTATGGACAAATCTATACTGTATCCCCTAATACGATGATTGTTACGATGACTGAAGCAAACATATCATATATATTTGCTTATGCTGTTGTTGTTGTTTGTTCTACTGATCAAACCTAACAAACTGCATAGACCCAGATCTGCCGGTAAATTATGTAACAGCAGATCTGGGTCTGCACATTTTGCAGTTGAATCCGACTTATAAGCAAGTTTATTCAGTATCTAATCAACCATATTGACAAAGAAAGGTTTTGCAAAGCACTGTCTCACATATAAATGGCCTTATCAGGGCCAAGCCTAAGATTGCAAAATGCTGTCTCACATATAAATGGCCTTATCAGGGCCAAGCCTAAGATTGCAAAAAAATATTTGCCACTGATTTTTCCCCCCAAATTTCACCACTTGGCCTTTTACAAAATCTAAAGAAAACTTTTGTACAGATGTTACTCTCTTAAATGTCTTATGTACTCTTTTATTAAGATAATTCTTTTAAAACATTTTATTACAACTACAGGTAAATTTTTTGTCTATCTGACTTAGGGCTAAATAGCATTGTTACCTTTTATGTAAAGAAAAGCTTTAATATAAAAATATTGTGACAAACTCGATTTGTATGAGGGTTTATATTAGGATCACAAGAATGGAATATTTACACATATCTTGTGAAGAATTTATAAAGGCAGCATTTCCACAAGAGCATTGCAAAAATATTAAAAATTACTTACTGCATGTTATTTATCTATGTATTGCCTTGTAAGCTTCACATTCAACAGTTTCTATGTGTATAAGTATTACACTGCTATACAGTTCATTATAATCAACAAATAAAGTCAAAATAATCCTGTTTTATCAAGTCAGCTTGCCTTATAAAACAATGCATGCAAAGTAGTGGATGATTGTGTAATGGGCTAAGCTGTTAATTACATTCGTTTGCACAACAGCAAATGTAACCAATTACACATGACCAATAAGAGGGTGTCCATGTGTCATACAGATCCACGCTATAAATGTGTTGCATACTAGGACTCTAGGGGATGTTTATTCAAGCATTAATGTCTTAACAAGGTGTTTCCAAAACTTGGGATCTTGAATCAATGAGAAACTCTGGTAGGGAGTAAAAGGGGTTGGACTTAAATCCATGATTCACTGGAGGGTCATCTCCAGTTCAATAGGCAAAAGTGAAATTCACTCGTATGCATTTAAAAGGTGACTTCTCAGTCCAAAAAGTGATTTTAGTCATTCTTACAAGGTGACTTCTCAGTCCAAAAAGTGATTTTAGTCATTCTTACAAGGTGACTTCTCAGTCCAAAAAGTGATTTTAGTCATTCTTTGGCCTGCTTCTTTGACCCCTGCTATCAATTTTGTGCATTTTTGAACATGTACATCTGTGAGAAGTATTTTTGCTTTTAAATTAAAATGTTTAACAATATGTACTATTGTAATAGTTGTGACAAAATCTAAATGTCTGTTGTAAATTAATCTTGTGTTTCATACGAATTTGATACATAATTTGAAATTTCAAAATAAAGATTTAAATACTGCCTGTAATCAGACAAGTAAACAAGCCATAGGGAAGTGAAAGGTGATCTTGTTTTTAAGAAAATATCCCAGGTTTAAATATACTCATGTTAAATTTGTGTTGCATAAACTATTATTCAGAAATACTGACAAAACCAAAAGCCGATACCAACTGCAAACTGCATAGACCCAGATCTGTCAGTGCATAATGCACCGGCAGATCTGGGTCTATGCAGTTTGTAAGGACTAATCAGTAGAACAAACAACATAGACCCTGATCTGCTGGCACATTATGCTTGGAAGAATGAAGACCTACCTCCAGTCAAAACATAAGTTGATGAAATATGACATATTTTACATGTTGCTTTAAGTGTCACTAAGACAGTTAACGGAATATAACAGATATTTCACATGTTGCTTTAAGTGTCACTAAGACAGTTAATGGAATATGACAGATATTTTACGTGTTGCTTTAAGTGTCACTAAGACAGTTAATGGAATATAATGAAAGCAAGTATTATTCATGTCAGCATCAATGACTTCCCATGTGGTCAGCTATACATTCTTTACTTATGGTGAAATTTATTGAAGACACAAGCTATGTGAGCAGCTTATATTTTTCATTTGAAAATAAAGCATAACATATTGTTGAGTTGGCTAATTGTTTAACTTAGTGCAATTAAGAATTGAGAAATCCATGTCAGTTCACACTGGGTTTGTCACTTGGGGATCTATGCCTAATTACTGAATGTAATGAGTGTTAAATAAAGAGGATTAAAATCAAGTTATTTTGTCTACCTGTCTGGAAAACAAACAGGGTCAAATCTGAGGCACCTAACTGGGAGAAAATGCCTTCAAAATAGCCAAGTCTGCAGAGAAGTCGTGCAACACAATTTTTTTTAAAACCAGAAATGCTCTCCAAATGTATATTTATATGCTAGATTAACATTTTTTTGCAAGCTGCACAGGAAAAGTGACAGTGTACCTATGTCTCAGCCTTTCCTGGCCTCACAATAACAAATGCATGTATCTTGTATGGGTTTCAAGGATTCCACACATTTATTTTTCTACATTATTCTACACGAAAATGAGGAAAAAAGGACTGTTTCATTGAATGTTAACTCACAGACATTGCCAGTATTGTTGAAGCCTCTCAGACTTTCTGGTGTAATCACTCCAGGTAATTGTCTGAAAAAAAGACATGTAAAGAAGAGAAAAATGTTGACAAATTTGAGATTACTTCCTTTTTAAATCCACACAGTGAAAAAACATCATTCTTGATATATATTTCTCCAAGACAAAAGGTGACATATCTTAAGAGTTGCCAATTTGGAACTAGTAGTTTAAACATACATAGTATGGAAGGAATACATAATAATGTTCCTGTAGTACAGGTAATGCTGTAGTATGGAAGGAATACATAATAATGTTCCTGTAGTACAGGTAATGCTGTAGTATGGAAGGAATACATAATAATGTTCCTGTAGAACAGGTAATGCTCACAATTTCCTACTATATTTTTGGTGTGTGTAAATAAGTTCCAAGTTGTTGATGAGAAATATTACAAAAAATATTGGTTTGTGAAAATACCATATATACTCACGTATAAGTCGGGTTAGGTCCAAATGCAAATATCATAGACCCTGATCTGCCGTCGCATAATGCACCGGCAGATCAGGGTCTATGTTGTTTGTTCTACTGATTAGTTCCTACAAACTGCATAGACCCAGATCTGCCAGTGCATTATGTGACTGGAGATCTGGGTCTATGCAGTTTGCAGTTGGTATAAGATTATACACGAGTATATACAGTATGCAATTTTTGTAATCAAATGTTCTGACTGGACATGTGCATATAGTTTATATCTCCTGTATTTGTTGCATGCAATTTTGGTCTCTCTACCACACTTCCATGCGGGAGACGAGATCTCCTGCATTTAAAAAAAATAAAAAACATTAGAACTACTACTCTGTGTGAAAACAAAATTAATGAACAGAATCATATTTATTGTAAATATAATGCAGATTCCCCAAACGGTAATGTCTACATTTGAAAAAATAAATAAAATAATATTTGTCTACCATATGAATTCAATTTGGAATATTCCATCGTGACCAAAAGCTATTTCATTTAAAACTGACAAATACCTATTGGAGATAGTTAGAAACACTCCTATCATTTACACTCTCATCAAATATTGTCATGTTTTAACTATTAAATATTGATGCCAAAAGTAACTGCCCTTTTCTGTTCTTTCTCTTGTAAACAAAAAAATCAGCTTCGAGGAAAACATTGGTTAATATCATATGCCAGGAAAAATCTCCAGTACTTTTGTTCAATCTCTAGCATTTTTGCTGCAAATCTCCAGCATTTTACTGGAGAGGCTATAACATGTATGTATGGGTTACATTCAAATGTGTGCATAATCTGAATACCTTATAGTCATTTTGAAGTCTGGAATGTCTTTCACGGTGTACTCGTACCACTCCACAAAACTGTCACTTTCAACATCAGATAATTTCTGTGTAGTTAACAGACCAAAGCTCTTGAATCGTCTGACTGATACAGAATGTTGGCAGGTTTCTGAAGATCTTCTTCCTAAGAGAGCCTGTGAATAGATAGACACGTTAGAAATAGTTGAACTAGGGTCAAAATTTATGCTAATCTGTTATCCTGTGGTTAGTGATTTTGCCAATGGATCACTAAAACTCAGCTGTCACTAATCCATTGGAGTGGTGAAATTATTGCTGGTTGCTATCATAACAATTAAGAAGTGGTCGTGAGTCAGTATTCCCTTTAATGGTTAATTGATCTGTTTATGTGTTAACTGAGTACCTAACAATGTCCTGCACTTGATGAGGTACAATAAATGCTCATGGAGCAAATGGACAGGTGTTAAACCAATCATCAAGTAAATTACTCTGATTATTGTCAAAAGTCTTCATGCACATGGAACTAGCCTGGTGTACTGACAGGTGAGGCTGTGATGTTGTGCACTTTCTGCACAGAGTATTTGGAGAAATACAAAAGTGTATGGGGTACTTCATTTGCGAGTCTTGTTGGTAAAATACAGTTGTTTTTGTTTTGAATTGACGTGTATTGAATAATAAATGTTGAAATAGAAATTGAACTGGCTTCTGCTTGATTTTAGCAGGATCAGTGAAATTTTGGCAGGGTCAGTAAATATTTTATTTTGGTGATCCTGTGGGTTAGTGAAGGAAAATCCTAATTTTGAGCCCTGTTGAACTATAGGAAAGATGTGGCATATATTTTGAATGAAAGTTGGCCATAACAACAACAAAAAACGAATATTTGGATATAATATGCAATGAAACGTATCTGAGGCATTAAAATTTGAAGTAAACTTGAAAGTGAAACTCAAAATCTCCAGCAAAACCAGATAACTACTTACACCCAACCTGTCACAAAACCCACCAGAACCAGCTCAAGATCTGTCCCAAACAGGTAGGTCTACATACATAAAAATTTAACATGTGGTGTAATGGTCACACCATCTTTTGAGGACATGACCCAAGTGTTTTGCTTTATTTCACAAACAAAACTAGAAATAAGTGGAGGCCAAGGCCTTAAATTGATTTTAATGAAGATTTCTAATTTTTGTTTTGTTGCAGATTTTGGCATCTTAATAAACCACAATTGTGCACCAGTGGTCTCCAACCATGTCTTTAAATCTTACCAAGCAGCTCACATGATGGCATACTCACCCACATAACTAGGTGCGTGGTGGGGTCAAGACCAGGCCTGAATTTCACCAACAGAACTTGTTTAGAATTCCACTATCTGATTGGCTGAAAATTTAAGTCTGATTTAAATATGATCAATCAAGTGGAATTCAGTGTAGACTTCAGACTTTTATTTGTAAAACTGAGTCCTGGCCAAGTCCAACACTTTTTTTGGCACAAGCTTTTGAAAGAGATGGGGATATGTGCATGCAGTCCATGTACATGTATACATGTGGAGTGATGTTGATGGAACCAAAGTGGATGACAATGCTGCTTTGCTGCAAAAGTCTGATCTGCTTTTGCGAGACTGTTTAGACCAGTCATAGAAAATGGTGATCTCTGCTGCACTTTATATCCACCACTTTCCTTTCCTTTGTGACCAATGTCCATTGAGCTGTTTTCGATTATCTTTTCTTTTCACATCATATATTTAATCTTTCAGTGATGTTATTCATTATTTTCTACTTGACATGTGTGATGTGTACTTCTACTTTGTATGTCAAGCTGTCATAACTTGACTGTTACATAATATGCACATTGTAAGCAATGACTGAAAAGGAAAAGAAAAATGAAAAGTGAGATCAGAGCTAGAAGATATAAAAGTTGATCCCAATTCCATTAGATTCAAATTAGAACACATTAGCAATTATTGCAACCCCTGTGATTAATTTCAATCGACACAGCTCTAGTCCTCACTAGACCAAAAATATACAGGAAATAAGAGGCAGGGGAGACGATATGTTTAGAAAGATAACTTGGTGAGCTCTGGTTTGAATTGTACCAAACTAAGAGCATCAGCAACGTCTGCTATACGTCTATTCTATATACGCTCTGTTCGTGCTATATGTTTATTCCATACATGCTCTGTTCGTGCTAGACGTCTATTCTATATACGCTCTGTTCGTGCTATATGTTTATTCCATGCATGCTCTGTTCGTGCTAGACGTCTATTCCTTACACGCTCTGTTCATGTGATGAATCTGTATTTATATGAATTTCTAGAAAATGTAAATGAAGGAGAACTTTATAATGTATCTTGTGTTCGGGAAATAGTTATAATGGAGGAATTTGCAAAAAACATTTTTTGTTTCCAACACTTTTTGCAAATATATTAATTGTATGGCAATAAAATATGTTTAAACTAAACTGCACTTGACAATATCTCATTAAACAAAACCATTTACTAAACCGGCTTGTTTAATGAGATATTGTGTGTGTGTGTACGAATATACCTCCTTCAGTATTCTCCATCTTTGCATAGATACGTGTTTTCGTTTGTCGATGGCATGACTTCTGGGTGACAGTTTCTTACTGCTTTCCGTGCAAGACATACTGCAATGTATTTATTATATCACATAATTTGACAAAAATATGGAATGTGTTTGAATGTTTCCTGACTATTCCCAGACTACGCCATTGCAACGTACAAACCACTGGATTAAATACGGTCGCGGACCTCGGAAACGGATCTGTTAGGTTCCACGCGGTCGTACATTGACTGTATTTAAAACAGTGTAAATGAAATGAAATATAATGCTTTATGCAGATATAGGTCAAAACCCTTTGGTCCTCTGCGTGATACGCACGATAAACATTTTAATTTTTTTTTACACAACTTTGTTGGACTGATGCCAGCATAACATTGATATGTAGTTTACTTTACCCGTTTTAGACAGTTTTTTAAATTTTGTCTTCTTTCTTTCTTCTATTGTTTATCCTTTCCTTGTTTATTTCCTCGTCATTTAAACATGTAGGAGTCAATAATTCTTCTTGGCTTTTGTGTTTAGTATTTGTTTGTGGATGTAAATTGTTTCTTCCCCTGATGAAGAGCTTGTTTAGCTCGAAATGTTGGGAAACTGTTTTGTATTTGCGCCCATAGAAATTTTTGTGTCATTATATCAGTTTTTCAGTTTTCCAGCCTCGTAAAGACATCAGCCCTGAGAAGCCACAATTTAAAAGATTTAAAACCAAACAAAAATAAACAGACAAAAAATCCCACCCATATGGAACTAAAAAGACAAGTTTTCACCCTGAGAGTCATCAACTGACCCTCCTGGAATTTCATGCCTGAGAATGTGGTGTATGCGGACATTGTTAAGGGGATCAAAGGGTGGAGATAGGGAAGGGGAGTGAACGGACAGTATAGAGGGGTTATAGGTTTTGCTTTATTTTAAGCGGATCAAAGGGTGGAGATATGGAAGGCGAGTGAAGGGACAGTAAAATGGGTTGTAGGTTTTATTTTATTATAAGGGGATCATCGGGTGGAGATAGGGAAGGGGAGTGAAGGGACAGTATAGAGGGGTTATAGGTTTTACTTTATTATAAGGTGATCATAGGATGGAGATAGGGACGGGGAATGAAGGGACAGTATAGAGGGGTTATAGGTTTAACTATATTACTTTTTCCGCCAAATAGACGTAACATATTACAATGTTACATCATGTGAAAAACTTATTAACCAATTTTGAGACAATAATTAATTTTCCCCTATATATTTCAAAATGGCAGCCTAACATTAAATTCTCGTTTGGCTCAATAAATATTATTTTTTATTTTGCCTTGTTTAATATGGGAGCCCTGCTTGGCTTTATATTGCCACACTATACTCCTAATGCCCCCGATATTAAGTTTAATTTATTTATAATGATTTCAAATTGAGTTTCAACTGAATATCATATTTATTTTTAAAACTTGTTGATTGGTATGCACTCCACATACGAATGCGAACACTCGAGTTTTTGCTTAAAAACATTTGGAAGCATTTACAATCATTGCTTTCTAAGGATTATATCATCTAAAATACATAATAAAATACTGGAAAGACTTTTTGCCCACTATATAGATAAAAAGTAATATTTTGTTTCCCTCCTCCCCATCTTCCTCATTCCACGACACAATGTTTTCAATATGCCCATTAGAATCGCAAAGCAGTCAGCAGTCCACGTCTTACACACACGGGAACGGATTATGATGGTATGTTAGGCCTAACCGGAAACTGCATTACAAATAATCTGCAGTGTAGCAACATTGATGCGCATGAATGTTGTGCTCGATTTTCCACTTATTTATAAAGTAAAATTAAATTGTATAGAATGGTCAAATTAGCAGTTCTAGGGTGTGGTCTACTCGGATTGAAAATTGCAGGTACATAAGGAGATTAGGACTTGCTTGTGCAAAAGTGACGAACATTATTTGGGGATGTCGTCACCTAAATTCGATTGCACATCAAATTGGGCATGCTTTTCTTTACAAAAATTGCTGAGTAGTTATAACAAAATACACATGAGATGGGAAACATAGAGGTATAGTCTATAGAGAAAGCTCGGTTCCCAGCTACACAGTCCTACAGAAGAATCCTTAGTTCATACGCCACTTTTCATGTGCAGACACTTAGTCGTTATTCTTGATATTTATTTTTATTTATTTATTTTTTACATGAACTTACTCTGAAGTTTTAATAAATTTCCCCGAAAAATATATCTATACATTTTAAAATAGTTTTGATGGAAATAATTTTTGTTTAGAATTATCATCAGAGTATAATTCGGCTCATTTTGCAAATAGTGCGACTTGATCAGCTACATGATATACAAAAAATGATTAAGCAATAGCTACAAGGTAGCAATTTTGTATGTTTTCATGCTTTAATAATGTAGTATCCTGAATCAGGATCAATATCTTATTTGTCAAACACATACACAAAATTGTTTGAGAGCTTTAACTCTGGCTAAATAAATAGCAATGTTGCACAAGGGCAGGGAACATTGTGTCACCCTATCCTTAAAATTTGGGGGACATACACAATTTCGAAGGGACAAAGAAAATTACTAGATAGTACTTAATGCACTAGTAGTGGTAACAAAATGAGATAATTTTATTTGCTTTGACAGTTTTGCCACCATAACTATGTCATCTGCACTGCACTATCATCTTTTTCTTGGGAACTTATATTATGGTTATAAATGTTTTCTTAATTGCTGCAGTAACCCATAAAAACATTTACATGCTTGAATATCTGGTTCACCTGAAAAGAGATGCACTATAGAAATTTCCATTGCGGATCTTACTCTCATTTAACTTTAGTGTTTGCTCATTTTCTACTAGAATTTATTATAATAAGTCTCATTTCTTTCTGAATGATTTTTTTTCTTCAAATTAATAATTCATTGACTAAATGCCAAATTGTGCATTTCCACAAGTTTTTCACCCAAGAACTTTAGTCCAGTTTGTCAATAATTCAATGTTGAAAATATTTTACACTAGTGGCCATAATATAAAAGACAAAACCATGATTGTTTAATTGTTTGTTTTTTAGAATGGAAATTAAGTGGCATCAACAAGTTTGTATTGCCTTTAGTGACAATAGTCATTGCTTGAGCCAACATAATCGTGGATGGATGTGCAATGAAGAAAAATAGTAGGTGGGGTTTTAAATTTTTCCCAGATGAAAAAGCCTGGATAATGCATGATCCCATGCTCAAGGTGCAACACTGAACTAAAGTTTAAATGATTACACATCTTTTGTGACTAACACTGATAAATGAAATAACATTTTTTAAATAATTGTTGTCTTTTTCAATATCTTGGTTGTACAAATATTGTCAATTTGAAGATATTTTTATGAAAAAATCATAGACTCATCAGTGAAATATAGAATGAAAAGAGAAACACAAGTTATCAGGCAATTATTTCTTCTTCTTCTTCATCTTCTTCTTCCTGAATTTATTTAAACTTGTGTATTCTTTTTTAATCTTTCTCAAAATTGACTTCACTGTATGTTAAATTGCCTGTTTATTTGGAAGCTCTCATATATTACTGTAGAATTTAAACAATACTTGGCTGCCAATTTCCTGTGGTCCATTCAGCACATTGAATTTCAGACTAAAACACAAAAGTTAAATTAGAATCTACTCAATTGAGTCTTAGTCTTTGAAAGTCTCAACTGAGGTCAATATAGAAATGGAACCAGTATTAAGTTAACTTTGTAAGCTGCAGAAAATTTGCAATTTTGAAGTATGCCCTTTGTAGTTCTAATGGAATTGGGATAAAATTGGAATCTTGATTACAGTTGGTATAGAAATGTAAGATATTTTAGAATATTAAATATTTTTAAAAAACATGTAGTTGGTAAGTTATTCTGATTCACATACACTAACATGCATGGACAACTCAGTCGCAACAATGTGCTTGCTATAGATGCATTATGTCTTCTTTTAAAGCAGATTTTAAAGACTTTGTATTGTGTTCTTTTGATATTTTTCTTTGTGAATAATAATAATATAAAAGAAAAAAAATAAAATACACCGGTGATTAATATCCATGACATTGTCAGAAACATTGACATGATGACATCATTACTCCCCTTGTGACATAGTGCCTTAGAGAATGATACACTGTCAGAAGCATTGACAGTCATGTGATGACTCACTTGTGACAGTGCTGCAGAGAATAATACACTGTCAGAATCATTGACACAGTGATGTCATGTCTCTCTTGTGATGTAGTGCCACAGAGAACGATACACTGTCAGAAACATTGACACAGTGACATCATGCCTCCCCTAGTGACAATATAGTACCATGGAGAATTACATTTTTGATAATTTCTTGACAGAAGCTTTAAATGTGTGTTGGAATCAGGATAACAGCTTTGCACAGTATTTCCTTATTATTACGCTGTCCATGGAAGCCACAGAAAATAACTTATAGTGAGATGTCCTTATAATGAAGTATTATGTGATGCATATAATTTTACTACTACATAATAAAATTGGATCCACGACTGTACTCGCCTTATAACAGGAACTGTGCTATAATGAAGGGCCTTATAGTGAGGGAGTGCTATGTTTGGGATATGAGGTCCCCTTGTTTTAATGGTGGTTTTACTGTTACAAAATACCATATATGAGGAAACATTTGTTTGAAATTTTCAGAAACTTGCAATTTCTGAAAATTCCATATGTTTAATATTCTCAATTGTGCAAGTTTGGTGCCATGAATTAACTCACTAAATTTTAACATGGGTAGATTTTCATGATACTTGATTAAAATGGCATGAAAATAAAATTTCTTCCTGAATTGATGTGTCACTAGTAAAACACAATTTGCAACAAGAACATGCTATTAACATCCTGATGCAAACCCTTAATTACATTAAACTCTTATCTCTTAAATTGAAGATTCAGAAGAAAGTGGCAGCTATATTCCAGGTATTAGTTTATTCAGTTTGGTCTAATGGTTTTTGCAGGTGAGTTTGCATATCATGGACACAGAGTGAAAGCCTATGACAACAACCTCTCTGCTCTGAATTCAGCCTTTAGCAGGCTTGAGGAAGATAAAAAACAGCTTAGAGATGAAGGATTGTTGCTACACAAAAATTTCATTGTAAGTCATGATTCAATTAATCAGTGATAATCATTCATGTGTCGATTTCACCAATACTGTAGTCTTTATACATACAGTATTCATTATAATGCTGTCCATTGGAGCTATTGAGTATACCGCGTTATGGTGAGACCGACTTATAGTGAAGAATATGATACATATAATTTAACTACTACTTAATGAAATCGGATCCATGACCGTTCCTGCCTTTTAACAGGAACCATGTTATAATGATGGACCTTATAGTGAGGAAATGCTGATGATACCAACAAAATGCAACTTCAGGACACTTTTTAAAACTGATGAATATATTTGTTGGTTGATGGTAATATAAATCAGCTTGTTTTGGGATAGCTGAGTCACCTGTAAAATGTTTTCACTTTAAAATCTTGGTACTGGCATTTACTATTTATTTTTATTTCAGAGCTATTATATGTGCACACTCTATTGTTTATGTAAGATGTAAAACAAAATACAAATGTATAACTTTTAATTTAAATTCACATGATCAAATTTTCAGATGTATTATTTTAGGCATTGCTATGTGCTCACTACAAAGGAAATTGCCACCCTGCACTTTATTGTGTGAATTATCTCCCTGTATCATTTATATACTTTGGTCAACTCAAATAATCATTATTTTAAACTTGGGAATTATTTTTGCCCAAATATTGAAATGCAGTTGTGGAAATGATTCTTTTTTTCTTAAAAAATGCAGTGCAGCTTGCTTTCTTCATATCACAATGTGCCTAAATAATTGTTTGACATATTCATTTGAAGAAAAAAAACCCCCAAAGGTTCTAGAATTTCCCTAAACATACAATAGAAATATCAGTATGAAAGATGGCAGACAGTAGCTTTGCAGGAACAAATGTCCTCAGTTTGTGAGAGCTATCTCTTTATATTAAATGGTGTATGATATCAAACAGACTGGAGGTATTACTGGATCAATTTCTTCCACAGGGTCAAGTGCTTTTTATGGGCAGACTTGAGGAGACAGTAAATGATGCTGATTTTATCTTTGAGGCAGTAATAGAGGATTTGGAGGTGAAGAAGGATTTGCTAGAGAGTAGGTGATGTAAATCTCATAAAATGTTAATTTGCATATTTTTTAGAACTTTACATTTTCTGCAAGGGTCATAGTTAAGTTGGTTCAGGATGAAATTTACACTTTATGTCAAATACCAGATTGTAATTTTTTTGTTCCCTCTATTTTTTTTTTTTTTACATTATCAATTCATTAAATTAATTATTGTCTCTGGAGAAAGATTTGCAGCCTAAATGGGACCTACCTAACCCTGGATCGACACTTTACTACTTAAGCTATCTGAGCTGATGCATTCAGCCCATTTTTAGTAGATTTTACCCTTGTGTTGTACCAGGGGACTTAAAGTTGCAAGCTGTCTTGCTGTAGATTGTTAAAGTTTCAGTCTGTCTTGCTGTAGATTTTACCCTTTTGTTGTGCCAGGGGACTTAAAGTTGGAAGCTGTCTTGCTGTAGATTTTACCCTTGTGTTGTGCCTGGGGACTTAAAGTTGCAAGCTGTCTTGCTGTAGAATTTTAAAGTTGCAAGCTGTCTTGCTGTAGAATTTACCCTTGTGCTTTTGCTTGTTCCAGCATTAGCAGTGTACTGTATATATTCTCATTTAAGCCGGGTTCAAATGCACACAACATAGACCCTGATCTGCTGTCGCGTAATGCGACGGCAGATCTGGGTCTAAGCAGTTTGCAGTTGGCATCAGCTTAAATGCAAATATATATGGTAAGCTTTTCCTTTGCTCTCATCATATTTAGTCATCAGGGTAACATGTATTGCTGAATTAAGTACTAATTAGTTTGTGTTCTGTATTCTCTAAACCGTCTGCAACAGTGTTGAATTTAAGGCTGCCATTAAAGTCTTGTGTTTTATCAGTGTCATGTAAGCTATAATGTTTTAAATTCAGTTGCTCAAAAAATGTTATCAGAGTTGTTATAAATTAATTCAGTTTCATTGTCTATCAGGGCATCTTATAGATACCTTTGGATGCGTCAGCAATAGTGTAAGCTCCTTCGTCTGATTTTTACATACCGGATTTTTAACCCTAAAAACATAGAGTTATGCCTGCCATTCAAAAACACTTTATCTATTTCAGGGTTGCATTGCTTTTTTTTATTTGGGTTCAGTAAAATCTATGAGCTTTCATAGACAGTGTCATCCTTTTTAAACTCTTTATAAATCATCATTTTTTTGCAAATACATCAGAGACAACCATCAGATTTTAATTTGATTTTACAAATTATTTAGTAATCGTTGACTTTCAGTATGTCTGACAACTTAGGTGTGCTGGAGCAATTCTTAAAGAATCGATTTGTAAATTTTGTTGCTTTTTATTTGTGATTTAAATGTTTTTCTGTACTCATTTATTACAAAAGTTGTTATTTTATATATGTGCTGAAATGTTTACTTGTTTGCATCAAACATTTTGTAAAATAGGTGCGCAGAAATCGTATACGCATTGAAAATACCCTTTGAAGAGGTCTGTTTCCCAACCATGTTGGTATACTTTTGATTTGCAGTGTTCACCAAACAATATAAATTGTATTGTCCTACCACACTTACATTTAAACCTTTCATCATGAATGATTTCTGATACATAATAATATGTGATTGAATATCCATGATCACTTTTACACTTGTATGAACACTCCTTACATCATTTGTATTTTGTTCCATGTCTTTCTATCTCTTCTATTCTCTTCTCTCTTTTGCAACTGTTGCATTTTACAGTTTCCATTTAATTGGCAGACTTAATTGGCAGTGGCCAAAATAGTCATAATTACTAGTAGTTGTTGTAGTTGAAAGAGTACTGTGTTCAGTATTTGTTCCAAGACACTTTTTTTGACTGGCAAATTTACATATTTTTTAAGGGCACAAGCCCTGGTTATAAAGTAGTCTAGTAGCCAAAAGAAAGTGGCAGGGAACCAATACTTATCACTCTATTCATATAGTATCAATAATTTTATTGGACATAATTATTTTTTAAGTTTACAAAAACGTTATTTACAGCAATGATAGACAACAAATTACACCAGTTTATGTTGTTCATAGTAGTATTAGATCAGTTGTATGTAAATTTAATTCTGGTAGTAATGAAGATCATTTTGAGGCCTAATAAAAGGCTATCCAGACATATAATTTGCAGAAATGGTCATTGCTTAGAAATGATAATCAATTTTAACACAAATTTGTGGGTACAATGAAAAGAAAATGTGTACAAAAAATTAAATGAATTATGGTAAGTATATGATGGATCACATATTGATAGACTTCAAAAATTAAAGCATGTTTATAGTTGCTCCAATATATACTTTTTGTGTAATGCATTAGTACTTATTACATATAAATACAAATATTGCTGCATTTGATTGGCATACCTGCCATAACACAATGTGTCATGTGAAAAACAAGATTTTTTACTCCCAAATCCCCCGACATGGTCATGTTTAGAAAAACATGATTTTCAGTAATCTTAGGGAAAAAAGAAAAGAGAGGGAGAGAGATAGGGAGAGATATTTTTTGACCACCACTGTAAACACTATACATACCCATAGTATGCAGTCAGTATAAACAGTAAACAGTCCTGCTTAGAGCCCATGTAAAACTATCCTTGGGGCAGTTTATACAGCTACTTATCACAGAGGCAGTTAAAAGGTAAGATGGACAGCATTTTATTTTTTGCACACACTTTAAACACCATATTGACATCAATCATTCTGGAATGAAAAGACAGAAACTTGGTGTATATTTTTTTATATTTAACATCTGTGTGGTTGTGTTTATGTGAGTGTGGGCATGTGTGTGGTTGTGTGATAATGATATTGGACAATGCTAAGTCTCCTGACTATTTTTGGTTTGCAAGTGTATCCAATGCTTCAAAGAAAACATATATGTTATTTTCTTTTTGATCAAGTTTGTATTACCAGTAATTATCTATAGGCTTGTGTGAAAAGATAACTTATTCTCAATTGGACGATGTCACTTTTTTTGGGTCACACGCACTGACCCCCCTTGGGACTTCAGAACACTTTTTGAATCCAAAAAAATGCCCAATACTCTCTGGGAATATGGCAGGTATGGATTGGTGAATGAATTCCAATGGACTTCCATATGTATTTGCTTATAAGTCAGATCAAACTGCAAACTGCATAGACCTAGATCTGTTGGCACAATATGCGATGGCAGATTAGGGTCTTTGTTGTTTGCAGTTAAACCCAACTTTCCTGTGAGTATATATGGTTTCTTTCCAGAAATTTCTAGGCTATTTAAAAGATTTGAATGTCCATAATTTACTAAACATTTGCCCTGCTATAATTATTTTCAAAAACAATTAAATTTCACCCCGAGTTAGTATTTTATTATTAGAATTAGTTATAATAGATAACTGAAAATGTGATATATGGAGTTATTTCCCTTAACAGCATTAAAATCTTGCAGTAAATACATCCTATCTTGACTCAGAGTGAAATAGTATGAACAATTACTTTAATAGATGGATTGAAACTTTTTTTTCTCATCAATATTACAGGAGTTTCTCACCTGTGTAAGCCAGATGCAGTGATTGCCAGCAGCACATTGCGACTCAGCATCTCAGATATGGCTGAAAGGGTCATAGAGAAGGAGGTACATATGAGATTATGCACTCCAACAAACATAATTATGGTATTGTTGGCAATGTTTAATATTTTCTAATATTTATTCCCCACCTTGACAGCGATAAGGCATATTTTGATATCATCATCCATCTGACCATCTGTCTGTCTATCCATCACATCTTGGTTAAGTTTTGTATTTATGTCAGCATCCATTTTCAGCAAATACATTTATGCTTAACAAAACATAAATCCATCAAATTTATATTTTTTGGTACAGAAAACTTTTTCTTATTAAAAAGTTTGCAAATTTTAGGTACGTAAGAAAATGGTAATATTTTTACTCTAATTATTTGTATACATGAAAGAATAATAAAATGTGTATGAAAAATTATATCCAATACAGTATAGTCTAGTGTTTTGACTCAGCCTCTCTTTATCAAGCTATTATTTTTACATAATGCTGTGATTGGGGGCAAATGTAAATGTATCCAATGTAAGCCTGTTCACATACCTGCCAACCATTACACTTTTGGCATAATGATTACACTATTTTTAACTGAATTATGTCTTACACTTGCCTCTTTTTGGATTACACTTTTTTGGTACACTAAAAAAATAAGAAAGCAGTAAAAAGTTGTGTTTGTCGTCTTCAATCCCACACATCATGAAAATTTGAGAATAATCTATAAAGAAGGCTGCTGCTTAAAAATAGTGTAAGAGTACGCTTGTCCATCACAGACCTACATGTACTTATCTAATACTATCATTATGTTCTATTTATAGCAGCTGTATGTGAAAAATTTCCAAGAAAACAGATGGGTTTCTTCAAATTGAAAACTTATCTTGGAGATTCATTATATTAAAGTAGAGAATTGATTACTAGACAAGTGCATACTTGAAAAAAATGGTGCAAGATGTTAAGTATTGATGTGACTCATGGATGACTGAAAAATGTTAGAGGAGAGGTATCTTTTTAAACTTGAAAACAGATGAAAAAAGGACAAATACTTTACAAATTAAAAAAAATATGAACGTGATGTAATACAGCCCTCAGGTTGAGAACATCATCATGCTCATTGCAGGATTTGTGGAGTTGACTTTACAATCATTCAGCAAAAGTTAGACATGAATACTAGTTAATGTGTGTGTTGTATATATAATTTATCATATGCTTTGTGTTTGAATTCTGCCTATTTGTGACAAGAACTTTAACCATCTGCAGATCCAGGTTAGTAGCAAAAATAAATGTACATTTTTCATTCCATTTATTATGATTATGATATGTAATATATAGATTACACTCTCTATGCTCAGATTACACTTTTTTGGCACTGATCTTATGTATATACCTCTCTAGGGGTTGGCAGATATGCAGTCACCTTTGTATGGTATTGTAAATGTACCTTACTAGGAGTTGGCAGGTATGAGTCACCTTTGTATGGTATTGTAAATGCAAATCTAGGGGTTGGCAGGTATGCAGTCACCTTTGTATGGTATTGTAAATTCAAATAATTTATGCCTGATTGAAGACTTCATTCAAAACTTGCATAAGATAAGAATTCTTTATTTCAGACTCCTTGGTCAATAGATAGATAAAATGCATATGTCAGTTAAAATACATATCTGATATAAGAAAATACCTATAAAGTACAAACTCGAATAGACGTTATTAAAAATGTCTTATTTTGAATTAAAACAAGTTTTGTCGTCAACAGTTATAGAGTACGATTTTCCAACTTGCTATAACCTAATCAAAAAGTCATTTTGGGATGTTTCTAATTCTTATTCTTACTTCAAAATGAGAGTTGTATCTCTTTGTCATTTCATTACATATTTAGAATAGATTTAGTTTCTTTACACTAGTTTTTCACCAGAATAAAAACAACATGGATCAGCCTTTGATACATGCAGAATGCACAGTGGTCAATACCAATGGCATACCTGCCATAACATGATGTGTCATGCGAAAAACACGATTTTTGAATCCCAAACCTCCTGACGTGGTCATGTTTCAAAATACATGTATTTCAGTAATCTTAGATTGAAAAAGAAAAGAAAAAACAGAGATAGAGAGGGACAATTTTTAACCACCACTATATATGTTTTTTTTGCATGTAGTCTTTATAAATAGTAAATAGTCCTGCTTAGAGCCCATGTAAAACTATCCTTGGGGCAGTTTATATAGCACATTATCGTAGAGGCAGTTACAAGGTAAGGCGGTCAGAGATAAGCAACCACCATTTCACAGATTACTTAATTGGCTGAGAATAGCTAGGCTGACAAGTTTTTTGAACACTGCTGTGGGAGAGCCTATGAGGCTAATTTACATAGGTAAAGTATACTAAGTGGAACAACCCAATTCATTTGAAGTTAGGTACCGTATATACTCACATATAGGCCAAGTCCAAATGCAAACACCATAAACCCTGATCTGCTGTTGCATAATGTGCCGGCAGATCAGGGTCTATGTTGTTTGTACTACTGATTAGTCCTTACAAACTGCATAGACCCAAATCTGCCGACACATTATGCAACAGCAGATCTGGGTCTATGCAGTTTGCAGTTAGTATAAGATTATACGTGAGTATATGCAATAAATCAACACATCACTGTTTTGATTGAGAATGTTTAAGCAATCTTTATTAAAGATTGGCAAGTTCATGATCAGCAGCAACATTTCTTTGAGGTCGGATTTTACTCCATATATAAAATGCAAAACAATTATTTTGGTAGTTGGAATAAAGACTGCATATAATTAAGAAAATATTCCGCTGTCCAATGGATTTTAAAGACAAACTTTTTTAAAATTTAATATCTGTGTGGTTGTGATTATGTGAGTGTGGGCACATGTGTGTGAATGTGTGTGGTGATGATAATGAACAATGCTAAGTCTACCAACTATTTTTTTTCTGTAAGTGTATTAAATGTTACAAAGAAACAGATGCTATTTTCTTTTTTTCAAATTTGAATTTCCAGTAATTTTCTTTAGGCTTTTATAAAAAGATAACTTATTCTGAATATGATGACATCACTTTTTTGGGTCACACACACTGACATCCCTTCCCCTCATGGAACCTTAAAACACACTTTTTTGGAGTCCAAAAACCCCCCAACACTGTCTGGGAATATTGCAGGTATCCTATAGGTACAACAAAATGTGGTCTGCAAAGATGCTGTGGTTTCTTTATTTATGGAGTACCAATTTTCATGGATCTTGTGGTTGCTCTGAACCATGAATTTTAAGACCCAACAAAAAAACATGAGCCACTTGTGATGCAGTGAGTCTCCCCCCACCATTTTACTTACTGATATATTCTTAGTGATCAACAAAGCCCAGCTATTTGATAATTGATCTTCATTACTGTAATAAATTATTGTGTTTTACTTGTGTTTATTTTATTTTAACCATTTAAAAAAAACATATAAAGCATTTTATTTTGTTTTGCTGCATATGTATGTATGTAGAATCTGGTAGTTGCTGGTTCCACTCACTGCCTTAAATCTTAATGTGAGATCAGTAAATCTTAATGTGAGATCAGTAAGGAGAAAGCGTAAAAAAAGAAAGAGCATATAGTATTTAAGCACTAGTATTATTGAAAATTTAAGAAATGATAATGAAATGATACAGGAAAATTAGATTTAATGCTTATTTGCAATGATCCTTCATTCTGGTGCAACTGCTGTTGAATATACATGTACTTGTATTAACAGTGCTCAAAGAAAAAAAATTTCAAGCACAGGCCCAGGGCTGGTGACGTTAAAAAACTCACAAGCCCTGACTCAAATTCCACAAGCCCTGACTCCAATTCCATGTGCCCAAAAGGGCCATATTTTTTACTACTTAACAGTGATCAAATAATTTTCTTCAGACACAGGCCCAGGAAAAGTTACTTTAAACAAATCACTAGCCGTGACTCAAATTCCCCTAGCCCCAACTCCAATTCCATGTGCCCAAAATGAACCTATTTTTTACTGTTATTTTCACACAATGTTGAGATTGCTGTAATTTAAATATGAAAGAAATAAACAAAATCATATTAAATTGACTCATGTGTTTATTCGCTTATCAAATTATTTCACTTAAAGAAATGTTTTCCTACAGGTCCTGATGTCAAACGTTGTCCAATTGCTCCAGTGCTTCAAGAAATTCGTTTGAGTCACTGTCTCAGGGCAAGTGGCTTTAAAGAAAATCACTTGGCCTGACTTAAAATCCCGTCGATCAAAGTTGAAAACAGAAATGAAGTCGGAGAGTCATTAATCATTTTTATATCATCAGTGAAAACACTAGCTTCAAGTTTCGTTCATTTGATTATACTGTGGATGTGTCACAATTACAGACAACACTCACTCCATATCGATTCAATAGAATATGCGCGGCTACCAACTCTTTGAACCAAACGGATTAAAATATAATGTAATGATCTCAGTTTCTTTAGGGTGAAAATATTGTATTGGGGGTTGTTATAAGTTGCTAATGCCCTAGCTTAGCTTAATTGTCAAACAGTTGCATAGGTACTCCTTGATATATTTAACCAGCGATGCATTACGAAGTCAGGATGATCAATGGACAGCTTATTGTTATTCATGCTGCAGATCGTGACCCATCAATAAGTTGAATATTAATAATGTACCAGTGTCTTTCAAAAACTTTAAAATAAAAATGACGCACTTTGTTGGCAGGCTCAAGGTTTTTTTCAGAAAAATTTGATAAATTATTTTTGAACAGGCTTAATGGGCAACTCACTTAGAATACGAGAGGGGCCCAATCTAGATTTAGAGGGTCCCTGGGCATTGGGCTATCAGATTTTTTTAGCTCTGATGGAAAAATTGTACATACTTTATTCCCTGCAATTGCCTGTGATTTTAAGATTTACCCACAGTTATAATCAATCTGAATGAATAATCTACACAAAGCATTGATAAATGCAAGCACTTATACTTCTAATTACAGGTAGCAAACTTACCTGTTAAAATGTTAATCTTCCTGATAGCATGTCTCAATTTATCTATTTTGAATCCAAGGGAAGAACAAGACTAAAATACTACAAGTTTGTCTTGAAGCACAAATACCAATTAATTACTATGTATAAACACACTAATTACAACCCAGTACTAAAACTCATACATCACTGATTTCAGACAAAACCACTAAATAAGCATAGTGTCAATCAAATCTCCTGGTAAACACAAAATTCTGCCACATAAATATTCCCAAAATGCAGAATGACACAGGTCCAGCTTTATTCGGGCCACAGATAATTAGGTCTAATCTCTCAGACATTTTCTATTGGGAATCTAACTTGCAACTTTATGGACAGTGCTTTAAGTAAAAGATTGTACATAGATGTGCTTCAGTAACCACCTGGCATGGTGTTGTTGGCTGTGTCTGCTCCTTTAGATGTTGTGTTTCAAGACAAAACCATGATGTAACGGATTGATTTTGACAGGTGTTTGATTAGTGCTAATACTGGTGTCAGTATGGTTTTAAGCATTCAAGTGACCAACCTTTGTTGTTGGCATATTTTTGTTCTTTTGTATTCTTTATTTTGGGTATATATAGAGGTTAGTCCATGAAATTAAATACCTATATATATCCTAATTTGACAGTGATAAATCCATGAATTTAAGTACAGTGAAACCCCGCAATAACACGATAATTGGGGTCCATAAAATTCGATCATGGAAAAAGTGGGGTCGCGTTATTGCGGAGTTTCACTATACGCACAAAAAAGTACATTTTTTTACAAAACCATAAAAATTGATGCCCATGAAAATAAATGAAACAGTAATTGCTCCCTACATACAGAGGGGCCTCGGGTGGGAGAGTGGTCTAAGGCGCTCTGTCCATGTGGGTTTGAGTCTTGTGCTCGGCCAATGTGGTTATGTGAGAAAGCTTGCCAGTAGCTTCCCGTGGGTTGGTGGTTCTTCCCGGGATTTTCCTGGTTCTTCCTCCACCAGATATACTGGCCACCATGTATAGCCTATCATGTGCTGAAAAATGGCGTTAAACCCATAAAAACCAAACCAAACCCAACCCTACATACAGATTACGAAAATTATCAGAGATGTCTCCAATTTATATTATATGCAGTAAAAGTTAGACATATATCTCCCTTATGATCAGGGAGACTCTCTGAATCAGACCCTAAAATTCAGCCAAAAAGTGAAAAAGACTGGAAATCTTGCTGAAGCTAATCAGGAATTTCCTTTTATATTGTCTTTATTGTGGAACAATCTTGAGTCTCTGAAATGAAGAACAAAAAAACTCCCTAAAGGCTCTTCTAGAAGTGTCACATGTATGGTTAGAAATGGATGCATTGGTCTAGAAGTGTCACATGTATGGTAAGATATGGATGCATTGTTCTAGAAGTGTCACATGTATGGTAAGATATAGATGCATTGGTCTAGAAGTGTCACATGTATGGTTATATATGGATGCATTGGTCTAGAATTGTCACATGTATGGTAAGATATGGATGCATTGGTCTAGAATTGTCACATGTATGGTAAGATATGGATGCATTGGTCTAGAAGTGTCACATGTATGGTTAGATATGGATGCATTGTTCTGGAAGTGTCACATGTATAGTAAGATATGGATGCATTGGTCTAGAATTGTCACATGTATGGTAAGATATGGATGCATTGGTCTAGAAGTGTCACATGTATAGTTATATATGGATGCATTGTTCTAGAAGTGTCACATGTGTGGTATGATATGGATGCATTGGTTTAGAATTGTCACATGTATGGTAAGATATGGATGCATTGGTCTTGAAGTGTCACATGTATGGTTATATATGGATGCATTGGTCTTGAAGTGTCACTTGTATGGTTAGATATGGATGCATTGGTCTTGAAGTGTCACATGTATGTTAAGATATGGATGCATTGGTGGACAATATAGTCCAATTTTTTATGGCTATGTCATGTGCCAATGGTTTGCAAATACTTGTGATTTTTTTGATTTTTTTTTTAGGGGTGGGGGAGGATACATCAGCAGCAACAGACACAGAATCAAATATTGTAGTCTCTTGAGACAGGTGATCTCTTTGAAAAGGTGGTTTGTAGCATAGGCATCTCTGTACTGTTCAGTCAGAAATATAACTACAGTTAAACCCCACTCTCACATGATGATCAGGGTGCACAAAGTGCCATCATGCCATGTACCATCTTCGTGCAGTATCCAACCAAGTCGGTTAACTGTAGAAAATATATAGTTAGAGTATGTGCATTCACCAGCCAGTCTCATTGTATTCATAATAGTAATTCCATCAAAAATGTGCACAGAGAAGCATAATTTCTTGAATTGTTCTGCTAGATTCCATTCTAACTGAAAATCATACCATATGATACGGGAGTAATATACCTGAGATGAACAATTACCCGGTAAACAGGTGTGTATAACTGTCTGGATGAAGTTTGGGAGTAACCCATTTGATTTCATGGGTAAAAAGTGATCTCAAAAAGGTAAAGGAAAACCTATATTCATTAAAATTTATGTTTATAACTATGACATTGCTATACGTGTAACTTTACCATTACAATGACGTGTGGCCTGTGCATATCAGAGTGATTTGAAACTGCTCTCTGGATTAAGATGAAGAAGAGTGGGGGATACGTAGCAATGATCACAACTACTCTTGACATTTCGGGCGATAAACTTTTTTAAGCAGGTTTGTATGATGGATGATTGAGCAGGAATTGGTGGTCTATTGATTTCCCTTAAATAGGTAGGTAAATTAATTTATTTATCAATTTGGGTGAGAAACTTTTTTAGAGCACTACATTGTTTGATGCTTCGTTTGTATGCTAGATGACTGAGCAAACATCTTTTGGCTATTGTTTACCCTGGATTGAGCAATGATTGTACACAGAATGCATTGAAGACAGGCACAACAAAGTCTAATGGCTTTATTGTACACAGAATGCATTGAAGACAGGCACAACAAAGTCTAGTGGCTTTATTGTACACAGAATGCATTGAAGACAGGCACAACAAAGTCTAATGGCTTTATTATTGTTGGTTCAATAATAATTAGATTAAGAAGCATCAGAACCTTTTTTCACCAATAAGCAAGAAGCAATGATATTTTTTCTTCAAGAATACAACACATCTTGAATTTGTGTTATAACAAAGTGTATTATAGTGGGGTTTCACTGTATAACAAAATTTAGCAAATTTTGCAAAAGATATTACATTTATATTTCATGTTAAAACAGATATGTAGGATTAATTAGCTTGAATCAATCTAAAACATATGTAGGATTAATTAGCTTGAATCAGTCTAAAACAGATATGTAGGATTAATTAGCTTGAATCAATCTAACAAATGATGGATTAATTACCTTGAATCAATCTAAAACCGATATGTAGGATTAATTAACTTGAATCAATCTAAAACAGATATGTAGGATTAATTAGCTTCAATCAGTCTAACAAATGATGGATTAATTAACTTGAATCAATCTAACAAATGATGGATCAGTTTATTTACTAAAAATATTTTGATATTGGTGTGCCTTTGTTTACATTTTCAACATTGCTGCATAGGGGCATTTCAAAATGAACTGTAATCAACAAACCACTCCTTGTTTCATATTTCATTAATATCAATTTGTTAGCATTTTCTTGAAATAGTTTAAGATTATTAATGAAAATGTGATTTTTCAGAGAGTCATTGGATTGCGTTTTCTTTTCCCTGTTTACAACATCCCAGAAGTGGAAATCAGGCTTGGGTCAGAAACATCAGCTGCAACACTCGAGAAGGGTAGATATTCCTGGTTCAGCTTTCATAAAACATCTCAACATTGAATAAAATCTCGGCTCAAATTTTGCATGCTGTTTATCTTTAAATCCTGTCCCAATGGGGTGGGTAAAATATTTAGCAATGCTGTTCACAACTCATTAATACCTTGTATCATTCAAAGGTTTAAAGTCACCTTATTAGCTCACCTGGCCATAGGACAAAGTAAGCTTTTATGGTATAGTCCTGGTTGTATCATCTGTCAAAAATTTCTATTTCAACTTGTTACGACTCTATGGTCTAAGAAAAATGTAACAGAAAGAAAGTGAAACCAACAAATCAAGTAAAAAATCAACAAGCAATTTATTACTAGATAATTAAAATGAAAAATCAAAAAAGTCACTTACAGTAATGTGTTTTGAAATCCTAATAATCCAATAAGAATGATTGTTCTAATCACAAGTCCTAAATATAGAATGTTCCAAATTCACGGCTGTGTCCTTGAATGTTATGATGTGCTAATGGTCTCCAAAGTCCTGATGTACTAGAAATCTTGATGTGCTGATGTCAAAATGAAGTATTCCAAAATCTCTGAATAAGTTCACATAAATTCCAAAATCATCAATTAAAAATCCAAAATCCAAAAGTTTATGAGCACTGTTATAATCCAATGAATATTTAAAATAATTCCTCTCTTAGAATTTGGAATGAATTTTCACAACTGTAATAGCTCTTTACAAGACTGATGGTAATGTCGAACTGAAAAAATGTCCACCAAACATGGTATATATAAAGATTGGTCACATGACAGAATGTTCTAGAATGTGTGTCATCTAAATGTAATTTTACTTGTAAACAAAATTCAACCTTGACCTTCAAATTGAGAAAACATATTGATCAAAAACAACCTAATTCAAGGACACTAGTTAAACATGTTTTTCCTGATAACATTAAGATTTAAGCAAATATTAAAGCGAAGAAACATTTACAATTTCCTAAAATATTTATAATATTATATAAACATCATACATAACAAACTTATCAAAAATTATTGGACCAGTTTCAACTAAACTTGGCAGAAAGCATCCTCCAATGAAGGCATTTCAAGCTTGTACAAAATTATACTGATCTGTCATCAAATATGGTTGCCATCACTAAAAGTAGAAAAAAAACCTTCCAATGACTTTTAAAAAACTGTTGAACAGAATTTGATCAGACTTGATAGAAACCATCCTGACATAAAAATCCTTTCAAGTTTGAATAAATGATGCCAATCGACTTGAAATATTTACACCATTACTAAAAATAGAAAAACTTTGAACTTAACTTGTTCTAAAAAAGCACCAAACAAAATTTGACCAAATTCTAGAGAAAACATCATTGCATAAAGGCCTTTTTAATTTGTACAAATGAGGCTGATCTGCCATTAAATATAATTGCTGTTTCTAAAAATAAACAACCTTTAATGGTAAAGTTAAAAACTTTAGGAAGTAAAGATTGCAATAAAATACCATTAAAAGGTTAATATTAAACACATCCAATTGGTCATTTGGTGTAGTAAACATAAAATAGTAGTTTAATTATGATTTTAAATAGTGAACGCCTACCATGTGAGGAAAACACAACTGGGTTCCAGTAAGATAAGTAGAGTTACTGTTCTTAGTTTAGCATCATTAGGGCCACTCTTAATTCAGCAAATATCACTGCTTATCTAAACCATACTAATATCTCCTAACGTCACCTTACATTCAGGACATCAGTTGTAAATAGAAGACTTTAAATATGGGTACTCATTTTGCCCTTGCCATTGATGCCAGTTTTGTTGTTGTTGAAAATACTGATTTAATTTTGTTCATTGAGTTAACATGAAACATGTTCATGCAACACCAAGGGTCATTTAAAGCAATTTTTGGAGAGTGAGAGAGAGAGAGTGTGTAGAGGAACAGCTTGTCTAAATTACATTAAAGTAGTTTATTCTTGCCAGCTGTCAATAAAGTAATTCTATTTAGATCATATCCACACTCATTAAGTCTTTTCACTGTTTTAAAATTGCAGTATGTACAAAAAAGACACAAGGATAAAACAAACACCAGATGTGGCAGATTAAAATTAAACACCAAATATTGCATACTAAATAAAATAAAGACTTTGTTTGTCAGCTATATTGAAAGTTTATGGCGTGCACCCGAGGATAACAGTTTCAGAAGATAATTGCTTTACTGCTCCGTCTAATTAAAACACTATACCCTTATTCAAAAGTTACATGTAATTCTTTTAATTTACATATAACAACTGTATTTCACTTCCTGGTTTCACTATAGTTAAATGTGTACATGTGATATGAAGTGTCACTCTGAATGAAAACAAGTAAGTTTTCTATTTGCTCTTATAATCTTACACTCTTGTAATAGTCATTTATTTATCCTCTTGCTTATTCTCATTTGTTTGTGCATTCATATATTTCATAACTCTCCTGTTTGTCTCATTTATGTACATTCATTTATTTGTTCATTCATTCATTCATTCATTTGTTACGACTCTATGGTCTAGAAAAATGTAACAGAAAGAAAGTGCAACCAACAAATCAAGTAAAAATCAACAAGCAATTTATTTCTTTATAAATTAAAATGAAAAATCAAAAAGACACTTACAGTAATGTGTATTAAAATCCAAATAATCCAATAAGAATTAGTGTTCTAATCACAAGTCCTAATATAGAATGTTCCGAATTCACGGCTGTATCCTTGAATGTTATGATATGCCAATGGTCTTCAAAGTCCTGATGTACTAGTAGTCTTTAATATGCTGGTGTCAAAATGAAGTACTCCAAAATATCTCTGAATAAGTTCACATAAATTCCAAAATCATCAATTAAAAATCCAAAATCCAAAAGTTTATGAGCACTGTTACAATCCAATGAATATTTTAAATAATTCCTCTTTTAGAATTTGGAATGACTTTCCACAACTGTAATAGCTCTTTACAAGACTGATAGTAATGTCGAAACTGAAAAACTGTCCACTAAACAAAGTATATATAAAGATTGGTCACATGACAGAATGTTCTAGAATATGTGTCATCTTAATGGAATTTTACTTGTATGGACATGACTTTTTACACATAACTCTAAGGATTTTCCAGTTTTATCTGTAAACAAAATCAACCTTGACCTTAAATTCAGTAAACATTTTGTTTATCAAAACTATCCTTTAGCTCAAATCGGGAAGTAAACAACCTAATTCAAGGACACTAGTTAAACATGTTTTTTCTGATAAACAACATTAAGATTTAAGCAAATATTAAAGTCAAGAAACATTTACAATATCCTAAAATATCTATAATATTATATAAACATCATACATAACACCTCCCCTTATAAAGAAAAAGAAAGATTTATGCAATAAAGCTTTCTTTTGAATAATCATCTAATTCTATAATAACCAAAATTTGCATAAGAAAATGTCTTATGCTACTGAACTTAATTACATCAAGCAATATAACATTTCTATGCACGTGAGAGTGCATCTGCAATCACATTGTCTTTTCCACAGATGTGTCTGATGTCAGTGTTATATTCCTGCAATATTAAACTCCATCTCAACAATCTCCAATTTTTATCTTTCATTTTGTTGATGAAAGTAAGGGGATTGTGATCACTGTACACAATAATTGGAGAAAGAGCCGAGGTACACTTCAAAATGCTGTAAAGCCAATATCAAAGCCAAACATTCCTTCTCAATTGTGGAATAATTTTTCTGGTGCTTGTTTAGTTTTTTAGAAAAATAACACACAGGGTAATCCACACCACTTTTGTCTTCCTGAATCAATACTCCACCAACCCCTACATAACTTGCATCAACAGATAATTTAAATGATTGGCTGAAATTTGGTGCAGAAAGAACTGGTGCATTCTTAAGCATGGCCTTTAACTTGTCAAAAGATTCCTGAGACTTGTCAGACCAATGAAATTTGGTTTTCTTACTCAATAAACTTGTCAAAGGTTCAGCAATTTTGGAAAAATTTGAACAAAATTTCCGATAATATCCAGCCATACCTAGAAATTGCATCAGTTGCTTTTTACAAATTGGTACTTGAAATTCAGAGATAGCTTTGACCTTAGCTTCTATAGATTTAACTTGACCTTGTGACACAAGCATGGCAAAACTCACTTTTGCTGAAATTAATTGTCAAATTCGCATCGCCGAGTCGATCAAAGAATTTTTGAATAGTTTCCAAATGATATTCCGAGGTGTTGTTGTAGATAATGCCGTCATCGATATAAGCGTCACAATTATCAAGACCAGATATTATCATGTTCATCAGACGTTGAAATGTTGCAGGCTAATTTTTCATTCCAAACGGCATGACTTTATATTGATAAAGTCCATCTGGAGTTACAAATGCTGAAATTTTGTTTGCCCTTTCTGTCAGTGGAATTAGCCAGAATCCTTTTAAAAGGTCAAACTTGGTGACATATTTCGCATTTCCAATTTTATCAATGCAATTGTCCATTCTTGGGATTGGAAATGAATCAGTTTTGGTGACACGGTTGACTTTTCTATAGTCAGTACACATATGGAATTTATTATCTGGCTTGGGAACAAGAATACATGGTGAACTCCAGTTACTTTTACTTAGTTCTATGAAATCATTCTCCAGTAAATACTGAATTTCTTTCTTCAAATAGTTCTGTTTGAGAGGATTCATCCTATAAGGATGCTGTTTCACAGGCGCAGAATCTACAATGTCAACGTCATGATAAATTTTACTTGCTCGTGTTGGAACATCAGGAAACAAGTGCTCATAGTCATGTAATAGCTGTTTTAGTTCATTTCTTTCCTGTTGTTGTAGATGTGAAAGTTTCTGGTCTAGATTGTTCAATATTTCTGAATTCCAAAGATTGGTTATACCAGAGTCACTATAGTCTGATTGTATTCCATCGTTGATATCTTCACTGTGTGGGACAGGTACAACTAAATTAACTGAATAATTAGCTGGGCTATCTCTGTCAAAATATTCCTTTAACACATTTTTATGACAAAGTTGTTTCTGTTTCCATCTCCCAGGAGTGTTAATGATATAATTTAAGTCATTTACTTTCTTTGCAACAGTATAAGGACCATAAAATTTAGCCTGAAGAGGATTCTGAGGTATGGGCAAGAGAGCCAGAACTTTGTCACCAGGTTTCAAACTCCTTTCCTGTGTATTTCTGTTGTACCTTAATTTCATTTTTGACTGGGTAGTGTGAAGATTAGTTCTTGCTACTTCACAGGCCTTTGACAACTTGTATTTGAAATCAGAAACATAATCAAGAAGATTAATCTTTGAATCTTCATTTGAAAGAAGTTTCTCTTTCAATAATTTCAATGGTCCACGGACAGAATAACCAAAAACTAGTTCAAAGGGACTAAAACCCAACAACTCTTGAACTGATTCCCTAACAGCAAACAACAACAAATGAACACCCTCATCCCAATCCTTTTCTGTATCAAAGCAATATGATCGAATCATATTCTTCAAAGTTTGATGAAATCTTTCCAAAGCACCTTGACTTTCAGGGTGATAGGCAGAAGATTTAAACTGTTGGATGCCTAATTCATGCATAACTTGTTGGAAAATTCCAGACATAAAATTTGACCCTTGATCCGACTGGACAGATTTCGGAAGGCCAACAAGTGTAAAAAACTTCACCAAAGCTTTCACAATAGTTTTAGTTTTTATATTTCTCAGAGGAATTGCCTCTGGAAATCTTGTAGATACACACATGACGGTCAACAAGTATTGGTTGCCTGACTTGGTCTTAGGTAAAGGACCAACACAGTCTACCATTATTCTAGTAAATGGTTCATCAAATGCAGAAATAGGTTGCAAATGAGCCTTAGGTATCTTCTGATTGGGTTTTCCTACCATTTGACAAGTGTGACAAGATCTGCAGTATTTAGAAACATCACTTTTGAGTTTCGGCCAATAAAAATGATTCAAGATCTTGTGATAAGTCTTACGGACTCCTAAATGACCAGCCAAAGGAGTTTCATGGGCTAGATTAAGAATTTCCTGTTGATATGACTTAGGAACAACAATTTGATAGCTCACTGACCACTCGTCACCAGCGGGTACCTCAGATGGTCTCCATTTCCTCATAAGGACCCCATTTTTAACAAAGTAACGCACTGGAACTTGTGTGGCTTCAGTTTCACTAATAGCTCTCTGAAACAAACAAGATATCTCGGGATCTTGCTCCTGTTCAACGACAAGGGATTGTTGTTTGTCACCCTGATTAGAACAAAGAGAATGAGTTGCCAAAAGAGGATCACTGTGATCAATACCGTCAGATTGATCAACACCTGAGGAAAAAGTGACCTCATCAAAAGACTGACCAATACATGTGTCAGCTAAAGGAATAATATCCTGATCAACATCACTCTCAAGAGCTCTTTTTGCCATAGCTCTAGTAACTGCACAAGCAGGGTACAAATCAGGGATTTCGATTTTGACAGGATCAACTTTCTGATCCAAACAAGGCTTGTCGGTTACAAGTGGATTAACCACAACCTTATCTCCAGCTAGGTCATTGCCTAGTAATAAATGAACACCCTCTATGGGTAAAGAAGTCACTGCCCCAACAGTCACAGGTCCGGAAACTAAGTCTGATGCCAAATTGACACAATGAAGAGGAACATTTACAAAGCCGCACTCTACTCCCTGAACAAGAACATTTTCACTCGAACAAGACTCCTCAGACAAAGGCAAAGTACCTGATAATAAAAGACTCTGAGAAGCTCCAGTGTCCCTTAATATTTTAATTGGGATAGGCTTGGCAGAATCACCAATAAGTGATATAGAACCTTCTGACATGAATGGTTCATAAGCCTCCAAAATAGAATCAGACTGGGGTTTGTTTGACCCAACAAATGTATTGCTTTCAATACAAGACCGTGACCTCTTTGAAATAAGAGCATTCGGAAAAGCTCTGTCTTTACTCTGTTGCTTATTTTTCAACTTGAAGCAATCAGAAATAATGTGCCCTTCATTTTACAATAAGTGCACGTAGGAAGAGATAAGGATTTCTGATCAGTCTTATCAGATGTTTGATTCCTAACAGTTGTGCTGTTGTGAAATTAGGAAGTACTCATATGAGATTGAAATGGTTTTTTACCAGAAAACTGCTGAGAGGATGACTTATTGCCAAATGAAATTTTGTGAGTCAAGGAATGATCATCAGCCATACGAGCATCATTTTCCAAAGTTTCCACATTCTGCTCGTCAAGATAGGTTTTAACATCACTATGGATGCACCTCTTGAACTCTTCAATTAATACGAGCTGTCTGAGGTTATCATAATCTTGATTAACTTTCTTGGCTGAGCACCACCTATCAAATAGTTGTTATTTTTCCCTTGCAAATTCGACATGAGTTTGTCCAGTTTCTTTTCTACAATTCCTAAACCTTTGTCGATATGCCTCTGGTACCAACTCATAAGCTTTCAAGATGTACTCCTTAACCACATCATAATCAGTGCTTTGTTGTGCTGACAGTGAAGTGTAGACTTCACGAGCTTTGCCAATAAGTACACTTTGTAATAACAAAGTCAAATGCTCTCTGGGCCATTTCAAGTTTTCAGCAATTTTCTCGAAATGAAGAAAGTATTTATCTACTTCTTTTTCCTGAAAAGGGGGTACTAACCTAATATATCTAGTAACATCAAAACCTGAACTTGTATTTAAAGGAGTGGAGTGTGCTCCGTTTGCCAGTTCTAATTCTCTTAATTTAAATTGCATTTCTCTTTCTTCTCTTTGCATCTTCATTTGCCTCTCTTCTTTCTCTCTCTCCATCTGCATTTGCCTCTCTTCTTTCTCTCTCTCTCTCTGAATCTGAAGCTTTGCTAACTCTAAATCCATCTGGTTCTTTAACTCTAATTCCCTTCATTTCCAGTCAGAACCAGATACAGGCTTTCTCTTCAAACTTAAAGCACTATCCAAAATTCCCTTTCCTACTAAATATTGAATTTAAATAATCTTTATCTCCTGTTTTGTCAATGATGCTTTCGCCTCAGACAGACCGTATTTTCTGGCAAGTTCAAGCAACTCATCCTTTCTCATACACTCTAACTCCTCCTGGGTAGGTTTTGAAATGAAATTCTGAACATTAGATGCCATTGTGAATGCTTGTTGGTTTCACACAAAAAATTCTCTATTTAAAATCTTTGCCAAAGAAAAAAAAAAATTCTGAGACAAAATCAATATGAATTTCAAAAAATAACTTTAATATCTCAAATATGCTTTAAAGAAATTCTATCCTGGACGATGAGCCCCCAATTTCTGTTACGACTCTATGGTCTAGAAAAACGTGACAGAAAGAAAGTGAAACCAACAAATCAAGTAAAAATCAACAAGCAATTTATTTCTAGATAATTAAAATGAAAAATCAAAAAGACACTTACAGTAATGTGTATTAAAATCCAAATAATCCAATAAGAATTAGTGTTCTAATCACAAGTCCTAATATAGAATGTTCCGAATTCATTGCTGTATCCTTGAATGTTATGATATGCCAATGGTCTTCAAAGTCCTGATGTACTAGTAGTCTTTAATGTGCTGATGTCAAAATGAAGTACTCCAAAATATCTCTGAATAAGTTCACATAAATTCCAAAATCATCAATTAAGAATCCAAAATCCAAAAGTTTATGAGCACTGTTACAATCCAATGAATATTTTAAATAATTCCTCTTTTAGAATTTGGAATGACTTTCCACAACTGTAATAACTCTTTACAAGACTGATAGTAATGTCGAAACTGAAAAACTGTCCACTAAACAAAGTATATATAAAGATTGGTCACAAGACAGAATGTTCTAGAATATGTGTCATCTTAATGGAATTTTACTTGTATGGACATGACTTTTTACACATAACTCTAAGGATTTTCCAGTTTTATCTGTAAACAAAATCAACCTTGACCTTAAATTCAGTAAACATTTTGTTTATCAAAACTATCCTTTAGCTCAAATCGGGAAGTAAACAACCTAATTCAAGGACACTAGTTAAACATGTTTTTTCTGATAAACAACATTAAGATTTAAGCAAATATTAAAGTCAAGAAACATTTACAATTTCCTAAAATATCTATAATATTATATAAACATCATACATAACACATCCATTCTTATACTTACTCTCTCACTCTGCTCCTATGTCTGTTTGTTCATTCATTTGTTTTTACATTTCTTTTTTAAATTTATACTAAAAGGCTGACTGGTGAAATCACAAATTGAATTGATGAGATTCTTAATTAAAGTTAAAATAAATCAGAACAAAACCAATTGTCAGTAAAACCCTAATGCATATACTGATAATTAAATTGATTATTGCTGAAAAAAATCTTGTGAAAAAATATGCCCAGTGAATTGGAGAATCTGTAACTGTCTTTTTATAAAGTACTTTTGCGTAAATCCCCCTCCTCTCTTTCTCCACCATCAACAATGTTTATCCTGACCAACCATGACTTATATGTCATTCAGAAAATGACATAGAAGTTTGTCTCAAAATTTGTGAGGAGGTAGACAAGAACTTTCAAAGTGCCACAAAATGGCTTGACAAATTCATTCATTTTATTTTATTTAAAGGGATTAATACAACATTCATTGTTCTCTATGTTGGTTATTAATCTGGTATACTTTATGGTCATTTTATTGACGAAGTGTCCTTTGAAACTTTTGTAACATGTATGTTCCACATATAGCATTAGTAACATTATGAAAACAGCCATCTTTGCAACTTTTCTTCACAAGGTGTCATGTGATTCAACAGATAAATGGTGGAAGATTTTTTTCAAACAATCTTTATGTCCTTAACATCAGGTGAAAAATCATTTACCTCAGATCATTGAAACTACATAAGTGAAAGTATAAAAATCATTTTTTTAAAGTGTTCCGGTATCATTTTAATCACAAAGTTGCAGGTTATAAAGATTATTTTTTTGATTGGAACAATGCAATGCTGCATACTGGACCATGCTGACTTTTCATTATAACAATAACAGATCACAGTAAAAAAAAAATCTTTTGGCACCAGAGGTCACACATGTTCTACACATTAGAATTAAATAAGTACTCCATATTCAGAAGTGGGTAAAGTACTGTGTAAAAAACATGTTCTATCGGTTCTATAATTGGATGAATCATACCATATCGTGAAAAAATAAAATATTTACAGTCTAAGAAGCTCATATAATATAGATTGTATATACTCTGAACTTCACATTTAAATGTCTTCTTTTCAAAAACCCATGAACAGAATTTGACCAGGTTCTTCAAAAAGCATCCTGGCATGAAGGCCTTTCAGGTTTGAACAAATGATGCTGATCAACAATCAAAATATGGCCTCTGTTACATAAATTGGAAAAACATTTAAAATACTTTTTCTCAAAAATTGCTGAATAGAATTTGACCTAATTAGAAAGCATCCTTACATAACAGACTTTTAATTTCATATGAATAGTGCTGATCAGCTGTCATATATAGCCAATGTTACAAAATATAGGAAAACCTTAACATGACTTTTTCTCAAAAACTGCTCAGGAGAATTTAACCAAATTCCTGGCATAAAGGCCTTTCTGTTTTGCACAAATGATGCTAATCCACTATTTAATAAGGCCATTGTTACTAAAACCAGAAAAACCTTTAAATGATTTCTTCTTACAAACTCGTATACAGAAGTTTACCAAATTTCACACAAAGCATCTTGGTATAAGACCTTTTAAGTGTGCATGAATGATGCCAGTCTACCATTCAATATAGCTGCCATTACTAAATATTTTTAAAAATCGTTAAATTTCAGAAAGCATCATACTAACTCCAATTCTTGACCAACTGCCTTTGCATTTGTCTTTTAGGTTGATGTAAGCCAGGTGTGTGATCTTTTGGCCACTTGGGCCTCTTGTTAAATGATTGAGGATTTATTTGACATTATACATGCACACAATTATAACAGATGCTTGCACAAGTAGGATTGTGTAGTATTACTATTCTTTTTTTTTTTTTAAAGAGTAGGACAGTCAAAGGTTATTCCAACATAATACAGTTGTCTGATAAATTAGCCCCCAAACCTGTATTGGTATGGTGGTGGTTAAGGTAGTTTTTTTTTCTCTCCATTAAATATGCATGCATTTTTGGCTTATGATCATTCTTCATCAATTAACCCAAATCACCAACATACCAATACAGGTTTGGGGGCTGATTTATCAGACTAAATAAAACCAGCTTCAGCTACCATCTATACTCCTGTATAAGTCGATACCAACTGCAAACTGCATATACCCAGATCTGCCATCGCATAATGCGCCAGCAGATCTGGGTCTATGTAGTTTGTAAGGACTAATCAGTAGAACAAACAACATAGACCCTGATATGCTGGTGTATTATGCAACAGAAGATCAGGGTCTATGTTGTTTGCATTTGGACTCAGATTATATGTGAGTATATACGGTAGTTTGATATGTGTGATCTTGCTGCATCAGTAAGTTTCATTTATCTGCATATCACATGTTTATTGAACAGAGTTGGTTTGCCAGTGGTTGTTCAGATCTGTGTCAGGTGAGCAGTAGATGATGCAAGTAAAGAAAGATGTCAAACAAAGTCAACTTACTTGATATATATTATTATGCCTGCAATAGGCAAAATATGTAATCTTTAATATGCATGCCCATGAACACTCTACTTCTAAAACTGCTTTGATCTGCTCCAGGTATCCAATTTGTAAAACTTGTTATTGGGATACCTATAAAATGAATTAAAAAGGTATTTGAGATTATGTAAGAATAATTATCATTATTTTTGGGTCATTTTGAAATAAGTGTCGGCACACATGGGGAAGAGCTTCATTGCTCGGGGTTTTTCTTTGGGGACCAGATCTTTCATATTTCAGAAAATATTTGAACTTAGTACACCAAGTATGGTCCTTCATTCCTTTACTGTTTCACAATTTCAGTAAGGGTCCTGTTGGAGCGAATGGGAAAAACCCTCTATTTTAGGTCTGGAGGAGAACCATTGATTTTATCTGAAGACCAACGGGAAGAAAGAAAGAAAGGTAACAAAAACCCTGTCCTAAATTTTCTATTAAATATACTCGTGAATCAGTTGGATCCAACTGGCAACAACACAGATCCTGATCTCCTGTCACATGATATGCTGGCAGACCAGGGTTGTGCAGTTTGTTGGGACTAATTAGTAGAACAAACAACATAGACCCCGATCTGCTGACACTTTATTCGACAGCTGGTCAAGGTCTGTGTTATTTACAGTGGGATCTGATCTATACATGAGTATATACGAGGGGTATTTGAAATATTATGAATATTTTGTTATAACTTTTTTGTTTCTTTGAACCGGTCAATACATTTAATGATAATTGATTGATAAAATAAAATTCTATAAAACGACCTGCAACTGCACGTGCAGCATGCCAAACATCTGCAGATATATACATGTGATATAACATAGGTAAATGACAGTAACGTAAAAATATCGGAGAAGGAGAACAATTCTGCTACTGAGCAAAAAGCATACTGTAAAATCTGGGCGTTCTTAGGGTACTCTCGGACTTATATCAAGGCTGATATGGATGATGTTTACAGATGTAATTCTCTTTAATATCCTACAATTTTTAGGCAGTTTTATTGTTTTAAAGATGGTTATGAATCTATGGAATATGACCTACGTTCTGAAAGACCATGGTCTGCGATTGGTGAACAGGAAGCAGCTGCTGTGAAGGGAGCAATTGATAAAGATACTCGATGCACAGTGGAAGATATTTCTATTATTATTGGCATTAATTCGTCAGCTGTTTTTAATATATTAAAGAAGCATTTGAAGCTCAGAAAGGTTTGTGCAAGATGGGTCCTGCAAACGCAGACTGGGGTTGAAATTGCCAAAGTGCTACACACCAAATATGAAAAGAGTGACCAGAGACATTTGAATGAGATTGTCACAGGTGGTGTAACATGGATTTACTTTTTTGAACTTGACTCGAGAGGAAGTAATAATATTTGGATCAGAGAAATCAAGCAGAGACTACAAATTGCTTCACATAGTCAGACTGTCAAGAAAGTTTTAGATGCATTATATTTTTGATACAAAAGGCCTGGTCATCCAGGTACCTTTGCCTGACTCTGTTAGTGTCACTGGAAATTTTTATGCCTGCAAAGAGTTGCCAAAAGTTGTGGAACACTACTGAATCCACCCATCCATTCACCAAGGTATCCATCTACTACATGACAATGCACCAGCACATAAATCTGCCATTGTAACAGACTTCCTGAAGAGGCACAGCATCCAAACTTTGCCACATCCTCCATACAGCCCATATTTAGCTCCAAGTGATTTTTGGCTGAATCTCATTATCAAAGATTCGCTGAGGGGCAGGCAGTTTGAAAGTCACCATGCAGTTGGAAATGCAGTTTTCCAGTGTATGAACAGCATGCCAAAAAGTGAACATGAAATGGCATTTAATAATTGGATAATCAGATTGAGAAATTGTGTAGAGGTGCATGGGGAGTACTTTAAGGGGATGCACTGACATGCTGTTCACGTTGTTGTACATCGCACTAATATTCAGATCTTTTTAAATACCCCTCATACAATATGTGGTCTAGAAGTGTTGCCAAGGGTCCTTTTTATCTGCTTTAAGTTTATCTACACCATTTGATTACCTTCAGTATTAAGTAAATACGATTGTTATAAATTCCAATAAATTTCGTACTTGATAGAAATGAAAATGTATTCAGACTGTTATAAATTCCAGTAAATATCGTACTTGATAGAAATGAAAATGTATTCAGACTGTTATAAATTCCAGTAATATAGTACTTGGTAGAAATGAAAATGTATTCAGATTGTTATAAATTCCAGTAATATAGTACTTGCTAGAAATGAAAATGTATTCAGATTGTTATAAATTCTAGTAATATAGTACTTGGTGTTATAAATTCCAGTAATATAGTACTTGGTGTTGTAAATTCCAGTAATATAGTACTTGGTAGAAATGAAAATGTATTCAGATTGTTATAAATTCTAGTAATATAGTACTTGGTGTTATAAATTCCAGTAATATAGTACTTGGTAGAAATGAAAATGTATTCAGGTTGTTATAAATTCCAGTAATATAGTACTTGGTGTTATAAATTCCAGTAATATAGTACTTGGTGTTATAATTTCCAGTAATATAGTACTTTTTAGAAATGAAAATGTATTCAGTTGCAGTACCTAGATACTTATAATTTTCACCCAAAAAGTATATATAGTACAATTTCTCAAAACTAGAGACTGTCGAGACCAGAAGTTTTGGCCATTTTATAGATGTGGCCAGTATGAAGAGGTTTGGCTTGTATTAGAATGGTGTCATTGGGGTCAGAATATGTGGTCGGACATCAGAAAGCAAGGTTACAGAGGGGACAGTTTGAGAAGTTACATGGCATTTTTTATTAAATTTATATTTCTTATTAGTTTATTGACCAATAATTTGGAATTCAGACATTTCTGAAAAGATGTTTTAACAATGTTGCCATAAAAATATGTATTTAGACCAAAATGACAAAAATGTCCTCAGCATTATCTTGTTGGGTTTTTTAAAAACTTTTTAGTTGAGATTTGAACTTTTTTTTGTTTTTTGTTTTATCATTTCTGATGCTTACTTTTAACATTTTCTGCAGCTCGCCTTGAACAGATTAAGATTACCTCAGGAGTTGACTTCCATCTTTCACATGGAATTCCAATGCTCTCACATAAGGGGAATGTGTCACCAGCACAAGATATTAAAAGTTAGTAAATTTTGTTTAATGCCAGGTAGATATCAGAGTGTCACACAGAGGAAACAGCTTCAAAATTAAATCAGAATCCTCCTCAAAGTGGCACTGTCCCCTACTATCCTTAGTTATTCACGAAACACTTGTCCCACCGCCATTCCTCCAACTATGCCCCAAAGGGTGAAACTAAGATTAATGTGTCTGTCTGCATATTACCCACAATCATATCTCAAGGATTTAAGTCTCTAAGTAAAAGGTGACATTACTTACATACACTTACACATTTATGTATGCATCAATGGACAGGATCACATACTGTATATACTTGCATTTAAGTCAGATCAAACTGTATAGACCCAGATCTGCCCTTGCATTATGCACCATTACAGGTCAATTACAATCTGAAACTATTTGCATGTGTATAGCATACCCCAAACTACAAACAGGGCAAACCCAGATCTGCTATCACATAGTGTGCCAGTAAATCACTGTGCAGTTTTCTAGGGCTAATCAGTAGAACAACATAGACCCAGATCTGCTGTCACATAATGCACCAGTAGATCAGGGCCTATGCAGTTTGTTAGGGTTAATTAGTAGGGCAAACAACATAGACCCAGATCCACTGTCACATAATGTGCAAGTAGATCTGGGTCTATACATTTTGTTAGGGCTGATCTGAAGAACAAGGAACATAGACCCTGATCTGCTGTCACATAATGTGCTAGTAGATCTGGGTCTATGCAGGTTGTTAGGGCTAATCAGTTGGATAAATAACATAGACCCAGATCTGTCACATAATGTGGCAGTAGATCTGGGTCTATGGGTCTATGCAGGTTGTGAGGACTAATCAGTAGAACAAACAACATACACCCTGATCTGCCAACACATAATACAATGGCAGATCAGGGTCTGTGTTGCTAGCAGTTAGACCTGACTTACTTGTGCATATATATGGTAGATTTCTTTGTAAAGTTTTGTTCACATTGTACATTTATGAACTTGGCTTAAGTCATGAAGTTCTACAGCTTATATAAATTATTTTTATATGACATGTCCTAAACTGCTTTCTCTGTCCTATGTATATTTAAATTTAATAACATTTCTTTGTTGAAGTTAAATAACTGAATGTCATTTTTTCACTTTTTCAGGAGTGAATTCAGTGGAGATTGATCATGATTGTGCCATTTGTCTGGATAGATTGCGGGATTGTCTGCTGCAGCCATGTCACCACGTGGTCACCTGTTACAGCTGTGCATCTCTTCTTATCAATCGTCAGGATGGCTGCCCCATCTGTAGGCAAAGCATTACTGAAATAATACGGATCTACCACTCATAGTTCTTATAGTATTTTTCTTTTTGGCCATATTTTATACTGAAAAGTAAAAGCTTATCAACTATCATGATATGTACTTGTAAAAGATAGTACCAGGTTTGAAGATTTATTCAAGACATGGTTTCCAATCCACCTGGTTAGACTTGTAGAGGTAGGATCGAACCAATCAGGCATTTAACTGACCAATTAGGTGCTTATTCATTGGTCTGTTCACCTCAATAGTCAGAGAGAAACTGATAAAATTTAGTAAATTGTTTTTTTAAGCACTAGTCATGTCTTGAAAGCTCTAAAATCAGGATTTAGAGGACATGAGGTCAAGGCATATTATGGACAATGTGACCTTGCATATAACAGGGCACTTCATCCCCATTCGTCTCACCCCCATTGTTAGGAATTTGATTAAGTACAAATACTGCCCTCAAGCTCAGTTTGTCAAAATTAGAAACCATACCTACAGTATTTTGACAGATGTGGAACTCGGCCAGTATGTAGACCAAAAAATAAGAAACATAATCTGAAAATTTGATAATAAGAATATCTTTATTATCAATAAAGTTATTAAAAATGAGAATTTTAGAATTTTGAGTCTTGAGTTCAATTTTTGTGTTCAGATTGTTTCATGATTATGGGGCCTGGTTGGTTTATCTATATAAACTAGTAACAGTTCCAGGTATAGAGGGCAGGAAGGGTTAGCCTGATATGGGCTGTTGTACCATCAAGTGGAAGTATTTTACTCTCAGGTGCATCATACATTTTAATCTGGAACAAGGCCATGCCTTTTGATACATAAATGAGGGTTGTAAAGTCCATAATTAGACAGATTTTGAATATGTTAATGAACATTTAACAATTACAAATCTGCTAGATATATGTTTATTGAGAATGTGAATGTCACAAAACTATTGTATCATTGCTGCTGGGTCTTGTGATGTAAGATTGAATTAATCTTTGAGTCTTTGTTATAATATTTATATGTAATTTTCAGTTAATAATGTTTGCTTTTGCAATATTGAATTTGGATAATGTTGTCTGTTTCAGTGTCTAGATGCATTCGTTTTCTCCTGCTAACTAGGCAAGGGGACAGAAATAATGGACATCTCTTCAGCCACATGTTTATCAGTCTGAACTTACCATCTTTACTTGTGTATAAGTCGGGTCCAACTGCAAACAACATAGGCATAATGCACCAGCAGATCAGGGTCTATGATGTTTGTTTTACTGATTACACCCAACAAAAGGCATAGACCCAGATCTGCCGGTGCATTATGCAACAGCAGATCTGGGTCTATGAAGTTTGCAGTTGGATCTGACTTATACACAAGTACAGACAGTACATATTTCTGTGTTTGGCATTTGAACACTCTTGCATGCACATGTATTATAAACTGAAATCAAATTTTCTTTGAAGTTTTATCCGTACAAGATCTTATTTCAGAAGGTATGATCAAATTTCATTAAAAAGTAGCAGATGATGAACTATTTGATAACATTGGAAAGGTTTTGGATAAATATAAGATTTGATATTACTGTATATACTCATGTATAAGCTGATACCAACTGCAAACTGCATAGACCCAGATCTGACATCGCATGATGCGCCAGCAGTTCTGGGTCTATGCAGTTTGTAAGGACTAATCAGTAGAACAAACAACATAGACCATGATCTGCTGGCACATTATACGACAGCAGATCAGGGTCTATGTTGTTTGCATTTGGGCCGAGCTTATACATGAGTATATATGGTAAGTTACAGCCCATGGAAATTTTAAATACACATTTGCCCTTTCCTCGCATATGTAAAGTAAAATAAACCATTTATTAGTGAGTACTTTGGAATTCTCTGAACAGTCATTGATGAGTTCTTTTCTGAAGACAGATTCTGAGACAAATGGTATCAGTCAGCTACAAATCCCCTGTCCCCCACCTGATGGATTAAAGCCTGTATTTGGGCTAGATATCTCTCCCAAGCAATCACAATTAAAACTGACAGCCTCAGTCAGAAGGCAGAAGCCCCAGGGCAGTTAATATTTACTATTCGGTCAAACTGTCTTAGGACAAGATGTAAAGAAAAGGTCCAGGAATTCAATGCTCAGAGAAAAAAAAATGTAATGATATGTTGGAGTCCCTGAAGAAGTAAAATGTGGAGCTTGGACATAGCTTGGACATAGCTTGGAAGATGCAATACAATGATTTCACAAAATACACATGCAATTGGAAATTAGTAATGATGATAATTTGGTTGACAGTGCCATTATTGCATATACGTTGGTGTTTATATTTCAAGACAGACTTTTCACAATTTTTTTTTTACAATATGGAAGATGGACTCAACATAAATAAAGTAAAAGAGGTTTCAGAATTCAACTTTAAAAGTGTGTAAGCTAATTTAAGCAAGCCCTTGAAAAAAATTATAACAAGCCCTTGAAATACCCTTAAACATGGTCCTAAGATTTTTGTATGAACCATGGTGGTAATGTCTTCGATTTAATTTTTTACTGGAGTGTATCATCTGCTTGTGTCGACAGACAGCAAAACACATTTTGTTAAATGTCTAAATAATTACTATCTAAGACATTTATTAATGGAGTGTATCATCTTCCAGTGTCTACTGACAGTAGGACACATTTTGTTAAATGTCTAAATATTTACTATCTAGGACATTTATTACTGGAGTGTATCATCTTCCAGTGTCTACTGACAGCAGGACACATTTTGTTAAATGTCTAAATGTTTACCATCTAGGACATTTATTACTGGAGTGTATAATCTTCTAGTGTCTACTGACAGTAACACACATTTTGTTAAATGTCTAAATATTTACTATCTAGGACATTTATTACTGGAGTGTATCATCTTCCAGTGTCTACTGACAGCAGGACACATTTTGTTAAATGTCTAAATATTTACTATCTAAGACATTTATTAATGGAGTGTATCATCTTCCAGTGTCTACTGACAGCAGGACACATTTTGTTAAATGTCTAAATATTTACTATCTAGGACATTTATTACTGGAGTGTATCATCTTCCAGTGTCTACTGACAGCAGGACACATTTTGTTAAATGTCTCAATGTTTACCATCTAGGTCATTTTTTACTGTCAAATAATGACAATTTTTTTTATCAGTTCAATGACAAAAAAGTTTGGAATTTAATGAGTACATGCGTTTTCAAGTTTTTAGGAAGAAAGAATTTGGATGGTAGTTTTAGTATTGTAATCTTTGTTGGAATGTACAATTTAAAAGTACAGTTTTGTGTACAATTTAAAAGTACAGTTTTATGTACAATTTAAAAGTACAGTTTTATGTACAATTTAAAAGTACAGTTTTATACATTTTTCTTGAAGATTATAATGTGCATAATGCTATTTTATCTAGAATTCAGCTTTTGAGTGTCACATCATTTACGTTTTTAATGTTTTTACTGTTCAATAAATCATTAAATCAGTAAATATGCTAATTGCTTAATTTCCAGTATCAGTTATTGGGGCTGCCTGTTGACATCAAAACCTTTTAGCAATTACCTCCTTTGCCTTTCCATTTGTTATTTTATATGTATGTGTACAACATATGATCAGTAAAGATTAGAAATGATCAGCCATATTGAAATACCATTAGACACACATAATCTATCACTTTAAGATCTGCTTTTTATTTATTAAATTGTCTGAGTTTTTTTCCATTTCAAACAAGAGTTATGGTCCTTGTGTGCAAAATTTGATATCACCATGTAAGTAATTCCTTGTAAGCAGCATGTCTCAGCAACTCTTCTCCATGTTATGATGTGGCTCAGAAGATGTAGAATAGACCTCTGAGAAATTTGTGTCTGTGCTTTCATTTTTAAAGGAGTTAATGCACTCAATAAAAGTGTTTAATTAGACATCCAAAGTTTTAGGTAACCAGTTACATCTGAAAACCATTCAACATATTGTGCTTTGTGGTATGGTAACTCTACAAGGTATCTACATGTGCTTTTGTCTTGTCTCCCATAATGGAAGTAATGGATCCCAAAAGTTTTCAAGTTTATGTCTTCAATGTTTTAGGTGAATAATATTTATTAAGCAAATTGGACATACTCAAAAATATTTATTTCACAGCTTTTTATATCAGTGTGTAATTAATTGTTTTTTTCTTAGACAGTTTCCCTTTATTGTTTTTTTCTTAGACAGTTTCCCTTTATTTTCCACCCCACCCACCCATTGGGGAGTTTTTGGTCTATTACACTCCTTTATTGTTTTATTAATTTGCACTGAATCTTGCGTTCTATATTACTCTCTCACTTTCTAGTGATCAAGTCTTCTCTTCTACTTGTAGCCATTTTGAACCACTTGTTCATCAAAAAAGTTACCATAAATACTCATGTATAATTCGGGTCCAAATACAAACAACATAGACCCTGATCTGCCATCTCATAATGTGCTGGCAGATCAGGGTCTATGTTGTTTGTTCTACTGATTAGTCCTTACAAACTGTATAGATCCAGATCTGCCGGCGCATTATGGGACAGCAGATCTGGATCTCTGCAGTTTGCAGTTGGTATTGGATTATGCGGGAGTATATATGGTACCCTTAAGACTTGCAGATTGAGTTAGTGCTATAGATGTCATGGGTTTATATTTTTATGAATTTATTTGGTTCACTCTAGCTGCAAGAGGCATTTTGATGACAGCAACCTGATTTATACACTTTAATTACTTCACTTTGGCCATTTTTACTTTTTAAAGTTTCATTTTCATTGTTGTCAATTATCAGGTTAAAGCCAGATATCCTCACAGATGTCCAAATTTGTTATCTGATTCTAAAAAACAGTGCAAAATAAATCCACAGCTTTAATGATCAAATGTTTTGATGAACATTTTACAGAAATGCCCATTTCAGTGGGTTTAAAGTTGACACAAATGTAGACAATCTGCCTGATCACTTAACATTATAATGAGATGACAACAAAGATCACTGTGGATGCAGCCCCACAAGGGTATTACCATTTTGCCTGATGTGGAGTACCTGTTAGGAAAGATGAAATCTGATACTTAATGTTCGGTAACTCCATACCACTGACATTCAGGGCTGTCGTAAGGGGCGGGTGATACGGGCAACTGCCCGGGGCAACAGTTGAGGTGGATGCAATTTCGCGGATCATGTTCTTTTATTCTGTATTTTACTTAAATAAACGTACAGCTTTTCATGAAAATACCTACGTTTAATAGTTATTAATCTCATGACAATTTATATGTTTTAAAAATAAACAGTTTGTGGTGTTTTTTCTGTGATTGGGGGGATGCCAAAGGCAACGCTCACCTGGGGCGCCATTTCATCCAGCACAAAATTGCAGCAGCCCTGCTGACATTGTGTATCAAATCTGCATAAAACATGCCATGATGTAATGTGATGTGTTCTTATCTGAGATAAAATGAATATTATAATCTTGAAAAGTTGATATTTTTCAATTTACTTCTCTAAAGATACTTATGCAGGGAAAGTAAAACAGTTGTATGGGCAAGAAAAATCTGAAAAACATGCAAAGAAATTTCAAAGGTCTGCATGTGAATGGCAAGCAGATGGAAAATCTAATGTGTGCATCCCTTCAAAGAATGAATATTGTGCCCATCTTTGGGAAATATTGTCTTTTGTACACACATAAAATAATGCCTAATACTATTGGGAATATATGCAGGTTGCTGTGACTGATATACCTAATAAATGTTGCCCAGTTTGTGAAAATTGCCATCAAACATTCATTGCTGTTTTACATGACTGTTGGTAAGACAATGTATAAGAACTGTACTGGACAATCTGGATGGATTTGCAGGAAAAATGACCATTTAAGGTTATTATAAACTATGTAAAGTACAGCAATGCTCTCAAATTATAAATCTTTTATTACACTCTTTCCTGGTGCTAGTTAAGGCTTTGCTTTTACAGGCAAGGCACCATTTTGTGCACAACAGTTGTCTTCTTCTCTGACAGCTCTTAATCAATAGAAATTAAAATTGTATTAATGAGTTGCTTCCCTTGCAGATACTGACTCGTTACATTAAATTATGTAAAGTAGACACTCTGTACCTGAGGCTGTCAAGATTAAAAAGATGCTACATACATAGTGCAAAAGATACTTGAGTAAACAGCTGATAAAGGTAAAGTAAATATTGCACAGAGAAGTAAACATTGCACAGAGAAAGAGAGAGAAAGAGATAGAACTAACTACAACAGAAAGGCGAATTTTGCTCAGCGTCTTCCTTTCATGTGTCATCATGAAGAATTAAAAGATGGTAATGATTGTTGAAAGTGTGTTTGTCATTTATGAACACTTAGAATTTTCATCATATTTTCTCATGCATAACATCCAAATGCAAACAGTGTTGACTTAGATCTGCTAATTTGCTCATGCATAACATCCAAATGCAAACAGTGTTGACTTAGATCTGCTAATTTGCTCATGCATAACATCCAAATGCAAACAGTGTTGACTGCTAATTTGCTTGGGATTCAGGTTATACCAAAGCAAATATTGTAGCTTTACTAATTAGCATGTCTTTTTAATATTATATACAGTGCTTAGAAACAGACCTGCCAGTGCATTATGTGATGGTAGATATGGGTCTGTGCAGGTTGCATATGTACTCAACGTATTAGTCAGTATATATGGTAAATGGATATGTATTAACAATATTTTAACAGATTATTAAACAAATTAATGTATTATGTGTACAAATTTCATACTAATTTTGTACACATCAGAAATCCATAAAACCATAATTAGTTTTGTCTTCTTTTTTTTCATACAGAGAACTTTTCTGTTAAAAACAACTTGGCAAAGTGTAGGTACTTAAGAATTTTGAAATTAATATTTTTACCTGTAGACAGCTACAGTATTGCTTTATAATCTTGTAAGTTTACCTGCAGAGCAAGGAATAAAATTGTAGTTTTAAATTTATCGACAACCCCGTTACAAGCTCATGTCTTCCATGTCAACCCCTTCACACCATCAGTCCCTAACTAAACAACTTTTAGTGCCTTGTGTTTGGTGGATTCATTTGATAATACAGTTTACAAAGTTTAAATACTGCCTACTGGTTTCCATGAATTTTGTAATATCAGGTCATAGATCACTTAAAAGTAATTTTTTAAACTTTTTTTAGAACTTTACTTTTAATTGGCACCATGTAGCCATTTATGTGCTGAGGTGCCATTAAACACCAATACATACATCCATGCTTAAAAATAAACATATTTAACAAAAGTAATGTAAACTGTAGTGGGTTTTTGTGTCATCTACTGCTTGCAGCAGGAGCATCTTCATTTGTACATCTGTCTGTCTGTCTGTCCATCCTGAGAAACTTGTTAGCAAGATTGTGCTAAAACTACTCAACATAACCAAATGAAATCTGGCAGTCATATTGGTGCATGATTAGATATTGAGGCCATTACAGCAATTTTTGGATTTTTTACCCATATTTTTCACTTTTTAGATTTTAACTTTTTGACAAACACCTTGTTAGCATGATTACCATCTATACTCATGTATATACTCATGTATACACTCATGTATATACTCGTGTATAATCTAGATCCAAATGCAAACAAGATAGACCCTGATCTGCCGTCACATAATGTGCCAGCAGATTAGGGTCTATGTTGTTTGTTCTACTGATTAGTCATTACATACTGCATAGACCTAAATCAGCTGGCGCATTATGCGACGGCAGATCTGGGTCTATGCAGTTTGCAGTTGGTATCGGCTTATACACGAGTATATACAGTAAGCAAAAAGCACTTGAAGTAGACAAATGTAATTTGATAGGCCTATCTGTATTTATAAGTCGATCTGATTAGATTTTCAAGGCATTACAGCATTTTTTTCGTTTTACACATTTTGTAACTTTTTGGATTTTTGAATTTTTTGGCAAAAGACCTGTTAGCATTAATAAACAAAATCCACTTCAGATAGACAAATTAAATTTTGTATGTGTATGTAGATGACCTGATTTCATGCAATTTATAGCAATATTTCAATTTGTTCCAACTTTTGGCATCTTTTGAACTTGTGCTTTTGGGTCTGCATGTCTGCAATGTGGGCATACATGTTTACAAGCACAAGTCAAGTTACTTTGAGTGTTTTTGTTTTATATTGTATGATTTTAACACATTATGGAAGTCAAGAAATCAATCCATGTGGAGAAGACACATTTCATATTCCTTAAAGTTAAGAACATCAGTAATTCAAATGTGTAAAATAATCTAGTTTTTTTAATTAAGAATGGTTTGAATAAGTTTACATAGAATGAAACGTTTTAATTTCTTTGTACATTGTAAAATATGAAATCATTGTAATAACAATTTTAACATAATCTTGTTTGAAGAGATATATTTTATCAAGTAAAGATTTTTAGATTTATAGAAAACTTACCTAAAAATTTTATATGAATTAAAAATGAAATTTGTACAGAGGCACATGTCAAAACTATTATAGAAAGGTAATGTACTCGTAAGTTTGGAATTATTTATTGGGAAATTACAAAAGGACAAATAATGACCTGAGTATGTTTATTGGAATTATTAATTGGGAAATTACAAAAGGACAAATAATGACGCGAGTATGTTTATTGGAATTATTAATTGGGAAATTACAAAAGGACAAATAATGACCTGAGTATGTTTATTGGAATTATTAATTGGGAAATTACAAAAGGACAAATAATGACCCGAGTATGTTTATTGGAATTATTAATTGGGAAATTACAAAAGGACAAATAATGACCCGAGTATGTTTATTGGAATTATTAATTGGGAAATTACAAAAGGACAAATAATGACCTCAGTATGTTTATTGGAATTATTAATTGGGAAATTACAAAAGGACAAATAATGACGCGAGTATGTTTATTGGAATTATTAATTGGGAAATTACAAAAGGACAAATAATGACCCGAGTATGTTTATTGGAATTATTAATTGGGAAATTACAAAAGGACAAATAATGACCTGAGTATGTTTATTGGAATTATTAATTGGGAAATTACAAAAGGACAAATAATGACCTGAGTATGTTTATTGGAATTATTTATTGGGAAATTACAAAAGGACAAATAAATGACCTGAATATGTTTATTGGAATTATTAATTGGGAAATTACAAAAGGACAAAAAATGACCTGAATTATTAATTGGGAAATTACAAAAGGACAAATAATGACCTGAATTATTAATTGGGAAATTACAAAAGGACAAATAATGACCTGAATTATTAATTGGGAAATTACAAAAGGACAAATAATGACCTGAATTATTAATTGGGAAATTACAAAAGGACAAATAAATGACCTGAGTATGTTTATTGGAATTATTAATTGGGAAATTACAAAAGGACAAATAATGACCTGAGTATGTTTATTGGAATTATTAATTGGGAAATTACAAAAGGACAAATAAATGACCTGAATATGTTTATTGGAATTATTAATTGGGAAATTACAAAAGGACAAAAAATGACCTGAATTATTAATTGGGAAATTACAAAAGGACAAAAAATGACCTGAATTATTAATTGGGAAATTACAAAAGGACAAATAAATGACCTGAGTATGTTTATTGGAATTATTAATTGGGAAATTACAAAAGGACAAATAATGACCTGAGTATGTTTATTGGAATTATTAATTGGGAAATTACAAAAGGACAAATAATGACCTGAGTATGTTTATTGCAGGTATGAAGGATTATACAGTATACATATTCATATAATAATACAGATTGTTAAAAATATACATAACAAGAATATATATATATATATATATATATATATATATATATATATATATATATATATATATATATATATATATATATATATATATATATATATATATAAAATCATGCAATAATATGAACAATGGACTACTTGCTTATAAGTAGACTCAAACTGCAAACAACTTAGACCCTGATTTTCCATCACATAATGTGCTGGCATATCAAGGTATATGTTGTTTGTTCTGATTACTGCTAACAAACTGCATAGACCATGATCTGTCATTTCATTATGTGATGGCAGATCTGGATCTGTGCAGTTTGCATTTGGACTTATAAGTGAGTATATATAGTAAGTAATGATATGAAGTTAAAAAGTGTAGATTGCATATTTCATAATTATGACTTACGTGATTTGCAAATGTTTATTTTCATTTTTTTAATACAATGTGTGATAACAGATATATGGAATGGTGAAGTGAAGCAACAATGTAATAGCTCTCAAACAGTAAAAATAATGGACAATATGATATGGCATTTGACATGATAGTAAAACTCTTCACCCCCAGGTAATACATGTACTCATTATTTCATTTTACAACTTTTTTAAATTGGTCATATTGCTGATAATGTCAATATTTACATTGGTATATGCAATGCATAACAAATTGTATGTATATAAGATATCATATACATATCAATACATGCAGATATGTAATTATACCTCAATTAAAAATATTACCAATTCACCTAATTACACAAACTTTTAATTCTTGTATGCATGATTCTTATTTGTGCATCTATTAAAATACACTGAATTTTATACTTATTGATATATCTGAGAGTGTGTGTTTTATTATTGATTATTTTTTTTAAGGTATAAAATTTTTCAGATAGGATGTTTATTCCTCCTAGAGTTCTTAGAACATATAAATAGCTACTGATGCAAATTAATATTTTTCTTCTTAGCTTTGAAGGTAAAAGACTTTGATGTAAGTGTTCCATATTGTTTTTGTATAATACATGCCACAAGGCAAACTGTTTAGTCACTGATCTGCACATGTGTTTCATAAAATGCCAACCTATATGGGTCTAAAATATTGTTCGACTAGTTATTTTAAGCAAATTGTATTGATCATGATCTACCAGCAGATTAAGGCATGGCAGATTTGGGTCTATGCTGTTCACACAATGATACACATTATACGTACACAGTTAAATTCTGTATTTCTGAACTTCCATTTAATTGTCCTTCTTTTCACCTGTACAAAACAAGTATCATGGACTCCGAGCTGCAGTGGCTCAGTAGTTAAGGCATTGGACTCGTGTCTAAAAGGGTGCGGGTTTGACTTCCACCATTGGATCAACCCAGATTGGCCACCATGGTATGTCCTTGGATAAGGCACTTGACTCTACTTGCCTGGGCACAATGTAACCTAGAGAGTGTTGCTGTGCTGTAAAATGCCAACCCCACCCTTCCCAAAAACTGATTTTTAAGGTAAAATCTGTAGTGCTGCTAAGACATACATTTCCATACTCTGTTTAAAATCCATGTTAGATATTTACATAGCACACACACACTGGCCACAGAATAAAGAATAGAGTTTTATTCAAGATTTTAATTGCATGATTACTATTGATATTCAAAATGTGAATACTGTACTTGTGAAACTTATTCATGCATAACAATGAGTGAAAAAGTAAATACAAATTTTATGAATAACTGAAAAATTAATTAAATGTCTGGGCAAATACTTTCTTGAAGCATGGTGTCCAATTGTTAAAGAAAAGTTTATCATGGAAGTGTAAAAAAAAATATTTCATGTGGAGTGTTCATAAATGACATTTTTTAGAGGCATAGATGGTCATACTTTTTGATGCTATTTTCTCACTGATATTTAGAGGAATACAAGTTCCATAGCAATTTAGCAGTATTTGATATGTGTTGATCTGGTAAAAGTAATATTCCATCAGTTTTCATATTAAAGTTACAGCATTAAAAAATCATTTAAAAATATCATAAAACAAAATATGAGTAGGATAATAAATATACAGTATTGAAAAGAAAATGTGTGCACCAAAACTGTATGATATAGCACTTTTGATTGACAAGTTTATACATAGACATTCTTTTGAATTTATGTTATATATTAACACATTTACCTACACACATAAATATATACAGAACTAGGTATATTTCCACACCTTTGTATGTTATATTCGTACACCCATACAGCTGTAAGTTAAAAATAACACAAACAAAAACAACCCTCAGACCTTTTTTGCACTGTTCCCAAATTAGATCAACATGTGGTTTACAATATTTTACTTGCAATTTGTTCTAATAATTATTTCAAGCAAACAATATAGATTATGACCTGCTAGCAAATTATGTAATTGCATATCTGTATGTGGCCCCATATTGTCAAAAATTTGTAAGCTTGAAACTCTAGCTCATGCTTAACAACCTCCAAATCTGAGAGGATACTTGGTGTGCACTTATCGACATGGAAATTTGGCAGTCTAGTAGAGGGACCCAAGTCAAGAAAAGTCTTAAAATTCTGTGATTTTAGCTTTATTCATGATAATCACATAACATTGTTCATGATGATCACATAACACTGTTCATGATAATCACATAGCATTGTTCATGATAATCACATAACACTGTTCATGATAATCACATACACATAACACTGTTCATGATAATCACATAACACTGTTCATGATAATCACAACACTGTTCATGATGATCACATAACACTGTTCATGATAATCACATAACATTGTTCATGATAATCACATAATGCTGTTCATGATGATCACATAACACTGTTCATGATAATCACATACCACTGTTCATGACAATCACATAACACTGTTCACGACAACCACATAACACTGTTCATGATAATCACATAACACTGTTCATGATAATCACATAACACTGTTCATGATGATCACATAACACTGTTCATGACAATCACATAACACTGTTCATGATAATCACATAACACTATTCATGATAATCACTTAACACTGTTCATGATAATCACCTAACACTGTTCATTATAATTATACATATTTTTCAATTTTGTGTTAAAATTGTTTAGATCTTGGTTCATCTTTATAGTACAAGGGCATAACAGAGCACAGTCTTCAAAAACTATTGTGTGAGAGTTTTTTTGTTGCAATATTGAAATGTATTGTACCCCAAATAAATCTGTGTATATAAAAACCAGAACTTTGCTTATAATGAATTCATTTGAGTTTGTAACAGAATAGTCTAGCTACACAAGTCCTACCAATGATCACAACAACAACAACAACAAAATGAACCCTTCTTTCTTAATACCAGTAGAACTGTTCCCACTACAATTAAACCTGTATACAGTGGATACTTAAGGGACCACACAATTTTGTCTTTTATGGACAGGTGTCCATAGTACGGAGGTGTCAAGGCAGGTTTTACTGTCCAGCAATCTTAAAATTATACAGGTACTTGAATAAAGCAATCAAGATCAGATATTTTAGACTAGATACTGCAGGCCTATGTTGTTAATTTTTAATCTGACTTGTTTTGATCAGAATTTTTTATTTTATTGGTGTCATGATTTGATCAATTCATTACAGGTCAGTTACAATCAGACACTATTTGTATGTGTATAGCATGCACCAAATTACAAACAGGACAAACCCAGATCTGCTATCACATAGTGTGCCAGTAGATCACTGTCTGTGCAGTTTTCTGGGCTAATCAGTTGAACAACATAGACCCAGATCTGCTGTCACATAGTGTGCCAGTATATCACTGTCTATGTAGTTTGCTAGGGCTAATCAGTAGAACAACATAGACCCAGATCTGCTGTCACATAATGCACCAGTAGATCAGGGCCTATGCAGTTTGTTAGGGTTAATTAGTAGGGCAAACAACATAAACCCAGATCCACTAAAACATAATGTGCAAGTAGATCAGGGTTTAAGCAGTTTGTTAGGGCTAATCTAAAGAACAAAGAACATAGACTCTGAGCTGATGTCACATAATGTGGCAGTTGATTAGGGTCTATGCAGTTTGTTAGGACTAATCAGTAGAACAAACAACATAGATCCAGATCTGATATCACATAATGTGCCAGTAGATAAGAGTCTATGCAGCTTGTTAAGGCTCATTAGTAGAGCAAATAACATGAACCTTAATCTGACAGCAGATAACGCACCAGTAGATCTGGATTGATACAGTTTATTAGAGCTAATCAGTAGAGTAATCAATATAGACCCTGATCTGCCAGTGCATTATATGATATCAGATTAGGATCTATGTTGTTTGCAGTTGGATTGAACTTATATATGAGTATATATGGTACCAAAGAAATGCAGTAATGTATTTGGTAGTATAAAAGACAACAAACAACTAATAGTGTGGAGTCTGATCAGCGTTCATGTAATCAACCAGCAAATTGGGTCTATGCTATTTACTTGTAATCATGAACAGAGCAATCTGCAGTAAACGCTGATCTACTAGTGCATTATGGGAACATAACAATCTGCAGTAAACCCTGACTTACTGGTGCATTATGGGAACAATTTATTGCAAGTAACTGAAACTCTTAGTTCTTTTTTTTTTATCTAAAAGTTTCAATATAATTTGGAAGTAGCTTATGTCAAATTACTGAGGCAAGACTGTTGTGAAGCATTTATATTATTATTGAAACAATATTTTACACAAAGATAAGTACTTGTTACAGTACAATATTTAGTCTAGAACTATAACCAATGTGAGCATGAACATTATTTAAGAAACAGTAAACTGATGCAGTTTGGAACAATTTATCGTATTCAGTAAAAACTATCAATACTGATGGGAATGGAAAGCCTTGAATTTAACAATCTTTATCATATCTGGGTATCTGTATCCTTATTGCACAATTTTCATTTTGAGGGTCAGGTTTTACATAGTGTATATACTTGTTTATGAGTTGGATCCAGCTGCAAACTGCAGAGACCCAGATCTACCAACACACAATATGCTGGCAGATCTGGGTCTACGGAGTTTGTTCGGCGTAATCAGTAGAACAAACAACATACACCCTGTTTTGCCGTGCATTATGCGATGGCTGATCAGAGCCTGTGTTGTTTTGCAGTTGGACCAGACTTATAATTGAGTACATATGGTAGGTCAAATACTGATAACATACCTTTTCATCAGAAGGTTCGAATTCTCCAATTTAAAACAATTCTGGGGAAGATTGCAAGTTGTAGCTAGGCATACAAGAACTTAAAAATTGATTTTTATTTTAAGTAATTTATATTTGATGTGTATGTTGCATATAAAATATGAAAATGGTTAAAACAAAGAAACTAGAGCTACTTCTATCGCTCACCATGGCCAGTCTCCATGCCTTTATACCCCCCCCCCCCCCCGCCATATATAATACAGGGGGATATAGCTATCACTATATCCATCTACCTGTCTGTCTGTAAACATTTTCATTTCTGGAGTATAACACTCAAATTATTCAAGGTATTTAAACCAAACTTGGTACATGTGTCAAGCAAGTTGCTTAGTGATGTCTTTTAATACTAAGATTTATACCACATAGGCAATACCACTATGTACTAAATTTGGTGAATTGGTCCCCATTGCTTGAGGAGATAGAGTTATTGACAGACAAACAAAGTATATGATGGATGGACAGATGGAGGGTGTCACAATATTCCCATTGATTGAGGATAATTATGTTAAATGTTTTCAATTTTTTCTTTTCTTTCCTAAAATGTTTTTTTGTCAGTGCTGCTCATATTTAAATGTGATTGATTCTAGTATATGTTTTACAGAAAATTGATAAAAATATAAAAGTGTTTCATTCATATTACAGAATATAATTTAGTCATGCATAGCTTAAATATTAGATACACAAATTATCTGTTTGAACACTTTGACCTATTTTATAATACATCTACCTACTTGTATAGATTTTTACCAGCAGTTGTAGACACGACAGTAAAGTTATGAGTTACCTCCCCTGTGCTTCTTTTCTCCCTATAATAAGTCTATTTAATGCATGTTGAATGAAATTATTTACTAAAATCACCTAATTCTGAGCTAAGGAATGCCTTGGAACTAAAATAACATGTTACAAAGGCAGTTTTAAATCTGACATGAAACACATTTCAGACATTAGTGCTTCATCTTCTAAGTTACAATGTATTTTCAACATACATACTTTGCATGCAAATGTATTTATTTGATCAATATTGGATCATTTAAGCCCAAAATAAAATTCATGAACATAAACATAGATTTATTGTAATAAAATACAAGTTTACATACAGGACCGGGGAGGCATCTCCCACCATTACTGTTCTAATATATTCACAGTGCCTGTGCTGTTTTCATGCAATAACATATAATTCATTTCAGTTATCAATCTTTTTTTTCCTTAAGAAAACTAATTTGTTTCATAAGTGACACAACAATCACACTGGCCATGTGTTTTCAAATTCCTGTAATGATTGTCATGGACCTCTTAATGCATGATTGAAAAGAAGTCGTGGAAAATTTATACAAAGTATAAATTATTGATTCACCTTAGTCATTTGATAGCAATTTAGTTCAACATATTTGTGACTAATGCAGTCTTTTTGCTGACTTGATTATACATGTGGTAAAACATACTTCTCATATGAGTATTGTTCATGTAACTCTATGTTGTACATATGTCTCTGGTGCCTGTGATTATGACATTAATCCATCAATCATGTCCACCTGTCTGTGACAAGAAGAATATCCATGTTCTATAACTTGTATAAATATATATATATATAATTTATATCTTAAACATATGAGAAGTATTTTTGGGGGTCACACAATCATGGTATAACTTAGCCCAATACATTAACAGTTTTTGTGGTTTGTGTAGGAATGTATCTGAACTTTGTGTAGGAATGTATCTGAACTTTGTGTAGGAATGTATCTGAACTTTGTGACACAACAGGCATATCAACTGTTTTGACTTTTCTTATCTGTGAAGCTGAGACTGCAAGCAAGCTAAACATTGTACATAGCAAAATCGTTTAATCCACTTACATCCTAATATGGCAACACCCATTAACAAACACGCCTCCTGACCAGCCAGTTTCTCCCCTTCCTGTTTTTTAAACAACAAAAAGTTCTGTCACACTGGTATTTTAGTTTCATTGCAATAGTAGGTGAATATCATTACAATGGTATATAGATACTGTTGTGACAAATATAAATACCATTGCAAAAACACTTATGTTGAAAATATTGTTGAGGCAACAACATTTAGTGTTGCAATATTAATTGGATACTGTTGCAATGTTATTGGATACAGTACTGTTGCATAAGATATTTGGATACAGTACTGTTGCAAAAATATTTGGATACTGTTGCCATGATATTTGGATACAGTACTGTTGCAAAGATATTTGGATACTGTTGCAATGATATTTGGATACTCTTGCAACAGTATGGGTAGTTTTATCTCTTTTGGTACACCATACTTGTTCATAACATAACTAATATTGCATACTGGGGTGTCTGCAAGAGTCTCTTCATGCATACTGGGGTGTCTGCAAGAGTCTCTTCAAGAGGAAATTAGTACTTAATTACTATGTGTAGCTACAAGTAACACTACAGTGCCTTAGCTCCTAGAAAGAATTACATGGCATTGCAAATTACAAGTTTCACTTTGAATAAAGGGAACAACTTTTCTTGTTAAGAAATGAGAACATATCTGAAGGAACCTGTGAGACTGAATTATACCAGGCATGATGCTGGCAACCTGTGAGACTGAATTATACCTGGCACGATGCTGGCCGAGATTGGTATGTACTGAGTCCAACCACCCTTGATGATCACCACAATCAACACTCACCTCTCATATTCAGCTGTTGTCTCATTTTTGCAACTGGTATTTTCCACTATTTTATATTCCTTAAAAAGCCACTTACATTGAAAAATGCAAATTGTTTTCCTCTGTAAATAACAGTATCCATGATTCAACATCACGATAACTACCACAACCTTCAAGCATTATTCCATCTGATTATATGAATCATGTAGTTATGGCATTAGAATCAGAAATGTTCTGTTATGTGACATGTTGAAATCGTATAGTTATGGAATTGGAATCAGAAATTTTCTATTATGTGACATGTTTAAATCGTATAGTTATGGAATTGGAATCAGCAATGTTCTACTATGTGACATGTTTAAATTGTATAGTTATGGAATTGGAATCAGAAATGTTCTATTACGTGACATGTTCAAATCATGTAGTTATGGAATTAGAATCAGAAATGTTCTATTATGTGACATGTTCAAAACATAAGTACTGATATAAATATTTTGTGAACAATTCATATGATGAATGAGGTAGCATACCTGCTGTCAATGCCTTGGCATTTGGGTGTTGACTTTGCTATTGGGTTGTAACTATTTGTTACTAGAGGTTGCATACCTGCTGTCAATGCCTTGGCATTAAGTGTTGACTTTGCTATTGGGTAGTAACTATTTGTTACTAGAGGTTGCATACCTTTTGTCAATGCCTTGGCATTAGGGTGTTGACTTTGCTGTTGAGTAGTAACTAATGGTTACTATGTCAAATATACAAACTCACCTTCTTCCTAGAAACATTTGATTGGTGGTAGGGTGAAGTGCTATTGCTCTTGCCACTTTATTTAAAGAGTCCTTAAGGAATCTCAATAATTTACAATCATAGATCACTGCTGTAAAAATGAATTATTTTCTGAGTTATTCTCATGATTTCTCATATATGTCGATTCAGTATTTAACTCGGTGATCAGTCAGATTCCATGAATCTTTGGAATATGTACCTGATGGCATCTTATCATATACAGCTGTTGATTCAATATCAAATTAATATGTATCCTAATATCACACAGTGAATATCTAGAAAGGTTTCACAAATCAAACTTTGAATGCTAATTTTAATGAAATGATGCCCCTATTTCATATTCTCCTGCATTCCCTCACTGTGCATTATTTCCATCGCTGAATCCCTTATTGACTACAGTTTTGACTGTGCATTCACCACTGTATCCATCAATAGCTTCAAATCAAGTAGTAAATAGTAAATTTGCATATATAACAACCATTGTGATATGTTATCAGTTACAGTGCATTTGATTTCCATGTATTCTGCAGTCCCCTCACTAGCAGTTGGCCTCGTCCTCTTTACAAGCATTCACAGTGACAGTAAAGGCATCATGACCTATCTTTTGCACATTTGTAATCAGATCCACTTTAGACTCAGAGGATGGAGTAACTTTAATAGGAGAAGATTCAGGTGATGTTCCCAGCCCATCATCTTGGCCATTTGAAGTGTATTGTTTACTTGGGGATGGGGAGTTATCATTGCTGGAAGAAGACATGGAAGAAACTGATCTGCAGTGAGAATCAGAATCAGAAAGGTCTGCCAAATTATCTCTGGCCTTGAACACTGTTGCTTTTTGCAGCTTTTTCAGTCTTGGTTGATTTTCATTAAATATTGTTTCATCCTGAAGAAGGTGTTGTTCTATTACTTCATCCTTCATGTCAAAGTTTTGCTTTTCAGTCCAGTCGTTTACTGAATCATTGTGTGGAATTTCAGAGAAAGATCCTGATCTCACAAGTTGAGTACCTGACAAGTCACCCGTGTTTACATCTTCTGGCTTTTTAACATCATATTTAAAAGAGGTACTCCGGTGGTTGATTTTATCACCTAAAGATTCCTTTTTCGTTGATACCATATCATAAGAAGAGGTTTTTTGCAGAGTGTGTGTAGTAACTGTTTGTGGTACACCACTAACTACATCATCCCTAATTTCAAAGGCTATACCACCCTTTGGTGGTTGTTTTTCAGCTTTTGCCTTTACTTTTAAGGCATTTTCCTCCATAGCATTAAGTTCATCTACTGTAATGTCATATGACAGTCCCCTTTGTTTCTCCTTGGCATTTCTACTCGGAAACTTTTCTTTCAAGAATCCTGTATCAAAGATCAGATTCATATCGAGTGAAGGTAATCTGTCATATTCTGAATTTGATTGTTGCTCCTTGGCATCATGGTAATTTTTACTCTCACCTTCCTCCTCATCGGATGAACTGGATGCAAAACTTGCATCTGAATCACTTTCTTTGATCTCATCATCAGGTTCATCTGCACTTGTTTCAGGAACTCTCTGATCCTGTGGAAATGGTAATTGAGGCATTGTGACCTCATATTGGTAATTGTTACTTTTACCTTCCTCCTCATCAGATGAACTGGATGCAAAACTTGCATCTGAATCACTTTCTTTGATCTGGTCTTTGGATTCATCTGCAATCGTTTCAGACACTCTCAGGCCCGATGGAAGCAGTAATCGAGGTATAGGTGCCTCAGAAGTATCCTTCTGAGATTGTTTGGCAGTAATCAGTTCTTCTTCAACAGGTTCAGGGAACAGGGATTGAACCAAGGTTGTGTCATCAAAAGCTGAAGTATCAGTCAATGTAGTGCTAAAATCGTCAGCTGAGGACATGGATGTGTCCAAGATTTCATGATCTTTTACAATTGATTCTATTTCTACAGTCTCAAAATCAATTCGATTGCTCTCGATTCTTTTTGTCCTTGTTTGAACATGGGGAGTAATTATCTCCTCCTCCATTACCTTATCTTCAAAAGTAGGTGGTGGAGATAGAGCGACTTCGACTATTTCTGGCTCAATTGCATCATCCACTAGAGCTTCTGCTGGAGGTACACTGTTTGGAATCTCTGGGGGCATGCCAAAATCAGTTAAAGATTGTATACTGCTTGAGGATCCTTTCTTCTTCTTCCTTTCAGGCTTTGAGGGTTGCGTCTTTGGCTCTTCATCAGCAGATATGGGAAAAGTTTCAGCTTGAGGTCTAATTGAAGGAATAACGATTGAATTTTCATTATTGCTTCTATCGTCAGGATCAATGTAACTTAGCCGTATGACATCCAGTTTGTCTTGTTCTGTCAATTGATCGAACACATTCGCAAAATCAACTGCATCTTCTGCAACTGTGTCTTCCTTACTCTGAATTTCCTGTTTGATTTTAGTATCAGCTTTGTCCCAAATACTACTTAGGTCTATAGTTGCGTTTGGAATCCCAGCATCCACTGAAACTTGATTTTCGAGCAGCTTGTGTGAACTCTCGTTCTTTTGTTTGCACAATGTCTTGTCTAGTGCTACATGCTTACGAATTTTAATTTCTGGGGTTATTGGCTTGATGAACACATCATCGTTTCCTTTTGAATGTAATCCAACTTCCTCAGCTATTTCAGGAATAAAATCGTTCTCAAACACATTTTTGTTTACTTTTTTCGAACCCTGTGGTGAATCTTTTTTCACATAACTCGTCTCGCTCAGACAGCGTTTAGGATGTAGTATGTTCTCTTTTCCAAGTCTTACCAGCGTATCAACCGACTGGCTTCGATAAAGAGGATGTTTAAGGTTTGGGCTTGAGTCACTCACCCTTCTACCTTTGGGGACCTGCTTCTCCTTTTGTAAAGTGACTTGGACTGGATAAGGTGAGGCGTAGCTAAGGATTGTCAATGCGTCTTCATAGACCATATTCTCGAATGATACGGTGACACTGATAATCCTGTCACCTGAAAGAAAAGCATGGAAAAGGTAAATTTAAGTGATTTTCACATAAAACATTTAATTGCTCATTTAAATCACAATGACAGGCTGAATATAGAGTCTAACCTTGTAGAAGTGTCCGCAACCAACAGACACCTTTTTTGTGCAGCGTGTCCAACAATAAGAATGTTAACAGCACACTATACACCTGCCCCATGTTTAACAGTCCTGTATGAAGGCACTAGTAGGGTATGGTTGACTCTGGAGATTATTGACCAACAGGTCTGGATCTTTGGTGGATGTATACAGTCTTGAACCTAACTTAATGTGCAGAAATCATTATTTTATTATTAGACGTACCATAACTGTGACATCTGATCTTTAGATTATTAGACGTACCATAACTGTGACATCTGATCTTTAGACACCAGAATCTATAGGTTTCTTTATTACCCTATATGCAAGCCATCCACAAAGCTTGGTCGAGGAACTTACTATAGAACAAAAGCTATTCCCAATATCCTAATTTCTTTGAGTCACAATGATCTTAACCTTTGACCTTTTGAGCCTAAAATCAATAGGCCTCATCCATACCATAGTGTGCAAGACCCTCCACACATTTTGGTCAAGGTACATGATCTAGAACAAAAGTTATTGTACAAAAAACATTTTTCTGAATTCAATCACAGTGGCTTTAACCATTGACTTTTTTTTTAACCCCAAAATAGACTTCTTCTTTACCCCAAGTCCAAGCCATTTACAAAGTTTGATCCAAGTATATGATGTAAAACTAATGTTATTGCGTGGAAACTCATTTTATTTTTCTTTTAGTCACAGTGACCTTGACCCCAAAATGTATAGACTTCTTCCTTACTCCAAGTGTAAACCATCCACAAAGTTTGGTCCAGGTATGTGATGTAGAACTAATATATTGCATGGAAACCATTTCTTTCTTTCATTCACATTGTCATTGACCTTTGACCTTTTGACCCCAAAATGTATTGGCTTCTTTCTTACTCAAAGTGCAAGCCATTCACAAAGTGTGAGTTACTGTGCGGAAATTAAATTGATAAGACACAAACAGACAACATCACTAACATAATATGCTCCGTCTTATGTCGGGCGTATACAAATCAACCTTCACTAAATATCCAAATTTTCACGTCCAAATGGTAGTTTCTTAATAGAGAATGCATTATATATATATATATATATATATATATATATATATATATATATATATATATATATATATATATATATATATATATATATGAAAAGATGTACAGCATATTTCATGAGAGTTTCAAAGAAACTTTAGAAAAACATCTTTGACAAGGAACCTACTTCTACACATGTTAAGGTAGACTTTGAAGGGAAATTTGTAATTGTTTTGTCCCATGTTTCAATAAATTATTACTGTTCTTTAGATGAAGAAACCTTGCTCTTATTTCCTTAATACCATTATAAGATGAAAGAAAATGCACATTCGTGAATGAAAGAGATGAATGCAAGTTTTTTTATTTAAAGCCAGTTTATCCATTACGTACCAACTTTGAATTTTCCTGATTCCACGGCAGGTCCCCGGTTGTGTACCTGACTGACATAAATGCCATCGCGCATGCTCCCTGTAATGTTGAAGCCTAGGCCAATGAAATCCTGGCTTTGGAGCCAGACGCTCATGACCTCGGGATCCTGAAGAAGTCAAGAAAACAGAATCTGTGACAAAACTCTGGAGCGGAGAAGAAAGAAAGAAAGAAATGCAAATTACGCGACTGAGGGTGTGATGACAGGACTGCTCAATGCACGATACGAAATCATATGAAACATTGAAATTTTATTAGATGCAAACAACTTCCAAGGAAAAAAAAAACCGGTTTTTTGTGTGTAAATCATGACCTTGCTATACTTTAATGTTAGATGATGATAGTATTTAACTGACTTAAAAAAACAAGCAAAAAAACTGTAACAAGTTTATTTCTCCTTCCGAACATTTGCATTATAGATGATGTGCATTATCTCAGTTTTAATGTCAGTTCTTTATCGATTCATGAATTAACTCAAGTACGTGTAAATTCATAATCAATTGTATTCATGTTTTGTGCGTGCGTTTGCATGTTGATTGCAATATAACCTCTTGAATAATGATAACCCAATCGTACTAAAGACCACTGAAATTGAATGGTCACCTGCCGACTTGTATCGGAATGTATGACTGGGGATGATATGAGTGATAGTCAAAGTGTCTGTATGGGATAACAAATAATCCAGCTGTTATTAATCATTGAAACATGGTGTTGATATCTAAACAATATTAGTTGGATCACTTTCACATATTCTTGTATCTGTATGTAAACAGTCACATAAATCAGTCCTTGACAGAAGAATACGATCGACGACCTGGCTTTTTTTTCTTCATTATTGTGATATATTCTAATGAATTTTTCTTGTAAGGATCTATGACCGACATTATTTGAACTACTGTGAACTTTTGCTCTAAATGAATCAATCCCTGTAAGACAGAACATTTCTATTTTAAGAACCTTATGATATATCTTTCCTGACAATACTTAATTTATGCCTACTGCTAAAAAGGAAGGCAACTACACGTTAATAACCATATTAATTCACAGACATACATGAAAATAATATATTCTACAGAGTATATTGAAGTACAACTTGTTTTTATGTACAACATCGTCATAAAAAGTATATCCTATTTTAATTACTTTTTTTAGCTTTTCTTATGAGGGTGCAGGGGAAATTTCAACAGCAATTTATATATATATATATATATATATATATATATATATATATATATATATATATATATATATATATATATAATAATAATAATCTTGCAAAAAGCGCAGGCACTTGATGACAGGCGAGTCAAATGATTTAAATTAAATTGTATGAGTTGTTTCCCTTTACTCTTCTTCGTGCAATGTACTAGGTTAAAGTAAAACTAAAGCATTTAATGCATCCCAATTAAAATTATCGTACCTAATCGTGCTAACCCCTAGAAGGCATTCACATTAAAAAGTAAATTATCGTGCCTAATCATGCTAACCCCTAGAAGAGTTAATTATCGTGCCTAAGCTTCTCGTGCTGACGCCTAGAAGGCATTCACATCGGAAAGTAAATTATCGTACCTAATCGTGCTAACCCCTAGAAGGCATTCACACCGAAAAGTAAATTATCGTACCTAATTGTGCTAACCCCTAGAAGGCATTCACATTAAAAAGTTAATTATCGTGCCTAAGCTTCTCGTGCTGACACCTACAAGGCATTCACACCGAAAAATAAGTCTAACAGCCAACGTGGAATTTCCAAATAAAGGAGTGGACTGTTCCGTCCCGAAGTGCCCGTTGAAAAGAGCAGCAGGCCATAGATTTTACAAAGACTTAAAGACAATCGCGTGAGCTGATGTTGTTGTGCTTAGATTTAAGTCGTATGCGACCTTCGGGCATGCACGACTATATACCCCCGTTAGGGGGATTAATATGTGATTGAACACATTTCTAGTTGTCAGGTGTGTTAACAGTTCGTAACACACCTGACACAGATGTACACCCCTCCAGCGCAGCATGATTCCGCACGAAGCGGTTAAAATGAATGCGCGCTATTGGAGAGGTAGTACATTTAACACACCCTACAGTCAATGCATGGTTACCCCCGAGAGGGATCATTGAGCGCACGAAATCGTAAGGTGTGTTGATCTACCTGTACATAGGACTAGAACCACAATGTTTACAGGTATATGTGTGCGCGTTGTAGCGCACGTTGTTATTGAATTGTTTGAAGTAGTCAGTCTGGAGTGGAAAAGGCGGCTCGGACTAAGCAAGCGAAGGCGCGAAGCGTGGCGGAAGCCGAAACGCCAAGAACGTACATACATGACCAAATTCTGCCCAGTTATACTAAGTCGGGCTTTCCCTAATACCAATAAAGTGTAAGCCACTTGTTCAATTATGACAATACATCGAGTTTCGAGATTTTGTTTAATTAATTCCTAATAATTTTTTTTTTTTGAATTTTGCGTACATAGTGTACATATTTGTCCAAAAATAATATCAATAAACGAGTACAAGTTACTCATATCATTTTTGTATCACGCACAGATAATTAGTTAGAGAATATGTTTTAGACGGTGGTTCAAAATTGATCAAATTTGAGTTTTAAAAGAGTATAATCGAAAGGGGTTTTCGAAAAAAGCCAAATTGAAAACCCCATTGATTCAGGCAATGAAATAGCCCTTAGAAGGACTGTTTAGCCCTTAGAAGGACTATTATTCAGCAGGTGGTCCCCGGTAGAGAAGCTCTGTCTGTCTGCCATGCTGGCTCTCTCCTTAACGCAGCGCCCCCTTGGTAGCTCGCTTTGTTGCTGCTCCATGTGGTCGGCTGTGAGCTGATATATTTTTGCAGTTTTGAGATGGTTGTTTTTCTGTATACTTTTTCTCGACAAAATTTACACAAAGATAATTCAGGACTCGTATTTTTTTTCGAAAGTATATTTTTTATATAATTTTTATCATCTTCATGACTTGTCTACTTTCCAAGTATCAAAATGATGATTAGGACTTGTGTAAATACATGTACACGTTATGAGTCATAATATTAAAATATTAATACTTATAAATATGTCGTATTATGCAATATACAATCTGAACATGCTGACGAAAATCTTTAGTAACATATCTGTGGTTTTTTTTCAAAGATGCATAGGTTAATCAAGTGTCCAATCTATCCTGAGATGGTTAATCAAGTGTCCAATCTATCCTGAGATGGTTAATCAAGTGTCCAATCTATCCTCAAATGGTTAATCAAGTGTCCAATCTATCCTCAAATGGTTAATCAAGTGTCCAATCTATCCTCAGATGAAATGTCTGACTTAAGATATATAAATGAAGTTTGTTGCATAAAGCCAATTGGACCTGGCAAGTACATAATAAACAATTTTGATATACAGTACATACAAATTCAATGGTGTCTCAGAAACCAAGAAACTGGATGAAATACATATTCATCATTACAGATCTACATCTGCATTATTCAACAGGGAGAAGACTTTAAGAGTAAGATACATTCTTTTTTATCGGAATGTTTTTGTCTTTTATTACTTGTACGTATCGTTGGTCATTCTCAATTATAATTTTAAGACAAATTTATATAATTCAAAAATACATATCATTATTTAAAATCCAATATAAATTCTCTGTATATGAAATTACTCTAAATCTACTATCTAGGTATTTAATTCCAAGCAGAGACTAACTGTCATATTCAATGATAAAATGATATTCATCTTCCGGTACATTATAAAGAGGACACAATCTAAGTTGGATGGTCTGTTCCATCTACCAATTTCTATACGCAAATTATGTCATGAATTCTTATTTTTAAGAAAGTTTTTTGAAATTTCTGTATCGTAACCAAAATTTAAATACCTTTATATCTAAACTCCATGAATAAACCGATATATACCTAAGATCTGGAGGATTCCTCTCTTGAATCCTGATTTATAACACACTTGTCAGCTAAATGTTGCATGATTTTTTTTATTACCAACAAATTGATTGATACAAGCTTCTCCACGTCCTAAATCATTTAGTGATTGTCGTACCAAAAATGCCCAATTTTTTTTCACAGGATAGCATTCTAGATCAGTCAACATTAAATTACAGACAATAGAAATATATTTCCTATTATTAATATAAATAACTTTGGTTCAGTACTTCAAAAAAACGACAGGACCTATTCTCTCCAAATCATTATAAATAAAACTATTTGGGCACATTTTCTCACTCCTAATACAATGTTTGTTTTACAAGACTTTAAATGTACTGGCTAGATAAATTTTTCTGAGATACATCCCCATACTTCGGCACCGTGAATCAAAATTGGGGCAACTAAAGTATTAAATAGAGTGAAATCTTGTTAATTCGGACACTGTTGTTCCCCGAAAATATCTCCAGATTTCTACGATACACACTTGAGTTATGATTCTGTGGTATTATGAAGTGTGTCGATCATGTAATGTTGTACGAAACAGTGGCAGTGAAACGAAAGAGATAAAATCTTGTATATAAATAGAGACAATACAATTTGAAGTCTTTACTTCTGCATTTAAAACACTTTTAATATTAAAAAAACCCCAAAAGAACAGTATGTACATGTACTGACATCATTCAATGTCATGTTGAACAGCCCTAACTATTACTGGCAGGATTATTAAACGCAAGTTCTTAAACTCTTTTAACTGATGCTGAATTACTGTCAATTCTATATTTATTTTTACTTGGTTAATTTATTTGTGTAATAAATTATATTATGTTTGTGTTCAAATGCGGCTAGTCCCCTTCAGTAACCCACTATCAAATAACTCGACACAGTTAATTCATGGCAAACGTGTGATCAATTCATAACGATAGAAAATGGAGACTTGGTAAGTGCTAAACAAATGAGCCGACAAATTTAGATAAACTACAGTGGAATAATTTTTCTGATAATAGACAAAAATAACAATATTTTGAGATCCTTTTTTTTTCCTGAAGGATTGCAACTGTAAGTCACGTGTCAAAGTAACAACCATATTGTTTTGTATGGAAGACCATGTAAATAAGTGGAAATACAAACAGGATTTCCGTATTGTCGATAAATTTCTTGGCATTTTGCCTTTTTGTGCCAAATTTTATTTTCCGGATCTGAAACGCAAATTTCAGGAATAATGATCAATGTTTTCGCTAGAAAAATTCGTTCCCAACAACAACAAAATTCTGGGTCGCGAGTTTTCCTGATTATTACGTTCCGGATTAATGATGTTCCTCTGCAAGTTACAAACAATTTTTGGAAATAGGTTAACTAATTTATACAAGTATTTATCTATAGCAACCTCTACGGGAAGTTTTTGCTGTGCTTCATTAAACGCACAACCCGAGGTAAAAACAATGCCAAAAAATACAAAATTATTGACTATTTCTAGTTGAAAACATTTACAGAAAAATTAAACACAATATAGTTTTCCTTCACCCTCTCGAAATTTCATATTTGTTGTCTTCTTTGTATTCACTTTAAGACGCCATTTACCACAATAGTTACCAAGAAGATCCAAACCCTTTTGTAAACCCTCTTTTATTTCTGAAATAAATGTTATGTCGTCTGCTTAACGAATCAAGAACAATTTCAATCTATCGCTGGAAACTGATTTTGTAAAAATTCATCTTCTATATCGTTAATAAATTTACAAAATAAAAAAAATTCACTTTGCCCTCCTCCAGTTACACACATAAATTCCTCAATGTATTTAACTCTATTTTTAGCGTTTTCATACGCAAATGTTTCCTCTGATCCCTAAATGCTGTTGTTTGTACCATGATACAGTATATTTATGTTTGTACCATGATACAGTATATTTATGTTTGTACCATGATACAGTATATTTATGTTTGTACCATGATACAGTATATTTATGTTTGTACCATGATACAGTATATTTATGTTTGTACCATGATACAGTATATTTATGTTTGTACCATGATACAGTATATTTATGTTTGTACCATGATACAGTATATTTATGTTGAAATAGACGTCTAATTTATGTAGCATTTTTAAATGGAAATTAATGTCTCAGCGTATGAAACGAAGCCGCGGTGGCTCAGTAGTTAGCGTGCTGGATTCGCAACCAGAAGGGCACGGATTCGTATCTTACCCAGACCAGGTTAGGTCGGCCGCCGTAGTGTGTCCTAAGGCATGGAACAATACTCCAACTGGCTCGGCATGATATAATCTGATATGCTGTTAAACACCAATCAATCAACCAACTAATCGATGAAACATTTCCGTGTTTAAATTGATTTAAAATTTAAGATATATGTTTCTTCGAAATTGATGTTTAATTTATGAAGAATTTCTTTATCTAAAAAAAAAATGTGTAAAATATGAAGCATATATAATTTATGCAATATTTCGATGTCAAACAATTCTACATAAAAATGTATGTATAAATTATGAAATATTTTCATGTTGAAAAGTTGATGTCTAATCTATGACACAGTTTAGTGTCGAAATAGATGTCTAATTTATGACACAGTAACGTGTCAAAATTTATGTTTAACTGACGAAATAGTCCTGTGTCAAAATTGATGGACGAGCATTAAGTTTTAGATACATTTTCGAAATCGTAAGACATTTAAAGCATTTTAATGGTGATGGATCGTCTTGGATTTGAGTATAAAACTCTAGTAGGTAAGAATCTCCTGAGACATTATTAATTTCTGAATTATACTCAGTAAAGAAGCGGGTAGCTAACATTTCAGAAACTTTACTGCAATGTTTAGTTCAGATTTGAATCTTTTTTTCTAAACGACGTATTTACCGATTGATCTTGCACTTTTCACCGTCTCAGTTCCGTCAAGACCGATGAGACAGCCGCTTGCTTACAACTGAAACCGTTCGTATGCCCATTCATTAGTTTGAATTTATTTGGTATTTTAAATCTTTTCTATTTTAGGGCCAAAGTTTGACATGAGAGAAAGACATTTATCTTGCCCTCCCTTGGTTATGTTTTTAGAACAATAACTAATTCATGCTTTACTTTTCTAAGCACGTATGATTTTCAGCGACAGTCTCCTTTTGTCAAGATGCTTGTGTCAGGCCAGAGTATGTACCTGAGCACACAGTTAAGAAGTCATGCAGAGTGTGTACTGTAAGAGTGCAATATATATATATATATATATATATATATATATATATATATATATATATATATATATATATATATATATCGGAGATTCTGAACGTATATCCAGTCAAGCAAGTCAATCAGACAATGACGTCACGTTTAGTACTCTCTTCATTAAAATCAAGTCGGATGCATTTGCACTTCTTTTGACACAAAAACCTTTCAGCTCAGGTGTCAAATACCTTCGGCTTCGGGATTCGATAAAGAGTGTTAAAAATGAACTAAAGATATTGAGTTTGTACATGACCTTATTGAATACATGAAGTTTTGAGAATTTCATTTTCCACTTGAAGGAATTTAGAATGAATCGGATAATGCCGTAGTAGGATTCTACAATTTAGTCTTCTCCACAATGCTTCTTTTCACCTCGAAGATTACGGGTTTTTAATTTCTGACACAAACATATAAAGTTGTAATAATTCATACTATACAGTTTTAACTCTTGTTTGGCACAACTGGGAATTCTGCATTCCAACATTTATACTTTGAAATGATTGGTTTGGTTTGGTTTTACGGCACACCAGCACAAAAAGGCTATATTGCGCCGAATATGATAGGAAAATGAGATAAATAAAAATAGGTAAAAAAAAAATTGAATTAGCTCTAAGTGGAAAACACAAATGAGTTTGAAGGTAAAAGTTGAAATTATAAAGTCGTCTTGTTTTTACAGTTTGTAATGGAAAACAATGGTAGATCTTTTTCCAAAAGGCTTAGTTTTAAAATTCAGGCAAAAGAAAATATGTTTATCATGTCTTCATGCTTGCAAAGCATCCGAGAAATAACAGGTAACTTTTACTGATAAGACTGAATTTTTAAAAATAAAAACCTGATTAAGGCTTAAAGTGGTTCTTGACGTTGAACACAATTACAAAAACAAACAACCATATATAGTAAACGACTAATTGATTTGGACTGGACGCACTGGAATTCGTTCCTGATACCTGTCTGGTACCAAGTCAGTGCTATACCCGTTGCATTATTTTGGATGAAACTGAACATGTCAACGTCAATTTTAAATGAAGCAGACACAGTATATTACAAGAAGACATTTGTTTCTACTGCTTAAAAATGGAGCTGGATATATGATCTGTAAATCACAGAAAGTAGTAATGTCGATAAATAACTTGCGTGTGTTCGTTGTTACTGGTTTCTTTCCTGCAAAATGTGTCAGCGTCCAACTCTGATTCGCTGTCTACGGTAATTAAGTAGTCATTCACATACATCTTTGTTACTTACTGAAACATGACGTTAATAACATGGAGCTGACTTTAAGCCTGTCTAGATTTATGGTCAATTTAGAACTGTCAAGGTTTTACTAAGATACAAATTTCGTGTAGGTTTGTAACTTAAGCTGAACTTAATCTACATGGGAATATGATCAGTGGTATTATTGATGAAACAATCACGCAACCGTAAACGATGTTAATATGCTAAATAACTTTGCAGAAACTGTTTTTAAAAAAAGAGCCAATTACTGTGTTTAGACTGCTGTTTTCAACGTCAACGAATATGTAGCTGTGGAACCAATCTTACCGACGTTTTCCACGTATACGTTAATGTTACAACATATTTCTGCTTTAAAGAAATATAGTAATAAAACTAGTCTGCACATTTTCACAAATGTGACATCTGAAATGACATTACTTTATTGTCAAACTGTATCTCTAAGTAAACAGATAAGTTAAAGATAACTTTAGTGCCACCTGCATAACCTGCATAACTTTAAATTTAGATGTATATATGTTTTATACAAACAGTCGCTTTGAAGCCCAGACGAAAAAGTGTAATTTGTATTATACATCACGTAGAATCCGACTCCAATTTCGCCACGAGGTAGGATAAGGTCTGGCATTAACCGTGCACATGACAACATTAGAAATTAGTTGCTATTCTGTATTTGTAGGCGTGCTTAATAAAGCTGTATTTGCAGACGTACTTAACAAAGCTGTATTTGTAGGTGTACTTATTAAAGCTGTATTTGTAGACGGACTTAATAAAGCTGTATTTGTAGGCGGACTTAATAAAGCTGCATTTGTGGGCGTGTGTAATAAAGCTGTATTTGTAGGCGTGCTTAATAAAGCTGTATTTGTAGGCGTATTTAATAAAGCTGCATTTGTAGGCGTACTTAATAAAGCTGTATTTGTAGGCGTATTTAATAAAGCTGTATTTGTAGGCGTACTTAATAAAGCTGTATTTGTTGATGTGCTTAATAAAGCTGTATTTGTGGACGTGCTTAATAAAGCTGCAGCTGTCCAACAAATCTGAATTCATTTTCCTCGAGCGACCTTACATGTCATTCTAAATGTGGTGACCTTGAGGAAACAACAACTATATTCAACTCACTTTGGGAATGATTAACGCAACTTTTCAGATTTCAAGACGATAGTTTTCCATCTGGTCCTCATTTCGCGACATGAAAGAGCATGGAGTTTATGGATCCAATCTTGCTGAAAGCAAGATTCCAGGACAATGAAATATGGAAGGAACCACGTCTTTGTATGATATATATATAGTTTTGTGAATACAGGGTAATGCTGAGGAGTTTTGTGAATACAGGGTCAAGGTGAGGAGTTTTGTGAATACAGGGTCAGGCCCCGTATCCTCAGAACTCCTCAACTTGAGTGTACACCCAAAACTCAAATAATACTCCTTTTGATTACACACTATTTCTCTAATTTTCAGAAATTAGCCATTCATTTTTAATAAAATTTGTCACTGAAATAAATTTCAGCTTTAAGATCCTTTCTGTCTGTTTTTTTCAGTTCCTTTGGTATCAAATATTAAAAGCTGAGTTTGATTGCGCACCCTAGTTGAAAAGCTTTGTAAATATGGGACCAGGATTAGACTCCCAACTAGGTGGCCACAAGGCTGGTATTAGTCACAGTACTTACCCCTGTGAGGTAGTTTCGGTCAAGAGAACCTATGGATCCACTCCGGTTCAGCCCAGGTCCCGGAAAATCCGCTTTAGGCAGTGACAACCATGTCTTCCCGGCGTCCTTTGGTTCTGGGGATTTCGACGGAGACTGAAAGTTAAAATAAAATGACGTCTGAATCGTAAGCTAAGCAACCCGTGACATTTCTTGACCTTCATATTGATCAGCTTGATGCCATAGCCCAATGGCAGTATCGCACAGCGCAGCGTTGGCAATTTTTTTATTATTTTATTTTATTTTTATTTATTTTTTTTGTGGATGGGGTGAGGTGGTGGTGGTGGTGGAATTATACTAATTTTGAAAAGGTATAAATCTGATTTTCAAATGATTCAGCAATTGTGGATGATAACTGTGGTAGTAAATTCTTATTTTCTTTGAATAGCTCCTAAATAAAAAAGGAATGTGTAACTATCCGTTTGGGAATATGGTATTTTTTAAACTAAATTATTGCTGACTACTGCTGGCTTTTTAAAATATTATTTGTATGTTGTCAAATTGCAACAGGGAAATTGTGTTTGAACCTTCTAACGTCTGCTCTGTAATCATCATCGTCAACATCATTACTGAAATAGTTATAAACTATCTTCCCTGCCCAGACTTGAAAAAAAATGTTAATAAGATTATGAATTATACGATAATTTTTGTCCCTGTCAACGTATTCATTTTTTTGCAAGCTACATTGAACTTTTCGTTGATTTTCAGAAAATGGACCTCAATTCATTTGATTACTTGTTTTATATAAGTCTCATAAAATAATATTAAATCTATGAAATCAAAGGTTTTGACAGACATGTTTCGGATAAAAACAGACACACCGCATAACGACGTCACCAACTTAAAAACCGGCGGGTAGCTGACAGGGATTGTCGTTCATAACAATTGCTTGTTTGCGGGGATAGATTTAACAGAAGTGTTATACTACCTTATCCAAATTTTAGTTCTGATTTCTACTTGATGCACCCACACACACACACATATATATATATATATATATATATATATATATATATATATATATATATATATATATATATATATATATATATATATATAAAAGCCCATAACAGTATTAAAAATCTGGCTGGATCCCGACGTAACTGACCGAATTTTCGCCTCTGCTAAGCTGTACTTTCACCAGTATTAGTTACTGTTCATCTACATTAAACAATATCAGTAAACTAATATTTAGATATGTATTTATTAATTACTAAAGTACAATACATGAAAACTTTTATATGAAGATACTCTGTTTAGGGAAAATCCTGACTCTTCGTGTTGGCTTCAAATTCAATGGTTTATTTAATTTTTGTACGAGTTGCCGACAGGAACATTATTTGGGAATTGTATTTATTCCAACATATACTGAAAAGTATCAAAAACATAAAATCGAACGTTAGTCTCTTCAATTCAACTGTTACAATTGCGAAAATCGGTTTGTGTTATAAGTTATTGACTTGGCTGCATTGCCATGGTGTAGGTACTCCTCCCCAAACCCACAATGCAATGCGTATATAGTGTTTGTTTACGTGCGCACGTCATAGGGACATGGGTCTATTGATGATTGGTGGATTGGTAGGTCATAGGGACATGGGTCTATTGATGATTGGTGGATTGGTAGGTCATAGGGACATGGGTCTATTGATGATTGGTGGATTGGTAGGTCATAGGGACATGGGTCTATTGATGATTGGTGGATTGGTATTTTTGTCTAACGCACATCAACACATGAAAGGTTATATAGTGCTGAGGCAATTGGATTAAAGTGCCTTGCCTAGAGACACATCACGGCGGTCGACCCATCCTGATCTGAGCAGGATTCGAACCCTCGCCATTATGGTCACGAGTCCGGCACGCTAACCACTGAGCCACCGCTGGAATCGACGAAACATCAGATGTCGTTGTAACAAGATCGGTATTCAAGAAACTGTTTAAGTACAAAAATCGGATTCATTCTCAAGACATCTACATGAAAAATCATACTTAAAGTTCATCGACAGGAGTGGACACTGTGCAAATATGCAGAGTAAAAATACTAAGTTACTTTTTAAATTGTTCTGATTTTATCTTTGGTGAGAATCAAAATACTGAAAATCAAATCTTTTTTTTCAATTTTGATTATGAGTTAAAAAAATTCCTTAAGATGTTCGTAATTATGGAGCCTGGTAACAATACCCGGGGCCATGCAGGCACAAATTTGTGATGGGGACGAAATTGCAAGTATCTAATGTATGGAATGCTGTATAATACGGCTGATATACATTGGAGTTTACCACGTAATGGAATTTTCTATTTCACGTTTTGAATAGATCGCCTAGGCTTAAATCCGACACAGCTCTATTTCAATATTTCGCGGTGATAATTGAATTGCAGAATTGATAATATACACAAAGTATTTAATTGAGTAATCAGAAAAGCTCTGACAGCTAAGCCATATACTTCAACAGTATGATATTATTGTCCCCAGTAATGGATACTTAAAATGTTTGCATTGAGATAACCAGTGTGTAGACAATTAAAAAGCACTACCGTATATATCTCTGTGTTCACCATTTCCTCCATGCGATCCTTAAACTGACACCATTCACAGACATACCTGCCTACAGTTGACGTTTAGAATCGTCATATGAATTCTTAGAATATCCACTGATTTTCTCCATGCGATCTGGCGTATCAAACAGGGAGTTCCAAGCGTAATAGATTCATTGAATCACTCGGACTCTACTTTTACAATACAGTCATTTTTATGTAGTTTTTCGTTTTTCTATCTTTCGTTCTATTTTTCTTCCTTTTAAATCTATTGCATTTTTTAACAATATTTTTTTCGTGAAATTGCTATTCAGGGCCGATAACCTGTAACATTGTTTGCATATTGAGATATCCCGATATGTACATGTTCGCAATAACATTTGTGTGAAATGGTGATTTCAGCAAGTCATATAGAATGGTTGTACGGTTTTGTGAGATATTGTTGTACTTCATTTAGAATATATCTACCGAACCAATCGTAATCTGAATAAGTTTTCACATCCGGGTACTTTGAAGTGATTCGGCTGAGGTGAAAACTTGGTCTTTATTCTTAACAAAGTTACGAAGTTTGGGACCACATTGTGCAGCACTGACAGTATTTTACACTTAAATAATGTTGCAAAGGTATTACTAAAGGGGTTTTCTTAAAAAACGTTAATTCACTCAAGGAGATGAATTAAGAATAGTGACTGAATTTTCTATCAAAATCGTGGTGCGTATACGGTAAAGTTCGAGTAATTCACCGCATAGAATAAGTTCTTTCTCACAAGGGAGACAACAAACAGTAGCCCCTGACGTTACGAAAAAAAAAAAAAAAAAACACGCTCCTTACTGCTGATACTCTTTCAGAATGAATCAATGTCGTTATCTACACATAAGTCAATGTCTCTGTGCATCAGTACACAAGCTTGTTGACTGGACTCTGCCTAACATTTCGCAGCACCGATTGGAATCCAATCAAAAACGCGGGAAAAGGAACCAGTCTCTGTATGGCGACTTACAAGCACTTCATTGTGACGTCACTGGAATATTGTGACGTCTGTTGCGTGTAAACTTTAAACATCGTCTGCCCTGTGCTCCACCTCTACAAGTAAAGAATTCCTGACATTTTTCTCCTACGTATTAGGAAAAATCTTTACATTCTGCCCTAAAGCGATTGTAGAGCAAATGCAATCTAAACTCGCTGTGATGCAGTTATCAAAGCGTACGATTTTCCTCCAGGTAGTTTGTACCACCAAATCTACGGCGTTGTGGCAGTGGTATCATTCTTCCAAAAGAGGTGGGGTGGGGTTGGGGGGGGGGGGGGTAACCCACAATAAGCAGTATGGAAAAACCCGGTCGTCCGCCGCTTGGCTGGACTTTTTTTTTTGGGGGGGGGGGGGCGATCATTGTTCAAATGCCACTTACTTATTGTGCTCCCATCGTCACTAGTTTGAAAAATAGTCTATGGATTCCCGAGCAAGTGCCACATACCTGTAATAGTCTCTTCTCAAATATCAAACCAACAGGTAAATAGACCGTACATAGTCTAATGTTACGCACACCATAAGAAATAAAATATACAAAGCGATCATCAATTTCTTAAACCACAAGACTGCCATAAGATAGCGAATTAAGTCATGCAAAGAAACGAAGAAGGGATTATATATTGAAGTCATTTCGCATTCAAAAAAGTTAATATCGGGTTCAAAAAGACAAAATCATGTCTTTTCATCGCCCGACTGTCCCGTAAAATGTAACCTTAAATGTTTGATAACGTCTCAAAAAAGCAATAGCAAAACGTTTTATCGGGAATAACGGACTGGGTATTCATTTTTCATGCTGTGCTTGAATGTGTTTAACCGCTAATTTATTCACGTATTCCTGCTATGCCAACTTTGTATATCTGAAATATGTTGGACACATCTCATTAGCGTAGATAATTTGTAATATGGTAAACAGCCATGAAAAATATGTAAAGTGCTCAAAGCAATATTCAACACTAGTAAGCAAGTATATCACTTTGCCACTAACATCCAAATATTACTTTCACATGCAATGTTTTAATGGGTGGGACTGAGCATATCGAAATTCCTTTGAAAATACCAGTAGATTTGTACCATAATATAGTAAAACCAAAAACATACAAATGTTATCGGAAACATGGACTCGAAACATAACGAAGAAACGTATACATTGAAATAGATAATCACAGAAGTTCCTGGTCTATGGACTTTTGCTCTTCCCATGATATCTTTTGAAGAAAAAATTGTCAGTCCACTCAGAATTACACCTATTACCATAATACATGCATGAACCAGACAAGTGCTGGTCTATTTAACATTTGTAGCAACCACCTTAAATGGAAATTGTCTTAAAGTGTTAAATATTTAAGTACAAGAAACCAGTACAATTAAGTATACTGATATGATTAAATTCTGGGTGTTTCTAAAGGATCTCTATTTCTTTAAATTTCCTGGTTTGTTATGTATTGTAGAATAACCTGGTAAAATATTTCAGAAGTATCCAGTTTCTTTGATATGCGTGACTACTTATACAATGTCAACATTCTTCGCGTTTTTGTATCTCAGTCCAAAACATGCAGCTGATAGTATCGGATTATCGGATGACTATACAAAATACCCGCATTTGCTTAGCGTAACCACGCATATTTGACAAACCATTGAAAAAATAAAATCCGTAAATTTATTGTCTCGGCTGCGACGATGTTGCGTCAGCCCTAGTAACACATGACTAACAACCCCTGTGACCTTGACCACTGACCTTTTAACCACTCCATTCCTCTGCTAATATGTGAAAAAATCTGAGGATAATACATGTATGGAAAAAGAAGATACAGCCCCTTCAGAAAGCTCTTAACAATTTACTCCGAAAAGCTAAATAATAATTTACTCGTGACCTTGACTTTTCACGCCTGGATCCATCACCCCCAAAGATGCCTCATGTACACATGTGAATCTGGTAAAATGTATGATGTCTATCCATTGAAACATGATATAAGCTTGTTTTTCCCCCAAATAAATAAGAAGCTGACCACTGTGTCATTGACCTTTGAACTCCACACCATTAGCGATACTTCTATCCAATGGTAAGCAACTTTACTTTGTCTTATATTAATTCATCCATGGCAATATGCCACATCCAAAAACTTCAACTACTGACCAGCGACCAAAATTTAATAATTGCTTCCAGTTAGCTTCCTTCTCTCGGAGCATTTGAGGTCAAAGTTTGATGATGATCTCCCGATGACAGCAGATACTGCACCCCCCCCCACCCCCCAAAAAAATAAATAAATAATAAAGTTGACGCTTAATGGATGAACAAACAGAAAGACTGACTGACATTGTGACCTCTGTGTCTCGCCTTTTGCGACAAGCCAAAAAATGAACTTAATTTTTCGGAAAACTTCACGATGTATAAAATCCGTGCTTTGATGAAACGTTCATCAATACTAAAGTTTGAAAATTAGATGCAATTGTTTTGACAACACCGATAACTATGATTTGTCCTGATTAAGTTTGAAAATTTGACAACACCGATAACTATGATTTGTCCTGAATTAGTCAGATATTTTCGGGAGCCATCTCTGACAAAAAACTAAAAAATGGATGCTGAGCGAAATATGATACTTAGGAAAAAAAAGTTAATATTATTATAACTAGATCGAATCTTTTAAACAAAAATATTCCGACAGCACAAGAGCTTTTAGAAAAACATTTAAATAGATTACGGTGTGAAATTAAATTTGTCAATGTGGACATAATACGATTTAGGCATAATACAGGCTAATCGCCGAACAAAATTGTTAAACTTTCTCTCGTTTTCCATTAGCCCAGCTAGAGTGTGAAGATACAAACTGGATACACAAATAGCAGATAGTACAATAAATGAACACTGTTACAATAAATGAACACTTACAATAAATGAACACTGTTACAATAATATACATTGAAGCAAGACCATAACCGTATCAAAACAGTGACAATCATACATAAGCAATACTTTCATCCACACACACTCACATATGCAAAAACACAGTTACCCCCTCCCCACTACACACACACAAACATGCGCGTACACATTCTTCTACTGAAGAAGATTCGGGAAAAGGATTCATCTTGAAACCAAGAATTCAGATATATTCATTTTGCAACAAATAATATAAAGTTGGGCATATTATAATAATAATAATAATAATAATAATAATAATAATAATAATAATAATAATAATTATTATTATTATTATTGTTATTATTATTATTATTATTGTTGTTGTTGTTGTCGTCGTCATTATGATAATTATTTTCTTCAAACATCAATTGTTGAGATATATAACATTATTTCCCAGTTCAAAGTGCATATATATATATATATATATATATATATATATATATATATATATATATATATATATATATACAGAGAGAGAGAGAGAGAGAGAGAGAGAGAGAGAGAGAGAGAGAGAGAGAGAGAGAGAGAGAGAGATGAATGCAATGCGCTAAACTAGGCATGTGATGCCACATTGAATTCGCTGAACGCATAATGATGGACTCAGATTTCAAACTTGTCTCGTGATGCATATATACCATAATATTTGACAGGACTAGGATTTCAAATATGTCTCAATACGATTCGATATTTTAAAAGCAAGGCCCCACCAACATAAATATGAACAAAAGACATCAGTATGCAGTCAGAATACTGAGATTTTTTATATATGAATTTCGGGTGGAAACCGTCAAACTTCTCTGTAACCGATTTTTTTTGTATAATATACGACCTTGTCATTAAGTACATATTTTGTATGGAAGCTTATTTACGGTGTATTGATAAACAGGATATCTGTCTTTTTATCATTCCATCGCCTGTTAATGTAAGACAGGAATTTACCGTACTTACATGCATAAACATTTTAAAATGAATCCAATTGCTAGCATAAAGGTCCTTCTTTGCAAGTTCACAATGTTCATTCAGTATTCACATGTCACAATTTTCCGATCGAATTCGTGGGGGGAAAAAGGTAACCATCAGTAGATAGATATATAGATAGACAGATGGATGGTTGGATGGATAGACATACATACATACATACAGATAACGGCGATTTACTGAGAACAAGCAATATATTATGTAATCAAAGGATCGAGACGCTGATTCATTTGTTTTGTGTTGGTCCGATATAGTACGTTTCAAATAAGAGCCGTAACTGATTGTCCATCTATAAAAGTATTAATTCTGATTTAGTCTTGATGTTGAATAATTACTTTGAAAAGGACAAGACTGTATTTTTTAGTAATACAACTTGCACTCTTCTAAATTGGAAGGAATGCGAGTTTAAAGTATAATTTTCCATATCGGGAGTCAGTCACATTGTATTTTGCAAAACAGACAATAGCATTTGAAAGCCGTGAGAACGCCTGCCAGTGTTGTGATCTATGATTATATTAGGCATTGCTTTGCGCAGTGTATCGCCGTTCGCCACACGTACATAGGCCTACTGGTCGAATTCATTAAAGTCGTCTGCTCTGTCAGTTCGATTTGTATTTTCTAATAATATTTGTATTTTCGTCGCGTAAGATGATTTTAAAACCGATTGTCATCAAAACATATCTAGTTTTATTTTATATCAAACGTGTTTATTTTGCTTGTCAAAAGTAAGTCTGTATCCTTTTCAAAATGTAGTAAGATGTTTTACATTAAAAATACTCAATATTGATTCATGTATGAGTCGAAATGGCTACTGTCGTTTTGTCGAAACGTTACAGGAAGCACAAGGACAACTCTGAATAAAGGAAATCAACCCAGCATCATATATCCGCGGAAAAAGCATCTTCCATTGTAAGAAATATAAAATTAAATCTAATACTGATAATGATTTATCTAATACCTTTACTTTGGTCACAGCTTTTCAAGTCCTTAATGTAAATCAATAACTGTGCTGTATGTGGGTTTACACTTGTAGAACCGATATCAATGCATTAAAAAAAAAAACAAAAAAAAAAAAAAAAAACAGCTCTCTTAAGCAGCCAGCTATAGGAGAGAGTAATTATGATTGGGTAAGGAGGTGTCTGTTCAGAAGACGTTAAATATGTAGATATAATAAAGAGAACAGAACTTCGGAGAGGTGTTTTCTTATGGAAGGTGACCATTATGGGACGTAGCACTGTAATTATGCATGTCTTGAGGCAAAAAGCAAGTTTCAAGTACTTGTTCAGGCACATTTATAGCGTTATCTCTCAATTAATCAATTTGAACGAAAAACATACGGCGTGTCGTCGTTCAATCGTGACACTGTTGCATAAATTGCTTTGGGCTGTCTCCACTGATAAAAAGAGCTGCGGTTTTCTGATCAATTGCTAACAAATCCACCAAAAACCCTCTCACACGATATTTTTGTAGAAATAAAAAATACGGCCAACCACTGTATATTGATGGAAATGGAGAAAAGATGCAAATCAAGTCTTGTCTTGTCTTGGCTACCTGTCTACCGTACAAATCAAGGAGCAGCAGTGGCTCAGTGGTTAGCGTGCCTGACTCGCGAACTAAAGGGTGCAGGTTCGAATCTTACCATCCGATTCGTCTGGACAGGCGTTTTACTCCAATTGCCTCTGCAATAAAGAACCTACTTGTGTTGCTGTGCCGTAAAACACCAAATCAAGCAAAACTCGTACAAAGTTTCTTTAAAAGTGAGACATGAGGGTAAAATTAAGTATTTTCGAAGATAAAGTTCCTGCTGCGTTTGTAAGATGTTGTGCACCTCTTTGATACAAAATAAACATCGTATTAACGAAACTCCTGAGTGGACACTTTGATAATAAATAAACATCGTATTAACGAAACTCCTGAGTGGACACTTTGGTAATGAACAAAGCTCTTTGCAAACAAGTTGCGATTTATATAGTCGACAAGTGTATTCCAAGATTCATGGTAACTAATTAAGAAAATATATGACACAATCCTACGGTATGATATTTGAGATTGAGTGTGCACTGGACTTTCTGTGTGTCCTAACTATGGATGCAGATAATCAAATTAACTTGTCGAATCAATCACCATTTATGTATTTCCAGGGCCAAGATAACCACGCATACTCATCTGTGAAGTATTTTCTATAAACAACCAAGTTTTTCTGTGAACATTTTAATACTTTATTAAAAAAAGTTGATTTACGGTTCATAGTGAAAATTTCTGGAAAAATGGATGAAAGATAGTGCAGCTTAAACAATTTAAATGAAAACAAAATAAATGTTTAACCATCAGAGGACCACACTGCCTCGAGCCCACATACAACCCAACTTGAGACTGGTCAGGGATGTATTAAAATTTCGAACCAGAGATGGAGGCCATTGCAAATAGTTGCACTTTTTATCCCCCCCCCCCCCGATGCATTCATGATCAGAAACCGTTATTGTCATCTACTCATCTTCTCAAAACTTCACATCAAATATGATCACGCTCCTTTAATCAGTGTTCAGTTCAAGCTACAAGGAAACTGACGTAAGGACGGACGGACGCAGACATACAGACAGTCGGACGGACATAACCTATCACAATATATCCGCAAAAGTGCGGAGGTGATAAACAACAATTGAATAACAGCTGGCGGTAGGTAAATGGAGTCTAGCGATATCCGTCTTAAGTTATTCACCTTAGAGAAGGGTAAGGTACAGCGTCATTTTGAAATGTGATATTATATCCAGAGTGAATAATTAGTTCCATATTTGAGAAATACACTGTTTATGATAATAACTGTCATAAAATGTTAAAGAAATATTTCAATTCAAAAGAAAATGTAGAAACTTTTTATAGCAAATTAACCAATTCGCAAAATGAAACAGATCACTAATATTTTTGTTTAAATCTACACTAGTGTTTCATGAAATATTTTTGTCATCATACTTATGTAGAAAAAGCAGTCAATAGAAATTAGTGCCGCACACAAATTAATCACACCAAGGTCTCTGTTTCTCCTTTCTGTTATTAATAATTGGACTGCATATACCTCTCGCATACATGCTTGTATTTGCATACTGGAAAGGAAGCATTAAGTTGGAGAATTCGTTTCTATAGATCAAACGTAGTTGAGGAGCTAATTAATGAGGTTGTTATGAAAACAAAGCTCTTAAAAGCCTTTGTCTTTATAAATATTGGAGCCAGTTAGAATGGAAAGTACCGAGGAGGGGGAGGGGGTAACCTGTTGCGGCGCAGAAAAATTTGCTCGTTACATGTGGTTTTATCCATCTTCCCCAAACGACTGTCATGCAACTGAGGACAAGAATGAAGGTCTACGTTTCTCCATGAGTCACAAAATATTATGAAATTAAGTTTTCAATATACGATCCGCCACCGTCTTTTCAAGGCTCAAGGTCTGTATTTTTTTTTTTTTTTTTGCACAAAGGTTTGCCGAATAACTTTTTACAGATTGCGCTAGAGAAAACAAGCAGGCTGAAAGTTGCAGACTTTACAATCGGCTGTCGAACTCGAATATTTTTTTAAGGACAACAGAGAAGGATGCCTGATATTACCTTCTTCGTCTGTGGAGGAGATGCTTCTCGGCAGTGCACATATCCATCAATGCCTGCAAAAAAAAAAGAAAAAAAAAAGAAGGTTTTATTGTTCACAAATGTGACTGGTATATTAAATTAATAAAACACGCAGTGTGCTGCTGTCATTTTATACTTGCAAATGATTTGATCATTTCTTCTCCGTATAGCCCCCTCTGGAAAGCATTCAAAGCAAACTAACAAAACCATATGAAAAGATGATATCTTTCCTGTAGAGCACATAGCGCTGTATATAAATGATCTGAAATGGGCAGACTTTGGGAACAAGGCGAATTAGAAAATGAGAGCTGACTCTCAAATGACTCTTGTGAAATACTAGTATAATTAAAACAGGGATGTTACTAATATTCTGGGTTCCCCTTACCACTGTTAATTGTTGTGGGAAGTTTTACCCTTAATTTTTGTGGGCCTTTTTCATATAAACTATGGATGAGCAATGGTACAATATCAGAAAGAATCTTTTCTTCGCTTTTCAAGAAAAATATATGAGTTTATACCTGATAACTTTTTCATACAATATTTTTTTCACGTGTTCACTTCCTTTCATTAAACACTCTCACAACATTTTCCAGTTGTATGTGCCTGTATCTGGAAAGTTTTGTATCTATTGTCATTTACTCCTTCTAAAAAGAATGTTAGTTTCTATTTTGTATTCACAAAAAAAAAAAAAAAAAGACCTTAGAACTCTGGCACTGTTTCAACGTTCTAACTTTACGATTCTCTACTTAAATTTCCCCGATTCAAATTCACATAAGGCGGATGACCTATACAACTTGACCTTCATGATTTTATGTCAAAAGAAAAGAAGATCTTGTTTGCTTCTATTGTAATATAAGGAATCAACTGTTTTTTTGTTTGTTAGAGAACTGTTTGTATTTTCTTCTTTATCTTGGTAATATTCCATCAAAAGCTTTACAAAAGGTACACGTTATACCAGGAAGCCGTTTGCTGATCATTTGAGTAGCATGTGCATATCTTTACCAGACATTCAGGGTAGCTGGAAAAGTCCCTAATATGACCCAAGTCTGTATGTACATGCCACTTTGTCGTGAAACAATTACATTTTTATTCAAATAAAAATATAATTGTTATTTTAAAAGATACTGAGGTGAAACTTTTTTTTTCTTTCCTGGTGTCAATATTACCTAAAGACCGTGTTCCAAAACGGACCGGAAGAGTTAAAGACCGTGTTCCAAAACGGACCGGTAGCGTTAAAAAAACAAAGGGTAGGTACCATAACAGTTACATGTTACACAGAAGCTGTAATTTATGATGCAGATGGACCTTTCTTAACTACCCGTGTCGAACAAGGTGTGAAAAATCTTACTCCTGCTAGCTGATCTTGCAGAGTTGCAGGCTAATTATGCCCCCTCTACAGCCTGTTCGAATTGATAGTCAATCAGATGTCAAAAGTCAACTTTTAATTACAGCGTCCAGTACTATCCTACAACAAACAGCCAATAAAATCTCGAAAAGGAGCAACTTTCCTGGTCGACAACTGATAATAAGGACTGACTCTTGTTGAAATTTGTCTCATTCACCAGCCCCCCCCCCCCCCCTTTTGTTTGGGGGGGGGGGGCTCGGCCTTTAATGGATTAAAGTAAAAGTAAGGTTAACAAAGGTCACTGCTCTTGAAGCTCGGATAAAACTATGATTTATTCAGTAATATATCAAAATGAACTCTCTCTTTCTCTCTGTCTCTCTCTCGATATATATATATATATATATATATATATATATATATATATAAAATTTGAAACTCAATATAGACTCTGTATATATATATATATATATATATATATATATATATATATATATATATATATATATATATATATATATATATATATATATATATATATATATATTCTTTATTACAGCAACATTCCACCGAGAGTTGATCTTTCATTTGCCATACTTAATTTAAAATGAGCGCAGTTCAAACGGATCTGTGGATATTTGTATATTCGTTAAGGTTATTTCGTAAATGAGACACTTACTGACTTGGTGGTATAATTTTTATATTGATACTGTTGAATACACAGATTTTCTCTTGCAGTTGGTCTTTGCTGTTACTATATATCGATGAGTCATCATCTGTAAGTATTTCACAGGTAACTGTTACTATAATACTATCAATACAAAGGGCTATATAAGTTAGGACATTTATGTTATATTACGTTAAGATGCACAGGAAAGAACGTGATTCAGTATGAATCGACACAGATTGTTTCAATTAAACCTTCTAGTGGGCAAGATAAATACAGATAATTCTATCCTAGGACATTAATTTACCGTTGAAATTAATTTTTTTAAAATCAGAAACCTGGAGCAGAGTTGCATTTTCCTGTAGTTTTATTCCCTTAGTAATTTATTGCACCAATCCTCTCTTCCCCAATCCCCGCCTGTAGGATTACACCAATCCTCTCTTCCCCAATCCCCGCTTGTAGGAGACGGATACTTGACAAAATCGCAGTGGTTTAAATGGTTGAGTCTTTTTCTGAAATAGTGCAGGGGAAATAAACAACTTTACAAGAGAACGCACGAACAAACTGGCAGGATTACATATTATTCCTATTGTTTTTAAAATGATCCATGGATCAGACAACCGCGAGACACAAGGATACCCTGGGCATGTTCACAGACTGACCTGTCACTAATGTCAAAAAGATATAGATGTTTTGTGGGATACTTGGGTTGAAAAAATTATCAATCTTGGTCAACAAATTGATTACTTGGAATAGATCTTTAGTCGCAAATTTTGGTACATGAATGAAAGATTTGAAGAATATTTTATTCTGAGAACAATATTTGTATATTTATACTATTGATTACCACTCTCCGTGACAAGTCAGTCTCTAATTGATTACCACTATCCGTGACAAGTCAGTCTCTAATTGATTACCACTCTCCGTGACAAGTCACTCTCTAACTGATTACCACTGTCCGTGATAAGATGGAATGTTCATTGTTCTTTTTATGATTCATTATATGGTTATACTCGGAAAAGTTGTAATAAAGACATGCGATTAAATACTCACGTATAAGTAGTGTTCAACTGCAAACAAAATATACCCTGCTCTGCCGTCGTATAATGCGCTGGCATATCTGGGTCTATGTTGTTTGTTCTACTGGTTAGTACTAACAAACTCCATAGACCCAGATATGGCGGCGCATTATGCGACAACAGATCTAGGTGTCTGCAGTTTACAGTTGGATCATTCTTATAAGCGAGTATATACGGTATATAAAACTTGTCTTGCAAAACAAAAACGGTAGCTGACTATAGTATACACATTACTTGTATACTGGCTGACTATAGTACACACATTACTTGTATACTGGCTGACAATAGTACACACATTACTTGCATACTGGCTGAAGGAGGAATTTGTAAAGTTTACTTTATGTATTTTAAAAAGTGACGAGCAAATATACTTATGATATTGTTATACTGTACCTAGCAAATATACTTATGATATTGTTATACTGTACCTCGTATCAGATAATCCAACCATACCTGAAAATTTATTGACACGTAACAATTCTACAATTATGTGTAAACTCAAGAATTTTAGAGGTTTTCGCAACATTATTTCTGTTATATAGATATCACACGAAGAACTAGAGAGGAGTTCATATAATTTGTGTATTTGGCTTCAATGTTTTGGGTACTGATGTATCTTCTAAACTAGAATTTTGTGTTTGTAAAACACGTATCCACACGCTTCCATTTTGTCATCCACGCCGAAGTTCGAGCCTCTTGAATGGGCCCTGAGGGTAAGAACTGTTCCAAGGCAAATTTGAGTTGGATGTGCGCATATGTCGTTACATGACAAATAAGTATGTACATTGTTACAGAGTTCTAAACATTTCCAAACTATAACCCAAGGGCTTAGTCCCTGGAGGGTAAGGATGGACACCGAGGCCAATCAGTTGCATATACAAATCTGTATTTTCATGACCAGTAAGTGTTTATGTGGTAATAATTTGGGGATCTCAGAAGTTTCCAAGTAGTAGTAGTAGTAGTAGTAGGGTTTAACGGCACGTCACCACAACTCTGGCTATATGGTGTCGGTAAAAGAAGAGTTCTAACAATGTAAATATAAAGACTTGTAAAAAAAAAGGAAGATAAAGCCTTCCAAATAAACGCAAACATGAAGTACTAGAAGATAAAAGTAATCACAATATGACTCGGCAGCCAACAGTACAGAAATCATTTTCCAGACTGTATGAGCAAATCATGTTTCTGTAAGATTTGGGATAATGACGGGTTCTTAAATTTCAAGTTTTGCAAGGCTTTCAGTGTGGAAAGGGAATCCGAAAAGATGTTACAATTTGTTTTGGGGAGGTTTTAATCTAGTTTAAAGATATGAGTATGGCTGTAATTTCAGCGGTAAAAATGGAGGCTTTATCGGTGGGGCCATGGGGTGTTGCACTGGTAGCTCCAATCTTGTCTCCATCTTTCAAACCTTCTATATAAATGGACGTATAGATAGGACAGAGGCTCTGATTTCATTGAATTTACTCTGATAAACGAAAGGGTTTGTTGAGGACTTTTCGAATTTGCAAAGATCAAATATTATTTTGGGAGGTTTTGATTACCACAGTGGTGATTTGGGAAAACAGAATTTTGCAATATTTGCAAGATTGATCTTTGCTTCTACTAGGTGAGGACGAATTTGTATACCAAAAGGTGGAATGAAACTTGGTTTCTCAATTTACAAGGCTTGGTATTTGAGTCTAAAGACGATATCATATGATTGAATGGATTAGAGGACACTTTGGTAGTGAACTCAAGAGCCAGTTTCACTCGTCTGAGATAAAGTGATGGTTCGTTTGCCTCAACATAGAGGCTTTCTAAAAGAGATAATCTAAATGCTCCCAGAAAAAGTATAAATCCCCGATTGTTGATCGAACCAAGCATCTGAAGGTAAGATTTATAAGCTGATTCGTATAGTCAAGTTTCGATCTTGCTTAAGTCCTGAATAGTCGAACAAAGACCTTCTGGTCTGCTCCCCAATCTATGTTTGCATGATTTGTATTATATCCAGGGATGTTTGAAATTTATCTCTGAGGTATCTAATATGCGGAAGAAAAGTTAGTTTACAGTAAACTTATCTCCTAAAAATGTGGTCTCCTCCACAACAAGGATAAGAGAACTGACAAGATAGAGTTTGGGGTCTGTAGCTTACTAACGGGGGAGAAGGGGTAGAAGGGCGGACGGAGCGGTTGCCCCGGGCGCCAGAGGTCTTGGGGCGCCAAAACAGCTGATAACAATTCGGGCCTCGTATTCTGGCCCTTTGGGCCATCATCGTCGCCCCGGGCGCTATTTACCCTTAGTACGACACTGTTTGGGGTCATCATGAATTCTCTGTATTCGGCAAAAGTGCATACACACAGTTTTAGATTTCACAAGTTTAAACCCGTTTTCTTCTGCCCATTGCTGAACTCTGTTTAAGCATATACATGTATATAGCTAACGCCCAATAGTGTGTATTCTCTTTGATCTATAGCAGATTAAAAAGTCGTTCACATATAATGAGCAGTCAGTTCCTGGGTTAAGAGATTTCATTATATTGTTAATTCTGATGTTGAAAAGATGCCTGAGAATATGCTGCCCTGAGGTACACCCGCATCCTGAGAATATCTATCAAAAAGGGGGAAACCTACCTTAACTCTGAAATCCTATCTTTAAAAAAAATGGTTATAAAGATAGGTGGTCCTTTAAATCTATGTTGAATAGGTCATTCATTATGCCGTAGGTCCATGTGGTGACATAAGCTTTCTCCAGGTCAAAAGAGACGGTTGCTATATGTTCTTTCTTCAGGAAAGCTTCTCTAATAAATGCTTCAAGTCTGACTAGATTGTCAACTATGCTTCTCTGGCGTCTGAATCCACACTGAAGGTCTGATAGTAGTTTGATTGACTCAAGATACCAGAGTCGTCTGTCATCTGTCATTCGTTCCTTAGTTTTGCAAATACAGCTTGTTAGTGACACGGGACTATAGCTGGAAGGGTCGGTATGGTCCTTTCCATGGTCTTGCAAATACAGCTGGTTAGTGACACGGGACTATAGCTGGAAGGGTCGGTATGGTCCTTTCCATGGTCTTGCAAATACAGCTTGTTAGTGACACGGGACTATAGCTGGAAGGGTCGGTATGGTCCTTTCCATGTTTAGGTACTGGTATCACTGTTATCTCTCGACACGACAGCGGGAAGTGGTCAGTTTCAACATTTTTTTATTACAAATGCTTAGCAGTGTATTGAGAGCTGTTTGAGGAAAGTGTTTCAGAAGTTGATAGTGGATATCATCTGGTCTTGCTGAGGAGTCATGGGTTCGAGCCAGAGAGTCTTGTAGTTCACTAAGAGCGAAGGGTTTATTGTAATAATCAGCGTTGGCAGATTTACAATTGAAAGGAACATTTTATCTCAGGTTTTTTACACAGTGGAAGTTTTCAGAATAGTTTTCTTGAGATGAGTTTTTGGAGAAAGCTTCAGCCAATGTATTTGATATTTCTGATAGGGTCGTGACCAATTTATCAGATTTCGTTAAGTGCTTGATACAGCTGTGTTTATTTTTCCGTACCCCAATCCATACTGATTTAGTAGAGAAGTGAGAGTTCAAGCTCTGGCTTTCTCTAATGATACGATGAGCTTTAGCTGGGTATATATGGTATTTATTCAGATTTTCAACTCTTGGACAAGTGTTGAATGTTTTAAGAACCTTTTTTCTTTTCCTGATTGCCTTTTTGCAAGCATCACGAAACCATGGTTTGTTGACGTGTTTAGGAATCGATGAAGATTTGGGTATTGTATCCCCAGCAACATTCTGAAGTATTTTTGTAAAAACAAAAGATTAGGTCGACTACCTTTTCGAAAAGATCAAGTGTCAAATTTGATTCGCAGAAAGACTGAACCATTTTCCAATCTGCTTTGTTCAATTTTCATCTCTACCCTAGGCCTTGAGGGTTGGAAGTATTACTTCTCAAGTATATTGGGAAGTGGTCATTACCAACTTTCCAAGAGAAGTCAAGTAAACGAGATGAATTGCAGATAATCAGGTCTAAGGACGAGTGGGATCCTGTGGCAGGAAGCAGGTAGTTATACGAGTTATCATTAAAAGGTTAGGATTGTTTTTTGAAACAAAGTCTCCTATTTTGTTCCCTCTCTAAGTGATATCTTTACATGCCCAAAGTGTATGGCGCCCGTCAAAGTCGCCAAATAAGACAAAAGATGTTGGTAACTGTTCAATAAGATGGTCAAGCTCAGATTGAGTGACCGGAGTGATTGGAGGGAGATATATTTATCAGAGTACGAGTTTTTGTGTATGAACACACGAACGGCAATAATCTGCAATATAGTATTGAGATTAATATGGCTGTGAGGAGTTATGTTATCTATAATGATGGATACTCCTCCAGCGGCCTTATCAGTATTTCTTGAAAAGTTGTTGCAGGTTATGAAAATGTTTAAATTAACTCTATCACTTTCTTTTCAAAACACTCCTTGAAGGCATACAGCTACTGGGTCATATTCTTTAGATATAATACTGATTTCGTCAATATTTGCCTTTAAACCTCGGTAATACCACTGTATTATGGAATCATACATATTTATAAAAGTAGTGGAGATACGGAACATATGTCATACATATGTATGGAAGTAGTGGAGGTACGGGACTTCTGGAAGTTTCACTGGCGTGGTTTCATGCGGTTCTAGAGTGTCCATACTCTGGACTTCAAAACTTATTTAAGAGCTTGATAGGATCTTAAAATCTTTTGGAAGTCTAGTAATTTCTGTACTTCTTTCTTTATTCGGTTTGGAGCACGTATTTCCACTGGCACCAGCGGTCTGCTCCTTTTGTGGTGGACCGGATTTTACCAGTATTTTGCTCGTAGAACTTGATTTTACGTGACACACTATTTCTATGACCAATGGGGCAAGTGGGTTCCTGCTCTTTGCGTGTACTGGACTTAAGTGGTTTTTCGTTTGTGACATTGAGTTTCTTATTTGCTATACTGTCACACTGATTATTGGTGTTATCTACTTCACTCTCGGTCTGGTTGACTGTCCGCACGGGTTTTGATGGCGTCAAGACTGTGAACTTTCTTTGATTTTCTGGCCATGCAATGTTTGTTTGGGTCCAGACAATATTTGTTGAAAACTTCTCCATTTTAGCTGTGTCAGCGTAGGATTTGCGCGCTGTGCTAAGTGGAGGTCTGGCTTCCACCAAATTCCTGGCCTCAGGAAAACCCGGTGGCTTTCCCCTATTTCACGCATTGGATCTCCTTCTCAAGTTTACTCTTGTGCCAATCCTGAGTACAAGAAATGGTCTCCCTTGCAATTCGCACAAGAGACTTTCTCTGCGTAGGACGATCCATCGTGGGACAGACTGCTTTCCTATTGCAGCCATCTTTGTGGCGACCACATTTCTGGCGGTTAAAACAGCACAAAGGATTTGGGATGAAAGGGTCAACAGGGATGGTCAAGACCCCGGCTTTGATTGATGTAGACAATGTCGTGTATTTGACGGTGAGGATATAAAAGTTCGTGGTGATCAACTTGCCGTTACTGCAAATGTTGAATTGTTTCACTTGAGAGGCGTTCTGAAATCTGAGATTTTTGAGCATCTCAGTCTCACTGCAGTCAGCCAACTGTCTGGATCGCACAACAACGCTTGATGACTTGAGATTTGTGGTGAAATACCTTGGTGGGTATCTCTTACAAATCGCTTTGAGCAAAGTAGATAGTCTGAGCGAGCTTTGCAGTTACACTACACATTATCATAAGATGAGAATCTCCATCTATTTTGTACCCAAGAGATTATTTCTGGCGGGCTGGGGGTAGGGAAAAACTTTGGGGTATGACCCAGAGGTTAAAGTCTGAAATGTGTTGACACTAGGGTCATTGATCGTACAAGCCAACTGTCAGACATTTGAAACAAACAACTCTGGAATTACCTGAAAGTTATGTAAATCACGCCTCCCCTCTAGCCCCACCTACCCAAGGGAGAAATGAAAATTCCAAACGTTTTGGCGCACTTTTTATCCATTCGACTGTCACTGGCCCAAGTTTCAAGTGTCAAACTTTAACAGAATAAGAAGAGTTCAAAGACGAGGATGGTTTCTCAGTTTGGAGTAATATTTATTAATTGAAATATCGGGTACAGTTTCATGACGGTGGGTCCAGATCACTTTGACAGAGTTTCTTGTTCAGCAGTTTTCTAACCAGGACGTAAGAAAACCCTAATTGTTCAAGACCAATCAACGATTATACAAAAATTGCGTATTGGTTTCCATTTACTACTGATCCAGATCAAATCTGGTGCTATTTATTATAACAGAGCTTGTCTTAAGCCGATGAAGTATTTTTCTTGGCATCGACATCAATGAAACTGGAAGTTCTTATGACGGATTAGTTGCATTCCGCCGCCATCGCAAACGTAATACTCTGCCTGATGAGAAGACCAGGAGAGACGTAATCATTGAATGGGTAGGGTAACCTATCAGTTCCGGTAGATTTGAGTTTTAGTTGAAACACAAAGTAAAAATAGATTTATTCAGAGGTTGTATGCGTTCAAAGAACGAACAAACTAATTTCCTTTCAAACTGAGAAAGATGCAGTTCAAACCGGTACTTTTGTGGGTCACACTAAATGAGACAGGGCCTGAGTAAAGACAGCCGCAACACATATTTGTACAGTGCTTTTATGAATCCGCCTATGATGCTTAGCATGGGTCGTATATATCCTAACATCACGACTTTCAATGATGCTACAACTTGGATCTAAAAGGGGTTTCAAATCAACTTAGTGGCCAAGACTACGTAATCTCTTAAGTGTAAGTTCCAGCAAGTTGTTATTGTTTTAACAACCATTTTCTCGTCAGAAAAAAACAATACTGATGAACATTATCTTACGTTGAAGAATCTATCAGGTGAAAAAATAATCCCCAAACTGATCAGGTCAAAGCTAGTCTGACGCAGACAAAGTCTATGACAAGAAAATTGATAATAAATTAGGTATTTGCTAATTAAAAGACGTGATTTACGCAAGCTCTGGCTGATCTGTTGAATTGGACACTTTCTCATAACGTAATGTTAAAACTTGATTGGATACTGATGCAATCAAAAAAATCAAAACCCTATGAGATTAATCAAGTCTCTACTACCTGGGCCTTTTTTGCGTTTGTTTCGTTTTAATATAATCGGCTCGAAAGTATATATCTACCGTTACGGTAGTAGTCGAATACTATAGAATCAATAAGCGTGTGTGCGTGTGATGTTAGTACGAACGTGTGTATGATCGTGTTTCCCAGTGTAGAACAACGATGGGGAATATCTTTCTCACATTCCTTTGTGTGCATGATAATGTTTTCCAGCGTGGAACAACAATGGGGAATTTTTCTATCTTTCATCATGTGACTTTTGTCTTTCATCAGATGGCCTTTTACTGCGATCATTGTGCACACAAACTGGCAAAAGCTCCCCGATTTTCATCATATGAGCATTTTTTTCCACAATAATCAAGAGAAACATAAATTGCAACAGTCAGTGTCCCGCAAAATTCTGTATTCCGGTTTCGAGGCCAAAAAAGGAGTTTTTGTAATTTTTATCTTTTTAAAAGTAATCTACTTATTAATATTTGTGAAAGGAAAATCGATTCTAGATCAAAGCTGAATGGAGGACTATATCCGTCTGCATCGTATAATCTTATGAATAACTGAACCTTTTATTTTGACCTGTTCACATTTGTATTATTGCGTAAGCTAGCTGCAGTACACAATTCGGATGCTGCATATTCCCATGACCTAGACGATCTCAACAAACCTGGGTTACAGTCCGGTCAATTTGGTTAAATTTTTATATTGACGTCGATATCGCCCCAATCTCAATAGGGTGCCATTAATTAATGATAATATATTTTCGACGGATTATCAGCGGGGGGAATAAAAAGAAAATAATATATTGGCAAAGCAAACATATATCGACGACTGTACCCAGGTTAGGCCTCAGCCACTCTTCTTTGAAAGTTGATATTTGTTTAAACTAGGCATGTGCAACTTCCTCCAGGGCTCGGGCCGGATAGCGATTTCATAAATGTACACGTATGATGTAAATGTATTCGGATAAAACAAAGGTCGTAGGTACATGCCTGGTTTAAACGTTATTTAAAATTTACGCTGAATTCAGTGTAAATCTAACTTTTCACGCGCATTCTTAAGGTGAGGAAATTTTCAATGGGAGCTTTGTTGTTTTACAGTTGCATAAGTATTCTCATTTTAACTTCGACCCTCATTTTTCTTTCATGAATGCAGGGGGAAAAATTACTCATTATGCATCAATGTTGGATAGGAAAAATCCACGCTCGTGATCAGAATTTTGCATCAGACACTCGGCAAAGCCTTGTCTGAAGCACAATTCTGACCCGAGGGTGGCATTTTCGTATTTTACACCGATGCATAATGAAGGATTGTATTCATTTTCGTTGTCTTACGCTCTCTACCATTGCGAGTGCTATTTACGACTCGACACAATTATTACGTTGTCCGATAGATATTGCCTTTGTATTTATGATAAGCTTGCATTAAAATGAAATAAGTACAATTTTGTATTCTGTATTGCATACTAAATAATTTGATATATACTTTTTAATAAAATGAGAATATTAAAGGAATACAAATTGGTGGTACAACTTATATAAATTCTCAATACGCAGACGTCACATCGCTCAGTCTTGATGGCTCCGAAGAGTCTTTGAAATCTGCCTGAGATCTTTTATATCAATATTCAAAATTCTTAGGTCTAAATATGAATATAGAAAAAACAAAAGTAATATGGTTTGGAAGCAGGACAGGCAGCAAACTGAAATTCTGTTCTGAATATAAACTTAACTGCGACTGAATATCCCAATTCTGAACTATCCCACCAAATTTCGAAAAATTTAGAATCTACTTTTACAATGGAATAAGTGTATTCTTCCACCACTCGGAAAGAAAGTAATGATAGAAAGTCTTGCGATATAAAAAATATCACACCTTTAATTAACTTTACCAAATCCATCAGAACTGGTACCTAATGAACTTAATACACTCTTATACAAGTTTTTACGGAAGGAAGCAAAAGATAAAATAAACAAAATATTGTAACAAAAGGGTATTATGAGGGCGGTATACAGATGGTAAATCTTTTTAAATTTACAAATGCTTTAAAACTTGCATGGCTTAGGAGAATGTTGTCTGGGAACTCTAAATGGAAACATCTCTTACAATTTTAGTTCCAAATATTGATCATTTCTACTTCTTTGGAACAGATTTTGTTCAGTCAATAAGAAAGAATCTGAATCTCTTTTGGAAAGATGTTTTTGGAGCTCTCTCAGAATTACTGAATACCTTTTGCAAACATCTGTATGGTTTAATCCTAGGATAAAAATAGAAGGTAAGAGTGTTTTTAACGAAATATGATTTAAGAAAGGCATCATCTATGTAAGGAAAAAAAAAATACGTGTGTTTCCTATTGTACTGGTTTTAAAATTAGGGTAGGTAGGTATTTTTTTAAAAAAAAATATATTTTACAAATAATATGTCAAGCGCTTCAAAGTACTGGGCAAAACCGACTCAATTAGATGCACAAATCAATTTCGGCAATGTGATTTTATTTATTTAAAAAAAAAAATTTAAAAAAAAAAAAATGGGGGTGGTGGGGTGCGGAAAAAGTGCTAGGGTCAGTGTCCAAACCTTAAATGGATGCAACTGAAGATTGTACATAGGATCTTGGCTACAAATACTCAAAAGCCGTAAAAACTGTCACAAATGATCTTGTTCTCTGTGTCCGTCACATGCTGAAACAATATCCTACCAGTTCTGTGATTGTCACATATCACAGACATTTCTACATGACATATTACAATGGATCAAGAGTAAGTGCAGTCACACCAACAACTTAATTTTCTCCGAGAAAAACAGAATATTTGGAATCAAAGAGAGAACGCAGGCTGATGATGTAATACATTTACTTATACTTTTACCAAAACAACTTATTTGTAAATGTAGATATTAGAAAAAAGACCTAATTTGTCACATTTTAAAAAGCTACTTAAATTTCATTTCAATGTCGAAAAATACAATTGATTCGGAAACTTTGAATGGGAAAAGTTTTATAGTAATTAGTTATTAAACAAACAATTAATTGAATGATCTTATTTTCGCAGCATGTTTTATCTTCATTTTACAGAACTATTTATTCCTTACCTTGTACATTTTACGACACAGGATACTTGTCACGTATTTTTGTGTAACTGTTACATTGACGAGGTTCAAACAAAACTGTATACATCCGAAACATCACGAAAAAGAAGCTTGCGGAATGAATTTGCCTATATATGCTTGCACTGATATTTGTTCTGTAAAAAGGACAATATTTTCCATATATTTGTGTATGTTTTTCATGTATAAATGTATGTATTAATTTCATCAATATCAGGTTCGATGCCAATGAGAATCTTAAAAACAAACAAACAGACAAACGTATGTCAAAATATGGTGTTAAGTTCGAATACTATACCCCGGACGATTTTTAAGAACCTACTATGTTAAGATGGGTCTCATAAGCAAGTCAAGAGAGTGTTGCAAATTTAAACTTTTTGCAAGTAACACTTAACAGTATGGAAATAAAATCATACCAGATCACATAATGGTAAATGCAACCAATGATAGTGGATTGTGATCTTATATTTGACTTAAAGGTGACCTATGCATATTATAGATACAACCTTTACTGCATGGCATACACACTTGTCAGTCATTACCTTTTTATATTAGTTTGTATACATTTTAGGCAATTTTTACATCTTTACGTTTTATATTTTATCTTGTTGTGCTTAGTTATACATTTATTTGGAAGGTTTTATCTTCCTAATTTTTTGGCAATTTTGACATTTTTGGAACATAAGCTTTTGTTGGCATTACATAGCCACTTTTGTGCTGAGGTGCCGTAAAGCACTACCACATACATACATACATACATACATGCATACATAAACAATTAACATGAACCCAATAGAAATATATTTCTGTCCTTCATCATCACAACTAATGTAAGCAAACTCCTCATGAAAAAGAAGTTAGATAAAATCTCTTACAACAAGTTTCCTTACAATTCAATTCTCAGATTTAATTTGCCCCGTATATCTAGAATTGTGACGTGTTTCAAGTGAGCCTCAAAGTAGTTCGTATGTCTTGGCATATTTGTCATATTATGTTTTATCTAATGTAGGAATTTAGATATTTTAGAACCTTTTTACACTATTTATAACACCTATTCAAAATAAAGTCCGTACAAAAAGCTACTTTTAGATCTTTGTGATTGACAGGAACACCTGACAAAAAGCTACTTTTATATCTTTGTGATTGACAGGAACACATGACAAAAAGCTACTTTTAGATCTTTGTGATTGACAGGAACACATGAACATTAGTAAATAGTTAAAATCTATTAACAGGATTTCTAATTTTATTTTATTAAAAATAAACATTTATAAAAATAACTTGGTTTAGACAAATAAAGTATCCGCTGTAAAAGGCAGTTATATACCACTATATCAGTCATCGGTAAAAAGACAAATAAAGTATCCACTGTGAAAGGCAGTTATATACCACTATATCAGTCATCGGTATAAAGACAAATAAAGTATCCACTGTGAAAGGCAGTTATATACCATTATATTAGTCATCGGTAAAAAGACAAATAAAGTATCCACTGTGAAAGGCAGTTATATACCACTATATCAGTCATCGGTATAAAGACAAATAAAGTATCCACTGTGAAAGGCAGTTATATACCATTATATTAGTCATCGGTAAAAAGACAAATAAAGTATCCACTGTGAAAGGCAGTTATATGCCACTATATCAGTCATCGGTATAAAGACAAATAAAGTATCCACTGTGAAAGGCAGTTATATACCACTATGTTAGTTATCGGCATAAAGACAAATAAAGTATCCACTGTGAAAGGCAGTTATATACCACTATGTTAGTCATCGGCATAAAGACATATAAAGTATCCACTGTAAAAGGTAGTTATATACCACTATATTAGTCATCGGTAAAAAGACAAATAAAGAATCCCCTGTAAAAGGCAGTTATATACCACCATATTAGTCATCGGTAAAAAGACAAATAAAGTATCCACCGTAAAAAGCAGTTATATACCACTATATCAGTCATCGGCATAAAGACAAATAAAGTATCCACTGTGAAAGGCAGTTATATACTACTATATTAGTCATCGGTAAAAAGACAAATAAAGTATGCAGTGTGAAAGGCAGTTATATACCACTATATTAGTCATCGGTAAAAAGATAAATAAAGTATCCAGTGTGAAAGGCAGTTATATACCCCTATATCAGTCATCGGAATAAAGACAAATAAAGTATCCACTGTAAAAGGCAGTTATATACCACTATATTAGTCATCGGCATAAAGACAAATAAAGTATCCAGTGTGAAAGGCAGTTATATACCACTATATTAGTCATCGGTAAAAAGACAAATAAAGTATCCACTGTGAAAGGCAGTTATATACCACTATATTAGTCATCGGTAAAAAGACAAATAAAGTATCCACTGTGAAAGGCAGTTATATACCACTATATTAGTCATCGGTATAAAGACAAATAAAGTATCCACTGTGAAAGGCAGTTATATATACCACTATATTAGTCATCGGTAAAAAGACAAATAAAGTATCTACTGTAAAAGGCAGTTATATACCACTATATCAGTCATCGGTATAAAGATATTAGTGTCAATGTGTTTCCCACGAACGAGTGTCATGTTTATACAAATGTCCACTGAGACGTATTTCACTCACTGTAGATAAAGGCCGGTGTTGTGTGGCCCAGTCTCGTGTAAAACAAGATATTCTGTATTGTGCCGTTAACAACAACAACATTCCTTTTTTAATACACGTTGGTATCTGTCAAGGAATGCCACCTTAATTCTCAATATTTGAAATTTAATTTCTCGGAATTGTTTGTGCTATTTTAAAACTCCTACTGTACCTTTCCTATGATGACTGTGACTGTTACTTTATTTTACAGTCGTACCTTTGAAAACTAGCGTACCAATCGTACCTTTGAAAACCAGAGTACATTACATGCCTAGACTTCATTTTCCAATCGTACCTTTGAAAACTAGCGTACCTTACGTGCCTGGACTCGTCAAGTGCAATTAGTGCTCGCCAATATGCCTGGATGCACTTATGGTCCAAACATATAATGTTAAAGGGAGGGGCCTGCGAATTTTTGCTAAAAGGAACCTGAAAAAATACTCTTGCTCTGACTTGTAGAAAAAAGAACTAATTCTATCCATGATATTATTTAAAAAAATAATCTTCTCATAAAAGAAGGAAAACAATATCCTGGTTGGAAATTAACCCCCCCCCCCCCCCCCCCCCCCCAAAAAAAAAAAAAAGTTTTCTCAATTTTTTGGGAAGCTTTGTATCTTATCTAAATTGTTCGAGAACATCTGTCCTATGGATATATATAATTGACTTTCATATTTTAAACTGATATAATCTCAAAGTGACTGAATGGAATTCATGAAATATCTTGCGTAGAAGTCAAACACCTCATGGTGAGCAAATGCAAATCTAGTGCTATGTTACACCATCAAATGCAAATCTAGTGCTATGTTACACCGTCAAATGCAAATAGGAAGAACCCAATAATTCCAATACTCGGACATCTAAGAACCATTCTATTAACATAGCCCAACGAGCATCACAATCACGCAATTAAATCGAATACAATTATTAATGGGCGATATATTGAAGACGTCGATATAAACTACAGTTGACCTTGCCTATCCTAAATTCGAAATTATCATCGGACTCAATGACCGATGCTGAATGGCTTTGCCTTCCTTGAACTAACCTTGAATGATGGAATATATCACGTTCCCAATTGTTGGCTTCACAAAAATGCTCAAATTATATGATACCTATATTTGCCGCCATGTGCAACGACTGTGAAAGTAAAAATCTACAAATCCTCTAGTTATAATAGGAGTATTTGGGAACAGTAATTAGTGAAGCTAGTGTAACTGGGCACACCTTTATAGATCAATAAGTAAATCGCCATGATTCATGCACCCAACGGCCAATTAAGAAGATCACAGTAATTGGTAAATAATGAACGCCTAAATTTTAACGTTTGATTACAGACAAATAAGTGTACTATATATACCCGTATGTACGTGTTTTTCTGATAGCCAAGTATACTGGTCTTGGCAAAACTTACGTTTTTCGAAAAACAGATACAGGTAAAGTTACTTTCTTATATTGCAATGTTGTAGACTTTAGCTGAAGAAGCAGACGAACATCCTAGATTGATTTTATAAATAATTCACAAGTGTCATTTTGAATTGTTTAAATCTAAAAATCAATGTAATTAAAAGAGTATCTTTGCAATTAATCAAATAAGTATTTTGCAGATATGCATGGACCAAAGGCGGATATTATGTCAAAAGACATGTACATATATGTAGTATTAAACAAACTGCATGCTGTCTCGTGTTGAAAAATCTGGTACCGTGGCAGTTTGGGTCATCCATTTCAGGTGTTGTTATGATAATAGAGACACTTATCGGAAGCACATGTCGTGCTTATGAAATATGACTCTTTTTACGTCCTTGAGTGTCAGACTAAAGCGCACGTGGTATGTTTAGGGACCAACGGTATCATTTTTGAGGGGGGGGGGGGGGAGGGGGAGCGTCTGGGATAAAAAATACAAATAAAAAAAACCTCCAACAAATTCTGGTCCCTAAATAGCTGTAAAAATATACTATTGCATAGATTTGTACGGAAAAGAACTTATTCTATCCATCGTATTATTTAAAAAAATTATATCCTGAAATAAAAAGAAGAAAATAATCCTGACTGGAATAAAATTCCGTTGCCACCCCCAACTCGCACAAAAACTAAATGTTCGGTCCGTTTGCTGTGTCACAGAGGTCACTTGTCTCAAGATTTACGCATTCAGACCACCTCGACTATTTCTGCGAGACAAAAAATATGCCTCGGTGTATGTCGGTGTAGTAGTTTACAGAAAAATCAAACATTTTATTCGCCGGAAATTTCTTCGCAAAAATGAAATCGCAATCTATTCAGACCACCTCGGCTGTTTCTAGACTGTAGGATTAACCGAGAATTAACGAATTTAAAAAAAAAAAAAAAAAAAAATAGTTCGATGCATAAGCAACTTCTTGTTTCGTAAATTGCCGATGTGGTCTGAATGCCAGCTATCGGCATACATTCGAGGTTTGATCCGTTGGAAGCTGCAAATGAAGACTTACGATGGTAATGCTTAAACTCTGTCTTCGCTCTACAGATATAATACGTGTAGAAGTAGAAATATATCATTTAACACACACACACACACAGACACACTTCTGTCTTGTTCCCTACATGTAACATTTTGGACTTTGTAAATGCGGTGTCAGTAATAGAAAATTAGATTTAGCGCAACAGCTCATGATATGAGCCTATAAAGAGTGCAAAATAATCCGTCATGTATCTTGTACCTGATGACAAATCTGGCAAATTTTTGCATGTGATATCATTTGAAAATTAAACTGCAAAATGAGGGAATCCTTAATCATATCGCAGAGATCGATCGCCCAACTAACTTCAGTCTTTTACACGGGGAAGCTTCAATTTAATATTCGAACGCACAAAGCCATAGACTATTGTATGAAACGTATCTATGTGGAACCAATCATTTAATTTTCAAGGAGGGGGGACGGGGCCTGTGATACAAATCAGAGCAAGACTATTTTTTTCAAGCTATTTGGGGGCTGGAAGTTTATTTCCAAAAAATCATGCCCCCCCCCCCCCCCCCCCCAACGAAAAGTAAATGTTTGGTTCCTTACGTGTCTCTTGCATCTTTTAATTACAATTATCTTACATTTTTTAAAGTTATTTCTGATATATGTTGTAAATGGGAATTATGTCGTATGGTGTTGCATCATGTCGGGTAATTTGTGTGAGAAGAAACTAAATATATGAGTAGTGGTGAGCCGCGGTAGCTCAATTGGTAGAGCATAATACATTATATTGCCAATATTGTGTTAAATGTGCCGTTACACCAACAAAAACCTACCTTTGTGATCATACAGACTATTTTCCATGAGAATAATTATTTTTTTTACAGTTACCTAGATACCTAGACGGGCGTATATAATAACCGATATCTGAACTGTAACGATTTTTCACTACCTAGAGTTTATAATTGCTAAATATGTCCCAGTCTAAAATATTCTAATAATAAAGATTATAGATCTTTATCAGTTTTAACTACTGTTAATCTGTTTATTTTAGTGGGTAAAAATTTTCGTGGTTTGGGGAAGAATAACATTTTTGTTGATAGAGGGCTAATTAAATTCGTGGATTTGGGAAGCGGCCTATTGTTTCTTCATGAAGATCATTGTTCGTCGAGTAGTTAAATTCATGGTTACATAGCAACTACAAAATCCTAGAAAATTGGTAACCCAAGAAAATGGGGAATTCATATACATGTATTTCCCTGCAACAAGGATCGTCTACTCAATGATTAAATGAGAATACAAGAAAACTGTCAGTAGCATATGTTCTTTAGATAAAGAATGATGAAGATTGTTGTCTGAAGATGTTCTCTTTTCAGAGAGAGAGAGAGAGAGAGAGAGAGAGAGAGAGAGATTGAGAGATTGCTTTATTAATGCTGCATAGCGTTCCGTGTTTTTAGTTCAAAAAGAGAGCGATTAGAAGTCGGACTGAAGCGGAGAATAAATGACACCCTTGCAGTGTTATGCCTGTCTTGTACGCACGAAGACCTTTGACATTCTGAAGCAATGAATTTGAACTTTCGCAACACACCAGACTAGTTTGCCTTTCAAATTTAGGTCCCCGGAACATTTTAACTTCTCAATACGGCCGACGTGGTGTGCAATTTAATTTTGACAACACTAATGATGCTATTATCAAGGAATTTCTAAAACTGTAAGGGATGAAAAAAAAACCCCGCCAACTTTTGTTTTTTGAATAAAGCATATGTGATACATTGTTTAATGGCTTGAAGCCAAATAAGGCCCCTACAAAATTAAAACATTTTGTCTTTTTCTCCCCAAAGGATATCATCAATAGCTTTACATACATGGCACATTAGGGACGGACCATTTCATGTTATGAAGGTGGGAGGCTGGGATTCATTCCAACCAGCATTTTTAAAAAAAATCTTAAAATAATTTTTTTTCCAGCTAATATGATGGATAGAATAAGTTATTATTTTTTACAAATCAGAGCTAGAGTATTTTTTCAATTTAGTTGGGAACCGGAAATTAAAAAATTAAATAAAATCACAGCCCCCCCCCCCCCCTCGAAAATTAAATGGTCGGTCCCTTAGAGCGTAAATATTTTTACAGACACGCTGGAGTCAGACCACTAAATACTTTTGAGTATATAAAAGAATCATACAATTTGGCGCCAATACTTGCCTTATTATGTAGTCGCTAATAAATTATTTCTTTTTAAATGACATAGTCATTATATGCATACCTTCGTGAATTAAAACATACTTAAGTTAGATTCAAAAGCTTATTATTTCCTAATTTATAAAGAGTGTCATGTATAACTAATCATTCATTTTATTTGAGAAAATGCGCACTTGACAAGTACACTTTTTTCCCTAATAAATCTTGTGCAATTTTGTTGCACGTAGCGGTCATGTAAATTCCTAAGGGAAATTATTTCATAGAGTAATTTATTATTCTTCAGTAAGTAAACTTAAAGTCCTTTGAAAATTAACCAAGTGCAGGCCTATAAATAAAGTCGGTTAATGTATACTTAAGTGTGTCAACTACGTGAGTTGAAATTTGAAGTAGCCTATAAATGCCAACGGCTGCAATACTACTGTAACCGTTTTATTGCTTTACGGCTGACATCGGAGTTAGATACACAATCTAACGGTGCGTCTGTGTAAACTGACAATGTTTTGTCTGAGGAGTAATGCATACATTTTTACGAAGAATGCATGTACAAAGGAAATAAAATACAAACAAACATTGGGTAAAGGTCTAGATACTAGTTATATACCTTGGTACTGAATATATAGTCATTTTAAAGTATATACTTTTTAATATACAGTACTTTTAATTCTGTCTACTTTTGGAAGGTAAAATTCTTCTTTGTGTGTAAATATTTATTGTAATGTGAACCGTCTTGTGAAACTTATTTTTTTTAATTTTTTTTTTTACATGGGATCTGAAAAATGGATAAGAATGATGGGAAAACGTACACTACGCGATTTGGCTTACAGTTACACTGACAGCATCTAGCGTCAAAATGACACAGATCGTCATTCTCGTGTACAGTCCAATGATTCTTCTCTATTTTGGAAAGGCCTATTGGTTACAAAATGTATCACGTTATACATACAAATTAGTGCTACATACGTTATGTAAAACAAAACGTTACGTACCTTCCTCAACGTCTCGTTTTGGACTTTCGTTGCCTCCGAATGCTGGGTTAGAGTAGGCAAAGCCCGTGGCATCGTTTTCATTTCCAAGTTTCTTAGCTCTGGTTGTCCTCGATATATCTGCAACAATAATGAAGTGAAATACATGTCATATACTGTATATTTTATATTCAGGTAATAAATGACTTGGCGTCTGTATACAAATCGGATTTTGGCGTTACACACGTTTGAGTCATGAAATCTTGAAAACAACGAGTGAAACCATGGTCACATGAACTCCATTACATTAATGAATAGCATTTTTTTTCGGAGGAGTAGCAATTTTTCGGAAACGAAATATAATTTCCAACGAATATGATCTGAAAACATATCATAAGAAATATCCATAAAAAATATACACAAAAGTTCGAAAGGCTCCAAAATTAACATAGTTCCGTACGTCTTATAACTTTGCAACATGTTTGTCACAAAAGTATCTTTTTTTGGTGTGCCACAAACACACGCTCAAACACTGGAATTGGTTGGCCTGAGCTCGCTTTGAAGCAATTTGCCTACAAGGCTTTTGGTCATTTCTGTTTCTCAGCGGCAGCTTTCTTTATACACACAGCAGCCTGGTTCTTTTTTTCCCCCTACTGCTGTATATATAATGAAAATTGCCTCCGTTTTCCATCTTCAATAAAAATCATACCATGTTGCTAAGTTTGTTATAAATATATATGTCTGTTTCGATAAGGTGTGTTTAGACCTTTATACCAACTGCGGTGAAACTATTTTAAACGTTAGACTTAGGAAAGGCACTGAGTTCATCAAAATTTCATAAGCTACATGTTATTAAGTGCACATAATGTTTACGTAAAGCTTCAATTATTGTAATTCGTCATCTTCACGCCAACTCTGCCATTTCAACAATTGGAATGCATCGGGGGGGGGGGGGGGGGGGGGGGGGGGGGGGGGGGGGGGGGAGAGGGTGCATAACTACAAGATATCAAACAAGGGCGAAAAGAATTTCCAGGAATTCAGGATAAGACCATTTCTCCCTTTTAACTGCTGAGTGTTGAAACCATCTCTGATATTCTTCAGCGATAACAAGATTTTCAAATTAGCTGATGTGGTGGACATATTGGATGTCAGATTGGCACCATTTGTATTGACGACAGAGTAGACATAATTAGAAGTCTTCTGGTAAAAATTCCATGCTAATATGACCATTCATTCAGGAGAAGTAGTAATAAGATATTCAAACTGGCCACTGTGGCAGCCATATTATACATCAGATCGGCACCACTTTCATTTAGGACTAACTAGGCATTATAAAAAGTCTTCTGGTGAAAACACCATGTCAAGATGACTTTCCATTCAGGAGGAGTAGTAATAAAAAGATTTTCAAGATGTCCTTTGTGGCGGCCATATTGGACATTAGATCGGCTGCATTTTCATTTAGGACTAACTAGACATCATAAAAAGTCTTTTGGTGAAAATCCCCAAGTCAATATGGCTTTCCGTTCAGGAGGAGTAGCAATAACAATATTTTCAAAGCTGGCTGCTCTGGAGGCCATATTGGACGTCAGATCGGCACTATTTTCATTTAGGACCAACTGGACCTAATAAAAAGTTTTCTAGTAAAAACCTCATGTTGACACAAGCATCTATTCAGGAGGAGTAGCGATAACAATAACAAGATTTTCAAGATGGCTGATGTGGCCGCCATATTGGACGTCAGATCGGTACCATTTTCATTTAGGACCAACAAGACTTCATAAGAAGTCTTTTAGTAAAAACCTCATGTTGATGTCGTATCCATTCAGGAGAAGTGGTGATAATAAGATTTTTAAGCTGGCCGCTGTGTGGCAGCCGCATTAAATGTCATATAGGTGGTACTCTACGTTTTCGTATTTTGCATAGGGTTAGATTTAAAAAAAAAATAAAAAATTCCCATGCTTTCCTCACTGGTTATCCGGCTATTTAAAAAAGACCTTCTATATCTTAGGTATTGTTAAAAGAACTTTTAATTCCCTTTATTTTGGTATATGATTGCTGGGTGTAATTTGGGTTATAGAATATACAGCTTAACCATACTTCAGACGTGCACCTCTCAAAAAAATGCTAGCTTCTTTTGGTCATTTTCACTTCCTGTACTTCAAAGATAAATTGTAAACAAACGAGCCGAAAACTTTTTTTACTTTTTATATATTTTGTAATTCATTCATTGCATTTTCAGAAGCTGGTATTGCCTACTCTGGCAAAATTGGTGTTGCCTATTTGAACAACTGCTGAAGTTAGTGCAGCCTTTTGGGTTAGCTGTGTGCTTAAAGTCCATTTGGGTTAGCTGTGTGCTTAAGTCCATTTGGGTTGGCTATGTGCTTAAGTCCATTTGGGTTAGCTGTGTGCTTATGTCCATTTGGGTTAGCTGTGTGCTTAAGTCCATTAAAGTTGGCTGTGTGCTTAAGTCCATTTGGGTTAGCTGTGTACTTAAGTCCATTTGGGTTAGCTGTGTGTTTAAGTCCATTTGGGTTGGCTGTGTGCTTAAGTCCATTTGGGTTAGCTGTGTGCTTAAGTCCATTTGGGTTAGCTGTGTGCTTAAGTCCATTTGGGTTAGCTGTGTGCTTAAGTCCTTTTGGGTTGGCTGTGTGCCTAAGTCCATTTGGGTTAGCTGTGTGCTTAAGTCCATTTGGGTTGGCTGTGTGCTTAAGTCCATTTGGGTTAGCTGTGTGCTTAAGTCCATTTGGGTTAGCTGTGTGCTTAAGTCCATTTGGGTTGGCTGTGTGCTTAAGTCCATTTGGGTTAGCTGTGTGCTTAAGTCCATTTGGGTTAGCTGTGTGCTTAAGTCCTTTTGGGTTGGCTGTGTGCCTAAGTCCATTTGGGTTAGCTGTGTGCTTAAGTCCATTTGGGTTAGCTGTGTGTTTAAGTCCTTTTGGGTTAGCTGTGTGCTTAAGTCCATTTGGGTTAGCTGTGTGCTTAAGTCCATTTGGGTTAGCTGTGTGCTTAAGTCCATTTGGGTTAGCTGTGTGCTTATGTCCATTTGGGTTAGCTGTGTGCTTAAGTCCATTTGGGTTGGCTGTGTGCTTAAGTCCATTTGGGTTAGCTGTGTGCTTAAGTCCATTTGGGTTAGCTGTGTGCTTAAGTCCTTTTGCGTTGGCTGTGTGCCTAAGTCCATTTGGGTTAGCTGTGTGCTTAAGTCCATTTGGGTTAGCTGTGTGTTTAAGTCCTTTTGGGTTAGCTGTGTGCTTAAGTCCATTTGGGTTAGCTGTGTGCTTAAGTCCATTTGGGTTAGCTGTGTGCTTAAGTCCATTTGGGTTAGCTGTGTGCTTAAGTCCATTTGGGTTAGCTGTGTGCTTATGTCCATTTGGGTTAGCTGTGTGCTTAAGTCCATTTGGGTTGGCTGTGTGCTTAAGTCCATTTGGGTTAGCTGTGTGCTTAAGTCCATTTGGGTTAGCTGTGTGCTTAAGTCCTTTTGCGTTGGCTGTGTGCCTAAGTCCATTTGGGTTAGCTGTGTGCTTAAGTCCATTTGGGTTAGCTGTGTGTTTAAGTCCTTTTGGGTTAGCTGTGTGCTTAAGTCCATTTGGGTTAGCTGTGTGCTTAAGTCCATTTGGGTTAGCTGTGTGCTTAAGTCCATTTGGGTTAGCTGTGTGCTTAAGTCCATTTGGGTTAGCTGTGTGCTTAAGTCCATTTGGGTTGGCTGTGTGCTTAAGTCCATTTGGGTTAGCTGTGTGCTTAAGTCCATTTGGGTTAGCTGTGTGCTTATGTCATGTACAATTTTCTCAAGTACAATATGTAAAGAAATTTAAGCTACAGTACATGAAAGTAGCAAAGAGGTATGCCAACATTCTCTTCATTGTGCATGTTGCAAATGCAAACAACTTCATCTTATACATGTCACTCTCTCAGAAGCATGTAATATCTATAGAGCGCCACCAGATGACCAACTGGACATTATAAAAAGTCTTTTGGTGAAAACCCCACGTCAATATGACTTTCTGTTCATGAAGAGCTGCCATAAAAAAGTTCAAAAGTTTTCAAGATGATTGCCGTGGCGGCCAGATTGTACGTCAAATCGGCAATATATATATTGTTTTTTTTGGGGGGGGGGAGGGGGGGGGCAAACTAGACATGATAAGAAGTCTTTCAGTGAAAACCCCATGTTGATATGACCATCCATGTAGGAGGAGTAGCGATAACAATATTTTCAAGATAGCAGCTGTGGCGGCCATATTGGACCTCAGATCAGCACTATATTCATTCAGGACCAACTAAACATCATAAAAACTATTTTAGTGAAACTTCCATGTTGATAGAACCATTTATTCAGGAGGAATAGCGATAACAAAATTATCAAGATGGCCGCTGTGGAGGCCAGATTGGATGTCCGAGCAGGACTCTTTTCATTTAGGACCATCTAGACCATGTGATGAATGTGTATTTATAATTTCATGGCAACCCTGCACCTAATTTAGGTGGCGTAGCCATAACACAATTGTGCAAACGAACCAACGGACGACGGACCATCCCATAAGCTTTTCTGGTCTATGACCAGTAGAGCTAACCAGCAGAAATGGACCTAAAAATCACCGTTATCACTGCTAACATGAAAACTAGTAGAAATGGACCTAAAAATCACCGTTATCACTGCTAACACGAAAACTAGTAGAAATTGACCTAAAAATCACCGTTATCACTGCTAACACGAAAACCAGCAGAAATGGACCTAAAAATCACCGTTATCACTGCTAACATGAAAACTAGTAGAAATGGACCTAAAAATCACCGTTATCACTGCTAACACGAAAACTAGTAGAAATTGACCTAAAAATCACGGTTATCACTGCTAACACGAAAACCAGCAGAAATGGACCTAAAAATCACAGTTATCACTGCTAACATGAAAACTAGTAGAAATGGACCTAAAAATCACCGTTATCACTGCTAACACGAAAACTAGTAGAAATTGACCTAAAAATCACAGTTATCACTGCTAACACGAAAACCAGCAGAAATGGACCTAAAAATCACAGTTATCACTGCTAACATGAAAACTAGTAGAAATGGACCTAAAAATCACCGTTATCACTGCTAACACGAAAACTAGTAGAAATTGACCTAAAAATCACCGTTATCACTGCTAACACGAAAACCAGCAGAAATGGAACTAAAAATCACGGTTATCACTGCTAACACGAAAACCAGCAGAAATGGACCTAAAAATCACGGTTATCACTGCTAACAAGAAAACTAGTAGAAATTGACCTAAAAATCACCGTTATCACTGCTAACACGAAAACTAGTAGAAATGGACCTAAAATCACCGTTATCATTGCTAACATGAAACCAGCAGAAAAATCTTGTAACATAAAAAAAAGTGTTTTGAATGTAGGAAATCAAAATTTTAACCCCTACCACATTTCTTAAACGGAATATTTCAATCTTGTTTCATGCACAGAAAATGGATATTGTGATTGTTTTACCGATCATGAAATACTAAGGTGACATACGGCAATAAAATAATTGGAACATCTTGTATACAATCCGAGTGTTGATTTCGCCAAGAAATGTAAGCATAACAATAGTCCAAAGAGTCATTGTATACTTCACTAGTTGAAAGAAGTGACGAGCAAGCTCTAATTTCGTATGTTTGCTAGAATGAAGAATGTACAACCACTCATACACAAAATTGGGTCACTATTATCAGTTATAAGGCGAAAGCAAGCAAGTAGTTATGGTCAATTTGATATCTTGACAGAAAATGAACATGGTAAATAATGCAATATGCTATCAGAAGTTGCAGACTTCATAAAAACAAACAGTCATATCTTTAGCTTTTCTATTAACTGTTTATAAGAAGTCATCAGACTATAATGCGTGCGAGTGTATGTGTAGATGCATATGAGAGAGAGAGAGAGAGAGAGAGAGAGAGATACAGAGAGACGTTAAGTACCATCAGACGTATTGATTTACTTTTAAACTCTAAATAGTTTACGCAATATCTGTAATCTGAATGGTATATTTTGATCAACATCTGCATTATTTTTAGAAGCAGTAAAATGTTTTGCACAGGGCAAATCGAGTAGGAGGAGGAATTTGCCAGTCAAGAGTTTATATAGCGGTGTACTGATAAGTCACCAACTGTCTATAATAAGTGGCTGTGACATATTTGGGCAGATGGCATCTGATATCTACCGTATATGCTCACAAAACTCACCAGTTTGGTTGTACACTCGAACGAAATTTAATGCTTATTAATGAGATGAAGAATGTAAAGCCTCCAATATTAAAATCTATTTACAATGAGAATGTTGTAAATTACATAGTTTATTTCATGAAAGTTTCACAAATTCTGTGTTAATTGTAGAAACAATATTTAAGTTTGAGTGGGCACTCAAAGCTGATGTTTTTGTGCATGCAATGGGCCAGAACTCCTGTCAGATAATGGGCCAGAACTCCTATCAGATAATGTGCCGGAAGATTAGAGGCTACGCTATTCATTCTTTTTGTGATTCAAGGTAACAGCATAGACACTGATCTGCTTACGCATTATGCGACGACAAATTTGACTCTAACGTTGTTCCCAGTTATGTGCCTTACACTGTACCGTCAAGCGGCATTTAACACTCCTAACTACTTGAAAAATACGATATCACCGACGTCAAGAGCCCTAAATATAGCTAAATGCACCTTTAAATACGAAAGTAACACTTTACACTTGATAAAAAGGTTATACCCCCCCCCCCAAAAAAAACAACAAAAAACTACATGGCGTTAATGTGAACCTACCACGTTTCTCTCTCTCTCTCTCTCTCTCTCTCTCTCTCTCTGAGACTGATACACACAGCTTGGTATAACTTGTAAATAAGCTCTGTATAATATAATCAAAACAGACCACATACATAACTGTAACAAACTGAATCTGAAGTCGTGTGATCCTTTTTGATTTCCATGATTTCTTTATGTTCAAATTAAGTTCGCTTATTTAGAATGTACCTCATATTGCCATAGTAACGTACAAACTCCCTAACCTTTAACAATCGTCCACTTGAAGAGTACAATAACTTTCTGTATTCAATTTTACTGAATACAATTATCTGATTTCATTGTGTGTCAACGTGTCTGCATGTATGGGCAAATACCATATCGTTGGCAAACTATCGCTCCAGTATGCAACAGTATTTTAAATATACTTGTAAGTGATGATATTTTTTATATTATTGACACCATGGCTAAATCATACTCTTGTTTATGTGGACAAGTACATAAGTACAAACATTTTGTTAAAAAGAAAGAATAGGAAAGAAACTAAACGAGACGTGATGGGGAATAAAACATATGTTGTGGTTGGCAGATGATGTAAAAGAAAAGACGAATATAGTTTTGAAGCGTATGCAAACAGTTATAAAATATTCCAGTTTTTACGTTCATAAGTTTTCTTACAAAAAGACAAGACAATGAGTACAGTTAGTTAATCGGGTGTTCACTGAATGACCGGAAGGTGTTGAATTTATTGACAATTTTGACCAGACAACAATTAAACGTTCATGCAACAGCAAAGGCAGTTGCAATCTTTAATGCGAAACGACCGCATTTATTTTGTACTTCTGGAAAACGAAAACTAAAAAAACCAACAAAAAAAAAAAAAAAAACACACACACACACAAAAGAACACAAATATTACGCAAGAACGTTGTTTCGCATTAAAGAGTGCTTTTCTTACTTTGTAGTACACTTTCGTACTATAGTCACTGCCCGCTTCATTTAATTTACAGAATAAGATACCAGAAAGGCAAGGCGATCATATCTGATGATTGTATCTGTTTCCATTGAATTAGATGAATTAACTATGGATCTGAAAATCAAGCCTCGAAACTGATTGTGATAAATGTGTTGTGGTTTTTATAATTAAATTACTTCGACACAATGTACATTGGCTATACAACATCAAACTTTTTTCCCTTGATGTACACCAACAACTGTCTGTCGCAACTTCTGAGAGGCAGATCAGACCTGTAAGAAGAATTTCCATAGGTTTTTCAAAGGTTCATTGCCCTTTATTAACGATATTAACGATATTGCCCTTTATTAACGATATTGCCCATTTTGGGGAATTACACTGGATAGTACCATGGGCGTCTGCAGTAATTTTTCCGGAGGGGGGGGGGGGGAGGAGAGGGGGGGGGCAAAGCCAAAATCAAAGGGATGAGCCTTCAAAAGTGATGTCAATAGGGTCAAGGGGAGAGCCAAGCTCCCACAATCAGATTTGGGTGGTTTAATATTTTGTGTGTGTGTGTGTGTTTAAATCTTATTGTAGGCTTACACACACACACACACACACACACACACACACACACACACACACACACACATATATATATATATATATATATATATTATATATATATATATATATATATATATATATATATATATATATATATATATATATAAAATCCAGAGGGGGTGGCGCAACTGCCACCCCCTCTCTACCGCCGAACGCCCATGGACAGTACATTCCATTGGTTAGGCCAGGATTACTGGATTACTGACAGAAAGCGAATTTTATATTTTATTTTATTTTAGACGCTATTTAAATTTTCCAAATCATAGAAAAAAGTTACTTCCTTAAATATACTTTCACTGATACAGACTATAGACGCCTGAAATATACTTTCACTGATACAGACTATAGACGCCTGAATAATACTTTCACTGATACAGACTATAGACACCTGAAATATTCTGTTCGATTATCAGATTTAAATCTCAAGATCAATCATTCCCATAAAGTATGTGGGTAAATAAGCACGAATCAGAAGATTTAAGAAATCTTCACTACAAAAAAATGATTATGGGTGGCATCAAAAAAATTCAGACAGCGCCTTATTTGACATAAATATAGTATTAGGACAATTTCAGTGCAGTCATGATATATTTCTATACTGATGTTTGAAATGATGAAAATTGTAGCAACTTTTTGCCTTCCGATATTGCTCGTAATTTTTTTTTCTTTTTTAAGTTTTTACAACATAACCTGTCGCTCTTTTAGAATATTTTTTCAAGTCTTCCAAAATATTTTGTTTTAAAATTAAATTTTCAACGACAACACTATTCCATCTTTATTATTATTATTATTATTATTATTATTATTATTATTATTATTATTAGACGATTGTACAAAAAGCTCAAACAACTTGTTTAAAATACTCTCGACAGCTTAGATGTTGACATGGCTTTGGTAGTCTTTGAGGCGGATTTGGCTTTGGTAGTCTTTGAGGCGGATAAGATTGGCAAAGCATCGTCGTTCGATGCGTACTCACCCACCCATTCCGTTTCTGAAACTTTGCTATCCAGGCCCCGATTGTTATTATTATTATTATTATTATTGATGTTGATGTTGATGTTAAATATATTAATGTTTATTGTCTTTCTGAAAATATTTAAATGCAGAATATGCGCATATGGTCTCCTTTGTTCAGTGTTGCTCCACCATCAAGACAAAATATATCAATATCCCTATCAATTTGTTTCAATGTTCTTTCCTTCTGCAAATATATTATTCAAATTTTATTTTGTGCAACAAATCCCAAACTAACCTAAGTAAAACAGTTTTCACGTCTTTTCTTTTTTATAATTTCAATATCTCTTATCAACATTAAATTAATAGTGACTTAACTGAAGCAGGAAAGTTAAGTTTGGCCTACAGTAAATGAAAATCACCCTTCACTATTTTCTCAAATACTATTTCGTACATATTTTGAGGTCCAATCATAAAAAACATGAACTGTACATGATATAATGTAAAGTCTGATTTGCAAAGTCTTATTGCTTCTTAGCTGTACTACGATCTGGTTTTTCAAGCTGAAGAAACGGCAAGTCTCAAGAGAAAGACCTAAGAAAATTTAATTTTATCCCGGGAAAATCTCTCCCCCCCCCCCGGTCGATGAAAATCGTGTGAAATATGTCCAAAATCCAATGTCAAATCATCTTTTTCCTATACAGAGACACTCTAGAACAACACCCACTTCAAGCCTCACATGGATTTATTTTGAGAAATGCCATATTTAGATGATACTACGTAGGTAGCCACATGATGGTTTATTATCAAACAAAATAACTAAAGATACTAATCTTATCCCAAGTCTGTCTAATTTTAAATTGAAATACATTTTGATGGAACCGAAACTCTCAGTTTTTTAAAATCACAATTTCAGCTTGGGCGGGCGGTTGGGGGGGGGGGGGGAGTAATCCAGCGTGCCCCCCCCCCAAAAAAAAAAAAAAAATGAGCACGAAACAATCGCAACGTATTCTAGAGTAAGTACAGTTAGATGGTTAAAATTATTCCATGTAAAAACTTAAAATGCAGGAGCTTCCCGGGGCTTCGTTACCTGGGCCCCTACCAGGGGTTCAATCCCATACAGCCCTTGCCCACTTGTTTACGCCTCCCCCCTCGGTTTTGTCTGGATCTGACCCTGTTCAGTTATGTATAAATCTCAGCCGCCCTTATTTTTACTGTCAATCTGAATAAAGCGGTTTAGTACACATCGACTTTATTAAAGTATTCGGTGATATCTGTCATAAAATGTAACAAAAAGTAACACCCACAAGCTCTGGAATTTAAAAAAATTAGATATACGTTATATGTATATTTAATCTATGACGTGTGTTAAAATCTCGTCCGTGAAGGAAAGTTGTACTTTAGATTCAAGTCGTTGGTACATAGAGTGTTTACAAGCATTTGAGTTCAAGGCCAGTCTTGTTTACAGTTAGTTTTTTTTAAACCATTTTATTGCTTCACATCCTGTTGTAATATAGGTCAGGTGAAAATGTTATAAATAGAGATTTGGTAAACAAATAATTAATTCCTGTTTAGATCAGTCTGTGGGAATCCATTTGAGATCAGATTTTATAGTTTGTGCCGTTGAAATCAGATATATTATTCGAGAGGAATTATTTACTTATGATATTCATTGGATTTACTAAAGTTCTCATTGACTTTTTTGAATTAATACATTATTTAGGACTTGTGTAAACTCATTCAAAGATATTCTCGATTGTATCATTGTGTTATATCAGAACATTCAAGACTATTGGAACTCATTCGGAACATTCTATAATTTTTGGACTTGTAATTAGGACACTCTGGATTATTTGGAATTTAATTCACAATATTTTGAGTATATCTTGAATTTCACTATAAATTGCTTGTTGATATTACTTACATTGTTGGTTTCACTTTCTTTCTGTTAGATATTTATTAAGACCTAGAGTCGTAACATATGCTTCTTCTAAGGTAACAAAGGCAAGCTTGGATGATTAAACCATCTGATTTCAAAGGTATCGCTTCCTGGTGGTGTAAATATATATAACGAATACGCTCTAGCAAGACAATTAGTAATATAGACTGTTACTGAGTCGAACCAAAAGGTACAACAAAATTAAACACACACAAACATACACACACTGAGAAACAAAATGTTTGCCCCTTTTTATGTTTGTGTGTTGTTTTTTTATATAGGATTATTACAGTAGCCACAATGCGAAGTCGTGTTCGATGAGCGATGCTTTTGCAACTGTAATTTCCATGACTATATGCCTCATTAGGAGATAAATAACTGGAACATCGCAAAATGTTTAAACAGAGATATTCTGAAATTCATCAGGAATTGATGATAACAACAGGAAATATGAATGGCATTTACACATTGTTTTATAATAGATGTGTTTATATGTCTTGTTCAAGCCGACAAGGTTTTTTAGACAGACGTTTTCTTAAATAATTCTTTTACGAGCGGGTTCAAACCTTGAGAGCCTCGGTAAACTGCAAAACAATTTGCAGGTGGATTATAGTTTATGTGTACTGTAGATGTCCTTGACAAAAGTTTCTCTTGGGTTTTGCATGAAAATATTTGTTAAAAATTAAATTGTTAGCAAACAGATATACTTCTCCCTACTCAAACTTGAAAGTATTAACGTAAGGGTAACCCACTGATTGATTGATAAAGCATAAAAATACGAAAGAAATAACACAAAGTCAGACTTTTCTCTATAGACACCGTTATCTGTGTGTGACCCCCGTTTCATGAGCGCAGCCATTAACCAATCACGTGATGTGTCAGCCGTGAGACTTACGGCGATTATAAATCGCACAACACTGTATATGCTAGGAATATCTCCACATGGGCAACTTATGTTTATTTCAAAGGCATTGGTGGACGGACAAGTGATAAATTCATAGTTGAAAAAAAAGCGGATATTTAAATTACCTTCTCCCTGGAGTGTTGTTAATCTAGATATGTAGCTAACATTGTTTTGTGGGAAGGACTAGTGAAGATTCAGCAGGACTAGTACATTTCTCAATTTACTAGTCATTCTTGCTACAAGGAAATTTATGTTATGTTCTGGGCCTAAAGAAACTCATATTTGTTTCTTATAAGTTAATGTTTTTTCACTTGACTAAAGGTAAAACTTGAACTGACACATAAAATGACTAACTTTTATTTTCCCAAATCTGTAATTTAAATAAATGTCACGTTCATTAACATCATAACATGATTAAAAATCAGAACCAACATAAAACAATAATTATATAAATTTATAGTTACAGATGCACACCGGTTTTGAAAGCCCTACTGAACAATCTACTCAATTTTATCAACTGTGCGGGACATTTTCACCGCATAAAATGTACGTAGTCTTGTAACATGGCCATTTACATAATTTTCATCATTCTTTACATTCACAAACTTGTGGTCATCTGACTAAGCCATACAAGAAGTTTACATTTCCTCTGTATTTGCATATTCCTTTCTTCTTAATAATCAGACTGTCATTTCCACTCTTTTAGCTCTTGTTTGAAAAAAAATCATCCATTGTGGCCCAGTTAGTAGGCATCGGACTTTTAATTTAAAGTAGCGTGTCTTTATTTAAAATTCTATCTGGGATCGCTGACGACCAGTTTTCCTGCACAGAAACATGCATTCCTTTTTCAATAACAGAAATATTAATTAAAATTTTGCTGCCATTTCACTTTGAAGTCCGTGGTTTGTGAATTTATTTCCTACAAATTTGGAATGTAAATGTTCTTTTATAAAATATGTGCAATCAGTGGAATACTTTATTGGTATTTTCACGCGCTGATTCGCTTTGTTTACAATCTATTTCACTACTGATATGGCGGACACTACTGCTACGCACCTAGCGAGCTATATCAGTACAACGGGTGATAATTAGAAAACCGTATCTAAATAGGCCAAAGAAAAGTGAATGTCCGAGCATGTCCATAGCAGCCAAAAAATGGTCACGTGAATCTATCAGGGCGTGGTTTTCTCCTATTTGCCAAAATATCAATTTGTTTACTTTCACTGCTGGTCAAGTATTACTGAGATATGTCAGGGTAGAAAAGACATTTGTATGGAAGTTGTAATGATAATAATGATAATGATAGTTACTCCGTTTTACATGTTGTGGATCTTTGTTTGATGGAATGAGAGGACAGACCCACTGTAGCTTACCGCATGTCGCAGAAGCCGAGTAAAAGTGGACACCATACTAATTTGAATAAAATTCAATGTGGCGACTAGCAGAAGAAGTAAGGGTGAAATAAGCTGCTTTGTGGAGGGGGGTGGGGGACACTGATGGTTATCTTCTAACGTTTTGTACAAAATTAAGCTAACCATTATTTTAATGCCAAGCAGCTTAATTTGTTGGAAATCCGATGACACTGTAAAATTAAATAAGGAAGAATATGAGCCATTTTATGCTTATGTACTTTGGAGAGCATTCATTCATTAAGTATTCTTTCTTTGGAGAACATTCATTCATTAAGTATTCTTTCTTCCATTTCATGACCTAATAATATATTTTATGAATTTCATGTTTGATAAACTTATTCACTTAACAAATCCTGATAATATGATATTAAGTTACGCAATCTACTTATGCAGTATCATTTGCTGACAACTATATTAAGCTAGTGAAGCATTGTAAAAGTACCAGCAAATAGTCAATTAGTGTAATATTTTGTTGGTCTTTACTTCAATTGTGAAGACTGAAAGCAATAAACTTGATATAGCAAAAAGTCTGTTGTTATCAATAAGTAGAGTGCAGATATTTTCTAACATGCCAGAACAGCATAAACATTTGCTTTTAGCTCAGGTGTGTAGAACTATTTTCCACGTCAAGCCGCGGAAACTCCATCAGAAGAACGTTGACCCCTTGCAGACTTGGAGATGTAGAATAAGACCGGTGTCCCGCATGTCGTAGACTTGGAGATGTAGAATAAGACCGGTGTCCCGCATGTCGTAGAAGGCGACTAATGGAGGCATGAGCCGCTGTGGTTCAGTGGATTGCGCACATGATTCGAGACCGAAACGGTGCGGGTTCGAATATCAGCCCAGGCAGTGGCGTACTAAGGGTGAATGCCTGGGGCGACGATGATGGTCCAAAGGTGCAGAATACTAGGCCCGAATTTTTATCAGCTGTTTTGGCGCCCCAAGTCCTCTGTCGCGCGGAGCAAACGCCCCGTCCGCCCCGCCCCCCCCCCCCCCCTTCCCGGTAGAACGCTACTGAGCCCAGGCTGGCTACTGTGGTGTTTTCTTGGGCAACGCTTTATTCCAACTGCCTCGGCCCTAAAAAACCTATCCGTGTTGCTGTGCCGTAAAACATCAAACCAAACAAGCAGAACGCGTGAAGATACCGTGGAGGGACTTTGTATTAATCCTCTCCACGCTCTCTCGACCCTCACTGCGATGCGTGCAGAAACGAAAAATCGCGTGAGCTGTACTGTACATTGTTGAGATTAGTTATTGTTGTTGTTCTTGTTGTTTTTAAATAATCATTTAATTTAACACATATATAGCCACATTCTGAGCACTAAGATGAACTGTTTTCATTTCATGACTATGTTTCATGTATTCCATGCTTGATTAGCTTATCCACTTAAGAAATCTGATAATTTGATATTAAGTTACAGCTAACCTCCTTTTGGTCAAAGTATTGTATGTCTACGAAAGCAGCCTACATATACACTATCATTGAGCTTATTAGTACTGTAATAGTACCAGCAAATAGTAAGTCATTGTAATATTTGTCTGTCTTTACTTAAATTAAAAAGACTGAGAGCAATAAACATAATCTAGCAAAATACATGTTTTACTGAATAAGTAGAACATAGGTATTTTATAATCAAGTTGAAATATATTTGAAGAAAGTTGGTTTCCAAAATATCCTGGAGGGCATAACGCTTGACTTTAGGAGGGTTGGGGTAAAGGCAAAGACCAGTTGACTTTTGTTGGTACCAAAAAAGCAAGCACACTTTTGTATTAAAAGGGCATGTTTCATTGCTTTGAGTCCAAAAATATTTGCATTGATTGTGTTTATTTTAAGAATTTCTCTTATATTTTACAGTATTTTTATACTTAACTCCTAAATTTTCCTATTTACTCCAGATTTCATATATTTTTTAATAATTCCTACAATTTAATTAGCCAAAAAGCACCTGACAGTCTGATAATGTTATGAAATTATATGATTTTAGATACATTCGGTTGACAGTCTGATAATGTTATGAAATTATATGATTTTAGATACATTCGGTTGACAGTCTGATAACGTTATGAAACTATATGATTTTAGATACATTCGCTTGACAGTCTGATAATGTTATGAAATTATATGATTTTAGATCCATTCGCTTGACAGTCTGATAATGTTATGAAATTATATGATTTTAGGTCCATTCGCTTGACAGTCTGATAATGTTATGAAATTATATGATTTTAGATACATTCATGAAATTATATGATTTTAGATACATTCGCTATAAATCATTGTAGCACGCATTAAAGTTTAGCTTAAAGTTCCACCTGATATATGGCCATTCACAATCCACATCATGGAACTAATAATTGAATTATGGGTAAATAATCAATGCATTTAAGAGGTGCTCGGTCCTTTCACTTGTCAAACAATACCTGAATTTGTTGTTGATTCTGAATTTGTTGTTGATTCTGATTCGGTTTGACTTGGGGTTTTGTACAAAATAGATGATTTTGCGTTACAAATTAATTTGTAAAGTTGAAATCATAAAGGTATATGAAACAGAGACATTTCAATTTGATACCAGAGATATGTATAGGTGCAATCGTGGGCCCATACTAATGATGTAACAGGGACACCACGATGATTTACTCAAAGTGATGATAAATAATATTCCAAAAATTCAGAATAAATGAAAATATATTTGTTTTAAAATCACAACATGGCTTGAAACAAGGGATCCTCTTTCACCAACATTGTAAGCATTTTTTTTATATAAACTACATCTTTACTAGTATACAGTACAATGTATATGCAGATGATGTTTACTCTATATACGATCTGTCTCTGTGTTATTATATGCAGATGATGTTTACTCTATAGATGATTTGTCTCTGTTTGTGTTATTATATGCAGATGATGTTTACTCTATAGATGATTTGTCTCTGTTTGTGTTATTATATGCAGATGATGTTTACTCTATAGATGATTTGTCTCTGTGTTATTATATGCAGATGATGTTTACTCTATTGATGATTTGTCTCTGTTTGTATTATTATATGCAGATGATGTTTACTCTATAGATGATTTGTCTCTGTTTGTGTTATTATATGCAGATGATGTTTACTCTATAGATGATTTGTCTCTGTGTTATTATATGCAGATGATGTTTACTCTATAGATGATTTGTCTCTGTGTTATTATATGCACATGAGGTTTACTCTATAGATGATTTGTCTCTGTGTTATTATATGCAGATGATGTTTACTCTACAGATGATTTGTCTCTGTGTTATTATATGTACATGATGTTTACTCTATAGATGATTTGTCTCTGTGTTATTATATGTACATGATGTTTACTCTATAGATGATTTGTCTCTGTGTTATTATATGTACATGATGTTTACTCTATAGATGATTTGTCTCTGTGTTATTATATGCACATGATGTTTACTCTATATATGATTTTTCTCTGTGTTATTATATGCACATGATGTTTACTCTATATATGATTTGTCTCGGTGTTATTATATGCACATGATGTTTACTCTATATTACAACATGGTGAATTATTAGTAAATGTAGATTCATTTAAGTACCTAGGTTTGCATTTATTCAAAAATGGTTCCTGGCTACGAGCATAAAAGTACCTTAATGTTCAGGGGTACTTAGATCTATTTAATTTATACAAATTATTTGAATACGCTGTTCAACCTGTAACGGACAAATGTAAATGTATGTGTGCTTAACTATCCATCAGAGATATGGGGTTTCCACCGAGGAAAAGATCTTGAAATAATTCATAAAAATTGTGTAGACGATTATTCGGGGAAAATCTACTAATTTAGATGGTGAAATGGGGAAAATCTACTAATTTGGATGGTGAAATGGGGAAAATCTACTAATTTAGGTGGTGAAATGGGGGAAATCTACTAATTTAGATGGTGAAATGGGGAGATATCCACTCTGGGAAAATCTACTAATTTAGATGGTGAAATGGGGAAAATCTACTAATTTAGATGGTGAAATGGGGAGATATCCACTCTGGGAAAATCTACTAATTTAGATGGTGAAATGGGGAGATATCCACTCTGGGAAAATCTACTAATTTAGATGGTGAAATGGGGAAAATCTACTAATTTAGATGGTGAAATGGGGAAAATCTACTAATTTAGATGGTGAAATGGGGAGATACCCACTCTGGGAAAATCTACTAATTTAGATGGTGAAATGGGGAGATACCCACTCTGGGAAATTAGAAAAATGCGCCTGTTATAGTTTTGGACTCGAATATTGGTAAATTGAGATGGTTTGATTTTTAGAACTTATACTATGCTAAAAAGCAATGCTGATAACTCTAATGGGAAATATTAGCATTTCAAGTTAAATCTCTGTTAAATGATTTAGGATTTTCTTCCGTATGGAACAATCTATTTGATATTGTGATTCCAGTAAATGAAATAAGAGATAGAGATTTTGATCAGTATAAGCAACCAGGGAGATCTTCTGTGACATCATCAAACTAGAGTATTATTCCCTTGTATAAAGAAGATTAATTATCTGAAAAGTACTTGGGCGTGATAAATGAAGCTCGTTTTAATATTGCACTAACTAGAATAAGAGCAGTATTGCATGACATGAATGTAGAAACAGGTTGTTACAAGGAACGAGCGACTATGTAATAGGTCTAATTTAAAAGCTGTCGAAAATGAATATCATTTTTTGCTTATTTGTCCATATTATAGTGAATTGAGAAGAAAATATTTACCACGATATTATTGTTCATGGCCGAATATTGAACAATTTGAAGCCATCATGTCTGTAAATTCAAAATGATTCTTAAACCTAATGTCTAAACTTTTATACGTTGCACAACGGAAGATGTAAGAAAACAACTAGTTCTGAGTAAGCAATTAATGAAAAATTGCAATCTCGACTAATAAAATGAATTATAATTGGTCTTTACATTATATGCAAATTTAATGGCATTTTTTGGTAAAAATATTAAATAATATGTATAGTATATTTAATATTTAGTAGAATTATGCTATTTATCCTCTGGAGTAAGACATGTTTGCATCCTCACGTATGTAGCTATAAATTGCTTTTGCAATTAAATGCTCAGTAAAGTTTGTGTTCTGTTCTATTTTTGCTCTATATCATCGAATTTTCCAAAACGGTAGTTTTAATAAATATTTCTATTAGTTAAAGCTACATTTCAATTTGTTGGTTTAGACAGATGAAAGTAATTATCTCTGTACTCGACATTGTTTCCATTTACCCACTAATCATGCACGCGAATAACAGGTCACATGACTGCCTGACGTAGTGCTCAATTACTCTTTCAGCAAATTAAAAATGTTCTGGTGTTTTTCAAAACCAATCACTTCCATTTAGGCATTATGGGATTGCATACTACATGCAAAAACTACTCACTCCCGAAACGGAAGAGCTTGACAACGTGCAAGAACTACTCACCTCCGGAACTGAAGAGTTTCACACCGTAAGTGTTCCAAAGGGTATGGTCAATTTTAAGTTTTACAAAAACACATGTTAACAAAGTTTTACGTAGAATTTTAATTGGTTTAAATTACAATCAAGACATAGATTAGATTCATTTTAGATAGTCATGACAACAAAGAAAATAAAGGGGTCAAGTGTTAGACTCTTACTATATGTATGTGTCCGCCCAGCGAATCGCCAGATAGCAGAGGCGCTTACTTTGGAAACGATGTGCAGAGCACCATTAGATGCGTCGTGTCTCTGCTGTTTTTTGACAGTCATGCAAAAACATACCGTATGTACTTGCGTATAACCTAGTACCAACTGCAAACTGCATCGACCCATAATGCGCCAGCAGATCTGGGTCTATGCAGTTTGTAAGGACTAATCAGTAGAACAAACACCACAGACCTTGATCTGCCGGCATATTATGCGACAGCAGATCAGGGTCTATGTTGTTTGCATTTGGACCCGGTTATATGCGAGTACATACGGTAATTATTCATCTTTAAATGCTTTTTTTTCTTCTACTTATATTTATAGGGAAAAAAAGCGTGTTACCAGCTTATTTGTTTGTCTTAAATACCAATTCAATAAGAAGTTGTTCTTTTATGTATACCGCTTCGGGAAAATATTTGTATATGATGTATGTGTAGGTGGTTTAATGACAAGATAAAAGCTAAGATTTACAAGGTAATGGACGTGTTTTGTCACAAGCGGACCAGATATGACCCCCTGATTTATGTATATTTTATTACTCAGATGTTCAACAAACAAACCATTTGTATCCCGCAGGCCACGTGTCTTCGCACCAACAGAATTGTACTCTCTCCGTGCACATAAACAATAACTCGAATAGTAAAGCTTATGTCACACTGGCTCGCAGAAATTTTTGTATTCCTGTACCTTGTTCCTCACATTTCAGATCGTGTCAGCAATAATTAATATACTGTTGTCTCCATGTTTGTTTCAATCAATGATTGCAAAAATAAAGATGACATTAAAGATAACTGACTTTGTGCCAACAATTATGCACTTCACGATTGCTTTGCCTGTTACGAATGAAGTGACTTCATACCACATTTGGAAAGCATACAATATTTATAAAAAAAACAAAAAAAAAAAAACAAGGAAAAAAAACAAAAAAAAAAAAAACAAACAAACTAAATGTACGCGATCGTTTTTAATACGTACAATATCCACACTATTATTGAGACATAGCGGTTTAAACTTTTAGTATAGGTCAAGGCCATCACGTTCATGACCGTACCCTTCTTTGTGTGTACAAACGAAAAAACTTTGAAATTATTCAAAATCAAGCTTGAAAGCTTTAACGCCTTTCATTAGCGTCACTAATTAGACGTGGTGGTTGACAGTGCATAATACAAGGGAAGAACAAAATGGAGAAAGGAGTCTCAAAATGTACGCCTTTTTGGTATGGAAATAGCCGTACCATATAAAATGCTGTGCCAGCTCAGGAGATTAATTTGTAATATATTTAACCTCGTGCGCCATCAAGAGCTGGGAAGAAACCAAATTATTTCGTTAATTTTTGCAACACCAGTCACTTGAATTACCATGAGACACACATTAAGGGAAATTCTTTCGCATTAGTTACTGTATCATTCATTAAATCCTCATATAATAATAATTACCAGGCATAAAATAAAGGAGCAAACTAAAATCACAACTTTACTTTTAAAAGCTTTGTTCTGTAAAAAGATGTATGAAGCAAACGTCCGTGTTATGACTTTTGCTTCCGTCCTGGAAGCAATATTCCAAACAAAATACTTCCTTTTTGTCCAGCCTGCCTTTTATTTCGACAGAAATTAGAAAATTTAGCTTAATATAAAAAAAATGACACCGACCTTACTTTAGTGTGTGGACTAACGGACGGACACGCACACGTACGCCATAGGGATCTCTATGTCGCGGGATCGACAAAAGCAATTAGGCATTTCTGAAGGATAGTTTTGCACATAAGCTGATCATCACTTCTGTTTCAACCAAATTATCACATTTGTTCAACTTTGTCGGTAACTGTATGAAACTGTCCAAACTCTTTTTTTATAACATCATTAAATGCTTCTAAATATTAATGGTCGACACATCATTTTGTGTGTGTGTTTTCTTCACACCCTATTATTGAGAGTGTAGCAATATATAGATCAAGTTTCCTCTATCTTTGAAATAGTTTTATTATTTAGCTATTACTGTCTATTTCCAAGACAGAGCGTGATGCATATAAATCATGTGCGGACAGTGACAGCGGGGGGCACAATTACTTATGAAACAACTTTTATTATTGGGAGAGGTCACCCAGAATTAAGTTTTGCGGAGAAAAATAAAATTAGCCTGCGTTTTTGATGGCAGATGGTTTCAAGGGCTTACCTCCATTTAGAAAGTAAACTATGATATATATCCTGATCATCCATCTTCACTTTCAGACAGCTATTGTTCCAATCAAGCGTGAAGTTTTTTGCCAAATCGCCTTTTTTTTTTAAATGAGCCAGCCATGCCGCCTTCTGAGTTTTCAGGCATTTTAAATATCGCAAATGTCCTCTAATCTCCGAGGCTAACACCAAATTTAGCAGCATACGTCATGTTGTTCAGTCCATGTATGGTACCCTCTACAAGATTTGTTTACATTTAACTGTTGCAAGATTATGTGGCGAAGTTGCAGTGGCGGCGCCGGGGGGATTCGGGGGGGGGGGGGGGGCCGGCACCGGGCGAGGTGGAGGGGCGCCGTCGGGAGCTCTTTTTTTGCAGCTGTAACCGGGCGTATATGGGGGGGGGGGTAGGTTGGCGGTTGGCAACTGACAAAAACTTCTCTGTGGCAGAGTAGGGCCGCCACTAAAGAACAAAAGAACATTGCCCCCGGGCGCCTCGGTAGGGGCGCCGCTAAAGAAGATTGCCTCCGTGCGCCTCAAACCCTCGCGCCGCCACTGCTAGGATGCTTTAAACTAATATATTCCGCTTTATTTTAGGAAGCAGAAACAGAAGAAGAAAAAAAATATTTAAAAAAATCTCAGTTCAATCAATAAATAAGGTAGAGTTTGCTTGACTTTGATTTATAAAACGTATGTTACTGTTTCAAGGTGAAACAAAGGGACAAAACGTCAAAGTGAGACCAATACAGAAGTAGGCAATGGTATATACAGGAGACTGAAACTTATATTAATTCTGGAATAGGTTTGGAGAACAACTGCATTTGGGGGAAAGTTGTTGAATAAATAAAAACAAAGGAACACGCAGCATAATCTCTAAAGCAGGTAAGTAGACGTATAAGTACCATATATGGACTGAGCGACGTGATGTAAGTTGCCGAATTTGGTCCAAGTCATGGGCATGTGCGAGATTTAAACAATTTCTGAAAACTCGAAAGATTGCTTGGGTAGCAGATTAAAAGAAGGTGAATTGGCGAAAAATTCACGCTGGATTGGAAAATAACTGTCTGAAAGTGAAGATGTACGATCAAGTATTTAACATTTTGCTCCCTAAATCAGTGATCCAGCTTGATAGAAACGGAGGGGAGCCCCCCTCGCCTTTAGTACCCTCCCCTCTGCTCTCAGTGCCCTTCTAGTCCCCCCTCTGTCTTCCAAGAGTCCTCCCATCAGTCCCTCTCCAGATTGACTAAAGACTTTCTTAAATTTGTCTTGACTTGTATTTATTCCACATAATCTTCTCTTTATTTAATAGATAAACTTATGAATGTGCTTTTGTCTGTTTCTGCTTCCAAAAAGATTAAATTCTAAATTTCGTCACTGACATAAAGTCCCTTTATCACAATAAATGTCCTTTGGTAACAAAGAATGCCCCTTCGTTCGAGAAAATTGCCCCTTTTGGAATCCTGTAAATGGAGGTAAGCCCTTGAAAACACTTGCCATAAACAACGCTGGCAAATGTTATTTTCCTCCGTACATGATTGATATGCATCACGTTATGTCTTGGAAGAAATATACAGTAATAGCCAAATATAAAAAACTATTTTCTATACAGGAAAGCAAGAATAGCAAATATCGTGATCTTCTATGTTCCATAATAGAAGCCATAATGATTACACGAAACATATCAATTTAGACACTTTGAGGAAGATATCAACCCACTCTCACTTTATACTTTCATTCTTTCCATGCAGACAATGTAACCAAAGATTGGCTGGATGCACACAATTCAAATGTGTGACAAAACAGCCAAGTAATCATTCATGCATTCAATTCTATGTTGGTGACTCCTATGCAGTGTATCACTTGTAATTTGCTTTTGCTCGCATCGTTATATTTCAGCAACAAAGTTTAATGTAAATTAATATTAAAATATGATTTTCCATTGTTCTGATTTCATCCGGCATGTTTCGTTTGAGATTGACGCAAGTAGTTGCAATCTATATCAGCTCCTTCAATAGCACATTCCATTTGACCTATTTTCTTCATATCGCAGTTGTCTTTTTGGTCATCGAATATTTGACAAGAACAACAACAAAACATTTGGACGGCTTGAAACAAGTTACGCTTGTAATCTTACACCCTTTCGGTCATGGGCCAAAAACAAATCAAGGTAAACAGATATGGGTATTTTGCGTGAAAATAGCCCAATCCTATGGAAGGTTTCAACAGAAAATACAAAAGAAATCAACAACAATGTATCTTGCGACAAAATATATTGGTAGTGTGATTCAGCGCCAAGTATTTTCATGTCCAATTCAAGTATTTTCATGTCCAATTCAAATATTTTTTACATTTATGGAACTTAACTTTTGGTGAACACCATACAGCCAATAGTTTAGAAGGCAACCAAACCCGTTTCTGTCGCGTAGTCTTGATTGAGACTAGACACTGTGTAGATAACAAAACGCTTTTAGATCCCTATATTGCAACATATATATAGCATTTTACTTTATACTTCTTTTCTGTTTTCGGTCTTTTGCAGTCCTAGAATATCACTGATTTTTAAAAGTGGAATTTACAAGAACTGGCCCAGATGTAATATTTTGACCATATTTTAATGGGTAGAGTCCGAAGCGTTGGCTAGTGTTTAATGAATCTACTGAATGTACTGAACATAAAATATAAACTATATGCTGTAGTTTCGGGTTGCAAAGTAAAACAGTCAGGGAATAGTGCAAATTATATGTACAGTATAATTTGAATGCGAGAAAATTCACAGAGGAAGACAGCCAAAAGAACATAATATATAAACGAACATACTAAGCTTCGTTGGATCGTATGTGTGTGCTAAACTTCCAGCTTTCGTAACAGCCTTTATATGCTGTATAAGCAGTGTAGGAGTTTTGTTTTTACACGTGACCATGCAGGCCCATGAAAACCATGTTTCTTTTGTTATGGTTGTGGTGGTAGACCTTGGAACTCATTTTGTTCAACAAGGCATGGAGGAAAAATCCGATCAACACCATGTGGGCTCGAACCCATGACTATAGTATTCAGATATGTTCCTTCTAGACCAACCCTCTAATCCACTCGGCTATCTGCACATACACATAATATTGCAAAATGTATGTACTATGGTCACAGGTTCTGTACACAACCTCTGCATTGTGTGCTCGTTATATACTGCCTTTGATCAGTTAGTCCATGCAATGCATGGCATGAGCCATGTAATAAAAATGCTAAGATTTTAGGCGACAACAATGTACTAGTTTGGATATCTTCAACTTAAAGAGTAGTCAGAATTTAATTTAAAGCGAGAAAGCAGCGATGTCAAATTACATTGAAATTCGAGCCTTCTGCCTACGCCCTAACACAGAATACCAAAAGTATCATGAGACATATATTTGTACCCTATATTTAGTTTTGCAGAAAAATGTACCCTACATCTTTGTGAGTGCAATAAAGAAAACATCGCCACTTTCACCTCCACCACGCAAAATATTGACCACTCAATTGTCAATAAACATTTACTACCCAGCACATACCAATTAGTATTATCCAAAGAAGGTTTAACTATAGAAAGGCGGTGTCTTTTTTGCAGGCACAACAAAGCTGAGATTGGGGCCCTTCCCATTGAAATTTCAGAGGGCCAATCACTTTGTAGGTTTGCGTGTAGTTTCAATAACGTTCTGCATAGACTAAGCAGAATCACAGACTGTTTTTTTCAACAATGAATTAAAACATACAACGAGAAAACCGATTAAAATGTCGATAACATGAACACTCCATACAACAAAGCAATACAATCTCGCAGACCCGGCCATTTTCAATAGCATTCCACAAACATAGTGCGCATCACGGTTTGAGTCAAGTAGTACGAATTCTTTACAAGGTTTTCTGTTTTTCAGCATGCCTGTTAATAAAGGGAGACTCACCGGAGTTATTAGTAACACAAGCATTTACTCCTCCCCTGACCATCGACAGGAACCTACAGAGATGCCCATGGTGCCAGGAGGGGTGCGACAAATGGTCAAGATTATCAAAAATCCCATCTTCACAATGTCTAAATTAGGGCGATATAACGGTTCCTAATCCTATATCAACCCATCCATATTACGGATCAATAAGCTACATTATTAAAAGGTCACAGCTGTCAGAATATCAACTAAAAGTAGTACATATATTTCAGTTATGGTTGTTGGTCATTTTTATTTATTGGTCAACTCCGAAATAAAAATGGAAAGTAATGCACAGCTATATGAATGCTGTTGAAAGTAATGCACAGCTATATGAATGCTGTTGAAAGTAATGCACAGCTATATGAATGCTGTTGAAAGTAATGCACAGCTATGTGAATGCTGTGGAAAGTAATGCACAGCTGTATGAATGCTGTTGAAAGTAATGCACAGCTGTATGAATGCTGTTGAAAGTAATGCACAGCAGCATGAATGCTGTTGAAAGTAATGCACAGCTATATGAATGCTGTTGAAAGTAATGCACAGCTATATGAATGCTGTTGAAAGTAATGCACAGCTATATGAATGCTGTTGAAAGTAATGCACAGCAGTATTAATGCTGTTGAAAGTAATGCACAGCTGTATGAATGCTGTTGAAAGTAATGCACAGCTGTATGAATGCTGTGGAAAGTAATGCACAGCTGTATGAATGCTATGGAAAGTAATGCACAGCTCTATGAATGCTGTGGAAAGTAATGCACAGCTATATGAATGCTGTGGAAAGTAATGCACAGCTATATGAATGGTGTTGAAAGTAATGCACAGCTATATGAATGCTGTTGAAAGTAATGCACAGCTATATGAATGGTGTTGAAAGTAATGCACAGCTATATGAATGCTGTTGAAAGTAATGCACAGCTATATGGATGCTGTTGAAAGTAATGCACAGCTGTACGAATGCTGTTGAAACCTTATCATAAAATTTTATAGAACTTTACATTAAGTTTTCTAGACTAAGCCAGATTTCTTAGAAACAATTGCTGGATGCAAGAGATCATTTTACTGGGTTGTATTTTGAAAATCTAAACAATCGACCATGAATTAGGGATAGACCATTTAATTCTCGGTGTGTGTGTGTGTTTTCTTTCGAACCAGGATATTTGTTTTCTTTCACCTCAAGATAATATTTTTTTCAAGCTATATGAAGGCCGGACATTTAAAAAAATCCAAGCGCCCCTTCACCCCGAAAATTAAATGGTCGGTTCCTTAGTCGACCTGATACACACTCTTGCTCACGAGCGAAAATGGTAGAGTAGGAGCAAAGATGGCGGCTTTCTGTCCGTCATCTTGATTCAGTTTATACACTACGACTAAATATGACGGTCATATGTTTGCCATCTTGTCTCTATGGAACTGAAAGTAGCCCAGGTTAAATTTTGATCGGAACAATCACCCCAGAAAAGGTCACCAAAAACAGCTGACCAATAACCAAAGTAAAAACATGTCCGTTTCAGCATCGCCCAAAACACGGCTCTGATGAAACTCGTGTCAATCTTAATTGTTTAGTAAAAACAGCAACACCACTTGCTGTTATGTACGCCATTATTTGCATGTTCGCAATGATGCAGTAGGTGTTTCAATATGTGAAGCTGTTGTTTGTATTTTAGCTTCGTTCTGGGGAAATGAAACTAGTTTGTGCAAGTATTACTAAGCTGTAAAATATCTGATACGATCGGAAAAAAATCCGAAAAAAAATCTGATGGTTAGAAAACAATATTTACCTCATCAAGGAAGCAGAAATACATGTAAAAATTCTAGCTAAATGCATTAACGGAAGTGATTAAGTGATTATTCAAAGTTTCATTTTAGGTGACTATCCAAACTGTTATATCGATGACAATGAATTTATCAACCTCGAATAGGACGGCGTTGCAATTTGACACGCTCTGAGATCCAAATTGCAATCAGCAACTTAAGGCAATAAACTTCTTGAGTATTATTTGCTATTATAAATAATCAGATATCTCTTAGATTGCTACAAAAGCCATTAAGATTGTTATGATTACGCCTTGTGAAATGGCCTCTTTGTGATTACGCCTTGTGAAATGGCCTCTTTATGATTACGCCTTGTGAAATGGCCTCCTTTTGATTACGCCTTGTGAAATGGCCTCTTTATGATTACGCTTTGTGAAATGGCCTCTTTATGATTACGCCTTGTGAAATGGCCTCTTTATGATTACGCCTTGTGAAATGGCCTCTTTATGATTACGCCTTGTGAAATGGCCTCTTTATGATTACACCTTGTGAAATGGCCTCTTTATAATTACGCCTTGTGAAATGGCCTCTTTATGATTACGCCTTGTGAAATGGCCTCTTTATGATTACGCCTTGTGAAATGGCCTCTTTATGATTACGCCTTGTGAAATGGCCTCTTTATGATTACACCTTGTGAAATGGCCTCTTTATGATTACGCCTTGTGAAATGGCCTATTTATGATTACGCCTTGTGAAATGGCCTCTTTGTATATAGTAAAAAAATGAATATTGGTTCATCACACCAGAAAACATTTTTTGCAAGTCTTATTGTTCTATTTATTCTATAAGTAATACAGAGGATAGGATGGAACTCAACAAAGCTTGTGAAGAGTGTAAACTAGATGTCTATCATGAACAAAGCTTGTGAAGAGTGTAAACCAGATGTCTATCATGAACAAAGCTTGTGAAGAGTGTGAACTAGATGTCTATCATGAACAAAGCTTGTGAAGAGTGTAAACTAGATGTCTATCATGAACAAAGCTTGTGAAGAGTGTGAACTAGACTCCTGTCATGAACAAAGCTTGTGAAGAGTGTGAACTAGACACCTCTCATGAACAAAGCTTGTGAAGAGTGTGAACTAGACACCTCTCATGAACAAAGCTTGTGAAGAGTGTGAACTAGACACCTCTCATGAACAAAGCTTGTGAAGAGTGTGAACTAGACACCTCTCATGAACAAAGCTTGTGAAGAGTGTGAACTAGACACCTCTCATGAACAAAGCTTGTGAAGAGTGTAAACTAGATGTCTATCATGAACAAAGCTTGTGAAGAGTGTGAACTAGACTCCTGTCATGAACAAAGCTTGTGAAGAGTGTGAACTAGACACCTCTCATGAACAAAGCTTGTGAAGAGTGTAAACTAGATGTCTATCATGAACAAAGCTTGTGAAGAGTGTGAACTAGACACCTCTCATGAACAAAGCTTGTGAATAGTGTGAACTAGATGTCTATCATGAACAAAGCTTGTGAAGAGTGTGAACTAGACTCCTGTCATGAACAAAGCTTGTGAAGAGTGTGAACTAGACTCCTGTCATGAACAAAGCTTGTGAAGAGTGTGAACTAGATGTCTATCATGAACAAAGCTTGTGAAGAGTGTGAATTAGACTCCTGTCATGAACAAAGCTTGTGAAGAGTGTGAACTAGATGTATATCATGAACAAAGCTTGTGAAGAGTGTGAATTAGACTCCTGTCATGAGCAAAGCTTGTGAAGAGTGTAAACTAGACGTCTATCATGAGCTAAATATATTGAAACACAATGATGTAGTGAGTTGTGGTAGGAGAAATGTATATAAATTGACTGTACGTTATAAAGAATAATGTTAATAGAAGAAAAACATTAAAATTACATCAAAATGTTAAATCATTTCCATCTGTTCCTGAAGATTATACCTATACACACAAGTACTCCCTTCCTAAATGGAGGAATTAAATATCTTATGTAAAAGGATGAACCTTTTCAAATTCTATATTTTCGGCATAAAATACAGAAAGGTTACTATTGTGCAAAAAAGTGTACAAGGAAGAATTTTTCTGTTTATGTGTCAACTCTTTGAAAAGTTTTAAAAGAAGCTTTTATTAAGTTTTCACAGGTATTTTCCCCTTAGTTTCAATTCAAGCTTAAGACTTCCCTATTAACTTGAAATGTAACAAAGAATACGGAAGGTCAAAATTCTAATTCCACCGAGGAAGATAAATATACACAAAAAGCAGAATTTGGGACACTTTGACCAGAAAGTTACCCAGTTATCATGTGTCAAAGAGAACTTTTTCTATTGTAACTTGTTTGGATGCACTGCACGTCAGCTATAATCCTATAGCAAACAAAATAATTTCAAAATGTGGCAACTTAGTTTAAACCATATTTATTTTGATAATTACAAACATATGATTTTGGGGATCCAGTAGAAATCATAAGCTTATTAGAGCACTGTCTCCCCAATAGTAACAAAAAATATATTAGAAATCTGGATGCTGGTACAAGTGGTTATAAAGGAAAAGTAAAAATACATATACATACACAAAACAAAACAAAGAAAAAAAAACACTAAATAAATATGATTCAAAAGGTTGTGAGTTAAAGTAATTACTGAAAACTTCATCCTAATGAAATTTTGCACAGACCAAAATATTTGCGTGTTATTTTCTACAGAGAACATAGGGTTGCCAAATAATAAAGTTTCAATTGTGAGAGCAAAAGGGTGTGCATAAGATATGATCTCTAAGATCTGAGTATTTTGGAAAGTCTAGAAGAAATTGTTTTGCATTCTGTATTTTACTGCAGGAGCAATAATTATAGTTAGATACATGATTTATGTATAAATCATAATTCAAACTACTACGCTTTGTTCTTAGTCTAGCATGCATAACCTGTGACATTCTATCACCAACATAATAATAACATGGAGTGATTTTGTCTAGCATGCATAACCTGTGACATTCTATCACCAACATAATAATAACATGGAGTGATTTCTTAGCCTAGCATGCATAACCTGTCACATTCTATCACCAACATAATAATAACATGGAGTGATTTCTTAGCCTAGCATGCATAACCTGTGACATTCTATCACCAACATAATAATAACATGGAGTGATTTCTTAGCCTAGCATGCATAACCTGTGACATTCTATCACCAACATAATAATAACATGGAGTGATTTCTTAGCCTAGCATGCATAACCTGTGACATTCTATCACCAACATAATAATAACATGGAGTGATTTCTTAGCCTAGCATGCATAACCTGTGACATTCTATCACCAACATAATAATAACATGGAGTGATTTCTTAGCCTAGCATGCATAACCTGTGACATTCTATCACCAACATAATAATAACATGGAGTGATTTCTTAGCCTAGCATGCATAACCTGTGACATTCTATCACCAACATAATAATAACATGGAGTGATTTAGTCTAGCATACTTAACTTGTGACATTCTATCACCAACATAATAATAACATGGAGTGATTTAGCCTAGCATGCATAACCTGTGACATTCTATCACCAACATCATCATAACATGGAGTGATTTAGTCTAGCATGCATAACCTGTGACATTCTATCACCAACATAATAATAACATGGAGTGATTTAGCCTAGCATGCATAACCTGTGACATTCTATCACCAACATAATAATAACATGGAGTGATTTCTATTTCTCAATTCAAGTAGGCTTTGAAATTATGCAATGAAGGATTGTTTCTAACCTCTACGGGTAACAAGTTCCATATTCAAATCGTAGACTGTAAGAACGGATTCTGGAACAATGTTGTTCTACAAATTTGAGGCCGAATAACGTTTGTTGATCGAGTGGGGTAGATTTCATGTTCTTTAAATAAAGGTCGAATCACATCTTGAAGATATATCGGAGCTAATCCGTGATAAATTTTAAATAACCGAATCAATGTATGCTTGTAACGGCGAGAGTTTAGTCTTTCCCAGTTAGTTTCACGCTATATTTGTGTCGGGGATGCACTTTTGGTTGTACCTGTTATTATTCTCATCTCCTCGACATTTTTTTTTCTAAGAGTTCTTTTATCTTGAATTGTACAATTGTCTCAGATGTGATCAGCGTAATCCAAAATAGGTACAATATAAAATTTGTACAAGTTTTCCAGTTTGAATTTAAAACTTTTCAAACAATTTAATTTCTCCCAGGCTTTATCAGAAATATATTTAAAATGCGAGTGCCAAGTGGCATCACTGGCTAGTATAATGTCCAAATGTTTGTACTGAGTAACCTCTTGCAGGTTTGTTTCGATTATGTATAATATAGGATGGTGGTTATGGTTCCGTGAAACGTGGCAACTTGACCTTGTTTGATCAGTTTCATCTAACTGCTCCGTTAATTTTAAATAAGCACATACCAGGCTAAGTTGGGAGTGATGACACACTTTAAATTTGAGTAGTAGTAAATCTTTCTAGCATTCAGGAAACTCAATGATCTTTCTTGGCCATATCTGTGCCGAGGTTGCACGTTGTCACCTCTTTAAAATACTATGTAACATGTGCCGGGTAATTGAAATTATATTGGCCAAGAAGATACTCCGACCTTGTAACCATTCATATTTACATGAGTATAAGTTAGTAGTTGTCCATTCTGGCGATATTGATTTAAGATGTGTGTTCTGCATCGATGGTCAAGATCGTGTTGTCGTTCAGACATCAACAATGAGGATTATTACTATCAAATTGAAGATAAAGTCAGCATAACCTATATTCACTGTACGATTCATTGATTAATGTATAAGATAAAGTCAGCATAACCTATATTCACTGTACGATTCACTGATTAATGTATAAGATAAAGTCAGCATAACCTATATTACTGTACGATTCACTGATTAATGTATAAGATAAAGTCAGCATAACCTATATTCACTGTACGATTCACTGATTAATGTATAAGATAAAGTCAGCATAACCTATATTCACTGTACGATTCATTGATTAATGTATAAGATAAAGTCAGCATTATCTATATTCACTGTACGATTCATTGATTAATGTATAAGTTAAAGTAAGCATAACCTATATTCACTGTACGATTCATTGATTAATGTATAAGATAAAGTCAGCATAACCTATATTCACTGTACGATTCATTGATTAATGTATAAGATAAAGTCAGCATTACCTATATTCACTGTACGATTCATTGATTAATGTATAAGAACTCATTTGGAGCACCGAGAATGACTGCAAAGTATACGTGGACTCACTTATATGACTGCATCCATCGTTTTCATTGGTACCATATTAGATTATAAAATTGGAAATATCTGTATTTAATGGCTACCGTATATACTCCCGTATATTCAGGGTACAAATGCAAACAACATAGACCCTGATCTGCCGTAGCATAATGCGCCGGCAGATCAGGGTTTATGTTGTTTGTTCTACTGATTAGTCCTTACAAACTGCATAGACCCAGATCTGCCAGCGCATTATGCGATGGCAGATCTGGGTCTAATGCAGTTTGCAGTTGGTATTGACTTATACGGGAGTACAAACGGTACTTCATTTTCTTGTTTTAACGTGCGGTACACACGAAAATGTCAAAACCTACTACAAGATCCAACATCATTAGACTGACATGTACACAGTTATCAACGATGCCCATGCATAATTATATTCTTCCATCCTTAGTGTTCGGTGGTTTCCTAGGAACGTAGACTCCCGAAGCAACAACACCGACCATCGATACTCTAGGCTTACATCCAGATACCGGGTTGTCACCCAAATTATAATTTCAAAATGGACGCCAACGGGTAGTAATTTAGTTACAAACCTAGCAGAACTGTACAAGCAGCCTATATTAAAAGTGTTCGTCAATCACGATGCATGCACAAATAATAAGTACCCTTTTTATCTTGAACAATCTTTTGGTACATGTATGTACCGCAAACGAATAATTTCCAACATTATCAGATACTATCCGTACAAGTGATTCCTTGTTTGTGATTAAACATGCTTGGATAAACCTTTTCTGCTGACGAACTCTGTGTGTGCAAATTCAGGTTGACACTACTACTGCAAAGTCTGAGAGAGAGAGAGAGAGAGAGAGAGAGAGAGAGAGAGAGAGAGAGAGAGAGAGAGAGAGAGAGAGAGAGAGAGAGAGAGAGGGAGATCTTCAGTTTTGCGACCATACTTAGTAAATTCCTCTGCGGAAACTTGTGTGCTGTAAGTGTATGTTTCAGGGGGATTTGGTTTTTTCTTGTACACTCTGCACATGGATAAACGAATTCCATCTTTTCAACGTTGCGACTGTTTTGTTGATGTAAGTCTATGCTAAAGACAGACAAACAGATAGACAGATTTAAGTGGATGAGAGTTTATAAATATATAGATAGATGGCTAACATATCACTGAGAATCAGAATGCAAAGAGGATCAACGCGAGCTACAGAACAAAGTACAATCAATAAAGTATGTAACTGTACGCATGAATGAATGCCATTAAAGATGTCTACTTCCGACTACTTGTGCAAGCAATTTTTAAATATTTTATTCACCTATCCCATCTGCATGACGCACGTAATAAGTTTTATCACATCAATGGTATAAAGGTGTAGTTAAAGGGTTTATTATTTCAGAATTGATCTTCACTTCATACTCCAAATGAAATCACACGAAAACCAAGTGTTCTAACCCGTCCCCGAAATGTATAAGAGCTAAAACAGCAATACGATGTAGATTCTTCGTGCATGCAAAATTGTCAGTATTGCAGATGGGAGGAGGGGGAGGCGGGATTTTACTTTAATTTTGCCTTGAAGCAACAGCTGAAAAATTCTACAACAAAACGTTTCAAAGAGTGCATCAAATAAAAGACAAACCAAAGCATCATCAAGCGAACGCCTATTACACCAATGTATGTCCCTAAAGCCTTCCTTGGACATTGGTAATAACCGTTATCAAAGCGTAATATGGCAGACAGTTTGGTAGCATTTGCCAGTCACTGAAGTAAGTGAAGATAAAACCATCAACTACATTACACAAAAAACACTTTTCGTCTCACAGCTGTCAAACAAATAGTGTCCCTCTGTTACCATGACCTAAGTGAAACCAGTGCCTTGTACCACAATGCTCTAACCTGTAACCAGTACTCAGGCCACATTCCAACTTTCCTAACCATCTACAAAAATCGTAACCAGTTCAAGCAATATTTAAGTGAAAGTTGTGTTCTTGATGTACGAAGGAGCCATTCTTCACGATTTGAGCATAGACACTGCATAAAAACCCTTGAACAATACCAAGCATTTGTAAATGGTCATACATATATACCGTTGTATACGATAATGCACAACGACCACTCATGCTGTCAGTTTTCGGAAGATGACAAGATAAGGTTATTGTAGTGTCTGTCGCGTATAAAAATGCGCCCAGCCTCGGGGTGAAAATTGCAGAACTGTAAAATGCTGTGAGAAAAAGCATCCATCAACATGAAGGGGAGATGTTTGGAATTTGAGCAGGGGCAAGAATAATATATATTAAAGGATATTTTAGCAAATGACATTAAGAGATTGTTAGAATTCGCTGAACCTGAATCGTGTTTGCAGTCATTATTTTAGGTCGTTTGGTTGACTGGTTGGTTTTATTGGCACTTTTAACACATGTTTTGCTATATCATGCCGAGGCTAAGTGCCTTTTCCAAGGACACACCGCGGCAACCGGCCCGAGATGGCCTGGGTGGGTATCCAACCGGCGACTCTTGGATTACAAGTACAAAGTTCTACCAGCTGAACTACAACGGCTCCCTATTATTGTAGGCGCATGTATGTACAAATGTATCGGTGCTTGAGCGTTTTGTACATACAAATGTGCCGCTGATTTAATTTGTTGGAATGTCTCAGTGAATTACAGATGTACCAGTATTGGTAAATTAATGTTACTTGTTTGTCTCATTTGAGTACATTAAGTATAAAAACTTCCTCAGCATTTCAATGTGCCTTAATGGATCATTATTCAAATTCAACTTCAGCATAAGTCACGTCACCCAGCATAAGTCACGTCACCACTCTAGCGTTATTTCTACTCATTACCCACTTATATAAAATTGATAAACGCCTGTAAACCTCAAGCTGACATCATCGGAGACGTGACGCTAATGACAAAGATCTCTATAGAGTATGACAGGGATCTCTATAGAGTATGACAGAGATCTCTATAGAGTATGAAAATGGTGGTCCAGGTCAACATTTATCAAAAATAAAAATAAAAAAAGACTGGAAGCCCAGCACACTGTACAAAGAACATAGTGCGTGGACTCAATTTTTAAAAAAAGAGTTTAGGGGATCCTGAAAGAAGGAACTCTCGCTAATTAGGTATGTGGAATGAACAGATCTAAGCACAAAAGAATCCGACAATTTGAGTTTCTGGGAGGGGTGGGGGGGGGGCTGGGATTTAGAAAAAATATCCGGCCTCATATGGATTTTAGAATATTCTTGCTCTAATTTATAAATAAAACGTTTAAAAAATTATTTTTAGGTAAAAGAAAAAAAAAATCCTGATTCGAAAGACAATCCAAGCCCCCTCCCGCCGAAAATTAAATGGTCAGTCCCTTATAAAGTGATCATGAATTTTAAAAGACTTGACCCTAAAGGCATACTAAGTATGATGTGCAAAATTTGGTTTGTCTAACAATTGTTGGGCTAGCAACTGTCCTTGAAAATCGGAAATGTCCCAAGGGCCAATTTTATCAACGCACAATACCATGCAGAAAATAGGCGTGTCTTATGCCGTTTATGAAACTTTATAATACGATACAACTATTAATATGTTTTGTCTTTGTTGTCTATCCCACGGCTTTATCACAGTGAATACAAGTTATTCAATCCCACGGCTTGATCACAGTGAATACAAGTTATTCAATCCCACTGCTTTAGCACAGTGAATACAAGTTATTCAATGTACCACAATTTAAACTGCCTTGTCATGTAGTCAAAATGGTTGACAGAGAAACCTGCGCGTCTTTTTTTTTTTACTGAAACCCATGTTCACACCTCTGTCAATGTTTTATAAATTCTTTCTAATTTGCAAGAATTTATACAAATAGAAACTGTCACGCAGACATCATTTGACTCGGAATGCACCTTTACACATTCAGTCGCAGATATGACACAAATCACGTATAAATGAAGCTACCTTAAATACAAAAACAGGCCGGTTAAAATACTAAACTTGACCATTGTCCAGAAAGTAGCACTCTAGGTTAAATAGGACAGAATTACGTCGTTCGGCATGTAGCTAAGAAAGCATAGATCAGGACGTCATTTATGAAGCGAAGATAGGAAATCATTACTAGGTTCTGTGCATACCAATGCCAAGTGGAGTTCAATGGGTCAACCTCATTGGGATAATGAATGCCAGTTTATAGAAATATTGGATAGCTTGGAATGTGTTTGACCGTCTGGACAAAGAGTTCGCTTTTAGGGAGTTATCGTAACCCGCAACATGGTCTTGCTTCGAAGCGAATGTCAGTTTTAGTCGCACGAAACAGGAACTTTATTTCCACAAATCATTAATTAATTAAAGTTTATATCTTTTTTTTTAATTATTTGCTTTGTTTGCAATTTTTTAATTTAATGTTTTAAAATTTATTTGTTTATGTAATGTTTCATTTTTTTTTCAACAAAATGCTGGCCTGTTCGCTGTTGAGACAACAATTACACTTTAGTCGAAACAATGACGTCAGTCTGTTATTTCCAACGTCGCCAAAAAGGCCAAATAATGACAGAAATTGAAACTTTACCCTGAAAACACTTTTCAGAACAGAATTGTCCTTTTCTCGAAAGTTGTTGAGAAAGAAGATCAAGCTCAAAATCTCCAAAATAAAAAGACACTTGGAGTACAGATACGTCATTAAAATTTAACTCTCTACTAAAAGAACCCAAATTAAAAAGAGCATGTTTTTAACTTTAAGTTACAGAATTTTGGAATTTCTAGACAATGAGTTTGAACTCGAGTTTTGGTCTCAAAATATTTCCAGAATACGGAACTTTGGCTGACAGTTTGAGAAATTAAGCTGAATAATTACTGTTGGCTAATTTAGAGTCCTCTGGAGAAAGCATCTTTATCTTACATATGTAATAAACATTTGCTGCGGAACTGCCACTGTCTAACGCGATATGGAAATACAGCCTTATCTGATGCGTTTAAGAAATTCTGCTGCAGATGTGCAGTCGATCGATTTGATATGGAATTGAAAGCGTATTCGGCGAAGATTGATCATATGCTGCGGGAAATGCCACTTGTAAACCATCAGATAAGGATGTTTCCTTGAGTTAAGAAAATGTACCGCAAAAGTTGCTCGCTAGCTTGAGGAAGTGCACGTATCTGTTGTAGGTTAAACAATCGACATAATAGCTACCGGCTAACTTGATATGGAAATGCATTACTATCGTGTAATTAACGAGGAGATTGTGATTCAGAACCGCACCTGGCTAACCTGATATGGAAATGAAGAATCATCTTGTTGGTTAAGTTAAACCTTACTGCTGCATGACTATCACATAGATTAAAAAAGTGTTCTGCCGATCTACTGTCGTCTAACCTGATAGAGAACTCCAAACTTAGACGCTTGTCCTGCCGCAACGTTTTTGCACATTTATTACATTGCCAAGCACATTCATTTTTCAAGACATTGTGCGTTTTATCTTCTCAAGAAGTGTGCACCTGGTTTAAGGGCAGAAAATCTAACTGCGATATGCAAAGAAACACATGTTCCGAATTTAAATGCCCCGATAGCATAGTCGAATAGAAAATATTGTACCATAGTCATATCTGTAAAATAATAATAAAAGTACCGCGGACAAAAGGTATAGTTGTTTGCCAGCCCCTCCTGGTTCCTGGTCCTCTGACTGAGTATTGTCTTTCTACCGAGTAACAATACTAATATAACTCGGAGGTCAAACTAGTTCACAAATAGCACGCAAGAAAGTGAAAGAGGACCTTCTTTCTTCTCATGCCAATTTCATACATAGACCCCATCAATATGTAAAGTTTGTACATGTACACAATGTACAGCTGACTTTTATATTACGGTTGAGAAAACACTACCTACTCTTATAAGAAATTATTTCGAGGGCAACACAAAATTAAAGATCTTTCAGACCGTTTTTCCACTGTATAGGAAGAATAATAACAGACCTTCATCAAACCTTGGATTCTTGCCGGGACACCTTGGTCCATGCTATACGCGCGGTTGAGTACAGGCTTATATTGAAGAGGACACTTAGGGCTGATGACGGATTATTCCAGAGGCAACATACAAATGATTAAGTAACCTTGTCTTCTTTTCCCACACTGTCATTGCTCGTTTATTTTAAGAATTTAAAATGTTTATATTTGCCTTTAAATTTTTTTTAACATCTTTACCTTTTATATTTGATCTTGTAAATCTACATGTTTCCGGGTTGTTGTTTTTTTTGTTGGAAGGATTTATCTTCCTACATTTTTTATTTTCTTATCAATCTGTTATCTTTTACATTTTTAGACATTAACTTTTAACTGGCACTATATAGTCAGTATGTGGTGACGTGCCGTTTCAACACAAGAATGATATAAAACATATCATTGGACGTCATTATAAACCAAGCACAAAGGTAGTGGCACACCTTTTTTGTGGCCGATGTTATTTGAAACTTCAAAGTAGAAGGTGGGGACTCCACAACTTAGCCTCATTGTTCTGTTGACAGAAAAGGCTGACATCATGTTAACCCGCCTGTCCGTACATGCATCTGTTTTTTTTTTTTTTTTTGGTATTTCCTATGTCATTGAAGGAATCGACTCGCAACTTTGGAGTATAATTGGAAAATGTTTCTACAATCAGAAAAAAAGTGTTCACAACTTTGATATTTGTCATTCTAATGGAGCTTTATGTACTGGTGAGAGTGGATTGGTTGAGTTGATGGTGTGTGTATGTGTGTGTGTGAATGTGTATGCAGAGGTTTTCGCATTTTTATTGAGTAAAGACTGATGCAGAAGAGTGATGCTTAACTAGGTTTTTGGTTCTACCTTTGGATCTAAATATAACATGGAACAATGCACTTCTCAATCTTGAAATGCCAAAACATACATTAAAATGAAGTTGTTTTAATACGGGTTTTGGCTTAAAGAATCACATTTTAGGTCACCATTGAGAAATCCATCATGCACAATGGAATCGAGATAAGGAAGAAAGTATGAAAGAATAAACAGAAAAGCAAACAGAAAAAAAAAGATTACGGCTGATTTTCTTTTAAAATTATTCTTATAAATAATTAATTTAGTTATTTTAATGTCAAGATACAGTCGTGTTTTTATTGGATCTTACAAGTTTTAAGTTGCACTTACATACATGCTATATATCAGAAACTGTCCTACGGCTTCAAGAAGGTACATCTGATTTTCCTCAGACGGAATTATTATTAAAAACACTAAACGCAGTAGACTGTTAAGATATACCAGAAAAAGTCAAATTCTACCTTGATTTCTCCATCATCTACCGCGATTACATTAAATACTAATACGAAAAAAAAGAAGAAAAAAAAGAGTGGAAATAACAGATCGGATCTTTCCAATACAAATCCCTTCAGTATGATAGCAGTCATGTTGCACCTAGGTAGGGTTCTCTTCCCTTAAATTTGGTGCAACAGCCATAATTCTAATTAATGGCTCTATTATTTAACCATATATGTTACACTGAACGTGTGTTAACTGAAATACTGACGACTGTATAATGTCTAGATTGAACTTCCATGCGAAAGTTTGTACAATTTCGCTTACAAATCCAAACAAGAGCCAGCTCATTTATGGGCCTGAATATCAAAAGGAGGTCAACAGAGTGCGAGAAAGCATTGAAGGAAACTACTTGTTAGATTTTAATTCAAAGTATTCTTCAGAAGACTAGGTGCAATATTTGGTACTCATGAAGGAGGTTACATTAGTAATAGCAATATTGGTACTTATGAAGGAGGTTAAATTAGTAATAGCAATATTGGTACTTATGATGGAGGTTACATTAGTAATAGCAATATTGGTACTTATGATGGAGGTTACATTAGTAATAGCAGTTCCTTATATAGAAAAGGTTCAAAGATTAGAAAGATTACTTTGGGAGATTACAATCGAGCATATGTATCCCAAGAAAGTTTAGTCAATGGGATCATATGGCCGCCAAAAATCTGTTTGCTTATGAACTATGAAAGAAGACTGCAGTTGATTTCACACTTGAACGTGTAGCAATTAATGGTATACCTACATGGCAATAAGAAACTTAGTGAAAAGAGCCTTACATTCACGTGGGAAAAGCATCAGTTGTGGGAGTTGAGTGTGTGGGTTTAGTGATGCTGATGAGATACATTGAAAGTGTGGGAATGCAGCAGAATTGTCCTAAATAGTAACGCACATCCATTGTAATTATTCTGCATTTTGGGGTTCATTACTTTGTACATGTAAATGCTCATAAAAATTGATACTTTTTCGGTGCCTTGTTTGTTTTACACAATGTTCCATGGTCCATGATTGAGTTAAGGAATATGTAGGATAAATCTTGCAATTTCATACATCTACTTAAATCTGCATTTCATAATGGAAATAAAAGCTTCTAAATGATTAATGTTGAGTGGTAGGTACCACCAAATAAAGAATCGCTGATCTGAAATGCTAGTGGAAGACGCCATATCTATATAACCCTATCCGAGATGGAAGACATAATAGTATGTTCTATCTTTCATCAGCAAAGGTAAATTCAGATCTAAATGTTACTTTATTGCCAAAAATTTCAAGCAAAAAAAAAAAAAAAAAAAAAAAAAAGGTATCTAGTGTTCTAGTATTTCATCGTCGGAGATTGGATTGACTTGGATTTTCGAAAGATAAAGCCATCAGGACATTTGCCATCTAAAAAGAGAATGAAACCAGGTCTGTGTTTTGGAATGCTCTAACCATGACCTTGTTTCACATAAATCATTGGTTTGCCGTTTGGGTGAATTGGTATGTTTCATGTCGCCAAAGAGAAATTTAGGTAATAAATGAATAAAGTTAATACATCATATTGATTTTCTGTTTAGAAGTGAAATAGAACGAGTTTCAATTAGAAATAAATTTGTGAAATAGTTTTTCCTGTCTGATTCAACCAATGCCGTTATCGCATAAACAACAACCTTTTTTAGGTCGTGAAATCTCCATCAGAACTGGTTCCTTTGGTCAGACAGCGAAAAGGCATCCTAACTAGTCAGACAGCGAAAAGGCATCCTAACTAGTCAGACAGCGAAAAGGCATCCTAACTAGTCCTACCCTTTAAACCAAAAGAAAAGGAGTCCCAATAACCAACACCAAACAGTACACGCTATTGTAGGATGGAAGTCGTGGGACTTTAAACCGAGATATGACCTCTAACGTTTACGGACCATGTCGTGAAAAGTAAGAAAGCTAATTCCAAGTCAATGGTGAAACACTGAAATAATTTTAGGATTACTTGTGTAATATCAGATATATAACTTATCGCAAAAATGTGTGGCCAACAAGAGAGTATTATCAAATGATCATTAATTCAATGAATTAGTTTATTCTGCTATTGTAACAGTATGAGCGGATACACACATAAGGAAAAATAGTGGTGTTAAAACTGAAAAAGTGATACAAATAAGAAAAGACAGTAAATATATATAATCGTCCATATCACACACACACACACACACACACACACACACACACACACACACACACACACACATATATATATATATATATATATATATATATATATATATATATCACATACATACATGTACACACAGACAGACTAATAAGAAGTCCGTCGTCATGGAAGGGTCTAACGTTATGGTCCCAGCTTTACCCTCACGATTAGATGTAAACTGAGTGCACCAAAATAATAGGATAACCCTATGCCCGGTGTCTATCCATGCCTTACATTGGCCCTTTGTCTTCAGATAGTTACTTGCCCAAGTAATGGGCATGTTGAAATTTTGTTAGATAGTTACTTGCCCAAGTAATGGGCATGTTGAAATTTTGTTAGATAGTTACTTGCCCAAAACAATGGTCATGTTTAAATCTTTTTAGATAGTTACTTGCCCAAAACAATGGTCATGTTTAAATCTTTTTAGATAGTTACTTGCCCAAAACAATGGTCATGTTTAAATCTTTTTAGATAGTTACTTGCCCAAATAATGGGCATGTATAAATCTTTTTAGATAGTTACTTGCCCAAGTAATGGGCCTGTTGAAATATATTTAGATAGTAGACAAAAATTCTTCAGGGTAAGTAGATTTTTTTGCATGGGACAAGCGCTTCTTCAAAAGCCACTAGGTTCTAGCTTGTTGTGTGAGAAATTTGTTTTCCGAAGCACTGAGTGTTCTTCAATAAATCCTGCTCGCAAACAAGCCAGACAAGATTTTGATAAGTCTTGTTTAATATTATTCAAAGTTAATTCAATCGTACTAATTAACAAGGATTATACATTATTTTACAAGAGACCCTAAAATTATTCGCACAAGTCTGGTTTGGATCAGATTTCAAGTTATTTTTTCTTCACTGATAAAAAGCGAAAAGTTCAATTTAATAAAGAAGCAAACATTTTAATTTACATGTAAAGATCAGAAACGTAAGTTGTCACAATAATCGAACCAGCTGAGAAGCATAACGATTTACACTTCAAAGATGATTGATTTTTGTAATAGGTTTCTGACTACTGAATCGTTCAAACGGTAAAAAGGCTCTAAATCTCTTTACGCTATATCAGTCTTCATCAGTACGACATAAAATGCGCCGACGTGAGATAATGTGTGTGGTTTCGGCCTATCATTATTCTAAAATAAAACTTCCTTTATTTCCAAAGCAGTCAGAGTATGTCGACTAAGTTTTTGACAATGACATCTGAGATTTACGGCCTCTTGGTTTTACTCTACCATCAAGATCTTTATATAAACAGTTTTATGTTCGCAGAGGCATTGAATCAGTAATTGCTTTTTGATACACATCTATTAACCAGGAAAGTATTCCATGCTGGGTCAGTTTAACACAGTGACTCCAGATATACTGGTGATAAATATGGACTAGTTACAACCTTTTGCTACCGAAGATGGGGAAGTAATAAACTCCAAAACAAAACTGCTACATATATAAAAAGTGACATTAAAAAAACAAAGTTCGCATCGTGTCGATTAAGAATTCTACCAAGTTTCTAAATAGTACAGTCCATCTTTAGTGCAACAGGAGAAGATGCACTATGTTACAAACACAAAATTAAACATGAAGACAATCAGAATCGAATCGTGTCCTATTTCGTCTTCGACAACACGGGGGGAATGACTCCTCTTCAGCTATATGCATGGCTAATGTATCTCCGCGTTAAATGGGAGAAATTACCCCCCCCCCCCGTTTCTATGTTAATATTTCCGGGAATCGTGGTATGCAGTGTTTAGGTACATTTCCCCCTGAATTTAATTCAAAGAAAGATCGACAGTAAAATTCAACCCAGTTTGTTTTACACACGTAGACACGAAATTTATTAGATGCAAACCCCTTAATTTCACGAATAGTCTTCAAGGGCTCGCGTTAATCGCATTTTACAATTTTTCTTTCGTTTTTAGTAACAGGGCGCACAAGACTGAGTTTTAACATTTTTTTTCTAATGCCTCAGAAATATTTGGTGATTATAATGGAAATAGTAAAACGTTTACTTCCTGACGAAGGTAACAACAGAGTTGTCTCAACATGGTACAGTGACACCTGTATGAAGGGATACGACCCCTTATGCCAACAAAAATGTTGACTCTCAAAACAGGTGGTCTCTTATTACAGATCATTATATTATATGACAATATTGATGAAAAATATGGTCTTTAATGACAGGCGGTCTTCCAAAACAGTGATTTTGCAAGTCTGAATTTACTGTATTACTGATTATTTCTACCTCTTATGTCATGTCTTTGCTCAATATATACCATATTGAATTTCTCGTGAACAATTTATTTTGCGAAAAATATTGAAGCAAATCGATTTCGTGTCAAATATTTGTATACAGTTTTAATTTGATCATCGTAATGCAAACTATCATGCAATCTTGCATAACACGTGATTATTAGACCGTGAAATCAGCGTTGTGATTAGAATTAGAACGAGAGCAAAATTAATAATTTAATAAAAAAATAACAAAATGACGTCAAAAAAGGGTTAAAGCCATTTCCACTGTTGCATTGTATTTGCTTTATTATGAGCCGAAATCTATATTCGTGAAGATGCACTGCTAACTGGGTTTTTCAAATCAATTGTTCGCAAGTTCAGCAAATCAAGTGGATCGGCATCGAATACAGTTTGGCGGGCCATACAATTCTGTTATTACTAATAGATCCAACAATGTTAAATCTTAGACTTTCAAGGACGTTTGGTTTCAGCGATTCTTCAAGAGATTAACTCGTGATGGTTGCAATTTCAACATTGTCTTAGCCATTATGAACCTGTCAGTATGCATGTATTAGTGTTTAACGTCAACTCAGCAAAAAAAAAAAAAAAAAAAAAATCTTTTAAAAAATTAAGATAAATTAAGATCTACAAGATAAAAGATAAAAGCAAAGATGCCCAGTATTCCGTAAAATGTATAAAAACAATAAAATGTAAAGGCAAAAAATATAAAACCCCTAAAATATACTGTCATAACTTGTTAAACAGACCGAACTCCCCAAAAAAGTTCAAGACTTTTCCCTGGTGGAACACAATCATAAAGACCCATCCGTGAGTTCACATCAAAAGACCTCCAGAGGCCTACTGGAACATCTCTGATGTGAGAATGTATCCGGCTGGAACATCTCTGATGTGAGAAGGTATCTGGCTGGAACATCTCTGATGTGAGAATGTATCTGGCTGGAACATCTCTGAAGTGAGAATGTATCTGGCTGGAACATCTCTGATATTATAATGTATCCCGCTGGAACATTTCTGACGTTGTGAGACTGTAACTGGTCGGAACGCGTGCATTAGTATCAATCAGATATTTTGTCCAATACGACATTGCGTCGGAAAATACATTTCGTCGAATTCTCTAAAATTCTCCCAAGTTAGAAGATAAATAAAACGACGAAATAAGTTACGAGAATGTCAACACTGCAATTTCGTCGACACACGATGAAATTTTTTTCGAAGAAAATCTATCGACCATTGAATATTCAAGAAATGGTCATTTTCGACAAAATGTCGCATTCGACGAAATGTTGTTCGACGAAACACTTCACCTTCCTTTATCATAGAACGGAATTATTTGGTATTCCACCGACAAAAACAAAATTGTGGATTCTGCAATTTGTTCTATAAGAACTTTCGTTGAGAGAGAGAGAGAGAGAGAGAGAGAGAGAGAGAGAGAGAGAGAGAGAGAGAGAGAGAGAGAGAGAGAGGTGACTTTTAGCGGTATTAGAATTACTAAGTACACTTTCAACAGACAGCAATATTCACCTTCAACAGATCATGCACAGAAGCCGAATCATAATGTTATTTTATACGAACACCTATTATAGTGCTCGAAGTCATAAATACTGCCACATGCTGCTTTAAATTTAAACTGATGGTTAAGTTTGGTTCTATCTACAGTAGTGGTTCCCAAACCCCGGGTCGCGACCCAAATGAGGGTGGCGAGGACGCTCCCGACCCTATACTGGTACTGCATTTTGGGTAGCAAAAGACGGTATTTAGGATCGCGATCAAAAAAGTTTGGGAACCACTGATCTACAGCAAAGATGCACACTGAAAACTGAAACGGTAACCGATATAAACAAATGGGGTCTTGACCGAGTTCTTCGATATTTCGTCCAGTACTCTGGAAGAGACATTTCTCATAACTGGTCCTAGGTAGTACACGAGAGAGAGAGAGAGAGAGAGAGAGAGAGAGAGAGAGAGAGAGAGAGAGAGAGAGAGAGAGAGAGAGAGAGAGAGAGATTGAATTACATTGCCAACGACTATTGTAATGAGTCTAGACTCTTTTGTCGTTTGTCATTTGACATTAAAGTACTGTATTTGTTAACATATATTCTTTTAAATATTATTATAACCATCGAAAGTGTCATTCATATATTTCCTTTTGATACACTTGTAGTAAACAACGTAGATTAAAGGTCTGCCAGATAATAATTTTGTTTACATTTCACAGGTGTTTCTAGAGGATTGTTTATAAACACATTCCCGCGCTGTGAAGGATCGGCTACTGAGAGGACAGCATACCTGACAAAGTGAGAATTAAACATATCACACAGTGATACATATATCTGACCTCATTAAGGACAGTTATGAACTCTTAATATATCACGAGACAGTAACATTTTATATATATATATTTTGGATTAGGTCGAAAAAATATTGTGAACTATTTTGTGATTGCAATTATTCGGAAAACAAATACACATATAACATAATAAATGAATGAAGCAATGAAATCAAGTTAATAAATTAAAATAAAGTACCCGGCAAAATGACGTTTTATCCAGTGTAGAGTATTGAGTTATTGCATGATATATGGAACAGCTGGTTAAATATAGTAGGTTGTACACTAGGACAGAATGGAAGACTTTCAGATAAATGCTTTGCTGAAAACCAAGCAAAAGAATAACCAATCAAACAATCAATCAATTGCTTTTTTGTGCGTTAACCTGGTTGATAATTTAAGTTTAACTTGCGATTTAATATTACCATAATACACCTGCTGTACAGCCTACTCATATTTGGCAACGACATTGTTCTCACAATGATATGATTTCTATAGAGAGAGCAATACGGTTCAAATGAGACGTATAAAGTACACTTCTCATATTGTTCCATGCAGTATTTCTATTTCGAAGAGTATTGGTGATTTGTGGCTCAAAACAAATATTGGCAGGCGATGAACTTTTCCCTTTTCCAACTACTCCTCTAACAAAGTGCTATACGAAAGACAGTTTTCCACACTTTGTGGATCGGATCCACTAGAGTCTTGTACTAGTTTAGGATCCACTGGTGTCTTGTACTAGTTTAGGATCCGAGGGATGTCTTAAGGATAATATAAAAGTAAGAACCAGTAGAGATGACCTCCCGATTAAAGGATACAGGAATGTATTCGGGAGGGGGGGGGGGATGAAGTAAGCGGGAAACATAGAAACGTTTCCTAGAGCAAGTTTCTCTACAGATAGATGGTTACAATTGTGCCATGGGAATGCTTACACTGTACGAGATTTCCGGGGACTTTGGCCTCTGGACCTCCATCAGGGCTTCCGTCCCACTGAACCCTCGCCTACTTGTTTATAATTCCCCCTAAACAATATTATATTCCTGGATCCGCCCATCTTATATATATATATATATATATATATATATATATATATATATATATATATATATATATATATATATATATATATATGAGATTCGACGATTTCAATTTTTAACATTTGATAAATGAGCGGTGTGAAAAAAATTTCATTGTGGCGACACACATTACAAGATTAAATACATACATACATACATACATACATACATACATACATGCAACTTATACGTACACCATTATCAATCAATTCATTTCCTGTTCTATTCATCCTTGCACAACCGATCTATCTGCATACATACATACATACATACATACATACATACATACATACATACATACATACATACATACATACATACATACATACATGCATGACATTTTCACTACTTACCTCTCCTTCTTTTGTATATGAGAAATCCTATAATCCCAAGAACAAGCAAAACTACGGCCAAAGTGCCAAAGACACTGGCCACTACAATTACGGCTACATCTGGACAACTGGACTCCGCTGCAACCGTCGGAATGATCAAATAAAGAGAAATAGCCAATACACAAAATCCACAAACCATGGTCTTTACTTTCAGGATACAAATTAGCTCTTGCGTCCAGAGGGGCTATAGGCCAAGCCTACTATATTGTTTCTTGCATTAATCCGCACCTATCTATCGGTCAGAAAATTATACATCATATCCATCACACCTGGAACTTGGGACACGTGCAAAATTAATTTCAATATTTCTTAAAGCAATACGATTTCTGTGGAAAAGTATTAACATGTGTGTCGATCATATATCTCCCTTTACCTGTCGCTTCCCAAGCTGTATGCACCTTGAGCTAAACTAAATATACACAACAGTAGTGTAACGCAGTCCACTGATTCGATGCAATTAGAGGAATGCGAGCAAACGTTCCACACCGCTAAGCACAGGTCTATAAAGAGGAGGAGGGGGGGGGGGCCTCTCAAATAATCCAATACATTAAGTTTTTATTATTTGGATGACTGATTAAATCTTTTTATTTTCATGATCAAGCCCTCTACGGTCCGTAGTGCTTGTTTTCTGTTCCAGAGCCGGCGTAGATTGTTCGACATGTGAAAATACCTGGCATTCCATGAGCGGACGAATAACTAGTATTGATCAAACGAGTATGTGCTACGTTTGAGTTTGAATCAAGGTAGATAAGTCCCATACCTTTATAGAGCTATCCCTCTAGGTAAACACCATAAGTAATTTCCACAGGTAAGTTTGAGACGGAGAAAGAAAATAGAATAGGGACAGAACATAGCATGTCAGGTGTGCCTGAGGAAAAACCTTACGCAAAGTGTGTAATGAGATAGTTTAATATTTAAGTTGGGATGGTGTTTTACGCGGCTGATATCTGATATTGTATGTCGTATAAGGATAAAAATCCCAGGCCAAATAATTTGTACAATGTCTGACACTCTTATTTGGAAGGGCATGAAACACATTGACATCTGTGTTGAAAAGAATTGGTTGTCGCAATTTATCAAACATCTGTTGTCCTTTTGAAGTTGCGAGTTACGAAGAAAGATATAAATGGCAGTTTCGTGACCATAAGTTTCCACATAAAGCTGAAGACAAATAATATCGGGGTAAAGAAAACTGGCGTTATTTTTTCCACGCGTTTTGAAACACATCATGGATTCTGATACATTTCATGAAATAATTTTTTTTTACAAATTTTATTATTTAAAAAAGCAATACATCACGTTTTGAAAAGATGAACTATCGGAAATGGTAATTTGTTTCACTTAATTGTTCCTCATATTTTGATGAAAAAGGGATTGCGCGATCATGCATGCGAGCTTGAATGCTGTAGCCCAACTCCAACACTAATTAAAACAGATACTTAAAACCATTATATATATATAAATATATATATATATATATATATATATATATATATATATATATATATATATATATATATATCCTCACAAATTATTACTGTGTAATTTTTTTGTGCATTCGACACATTTAAACATGTTTGGACGTACTTATCATTATCTCATGGACCGCAGTAAGTATTCTTCTCAAATTTTCAAAAGCACCGAATTCAAAGAGAAAATGGAATTAATCCTCAACCTCCCGACTGTTAACACACGTGTCACACTCTCTCATTACGATCCCATATCTTCCTGTTTCTACCCGTACATATTGATAAGAAACTCTTCAACAAACGTATCCACGTAGTTCTATGCTTTTCATTAAGTATGACAGTTAACTAATTTTCCAAATCTACATTGGATTTAAAAGACTTTTCGTGGAATGAGCCAATGCTGATTTCAATTCAGTAATAAAAACGTAAATTTAATCATAGCATGGATCCATATGATAACAAGGGCTTTACCTCACATGCCACAGATGTAAATACTCTTAACTTGCGATGTTAGGAGATATGAGAAGGCCCTACAATAAATTTAGAATTCGTAAAATGTGTTCTTTTCTTTGTGTATTCTTCCGAGAATCACGAACGACGATAGATTCAAATAAGGTAACAGCATACTCTAGTTGTCAGTCATAATTTAATTTTTAGAGATATCTTGGCGGTTACATTTTATATACATATCTCTAATCTTGGCTCGAAAACTAATATGGTGAATTAAACAACGACAGAGTAACGTAAGTTGCAACATATTAAGTAGTTGAAAAAATCTACATACTCACCCAGTGGTCGCTCGAGGGTTCGAGGCGCCCGGGGGCAACGTTCTTTAGTGGCGCACCTACTTTGCAACAGAGAACAGTTTTTATGTCCGTTGCCAACCTCCATGCCCCCTCCCCATCTAAGCCCCGGTTACAGCTGCAAAAAAAAGAAGCTCATGACGGCGCTCCCCCCTCGCCCGGCGCCCAAGGGCAATTGCCCCACCCCCTCGCGCCTCCACTGTACTCATCCCCGTAATAGTGGACTTTCTTGTTCTCCTCTTTTTATACATTTTCTCTTAAACATAAAAGAATGAGATACTTAGTTATTTATTTGACTGAGATACTGAGTTATTTATTTGACTGAGAAATTAGCAGGAGCATCAAATTAGCGACTCTGTGATGGACTGGACGCCGCCAAGTCGGATGTTCTGTAGGTAGTGGTACCATCTAAGATTTATCATTATCTCATGGACCGAAAACTTCTAAGCCTCGTCATAATAAAGAATTATTTTATCTTCCCTCGCTTTACTGATTAATAAACATTACGTTAAAAATACTATATTTATGTACACGGAAATTTCAGCTACAGGCAGTACTAGTGACTCATTTAAAATGTATTGGATTAGTAAGGCAATTAGTGGGAAGACTACATACTTTAGATCCTCACATATTGAAAACGGAATGGGTGGGTTGGTGTTTACAGCTTCCAAAATGGACCCAGATTTACCATCATGAATGTGTCACGCGTTTTGTAGCTGGTTAGTGTTATCTCAGCTTTTAAGATAATAGCGAAGAATTATGTACATTTGTATTTACTCCGCCGCTATTATTGTTGTTGTTGTTGTTATTATTATTATTATTATTATTATTATTATTATTATTATTATTAGTAGTAGTAGTAGTAGTATTTCCACGAATATTGTAGTACACTCCGCCTATCCATCTGTCCGTTTGTCCGTAACTTTATCTCTTCCAAAACCCTTTAGCAGAAATTACCAAGCTTGGTAGATGAGTTAACCAAATAGTAAACATAATAATTTTTTCTCCCTTCCCCCGGGGATCTTAGAAGGGGTTCAGAGGTCAGATACACAAAAATTGAAATTACTGACATTTTTATGTACATTTTTTTGGACCAAAACTTTGTAAAAGCAGCTATAATAGGAAGTTATATAATATATGAATTGCAGGTTTTTTTTTGTTTTTTTTTTGTCATTACTCATCGGTTACAGGCGGGAGGCGGTTAACTGGAGGCGGGGGTGCGGCTGATTGGGGTCGGGGTCTTGGAAGGGGGTGGTGTTGGTGGTGTTGGATTGGAAGGAGAAATGTAATCGATGTTGCTGAAGGTATTATTGATAATGATTTTGTGTTAACTTATATGCAGTAAATACATTGCTGAGTCATAGTCAGTCAAGCACAAAACTGCATCAGTCTCGCAACATTCTGTATGCATTTATCGATCTCTAAGTGTATATGGGCACCAAAACAAGAACGTTCATCGTATCTACTACTACTACTACTTTGTCTTAGTTTCATGTTTTTCTTCTTATTTCGCCTCTTCTATAATAACCATTATTATACGAGCAGAATTAAAATCTTTGCAGATACCGTAATTTGTTATCTCCCGTAGCCTGACCATTAGGTGTAACGTATGTCAGGTAGGACTAATCGTGATTATTTACGTATGTATCACTGATTTATCATCAACTTTAATTTTTATCTTAACTTGTTTTATTTAAATGCAAGATACTCTGATGATTAAATTGCGCGCCTTATACCATCTCCGTACTTTGCGGGTTCGGGGTTGTAGAATAGGCCCAATGCATGCTCGCTGCATGTCGTAAGAGGCGACTGAATGGAGGCAGCCTGTTTTACCGTGGGTTGCGTCCAGTGTCGTTGGAGAAGAGGATCCTGGTAGTTGAGTAGAGGAGAGGCCGATGGTTGCCACTTCAATGCAACACACTACTTTGGCCTCAACTTCACAGCTAGATGGGTAATAAGAAGGGTCCGGTCTAATCAATCGGTTTGTCACGCCAAGATTCAGGGGCTATGTTTTGCATGCAGTTTAAAAGTGACCCTTGCGATTAATCAACATGGTGTTGTTCACCAAACTTGACAAAGGACATAACCTCTCAGGACGGTGGCAAGGGTCAGTTGAGTAAAGTTTCTACTTTGCATGAGTATATCTCCCTGTGTAGCCCTGACACGAGAAACGCAATAAATGAGCGTAAATCTCGGTCCCCTTCTTAGGCTCCAAGGCTAGTGGGGAGCGTAGGTGACGAATTGTTTAGCATGCCACTATGGGGAAACCAACCAAAATATCAACCAACGCTGGGAAAACCAACCAAAATATCAACCAACGCTGTCACATCTGGTCTCAACAGGACCAGAAATAATTCAACCAGTGACTCGGATGAGGATACTCGTCCGAGTCGGAGAAATTAGTCACGATTTCTCATCATCGAATTGAATGATGAGAACCAAAAGCTAACCAAGCTGTTACCTTTTGCTTTTGTGATAGCCAAAGCGCTTCAAGAAATGTAAAATTAACTTAATTCGGGCCAGCTACTTGTAGAATGTATTTGCAAAGCTCATTTTGATAATCTACTTCGCTCAAAGCGGTTTGTGGAGATACCTATTACCACAAAAAGTTTTCAACTCGTCAAGAGGTGTTGTTCAATCTAGAGATTTGGATGGCCGCAGTGAGGCTGAGATGCTCGAAAATCTCAGCTCTCAGAACGTCCCACATGTAAAACGAACCAACATTCGCCGTAACGGCAAGTTGATTCCCACAAACACTTACATACTGGCGTTCAACTGCGCCACTTTACCTGCATCGAGCAAAGCCGGATTCTTGAAGATCTGTGTCGAACCTTTCATTCCTAATCCGTTGCGGTGCTTCAGCTCCCAGAAATATGGCTAACACAAAAATGTCTTCAAGAGGAAACCAGTCTGTCCCAGATGCGGGCAGGAGGGTCATGATGTATCGTCCTACTCAGAGAAAATATCTTCTGTGAATTGCCGGACAGAACATTTCTCATACTCTACAGTCTACAGACTGTCCTAAGTGGAAATCAGAGAAGGAGATCCAACGTATGAAATAGGAGAAAGGCACCGGCTTTCCTGAGGCCAGGAATTGTGTGGAAGTCACAGCCCCACTTAAGACAGTTGGCAAATCTTAAGCCAGCGCTGTGAAGTAGAGAAGAAACGTTCACAAATACTGTCTGCACCCAGACAAACATTACATGGCCACAAGGTCAAACCAAATTCACAGTCCTGACGCCACCAAACCCGTATTAGTAGCTACTCAAACCGATAGCAAAGTAGATAAATCAAATAATCAGTGTGACAATGTAGCAATTAGGATATATAATGCTAAAAAAAAAAAAAAAAAAAAAATAAAAAAAAAAAATAAAAAAGAAAGAAAGAAAAATCCAAATCCAGCCCATGATAAGAGCAGCAACCCACTGGTCCCAGTGGATGTAGAGGCAATGTGCCACAGAAGATTCGCATCTCTCCTACCGAGAAACCAAAGGAGCAGCAGACCTAATTAATTATGGAGGTAGTCATACCGGCGGTATAACAAGTATCAACATATATCAAAATATGAGCAATTAAAAACTATATAGTGACATTTTCTCATTTGATGGCAAATTTGATCACAAGCTCTCGAAACAGAGTACCCTCTATCTGAAAAAGTTTTAAATATATTGCAATTTTGATAGCGTGTTTGCAATATAGAGGTGGTTTTCATTTTACGATGTGATTGTGAGTTTGCAATATAGAGGTGTTTTTAATTTTACGATGTGATAGTGAGTTTGCAATATAGAGGTGGTTTGACATTCATTTTACGATGTGATAGTGAGTTTGCAATATAGAGGTGGTTTTCATTTTACGATGTGATAGTGAGTTTGCAATATAGAGGTGGTTTTCATTTTACGATGTGATAGTGAGTTTGCAATATAGAGGTGTTTTTAATTTTACGATGTGATAGTGAGTTTGCAATATAGAGGTGGTTTGACATTCATTTTACGATGTGATAGTTAGTTTGCAATATAGAGGTGGTTTGACATTCATTTTACGATGTGATAGTGAGTTTGCAATATAGAGGTGGTTTTCATGTTACGATGTGATAGTTAGTTTGCAACATAGAGGTGGTTTTCATTTTACGATATTGTACAGGATTCAGTCTCGACAGAAATATATAAATCATGGAATTTTAAAACGCTTATGGTATATTTTATAATTTTTTTATTCTTGTAAAATATAATCAAAATAAATTTAATTGATAAACTTTGCATATAAATATTATGAATTGTTTGTATGTAGGTGTATATGTTATCAATCTTAAATTCAGTTTATAAACAGCTGTTTTATTTGACAAAATAATTGTTATATACACCATCTTCAATCATTTATATGTTACAAACTCTTTAATAAGTTTGGGAGTTAAGAGAGTATGGAGACTGGAGAGCCCTCTGATATCGCACCAGGGAAACCTCCCAAAAGTCCTGTACTTCCACCACTTTCATAAATATATCTGCCGCCATAATATAATAGAATTCCCAAAGTTTAAGGGCAAATGTGGTGTCCAACGGGAAATCCTATGTTAAAAGTGTCCATAGGTTGAACACGTGGGATATGATTTGGGGTCAAACGGGAATTTAACATGTGGGAGATGATATGGGGTCAAACGGGAATTTAACATTTGGGATATGATCTGGGGTCAAACGGGAATTTAACATGGGAAAAGTTTATGGGGTCAAAATTTAAAGAGTCAAACATTTATAGGGTCAAACACGCCCTGTGTAGTGACCAGTAAACCCACATATACAATCCAACACGCCGTGTGTAGTGACCAACACCCAGTCATCTACTATCCAGCACCCGACCTTATGACATCAAGACGCCGAATGTAGTGACCAATAACCCCATATATACTATCCAACACGCCGTGTGTAGTGACCAATACTCAGTCATCCACTATACAACACCCCACATTATAACATCAACACGCTGTGTGTAGTGACTAATACCAAAAATATACTATCCAACATGCCGTGTGTAGTCAACAACACCCAGCAATCTACTATCAAACACCCCACATTATACCATCAACACACCATATGTACTAACCAATAGCCCACACATACTATCCAACACGTTTTGTGTAGTGACAAACACCCAGTCATCAACTATCCAGCACTCCACATCATACCATCACAATACCGTGTGTAGTGACTAATATCCCATATATACTATCCAACACGCCGTGTGTAGTGACCAATAACGCCAGATATAATATCCAACATGACGTGTTTAGTGATCAACACGCAGTCATTTACTATCCAACACCTCACATTATACAATGAACACACTGCGTGTAGTGACCTGCTGACTAGTGGCTATATGTGCATATCCGAGATTTATGTATAAAGCATTACCTATATCTCAGATAATGTTGGAGGTGTTAGTAAAGTTGCATATATTTTGCTGATGTTATAAATAGTTTCAATCAAGGGAGCCAACTCATAGTAACAATAAAATGGACTTGGCTAAAAGTAGTACTAAAATTCTGAAGCTGTACCGGACTTTAGCGGAGACTGAAAAAACTTCGGAAAAAAATGTAAAAAGAAATTGGCATTGACTAAATAAGTAGTACTAAAATTCGAAAACTTATACCGACATTAGCGGACACTGAAATAAATCAGAAAAAAAAGTAAGAGAAAAATTGGTCTAGACTGAAAGTAGTACTAACATTCCAAAACTGTACCGGATTTTAGCGCAGATTGAAAAAATCTGGAAAAAATGTAAAAAAAACAAAAAAAAACAAAAGAACATTGGTCTAGACAGAATGTAGTACTAAAATTCGAAAAACTGTACCGGGTTTCAGCAGAGACTGAAAAAAAAATATTTTAAAAATTGGCCTAGGCAAAAACTAGTACTAAAATTCTGAAACTCATACGGACTGTAACGGAGACTAAAAAAATTAGCGGAGACTGAAAAGAAATCCCGAACAAATGTAAATTTTTTGGCCTAGACCAAAAATTAAACTAAAAATCCGAAACTCATACGGACCTTAGCGGAGACTGAAACAGTCCGGAAAAATGTTAAAGGAATCGTCACGCAAGTCTTTATACCACCTTTTCAAAATCTTCTATTCTTTGCTGTGAGTCCATACCTCTTCCAGATACACTTCCAACTTTTCTTCATGACTCATCATCAAACATTTGTCGTGTTGTTTCTAACTAGGACGATCGATTTGACAACGATGATAATGTTATCTGGTGAGTTGTGTGATTATTTTAGCCCAGTGACGAGCAAAAAAGGAGACTAAGTGTTGTTCTTGTTCTGGCCATCTTGACATCCTGACTATAGTGTTGTCTTGTTCACTTGTGGTCTGTGACTTGCGTGACTATTTCTCACCTCCATTAACTTCTCTAGAAACGAAACGCATCGAAGCTCTCTTGTAACAGAGTATGAAGACTGCCCATTCATTAACTTACTTGACAGATATTTTCAAGGAAACAGTCAACTATGAACTGATGACTTATCATTATCTGTGAAAAGAAAAAAGAGAAAATGGATACCTGGGAACTTCATTACTTTCTTACTCACAGTTCGTACACAGCTTCTTGGAATCCAGAGGTGTGTGCTAATGATGAACGTTCACATCGAAAACCAAAAGACCTTCAAGCCTATGTCATCAACACGGACAACAGTCATTGACCAGGAACCCATTGAGTAGCCGTCTACTTTCCCAACGACCACAGTGTGGAATATTTTGATTCTTACAGATTATCTTCTCTGGAAGACGACATCATTGGTTTTATGAGGAGAAATTCTGTAGCTACTCAATTCAATAATCTGAGATTACAAGGATCAGATTCCATTGTGTGTGAATTTTCTTCATTAACGCAGTCTTGAATTTCCCTTTGAACATTTAGTGACTTGTTTTGATCGTGAGTACTCTAGAAATGATGATAAAATAGAAAGATGGTTTCTTGAACATTATGGCTATCTATTTTCTTTAGCACAGAAACGTAGTGTGCGTCGATTGCAAAATGACACCGTATTAAATCACTGGGAGTCTAGTTTGACTCCTCAAAATTGTCAACCTTGTAAATACGTTCATGTTTAATGTTTTTGATATTTGTAAATGAAGAGGAAGGGACTATCCCTTATCCTTCCTCTTTATATTAGTTTCGTTGATGATTCAGTGAGCAGGACTGATTAAAAAATGTTGATTTAGGAACAAAATAGTGCTGACTTGTTTTAGAGAAACAAAATATTTCTTTTGGACATACTCTTTAACATTCTCTCTGTCAATCTTTGGATTTTTCTAAGAGGGATGTTTTCCTTCACATCTGCGCCTCTGTTGAGTATTGATCACTACACACGGCGTGTTCGACCATATAAATTCTGACCCCATAAATTTTCCCATGTTAAATTCCCGTTTGATCCAATATCATCTCCCACGTCTTAAATTCCCGTTTGACCCCATATCGTCTCCCACATGTTAAACCTATGAACATTTTAACATAGGATTTCCTGTATGACCCCATTGCGTCTCCCGCATGTTAACCTACGGGTGCCTATGTACTTATCATTTGATCGCAATATTCACAGCTCTGAATACACTGCTAAACATTTTCAATACAATTTTGGAAACCTGCAACTTCCCACAGTCTAGGCGAGAAGCAACAGTGATACCAGTACCCAAACCTGGAAAGGACCAAACCTACCCTTCCAACTATCGTCCCACATCATTAACAAGCTGCGTTTGCAAAACAAACATTTATTAGAGAAACTTTCATAAAGAAAGAACATATAGTTGCCGTCATTTATCGACTTGGAGAAAGTTTATGACACCACATGGAAATACGGCATAACAAATGACATATTCAACCTGGGTCTAAGGGGCCGCCTACCTAACTTTATGTACAATATTTTGAAACATAGAAACTTCAGAGTTAAGGGAGGAATCAACCTTTCTGAAAGTTATCCTCAGGAGATGGGTGCACATTGGGGCAGCATATTGTCAGAAACCCTATTCAGCATAAAAATTAACAGCATAGTGAACTGCTTTAATCCAGGTACATTGTTGACTTTTGATCTGATATAGATCAAAGAATATGCACATTATTGAACATCAACTAAAGATAAGCATAAACAAAGTTCAGAAATGGGCAGAAGAAAACGGGTTAAGATTTTCGAAGAAAAAAACTAACAGTATGCACTTCTGCCGGTTTCATCGTATTCATGATGACCCAAAGCTCTATCTTGACGGTTGTCTTATTCCTGTTGTGGAAGAGAGCACATTATCCGGACTTATTTTCGACCGTAACTTACTTTTCTCACACGTATTAGATACCTCAGGGATAAATGTTAAAAAACTTTGGATTTAATATGAGTCGTGGCAAAGACAGATTGGGGAGCAGATCGGAAAGTCTTACTCCAGTTATACAGGTCCTTAGTAAGATCGAAACTTGACTATGGCTCGACTGTGTATCTCTTACCTGCAGATGCTTGATTCGATACACAATCAGGGACTTAGACTCTGTCTGGGCGCATTTAGAACTTCTATGTTAAGGCAAATCAACCATCACTTTAACTCAGATGAACGAAATTGGCTCTTCAGTATGCTACCAAACTATCTTCTAAATCCATCTAACCCCGCATACGATGTAGTGTTTAGGCCCAAATAGCAAACTATCTTCTAAATCCATCTAACCCCGCATAGGATGTAGTGTTTAGGCCCAAATAGCAAACTATCTTCTAAATCCATCTAACCCCGCATACGATGTAGTGTTTAGGCCCAAATAGCAAACTATCTTCTAAATCCATCTAACCCCGCATAGGATGTAGTGTTTAGGCCCAAATAGCAAACTATCTTCTAAATCCATCTAACCCCGCATACGATGTAGTGTTTAGGCCCAAATAGCAAACCTTGTACGTTCATAAACCAAACTTCATTCCACTTTTTGGAATACAAATTCGTCCTCACATGGAAACAGCAACAATCAATGTTGGAAATACTGCATAAATCTCCACCGTGGTCATCAAAGCTCCCAAAATAATATTTGATCTTCGTGAATTCAAAAAGTCCTCAACAAATCCTCTCCTTTTTCAGAGTAAATTCAATGAAATCAGAGCCTCCTATTGTAGCCATACCTCCCTGTATACAGTTCGAAAGATGGATACAAAGTTGGAGCTGCCATAGCGACACTCCATGGCACCATCTTAACCCATTTACCGGATAAAGCCTAAATTTATAATGCAGAAATTACAGCCATACTCAGAACTTTAAACTACGTTGAAACGTCTCAAAAAAGAAATTTCATCACCTATTTGGATTCCATTTCCACGCTGTAAGCCTTGCAGAATCGTAGCATCCGACAATCCGTTAATATCCCAGATATTAGAGAACCATGATGTTCTCATACAATCTGGGAAACGTACTCTGAACTGTTAGCTGCCTAGTCATTGGTATAAAGGGTAATGAAAGGGCAGACAAATTAGCCAGTTAATGAAAGGGCAGAAAAATCAGCCAGGTAATGAAAGGGCAGACAAATCAGCCAAAATTGCACTGTATTCGCCAGTCTCCGAATGCAAGATCCTATATGCTGACTTGAAATATTCTATAAATCAGCATGTTCGATATTTTTGGAAAAATATGTTGAATGAAAACTCCACAAACAAACTTCAGAACATCAAGCCAACTATTGGAGAGTGGCATCCCTCGTATAGAACAAATTTGCGAGATGACGTGATATTGTGCCGATCGCGTATCGGACACATATACCTGATTCATGCATATCTCCTAAAGGGTGAACCTCGACCGGAACGCATACCATGCCAATGTTCATTGACAGTGGAGTACATTCTTGTCGAATGTGTTAATTTCCACCCTGTGAGACGGAAGTATTTTTAGGTGAACTACTGCAAGAAACTGTACAAGGAGGTACCACCCGAGAAAATCTTGGAGTTTTTAAGGGAATGCAGTTTGTACACAAACTTTTAATCATGTCTTAAGGATTTTACATGTGTTACCTCTATCTGTCATTTTATATACATTTTACAGAATGTTAGCATCTTTACATTTTATATTTATCCAGTACTTAATGTTTACATTTATTTGGAAGGGTTTCACTTCCTTTATTTTTTGTGCAATTCATTTTTACATATTTCGAACTGTACCATAAGTTGGCACTACACAGCCACGTTTGTTTTGATGTGCCTTAAACCATTACTACATTCATATATTGGCTTAATTAAGGAGGTAGTCATACCAGCGGTATAACAGGTATCAACATATATCAAAATATGAGCAATTAAAAACTACATAGTGACATTTTCTCATTTGATGGCAAATTTGATCACAAGCTCTCGAAACAGGGTACCATCTATCTGAAAAAGTTTTAAATATATAGCAATTGTGATAGTGTGTTTGCAATATAGAGGTGGTTTTCATTTTACGATGTGATAGTGAGTTTGCAATATAGAGGTGGTTTTCATTTTACGATGTGATAGTGTGTTTGCAATATAGATGTGGTTTTCATTTTACAATGTGATAGTGAGTTTGCAATATAGAGGTGGTTTTCATTTTACGATATTATACAGGATTTAGTCTCGACAGAAATATATAAATCATGCAGATTTTAAATTTTAAAATGCTTATGATATATTTTTTAAAATTTTTATTCTTGTAAAATATAATCAAAATAAATTTAATTGATAAACTTTGCATATAAATATTATGAATTGTTTGTATATAGGTGTATATGTTATCAATATTTAATTCAGTTTATAAACAGCTGTTTTATTTGACAAAATAATTGTTATATACACCATCTTCAATCATTTATATGTTACAAACTAGCACTTTAACACTTCAATAGAGCATAATGTATATTTTAAGAAAGGATAAAACATATTTTACTCATAACACCGCTTGCTTTGATGCTTTTCTGGTGTATAAGCGTGTCATATAGTACTTATTGGTTTGGTTTTCTGGGGTTTAACGCCATTTTCTGCACATGATAGGCTATATATGGCGGCCAGTATATTTGGTGGAGGATGAACCCGGGAAGACCCCGAGAAGAACAACCAACCCACGGGAAGAACAACCAACCCTGGAAGAACAACCAACCCACGGGAAGAACAACCAACCTACGGGAAGAACAACCAACCCACGGGAAGCTACTGAAAGCTTTCTCATATACCCACGTTGGTCGAACGGAGACTCGAACTCGCGAACAAAAATGAGGCGTGCGAGTGATCTGTAAATGCGTGCGCCGTAGACCACTCGGCCACCGGGGATCCCTAGAACTTATTGGAGTGCGTATATATCTATCTGACAGTAAAAAAGACAGCTTGTCCACTTTTGAAAGACTTTGAATAGATTTTTACTTACATTTTAAACCGTATATGAGGCTTATTTTCGTCTTCTGCCCCTTGTTCGAAGAAGAAGGAAGGTTCTATTAGTTGATGAAGCTGTAGTTGTTGTTTCTGTTGCTGTTGTGGTAGTTGTCATTGTTGTTCTTGTTCTTGTTGTTATCAGATTAAGTTCAAAAAGCATAATTTATTTGGGACCTAACTTCGGTAGTAATGAATGTTGTTGTTGTTGTTGTAGGAAAGTTCTCGAAGGATAAGTGGGACGTAAAATCATCCTGCATTAGTCCCACTGTTTTATCTGAATGTTTGGCATCAGTTGTATTCCAGCTACACAAAGTCCAATGTGCAGCCCTATTTTATATTACAAATGGCTGAATTTTCAGTAGATCATGGAAAATCAAACATAGGAGGATTTATTTGACACAGATAAGTGTGTGTGTATGTGTGTGTGTGTGTGTGTGTGTGTGTGTGTGTGTGTGTGTGTGTGTGTGTGTTTAATACATTTCAAAGTGAGGATCCATTCTTTTCGCCATATACTACTAAGTTATGGACAATCTTGTAGCATGTATGGCTAGAAACCAGGCTTCTTAAGTATGAAGCAGATATTGTTAGTGGTTCATTATTTATCAAATGGCATAGAAGCTATCGTGCTACCTATACAAGCACAATTCACAACTTAAATAGGAGCAAGGACTGCCACATTAAGACTACGTAGTATAGCTTCTACTGAAAAGGTATACATCTTGTTTTTGATTTTTAAGTATGTGCTCGTGATATTCAGGCTGTCGTGGAAGTGTCGAGTGTTGCATAAGGTTGTAGAACGCGCTTATTTGCGACGTGGTGTTGTTCAGTGATAATACACTTAAACACTGGGATAGGGGAGATACCATCTTATTCAATGATACACTTAAACACTGGGATAGGAGAGATACCATCTTATTCAATGATACACTTAAACACTGGGATAAGGGAGATACCATCTTATTCAATGATACACTTAAACACTGGGATAAGGGAGATACCATGTTATTCAGTGATACATTTAAACGCTGGGATAGGGGAGATAATCATCTTATTCAATGATACACTTAAACACTGGGATAGGGAAGATAATCATCTTATTCAATGCACGATAACTTTTATATTTTAATCAAATCAATAGATACTTGTTATGAAGATATTCTTGCCGAAAAACTGCCAAACAACAACCAACGTTAAAGTAAAAAATTACATTGATTGACGTTAATTGTTTAGATGGAACAAATAGTAAATGCTTAGGAAAACATTAAAAATTGCTGTTTTATGATGCTGAAGTCACGCAAATGTTTGCCTTTGTTGGAGATTGTCGTAAAATTAGAATCGTGTGAAGATGTAAAATGAAATCATGGTCTTGTGCAGCTACACATTAAAATGCGACATAGTCGTCATCTAAAACGCATCTTTATGGTGTTGGATTAAGACATAAAATTAATCCTACGCCTCTTCTTTGTTATGTACATGCTAGTCCATTTCTATATCTTACATAAAGCTACATCGTCTTGGAGATGGATTTGTCGACATACAACAATGATCCCATCAGTCTTTTGAATGTGGTTCTTCAGCAGCTGCTCCATTAATTTCCCGTCCGCCATGATATGTTGGGCACTAAAGGCTGGTTAGGCAACAGCAAAATCTTCTTAACAAATGCCTGAAAATTATCCTATTATATGTATGAATGCATGCATGTATAGAGTTTAACGGAACATCATCCTGGGCTATTTTGGGTCTAGTAAGTTTAAGTATCCCAAATATAAAGGAAAACAAGTAAAGCCATAAAAATATAAAGTCAGAGTTTTGATATAAACCGAACTCTTTTTAAAAAGTCTAAGACCTTCTCAGCCAGAACATCATTACGGGACGCATTCCAGGGCAAAAAGTTATATACAATAGTCGCCTCTTACAACATGCAGGAGGGCGTATGGAGCCTATTCTATATACCCAAGTTTGCAAGGGGGGGGGGCAAGCAAATTATCAGGGGCATGTTATTATTCTTGTTTCTTGCAAAACAACTGTACAACACAATGTCAGTCGTCAACCTTTCCGTTTTCAAACTCGTGTAATGCCATACTATTTTAACTCGGAGAGTTCCTTCTTGTACCCAGATATGTTGAACCACAAAATACGCTGCTGCAAATCTGATCCTTGCACCGCAGTTTGTGTTGTATTCTTTGTTTCCAATATTATGGTGGCATATTTCTGCTATCAACTATGCCACCATACGATACAACATAAATTGCTCGTCGAATCATAGCTGTTAAGTTAATACGAGTCCAGAAGAGCTTTGCACGTATTTGGTCCTAAATTCTCTACAATGTAACGTCATGGTTGGGAGTGAATTCATGTGCGTTTGTGATTTTGGCAGGAATTATTAGTATATTTGGACAGTGATGTAAAGAGTGAAAGGTCAAAACATTTGAAGCAACTTTTCAATACCACTACCGCTTGGTTTGAGCGAATTTCTTGTTTTCGATATCTCAATTCACTATCTGGACTCTTCCATTCAGAAACGGGTGACTACAGTACAGCATTGGCTGCTTTATCTGCCCTTTCATTACCCTTAATACAACGTGACTAGGCATCCAGCAGTACAGAATACTTTTTTCAGATTTTATAAGCAAAATCACGTTTCTGTAAAATTGGGATATTGACTGGTTGTCAAGTCAAGAGTTTTGCATAGCTTTCAGTCTGGAGAGGGAATCCAAAAGATGATGAAATTTGTTGTTTTTTTTTGTTGAGAGGTTTCGATGTAGTTTAAAGATCTGAGTATGGCTGTAATTTCTGCGGTAAAAATGGAAGCCGTATTCGGTAACCGCTTGAGATGATCCCGTTGGGTGTTGCAACGACAGCTGTAAACTTGTCTCATCCTTCAAACAGTCTGTATACAGAGACGCGTCGTCACAATATAACGGTCTGGTTTCATCGAATTTACTGTCGATAGTACTTTTGAATTAAGAATTTTGGATATTTATTAACCAAGGTGGTAATTTGGGAATAGAGTATTTTGCAGCATTGACAAGATTGATTTTGTTTCTTCTAGATGAGGACGACTTAGTATGCCTAAAGGTGGAATACAATTTGGCTGCCTCATTACCTCAGGGGGAAGAAAAGTGAAAACTTTGATTTATTTTGTAGAATCTTTTTTTTCTTTTCTTCAAAAGCACCTAGATCATCAACTGTGTGCCCCAGTCCAGTTAATACTTTTTTTCCAGCTGTTTGTCACATGAAATTTAGTATGACAGAAGCACTGTATATGGTCACTTCCTTACAATCTCGGGGCCCCAGGTGTCCGAGTGGTCTAAGACGCTCGCCTTAACAGATCACCGACATTTCACCTTTGTCAGCGTGGGTTTGAGTCTCAGCTCGGCCAGAGTAGCTGTGAGAAAGTTTGCCAGTAGCTTCCCGTGGGTCGGTGGTTCTTCCAGGGGTTTTCTCAGGTTCTTCCTTCACCAAATATACTGGCCGACATGTATAGCCTATCCTGTGCTGAAAAACGGCGTTCAACCCATAAAACCAAACGAAACATCATTACAATCTCTGGGAAATGTGTTCAACATTTGTTTATTCTTTTTAAGCAGTCTTGCTTTCAAAAGATAGGATGTCATTGACATTGTGTAATCTTATCTCACGAGCCTTTCTGATTGGTATGAAGATGTCACCTTGTTACATGCTACTGATTTCTGCATGGGATCCTTACTCAGTATCCTCACCTTAGTCTTCTGAGATGCACATTTCACCTAGATATCTAATAGTCGACTGGGTTTTGGACGACCTACCATATGACTCCTGTCTATTTTCCGAGCGGAGACATTAACACATAATTTTGCCGCAGCATATCAATGACACGTTTTTAAGTATTCTCTTTGATATTTGGATATTCAGGGACATTTGCAATTCTAACATTGCTCCTCCTTGAATACTGTTCAAAAATATAAAAGCGATCTTGAAAAGCTTGAAGTTGATTACCTAATTTACCAGCTATGCAATTCATGGTTCTGTTGTTTCGCTGAGGGCGGTGATCAAAATCTCCATATTTTTTAAAACTGATTTTAACAGAGAACTGTTTGACATTGGGATGGTCGCACAAGGTCATGACAAATCTGCGCAGTATATCTGAGTCTTTCAGAAGAATCAAGCATTATCTTTGGGTTTACATAAAATTCCGATGTCTCTGAATCTTTCGAAAACCGAGCTCTCTTCGAGTATTGCATCACCGCTTGTGATAATTTTCGCAATCATCTAGGATTTAACGGACGATTGGGGTTGACCATGTTTCAGTAGTATGATAATAGCCATTTTGGATTTGTGTTACAGATCTAGGTCAAAGCATTCTGCCCCCCCCCCCATGACTTTGTCCTCACATCACACGCTCACGCATGCGAGCCCGAGCGAGAACTCACCAAAGTTAACCACGAGACGCCCATGCCAGAGGATAGTCATGTTGGGTATTAGAACTCAACCTAGATCACTAATCAAACAAAACTTCTATTATCATACTACTCACTGACGTTAGCCGAGTCGCCAGTTATAAGGGCGGAAAAAATGCCAAAGCTACCCTGATTTGGGGCTACCATACTTTTTTCGCACCGACTGTAGCGTGTTTTCGACAAACTACTATTCGTACACTATCCACCGATGCCCCGCACCACAGGTACCACGAATGCTTCGCAGACAGGGAAAACCCAATACGAAGACGAAAAAAAAAATAATAAAAAAAATAAAAAATAAATAAATAAATAAATACATCGAAGCAAACAAGAACGGTCCAAAATTCGCCCTACATTACAATAGACAAACACTTGGACAAATATTGTAGCCTCTATATAGAAAATGGAAAACAAAGTAGTTCCAAATTACGAGGCAACCGTACAAAACACTTCGCAGACACGAATGTCGCAGATACAAACACCAACACAACAATCGGTGTATACCACTTTCCACAGCACGGGTCTTCGTGCGCAAATAGTGGTAGCACTACACATACTCCAAGAAAAAGCGTACGAGAGCAATCTAGTACCAGACATCGCTACCGTCGACTATTTGGAAGGGCACGAGGGTGGCACACATTTGCAGCCACTCTCCGGTCTTCTGACGTTTGTAGACGATGCATAAGTGTTTGGATACCTTCGCCGCAAAGACATCGCAGACACCAAAGGCAGAGTGCTTTGTACAACCGGGAATGGCGGGTCTGCCAAAGCAATTGTTACCGATATCCTGAGAGAGGTGCGGAAAACAATCTCTGCGAACCGCAACGGCCACCCCAAACGTCTGTATTTTGCATACAGTTGGTCTCAGTAGCACCTCCGGGATAGTACGATCGACAATAGCACAAATCTAAGCAGATACAGAGAATCGTGCTCGTGCAACATGGGAGTCGCAAAACAACTCCAGTGGTGGCACACCTGCCGCTGCTGTATTTGTAGAGATGGGGGATGTATCCGAAATCCCTATCTAAGAACTGCAGACATGTCTGTCAGACTTCGAACAACGACTACTAGCCCACGGGTATGGTCTCTACTCCATCGACTACACACGCGACTTCACCGGTGCTCTCAATCGCCCGCGTCTTGCAGAATACCTACTGTCCCAAGGGTTTCGGATGCAAAGGGAAGACACTCCGGTGTACGATGAAGATGGCACAATTTTGGACAAATGTGTGAGTCCCTCGTGCCCTTCCAAACAGTCGACGGTGGCAATGTCTGGTACTAGATTGCTCTCGTACGCGTTTTCTTGGAGTATGTTAGTGCTACCGCTGTTCGCACACGGAGACCCATGCTGTGGAAAGTGGCATACACCGATTGTTGCGTTTGTATTTGTGTCTGCGACATTTGTGTCTGCGAAGTGTTTTGTACGGTTGCCTCGTATTTTGGAGCTACTTTGTTTTCCATGTTCTATATAGAGGCTACAATATTTCTCCAATTGTTTGTTTGTTGTGTTCGACTCTAGGTCTTAAAAACATATGTAACAGAAAGAAAGTGAAACCAACAATGTAAATAATACCAACAATGTAAGTAATACCAATAATGTAAGTAATACCAACAATGTAAGTAATACCAATAATGTAAGTAATACCAACAATGTAAGTAATACCAATAATGTAAGTAATACCAATACCAACAATGTAAGTAATACCAACAATGTAAGTAATACCAATAATGTAAGTAATACCAACAATGTAAGTAATACCAACAATGTAAGTAATACCAACAATGTAAGTAATACCAACAATGTAAGTAATACCAATAATGTAAGTAATACCAACAATGTAAGTAATACCAACAAGCAATTTATTTCCTACAATACAAAGTGAAATTCAAGAGATATTTACAATATTGTAAATCAAATTCCAAATAATCCGAAATGTCCTAATCACACGTACACACATATAGAATGTTCCGAATGAGTTCCAATAGTCTTGAATGTCCTGAAATAACACGATGATACAATCCAGAATGTCATTGAGTTCACAAAAATACAAAGTAATGTATTAATTCAAAAGTCAATGAGTAATTTTGTAATTCCAACGAATATCTTAAATAAATAATTCCTCGCGAATTATATCTGATTTCAACGATACAAACTGTAAAATCTGATCTCAAATGGATACACACAGACTGATCTAAAACAGGAATGAATTATTTGTTTACCAAATCCCTATGTATACACATTTCACTTGACCTATATCATAACAGGATGTGAAGCGATAAAATGGAGAATAAACCCCAGTCTAATTGCCAACAAGACTGAACACTCTGTTTACAAGTGACCAGAATCTAAAGTACAACTTACCTTCATGGATGAGATGTAAACACACATCATAGATGAAATATACATAACAGATGTATAGTAGGGCGAATTTTGGACCGTTGTTGTTTTGTTCGATGCATTTTTGTTCTCGTCTTTACTTTGGGTTTTCCATGTCTGCGAAGCATTCGTGGTACCTGTGGTGCGGGACATCGGTGGATTGTGTACGAATACTAGTTTGTCGAAAACACGTTACAGTCGGTGCGAAAAAAGTATGGTAGCACGTCAGGGTAGCTTTGACGCTCTTATAACTGGCGACCCGGCTGACGCCAGTGAGTAGTATGATAATAGAAGTTTTGTTTGGTTACTGATAGAGGTTGAAGTCTTCTACCCCCCTTCTATCCTCTGGCATGGGCGCCTCGTGGCTAACTTTGTTTGGCGGGTTCGCATGCGCGCGCGTGTGATGTGAGGACAAAGTCATGGGCGTCCGGAGATAGAAGGCATTGATATAGATCATTAACAAAAATCTTAAACTGCTATTATCATACTATTGTTTCCTACCTATGATCATGAATTTAATAAATACAACTTTGACAAAACGAATGTTTTTTGAATGTAGAAAAACAATATATGTCGCAATGAGAAGGATGTTGATTGTAAACAGAAAACATACATGTACACTAAACACTTATAGCGGGTTCAAATCGATCATCCATTCTAACAAAATATGCAAATTCTCTTTTCAGAAAAACAATTTCAGGCATTATTTAGAGACACCAACACACCACTGTAAACATTACCGTAGATCTTTCAAACAGTTGATGGTAATATCGACAGCAAACTCCTTAATTCAGATTCAAAATGCTTTATGCAAAAACAAAAACAAAAAAATTGTTTACGTCATATTGTCATAACCAGTTATGTGGAAATTAAACAAACTATACGTGTTTCATTCTTGGAGAAATTAGACTAAACAAAATAACTGTTATCACGAAAGTGTAAAGAGTGGCTCGTAAGTAAATAAGATGTGACCTTTCAGCCAGCGGCGAGTAGTCCTCCTGTCAATAAACGTACCCATACAGTTATACAACAGTGAAATCAGATATTCTTAGAGAATTAAAGCTAAGTGCCGAATAAACTGGACTTTGAAAGTAAGGGAACATTAAAAACAACACCCATGTATCGTCTATGCTTTGCAGTCGTGAAGTAAAAGCAATATTACATAGTAGTCAATGGAACTCCAGAAAATATTTCTGTCATCAAAATATGTAACCGATATAAGGGCAGATAACACGTCTTTAGAAATTTGATATTCTGTATAGTACACTTTGTTACATTTCTCACATTACAGAGTGAGGATTGCCCGTCGTGGCGGAAAAACTTGACGTCAATCTTTTTACCATAATTTCAGTTCAAACCAAGCATGATGCCGATTCACTCTTAGAGAGTTCTTACTATGTACTCATCTTTCCTGCATAAATGTGCAAACCATCTGGTGTTTTTCTCTTCTTCTATTTTTTGTTCATTATATGTCTTTTGTTTTGTGGTTTTGATGCAATATTTGCCTCATATAATTTGATAGAATGCCAAAGAACAACTCCTAATGAAACTGGTTTAATGGCTTAAATAAATTTAGCTGAAATTGTATAAAAATTTTAATTTAGATATTGAAAAGGTACATATTTGCAATGAAATACAAGACAAAATGTTTATATAAACAAATCTGTATTAGATTACAAAGAGTAACAATGGGTAATTAACACATTTGTATAAACGGTATTTTTTAAAATTATGGTCAAGCATTTGTATTTTACGTTTCTCTACTTGTGAGGCATAGCGTTTCTTTTTTACCTTTCTCTACTTGTGAGGCATACCGTTTCTTCTTTACATTTCTCTACTTGTGAGGCATACCGTTTCTTTTTTACATTTCTCTACTTGTGAGGCATACCGTTTCTTTTTTACATTTCTCTACTTGTGAGGCATACCGTTTCTTTTTTACATTTCTCTACTTGTGAGGCATACTGTTTCTTTTTTACATTTCTCTACTTGTGAGGCATACCGTTTCTTTATACGAAGAGACACATTACAATGTGGTGCATTGGTAAATGAAATACTAACTTACAATCACGCATATAGTATAGTGCAAGATATTGCAAACAATATGAAAAAGTATCGCTGACGTTATCACTTGAATTATTAATATTATATGAATGGTCATTTCGAAATGTCCACCATCTACAGTTACCAAACTTTCTAGATGGTTTGAACATAAAAGATCGATTTTGGGGTCAAAAGGTTAACGGCCATGTTCAATGTGACTGAAAGAAAGAAAATGGTTCTGGCACAATAACTCGAGTTATTCGCTATCTACAGTTACCGAACTTTGTGGATAGCTTGCTCTTGGTGTAAGAAGGAAGCCTATATATTTTGTATTCAAAAGGTCAAAGTTTAAGATCACTGTGACTCAAAGAATACACATGGTGCCGCCAAATAACATTAGTTCCAGTTCCACATCACATACCTATACCAAACTTTGCGGATAACTTGAAGGTCAGGAAAAGCCTATCTATTCTGGGATCAAAAGGCAAAGGTCATGGCCACTGTGACTGAAAGAAAAAATGTTTTCAGCATAATAACAGTAATTCTACATCACAGACTTGGACCTAACTTTAAGGATGGCTTCCACTGAGGTAAGAAGAAATCCATTGCTTTCGGGGTCCAAAGGTCATGTCGCTGTGACTAAAATAAAAAAATGATTTCTGCACAAAACATTCAGTTATCGACCATGTACCTTGACCAAACTTTGTGGATCACTTAAACGTTTGGTAAGAAAGAAGCCTGTTGATTTTGAGGTAAAAGATCAAAAGTCAAGGTCACTCTTCCACTGATTTTTTGTTGTTGTTTTTTTGTTGCAATAAAACTTTAGTACTTTGACCAAAGTTTGTGCAGGGCTTGCACATAATGTATGGAAGATGCCTATTGATTTGGAGGTAAAAATGTCAAAGGTTAAGATCATTGTAATCAAAAGAAAAATAGATTTTCAAGAATAGCTTTTGTTTGAGAGTAACTTCCTTGACCAAATTGTATGGATGACTTACACTTAAGGTAATACATAAACCTATAGATTCTGGAGTCTAGCGGTAAGAGCTCACGGTCATGGTAAGTCTAATACGAAAATAGTTGTTTCCGCACATTAAGTTTAGTTCAAAACCGCATGCTTTGACCTAAGGTCAATGATCTCTCAAGTTTACCATACCGTACTAGTGCCTACATAGAGAACTATTATATACGGGACGGACGTATAATGTACATAGAGAACTATTGTACACGGGACGGACGTATAATGTGCATAGAGAACTATTATACACGGGACGGACGTATAATGTACATAGAGAACTATTATACACGGGACGGACGTATACTGTGCTGTTCATGGTGTTCTTTTTATAATCAGTCGCCAACATTTCGATCAAAATAAGTGGATCTTGTATTGACTTTGTGTAAAGTAGAATTGATTTACCACTTATAACAATTAATAATTCTTATGCATACATTTTTTAAAATTTATTTAATATTCATGGTAATAAATATCATCTGCAATAATTTAGTAATACAATATATACATAAGTAATCTAGAAAAATAGAACATGTAAATCTGTAACATTGTCACCAGGAGATGTGCCGTTGTAAAGTCACCGGAAGTGAAAGGGAGTTAATTCACTTCGTTTTGTACAACCTGTCATAATTATATTTCGTCATATATCAAGATGATCTGATTAGCCACAACTCTGAAACTTACTGCTAAGGCTTAGCAGTGAATGAAGATTAATAGAGTGATAAAAAATATAAAATTTGGATTTTCTCGTTAGTAATCTAAGCAACATACTGCCTCACACGTACTGAGGGGAAATATACATACACGCAAATTGTATTTCTTCAGCGTAAAAGATTGAATGAAACTGTTCAACATTCCGTTTTAATTTCATATACATGCAGAAACTATTTATCGTTCCATTTCAACTGTATATACATGCATAAAGTAGTTCGGATAATGGGTTTCACTTTAAAATTGGCCCGCATAAAACAGAAAGGGAAACAAACATGCATAATTACATCATATATATATATATATATATATATATATATATATATATATATATATATATATATATATATATGACATTAAGAAATACTTTCTCGTTGTACATAATTCATAATTAACTTCTGACTGGCCATCTGGCGATATGTTCAGGTAAAACTCTTGACGGAAAGCATCTTGGTCTTGATAATTGTTAATTGCAGAGGTGAAATCTGGCTGCTGACAGGTAAAAATGTTTTAGATGTAATAACACAAAGAATTAACATAAATCAAGACTCTCTGACAACAAGATTCATATCTGGCGTGTTATATATATATAAATTTACACGAAACGGCTGGACATTTGGGAAATAGATTGATGTCCATTGTCAACTTTGTCAAGTAGCTGGAACTAGTTAGACTGGCTGGTCTAAACAATTGGCCGTAGGCGATATTAACACCACACCCGTCATCTAGGCCGCCTAGAATGCCACAATCAATATTATAAAATGAATGAACGATGCATACTGGACACAGTAAATCATTACTAGCTGGATCATTTTTTATCTCTGAAAATTAGGGATAACATTGATTAAACATATGCCTGGCGGACTTCCTCTAGTTGATATCATAAAGAAATAGTGAGAGAAAAAAAATGAAAAAGTTCTTATGTATATTGTAGCTACACTGATCTGTCACAGAAGTAATATATCATAAGATTTTGTACCTTTGCTTTAATTGAATAGAAATAGTTATAAAAAAAAAATACTTTACCTTAAAAAAGAACCAGTATCATACTTTTCTCACGTAAAGCATATTGACCCTACATGCAACAGTGCTGAGCTCAGTCTTGAGACCAAAATAAATTATAAATAAATAAATAAATAAATAAATAAATAAATAAATAAATAAATAAATAAATAAATGAAAATTTGTTTGACCCGATTTTAATCTATCATTCCAATTAAGAACAAAATGTGGTGGAAAAGGCCAAGTTACAAGTACATATGATGGAGAAATGTCGAGTATCTTGAAGATAGATACGTTAAACATAAATCTACTTCTACAACAGGGAAGTACATGAAACCGAAAGCGTATTCTAACCAATGTTTATTGTGTGCTGAGTTTGTTAGGCATCACCACATTACGCTAATTAAGTTTCTTATATATTTCCTTTATTTTTTCTACATTTGTGTTCGAATCGAGTGCATTAGTTATAAGTTCAAATGTATCAGGACCATCTTACTTGAGGTATGCATTAACTCGGACATAACATATAAACAATTCAGCATATGTTATGTTGCATTTTCTGGAAATAGTTGGATTTTGAATTACTGAATGCAAGTAATGACTAGCAAATCTCCAGGAAAAAGCAGACAAAACTTATTAATCATTTTCTTAGGGTATATATTAGGATGCAATAACAATAAATTGGCGCAGTTGTGTTATGATATCTGTTAATACTATCACAGAGGCACTCCTTGATAAATAATGCTTACCGTATGTACTCACGTATAAATCGGGTCCAAATGCAAACAACATAGACCCTGATCTGCCGTCGCATAATGCGCCGGCAGATCAGGGTCTATGTTGTTTGTTCTACTGATTAGTCCTTACAAACTAAATAGACCCAGATCTGCCGACTCATTATGCGACGGCAGATCTGGGTCCATGCAGTTTGCAGTTGGTATTGATTTATACGCGAGTAAAGACGATATATTGTAAGTTCAACTGATCTAAAATCGGTACCGATCATGAGTCTGATGCACACTGCGATATTTAATTTATGCACGTCTAGGACGGCAAGGAACCTCATTCATGCTCCAGAAACATATCAGATTAGAAACGTTTTCTCCTTTTAGTTGAAACCACATATAAAATCAATACTGACGTCTCAGGCCTTATCACAAACGGTGAACATCCTGAGACGTTGCGATTGAAAATGAGATGCACTCGATTCTCGATTTAATTGAGTTATGTGTGTATATGGAGTAGTATTTGAGTTATCCGAGTTGAGAAAAACTTACTACGTCTCAGATATCTTTTATTTTCAACATTTTTAATTTAAAATTGCACAAACAAGCGGTACAAACATGGCCATCAACCTCAGTCTATAGCTAGCAGCGGCCGCATGTTTTGTATCCCAGAAAACTATCTGCGGGATTTACATCAAACAATATTTGGATGTCCAACAACGTACAATTATGTTGGTCCTATTTGACGCTTAAGTGTACAGTTTTCTTCGTGCTATAATTCGAGTTTGGAATAAAATAACAACTTCAACATGAAACTTGAGGTAATTCCATGTAGAACAAATTGAACCTCTCACCTTGGATCGTAACCCAGGAGTCATATCACAAAGTCCAGCACGTATATGATGTGTCTTCCTATTAAAAGGTATAATATACCGCGTCGAAGATGAATACCGACATGGATAAAATTCTACCATATCGACTCGATTCGAAGTAAATATTTTGAATTTCTCTCATGTAACGAATCAGGTCAAAATCAAGATAGTGCGTCGATTGCGCAGCAATTGTATCCAAACTGTGAGTGTTTATTACCTTCAACAGTACTGTCAAATTCCCAAATTACCCTCAAGAGTGCTGTCAGATTTCCAAATTACCCTCAAAAGTGTTGTCAAATTCCCAAATTACCCTCAAGAGTGCTTTCAGATTTCCAAATTACCCTCAAGAGTGCTGTCAGATTTCCAAATTACCCTCAAAAATGTTGTCAAATTCCCAAATTACCCTCAAGAGTGCTTTCAGATTTCCAAATTACCCTCAAAAGTGCTGTCAAATTTCCAAATTACCCTCAAAAGTGTTGTCAAATTCCCAAATTACCCTCAAGAGTGCTTTCGGATTTCCAAATTATCCTCAAAAGTGCTGTCAAATTTCCAAATTACCCTCAAAAGTGTTGTCAAATTCCCAAATTACCCTCAAGAGTGCTGTTAGATTTCCAAATTACCCTCAAAAGTGCTGTCAAATTTCCAAATTACCCTCAAAAGTGTTGTCAAATTCCCAAATTACCCTCAAGAGTGCTGTCAGATTTCCAAATTACCCTCAAAAGTGCTGTCAAATTTCCAAATTACCCTCAAAAGTGTTGTCAAATTACCAAATTACCCTCAAGAGTAGTGTCAGATTTCCAAATTATCCTCAAAAGTGCTGTCAAATTTCCAAATTACCCTCAAAAGTGTTGTCAAATTCCCAAATTACCCTCAAGAGTGCTGTCAGATTTCCAAATTAGCCTCAAAAGTGCTGTAAAATTTCCAAATTACCCTCAAGATTGTTGTCAAATTCCCAAATTACCCTCAAGAGTGCTGTTAGATATCCAAATTACCTTCAAAAGTGCTGTCAAATTTCCAAATTACCTTCAAAAGAGTTGTCAAATTCCCAAATTACCCTCAAGAGTGCTGTCAGATTTCCAAATTAGCCTCAAAAGTGCTGTCAAATTTCCAAATTACCCTCAAAAGTGTTGTCAAATTCCCAAATTACCCTCAAAAGTGCTGTCAAATTTCCAAATTCAAAGATGAAGATATTTAAGGGACAGTAATAATTTAGAGTTAATAAAAGATGGCACTAGGTTGTCTTCCTTGTACATAGGGCAACCATTCAAAAATGTAGAGACATCTGTTTGTAGACATGTCTTAATTCCTTTGACTTAACTTCTGATAAATATAATATGTACAATAACACCACTTCCACAATGAACCCCACCACCATAAGCAACAACTCAATATGTAGCACTAAGCGATGCAGCTTACCCCCACCCCCACCCCCAAGTATGGGACTTAGTTGTGTATTACCCATTCATGCGTAGAAGACATTCGCTTTGTGACACGGTAATTAACTATCCTCGAAATACACTCAATCTTGATTCCTGTGACAGAAGTCGAGGCATATAGAAGTTACTATTTGTACAAATATGCATCAAACAGAGCGGACAGTGATATCCAGCTGATGGATATGTGGTAATATGACGTGTAATTACATGCAGAAAACATATTGTCGTGAATGTGTTATATATATATATATATATATATATATATATATATATATATATATATATATATATATATATATATATGTGTGTGTGTGTGTGTGTGTGTGTGTGAGAGAGAGAGAGAGAGAGAGAGAGAGAGAGAGAGAGAGCGAGAGAGAGAGAGAGAACTACAATAGGCATGTGGTTATGCATAATAAGCAACCTGGTACACAATAGAAAAGTTGTAAGAAATATGGCGTTGCCCATTATGTTTACTTTCCCTTGCCAGAAGATTAGTCTGACCACACACACACACACACACACACACACACACACACACACACACACACACACACACACACACACACACACACACACACACACATTTTATTCATTGTACCACCACCGGGATTGAAAAATGATATTGCTAACAGTCTGAGTAGATGAATCATTGCCACTGATACGGTATCCATACACCGTGTTAAGGACATGGCTCTACAGAGGAAGAGTTCTGGGCTGCCGTGATTGCACCATTGCCAGACCTAAATTTGGTCATTTACTCTCGTGAACAAAGGTTTTTAACTCCCGATTTATTGATTTGCCTATACAATCGAAGCGTCTCACCAGATTCGAGCTCACCTTTAACAATTGTTTGCATTTGTTCCTCTCCAATGACTGTTATTTTGAGCCAAGACTCCTGTATCAGGTGTTCCATGTGGTCCGGTGGATATGTTTGTAAACACACCAGAATGAAATTCAGGGTCAAAGGTGTTTGTCAGATTGTAGATGACATAGGCAACATAGCTGCCACATTCTCCTCATCTTTCTCCCTTGCAGAGGCAAGCACTTACTTTCGGAATTTCTCTTCACTCCATATCGATAGACCACTTCGTTTTCTAATAGCTCGTGCGTATTCACACATCACGTGTCTTGTAATTGTCCATCTGACAAAGAGTGGCTTCTTTATTGTCAGTCATATTATTCCACTACTGCACCTTATGTCTCTAATCAGTTTTTTTTTCTTCTGTTCCCATGCCACTCCAAATTCCATTAAATAGCCCAGACATTTGATACACAGCGAATTTGCCAGAAACGAAGATAATTATTCTGGAAGATTTAACATGTCTAGGATACAGACTGGAACCCTTAAGGTACAATTTGGCCTGTTAGCAGCAAAGATGTAGAGAGGCATGCAACACAGTGTATACAGGTGAATTTTCTAATAGCTCCCTCGATATGTACGGACATTAGGAAGTAATGTTTGCAGAGCATGGAAAAACTGATCACGGAATATTAAGGTCTGTGACTGCGCATATCTTGGCACCTGGAATTCCTCTAGGAGTGACAACATTTCCTGACTAATGGTATTATCAAGCGCATTTATCACACTTTGTTAGAAAACAGTGTCATCAGACTGAAAACTCTTTTGAACATCATACAAAACTCTGTCAGACTACAGATGGAACTGTGCGAGCTATTACATCTTTCTTGCACGATTTCAAGAATGAAGGAAATTTCAAAGCTGTCAGAACGTCAAAGGCTCTGCAGGCATTTTTTTTAATGCGGTACAAGCGGCATAAATATCACAATCAACCTCGCGATCTAACAGTCCTGCATCTTCTCACAACTCGCGATCTAACAGTCCTGCATCTTCTCACAATTTCTAAATATGGAGGACATTGTGACCAATTCATTGTCGGTTAATTTTAAACAGAAAGAAGTGCTGCATGATGCGACTGAAATAACTACCCGCACTATATATATAATTTATTTTATAGTGCAGGTGGTTATATCAAATAACTTAACTATGCAGTTCATGCAAGAAAACCAAACACTAACACCCCCACCCCCCAACTAAATCTACAAAATATTTAATACACGTTCAAGAACAGTGTTATATTATATACTACTTGAGCTATAGATCAACCAGATTTTCTTACCCCCCCCCCCCACCTCCCTCCCCTCCCCCCCCCCCCCACCAGAATAGGCCCATGTAGTGTTTGGACTATCCCTATATCCCTTTCCTCCTGCATTATTTTGTACTTCTTGATAGTGCCTCTGAACGGGGCCATGGGTTCAAGAATTCGGATATTGGAAAAATTAGAAAACGTTTAAAGACACCCCCCCCACACACACACACACACAACCACCTCCACTGGTTCGGTAAGCTTCCTAACTGACTTGAATAAGATATGTGTTATAAAATTATTACACACTCACACCATGAGGACATAGTACAGAAAAAAAAGTTGTATCCCATTCCTTTGGTTTCAATAAATCCTGACCTGACTTACTTCAGTTTCAATATTACATAAACACACAATACACACTTAATCCTGACCTGACTTACTTCAGTTTCAATATTACATAAACACACAATACACACTTATGTTTTTTTCATCATTATATCCATTTAGTTCCTGGTATCCATGGTAAATCAATCCTGCTGGGATACTGTTTCCCTACAAAACACCGTTCTTGTTATGTCACAGTGAAACTTACATTAAGTAAAATTTATAAATATGCAAACATACTGTCTTCAGTTGTTTTAAATCTTTCAAATAATGTTTCTCCTTATGCTTCAAGTAGCATCATATAATTAACATAATTAACATCAAACTTTGTTCTTAACAAGCGAACTGGGTTTTACCCTCCAATGTTCAAACTTATTAATTCGACTTAGGAAGCAATACATTCTTTAATAAATAAATTAAATAATGAAGAAAGAATGTAGGATATTTTTCATGCAGGCCATTCCAGGTATAGGTACTGAACATTCAGATAAACATTTTCGTATATGAGAATAAACGTGAAACCTGTACACGGACTGAGCAAGAGCAACTATTGTCTCCCGCGTGTCTGTTCCGTCAATTCCTTGGAAGTTATATGCATGTTCCTTAGTTCCTTTTTTACGACTCCAGGTCTTAAAAATATGTAACAGAAAGAAAGTGAAACAAACAATGTAAGTAAAATCAACAAGCACTTTATTTCCAGACAATTAAAGTGAAAATTCAAAAGACACTTACAATTTGTGAGCTAAATTCCAAATAATCCTAGATGTCCTAATCACAAGTCCAAAATAATAGAATGCTCCGAGTGAATTCCAATAGCCTTGAATGTCCTGATGTACCACAAATATGTAATCCAGAATGTATTTGAACGAGTTCACATAATCCCAAAATCATGTATTAATCCAAAAGTCAATGAGTACTTTTATATTTCCAATAAATATTGTAAATAAATAATTCCTCTAAAATTATATCAGATTTCAACAACATAACTAAAATAGATTACTTACAGACTGATCTTTTAGAACCGAAAGTCTAGAACAGAAATTAATTTGTTTACCAAAATCTGTATATAAATACACATGCCTACATGACCTATGTCACTTCAGAATATGAGTATTTTAATGGAAACATCCTGGCCTACCTGACATATGTCACAAAAGTCTGATTGCCAATAAAATGAATGCCTATAAAAAGACTGGAATAATTGACACATATCACAACTTATAAGCATGGAAAAAGTTAAGTATGCATTTTCAAATAACCATACAACTTATAATCATAAACAAAAGTTAAGTATGTAAACATAATTCATAACACTTTCATTGTTTAATCATATATGTTTCTTCCACCCGTCCTTTCATTCCACCCGAATGCATTTCTTTCTTCGTTCGTTGTTCCCTCGGCTTTTGTCTATATCGACATGGTTCTTTTCTGCTGTCCATTGCTTTAGTAACGAGTTATATCTAACACGACCAATATAATCCTAACATTTTGTGTCGAAATCTCCTTTCAAGTTACGAGTTGTTTTGTTGAAGCAAATCAATTTTCGACATCTTATTGATGCATACTAAATGTATGTAACATGAATACGCCTTCTTGGGAAGAGATCAATGACACTGTGAGAGACTGACGTAGTCTGTGAGAAGCAGCCCATATTTCGCGCCAAAAGGACACCTGATCAGTATAGTGGATCGCATTATGACATTTGTTGACATAAACAAAAGGAAATAGGCGGTGTTTGAAAATTTCACTGACCAATAATACAAGCCATATAGAGAACAGGCATGCGCATTATCCAATTTAACCCGACACGTAGACTACTCGTAGGGTTAAATTGGATTCCCATATTAATTGGGTTTGGTTTAGTTTGTAATAATTCCTTCTAAAACGGTATAAAAACGTTAACTAAATATTTTATGCATGATAAGTTGTCCTCAGGTCCTATGAACAAAACAGAAGGCACTCATCTACAACAGGTACCTTTATTCTCAGCGATTGCAAATTTTTGTCTGTTCTTTCAAACGTTTGAATGATTTCAGATTCATGTCACATTTTGCCTTTCCCAATGTGTTAAAGCTACTTCATATATGGAGTCACCATGTGCTGTTCTAAATCTGAATTTGTCGTCTTTAAGCTTGGTGTAAGTTAGTCACATAACGACTGGCAATACACAACTGGGTTACAAAGATAATGGCGGTCAACCTCATCTTCAGAAGTTAAAATACAAATATCAAATTTTTGATCCAAATATATTAAAGTATTTTATTATATATAGAAATGAGTTACTGTGTGGTTTCTTTATCAGCGGAAATTATCCCCCAGAAGAAGGCTAGATTTCAATTAAACAGTGCTGATTTGTCAGTAATTTGGTAGGAGTTTGTCTTCGCCCCAAGGGAAGTAATTGCAACAACTAGTGGGCTGTTTGTAAACAATCGTGATAGTAGCCATCAATGACAGCTAAGAGATTCTTATGTATTATTCTTTCAACAAATAAGTTTATGTAAGGTAATAAGCCCAGATCTCGTTTTTCATGTTTGTGTACTTGTTAACCTCATCCGCGGAAATGACGTTGTCATGTAGTGCTTTAGATATGTGGTCTGCAACAGTGTTGAGTTTTGACAAGGCCAGTACGAGAATTCATCATGCTTTCTGGCCTTCATGGTTAGATAAAGGCCGATAAAATTTCCTCACACATAAACCAGAGGGCAAGTCAAAGCAGCGACTTCTAATCTGATCGCTATGGGGGCCGCAATAACCGTGGACAGCAGCCCAATCTCCGCCAAGCCCGTGCCAAGGGACACGGTCTTCCGTATGGTTTGTGAATTTGCCTTATGTCTCTGTTCCATCCCAATTCGAACCGGTACATGTCAACCACACCAAGTTGGTTTAAATACTTACAAACAAGCGGTTTGTATTCCTTGTTGATGCTACTTGCGCTGCGAGCTGATCCTATACTCCGTCGTCGCCGTCTGGGATGCCAGGCCGCACAAGTGATACTCCTTGTTTATGTCTGGGCTTTCCCGTATGGCTATGTTGTTCTAATTAAGGATGCCAAAGATGATCAAAGTTGGGGAAACTCCAGACGATAGTGTGCTGATGTTTATACGCTCGCACTCGATGCCGTCTCCAGTGGCAAGAATAGACGAAAAGATGACCGACATGCTACTGCGTACGGGGCTAATGTGACTGGTACTCCCATCATGACTGTCATGCTTCGCCTTTATGATTCTATTAATTAAGATTCAAACCGAGGACCACTTAGTAAGTTATCTATATGGAGACCTAAATATTTAATACATTTTCAGAATTGATCATGTGGCCATTACAAGTTATCTTTAATTCTCTGATTTTTACTTCATTTGGAGGCAAATAGGATGAATTATGTCTTACCCAAATGAACCGATAGTTTGTTGTCAGTGAGCCAAAAAGTGTAGGATTCTAATTCTTTCCCAACCTTTTTTGAAATGTAATCAGAAAACATGATAGCACTGTCAGCTGCATATAATAAAAGCGTACAGTCAGCGCCAATGCCATTTTCCATATCATTCACATAACATAAAAATACAATAGGTCCTAAAATACTACCTTGAGGTACACCACATGCTATTGTTGAAGATCTGGATTCTGTATTGTTAACAATGACAATTCGTTGTCTTTTCCATAAATATCATTCAAGCCATTTATGGGACGTAACTCCTAATCCTACCAATTTATTACACAATATTTCATGATTCACTGTGTCAAAAGCTAGAAATCTTTTTATGTTTTTACCTTAATATGATCAAAAACATGTATCAAGCACGTATCAGTAGAGTACAATCCCCTAAAACCCGACTGTAGTTCATAAAGTAAATTATTTTTAGTTAAAAACATTTCAAGTTGAACATAGACTACTCTTTCTGGAGTCTTGGCCACAATACTGAGTATACAAACAGGTCTGTCATTGTTTGCATCAACCCTACTACCCTTTTTGTAAAGAGGTCTAGCTTTAGCTAATTTCATTTCATCCGGCACAATACCACTTGATATAGACAAGTTAAAAATGTAAGTAATTGGAATCGTGAAAAATACTGGCACCCTCTTTTATAAACCATTGCTGGGATATTATCAAGGCCCGTACTTTTACATGGATTAAGGTTACTCAGTTCTTTGTAAACAAAATCCTCACTTACAGGTTGAAGTTGGAGTGTATTATTATGAGAATTTCTTACCCTGTAAAATTCGTTAAAAATGGTTGAATCTGTTGTAAATGTATTTGAAGGTTGTGGTAATTTCTCCAAGAGAGCATATGCTACATTAGTGACGAAAGTATTGAAATGATTTGCAATAACTATGGCAGTTTCTATCCTCAATTATCAGTATAATAGTAGCATTACCTTTCGCTTTAGAACTGTAGCCGAGCGACTTTAACTGTTGCCATGGTTTCTTGGAGTTGCCACGCTAGTGCAACAACCGCCGGCCTTGCACCGCGCAGCCAAGACGCTCGACGATGTTATCTTGTTTATGTGGTGGCCGGGTTTTGGCTGCTGTTTTCCTCTACGCTTCATTTCGCGCGCCAATACAGGTTCGGGCTGCGACAAGCGTAACTCCAAGTGCGGGCGGGATACCGGGTGCTGCGTCTGGTGTTCCGTCCACGCCACCCCTTTCTATTTAGACAGCCGCCGGACTCCTTTCATATGGAATAGTGCAACCGCTCATGCTTGTTTGCTTGTTTGTTCGCTCAAGAGCTAAACAATACAAGAGAGAGGGCTACAAAAAACATAATGTCTACGCGCCGTACGCCAAGGATCTCGGAAACCTCATTTACCACGGTGCAGGGCTTGGCGGCCTCGAAGTCGGGTACTAGATAATCGCCAGACGGCTGCTAAAACTAAAACCGGTCGACCTTAGCTGTCTCGACTTCGAAGACTCGGCAAAGACCGTAACCATCACATTCCCTATTCTCTGGACGCAGAATGGCAGCAAAGATATTTTTACGCCAGCTGTCCTGTGGGTGGTACAAGAGAGGATATCCACCCATCTAATATTATCCCAGTCGCCTAATGGCTTCCGCCGCTTTAATAGTCAGCTCTAGTCTCCTCAACGCCTTTTCTTTGCTGGCACAGACTGGCTTTTCTCTATGTTCGAACCAAATAAGGTTGAGGCCGAGAACGAGCGATACAACAGAGCTATGGAAGAAATCCAAGCCGCGCAGGCTGGTCACCAACGCAGGCGCAACAAACGTACACAACAGCACATCGATAAAATTAAACAGAAAGTCATCGAATCTGCCAGCGAATATTACCATGTGACCAGCAGGGACGAGCCAAAGCTCAATTACCATACACACCCTCTCACCCGACTATTGCGAGGTGTACCTGGACGACCTCTTTGCTTTTACTGCACGACAAGTTGGGGCGATACACGTACAAGTATGCGCTGACCGTGGTTTATATCGCCAGCCGTTACAGGGATGCCGAGCCCTTGGCCACGCTTTGTCACGTATCTACAAGCAGGGACCTCTGAAATGGCCTTAACTGTTACAGCTTAACCCCGCCCGAGAGTTTATGGGCGCTGAGTCGCAGCTTTTGGCTAAGCACGGCATGCGTGTGACGCGGGGCGAGGCTGGCATTGTGGAGCGTTTCAACCGTACCCTGGCTGAGCGACTGTTTGGGCACGAGATGCTGTTTTCCGCGCGCGAGACTGCAATGCTCAGCACTGAGTGGGTCGAGGGCTGCCAGCCAATGTGGTGGCCCTGAACGGTGAGGTGACGAGGCTTACAGGCCACAGACCCTGTTGACGCCGTGAGCTATGCCTGGAACATCAGTGAGGCGGCCGGAGAGCTGGAAGGCGGGCAACGCCGCGACCCAGACCCTGTGTGGTCATTAAAGCTCTACAGGCTAGAGCGTGCGGTTGCTAAGACTGGCTCGCCTGTACAATATTATCTGCTTAGCACCAACGACACAGAGCCTAAGCGCGCATTTGTGCGTGCAGAGCTGCAGGTTGTGCCCCCTGACACAACTACCACCTGATCGGGTCCTCAGTAGTCGTCCCTGCGGTCCCCGTTTTACACGTTGCTGAAGTCGAAACTATTATCTTGCTTGTCCTCTGGACACGCAGGACAAAGCGGCGCAACTCCTGTTTTGAGGTTGCACTTCAAACAGGTCAACTTTCTAGTGTCTCTGGGCGTTGTCCAGACTGTCTACACTGAACTGCTGCGTGTGTTTTGGCTCGTAGACCTAAAGCATTTCGATGTTGCAGGCGGCACAGCGGTTGTTTTTCCGTTGCTTAAGGTGGAACACTTTGTCGACATTGAGCAGGCCTGCACGGGTTACAACGTGACCACGAGTCTTATCCTGATGCTTACATCCGTTAAGCTTTTGCTGGACAGCCTTGGGAATTTCCTGCTACGTGGGCGCATGCTTAACCTAGGCCACCATAACCGGTGGCGCAGCGACATATTCGAGTTGAGACAGGTACTCCACGCAGGACGCAGCCAAATACGCAACCATTGGAGATAGACGTCAACAATCCGTACCTTGCGCGGGTTTTCTGATGGTAAGCCCTTGGGAGCTGTGCACAGTAATTGTAAATCCCAACGCCAGTCTGGGTTCTTTGCAGAAAGGATTGCATGCTTGGCGGCTGCAACGGTCTCCTCGACGATGTCGTTTAGCACAAGCACCCGTTGCTCGTTTGTCCCTGGACTGGAATGGTAACGAAGATATTTTGGCGCCGGTTTCCTGTGGGTGGTATAAGAGAGGGACCGGCGTGTCAGGAAAGTGCTTTTTGTTGCGCTCGAATACGGGTTGCTGGGCCATGTCCCGTACCAGTAGCCGGGAGAGCACGAGCGTGTCAGCGGCTTCCACTGCTCCTGAAATTAAATCCAACCGCGACAGGCGGGAAGTGCCTTGCGTATCTCTTGGCACTGGACACTCTCAGATTTGAGGTGCATCCTCTTTTTAGGTCTCATAGGGGCCTCGTCCTTGGCGCAGTAGTCTTCCTCGACCTCTTCGTAGTGGTCGACTTGCTCGCGCAGTCAGTGATGTGGCAGATCTCTGGCTATAGGCGGGGGTTGGCTTTTGTCAAATTGAATGCCCCGCATCTTTTAGCACTCGAGAAAGGTCCGATAATGTGTCGAGGGACTGCAAATCTCCTCCCAATAATATACCGCGGGATACATTTCTGACCCATACGTTCTGGTGTTCATTCTTTTTTGCCGTTTCAATGAACAAGCTGTGGTAGATTTATGTGCGGATATTGCCACCGTACCGACACCTCATCTCTTTTGTGAGTTGGGGGATCGGGGTAAGAACGAGCGGATTGCGGTTATGAAAGACAACGATTGCATGTTTCATCTTGCCAGAACCTCCGCGCCACCGTTGAGATACAAAGTCGGTACATTGATCGCGGATCTCCGGCCCTGGGAGCTGAGTATAATTAGTTCTTTTGTGAGGGAAGTTTCTACTCAATATACCCCATTTCTTTTGGAATTTTTAAAACTAAATTGTTATTTTTTTCCATGTAGAATTCAGAAAGATAGTACATTTTAAAAATTTCAACCTGGCCTTCTAGATTCAAATTATTTGTTGTTTTACTTTCAGTATATATGTGATATTTAGTAGCAAAATATATGCAGTTTAATGCTTCCGAGTTTATTGAGGTGTCGCCAAGAATAATTTGTTGAGGTGTGAAGTTAATTTGTAATTCGGTGTTTTGCAATATATACTTAGAAAGAGTTGACCATAACTCATTAGTATGCGTATATTCCCAAAACAAATGTCGAATGGTTTCTTCTTCTTCTTAACAGAAACTACATAGATTGTTTTGGATTACACCTATCTTGTTTAAATAGTCTTTTACTGTGAAGTATACTATACTGGAATCATTGCATTTTAGAGTCTCTAGTGCTTTTGAACACATTTGTGCAAATTAGTTTCCATATCTCTGAGTTAGAATTTAAAAGAACTTCCCATTTCAGTTTTGATTTAGGTATTAAGATATTATTATTAAGAATTGTATACATATCTTTACACCCCTTTGCGCTTTTTAATAATAATATTCTTTATGGGACGGTATGCATAGATGAAATATCTGAGTAAGATTGAATTAGTTTGTTCTGGATCTAATCATTTTTTAATACTATTACAAAGATCCATAAAAGGTAATTGATCTCCCTTTTCAATATAAAAATTTTGTCCTGAAGTATTTAAAAGTACACCAGTTAAATATCGCTTATAAACTTCACACCTTTACTGTACCAAGATTTGTAAAACACAGTTTTATCTGCAACCTTAATATTTTAATTTTCTCAGATAGGTACAATTACACATTCTTCCAAAGAATCAAATTTTGTCTTTTCGTAAACAATAATCCAAGCACTGAATACATCTCTCCAAAAAGTAATTGTATCATTTCTTCACATGCTCGATCCCAAAATCTGCAATATGTTTAATTTCCCCAAACAGTTTCATAAAGATATCATCCCAACAATCTCTTTAAATTGAATTATTCTTCTAATCCAAGAGCATTTCAGTACCTAAATGAAATTTTTCTTAGATTCACCATATTTAGTCCACCATTCTCATAATTGTGTACAATTATATCCCTTTTATTCTGTCATTTCTACCCTGCCAAATACATTTAAAGAACGATTTACTTAAATTCTGTAAAGTATTTTCATGTGGGTTGGATAGAGCCAAGAACAAATGATTAAGTTTGGAGATGGCTAGCGTTAATTACTATTATTCTTCCGATGGGAGTCAACATTCTTTTTGACCATTGAGTAAGTAGTGATGTATTTGAGGATGTATTTTATATAATAAATATCTATCATTTCATCGAAATTCACCGAAAACTCTATACATAAAAGACTAAATTGAGATTCCCTCTAAATTAATTTCCAACGATCATGATGATATACATCTCTACTAAATGTTTTACTTCTATCCATATTACTTTGATGTTATCATAATTTACTCGGATGCTTGATATTGAAGCAAAGTGTTCTAATTGATTCGGAGTGGAATAGGCAGATTTCTTGGAACTGGCAGTGGTAAGTGTTGTATCATCTGCAAACTGTGTAACTTTATGTTCTTTATTATTTATCACTATTGTTATGTATGATGTTTATATAATATTATAGATGTTTTAGGAAATTGTAAATGTTTCTTCACTTTAATATTTGCTTAAATCTTAATGTTATCAGGAAAAACATGTTTAACTAGTGTCCTTGAATTAGGTTGTTTTGATCAATATGTTTTCTCAATTTGAAGGTCAAGGTTGAATTTTGTTTACAGGTAGAATTCCATTAAGATGACTCATATTCTAGAACATTCTGTCATGTGACCAATCTTTATATATGCCATGTTTGGTGGACATTTATTCAGTTTTGACATTACCATCAGTCTTGTAAAGAGCTATTACAGTTGTGAAAATTCATTCCAAATTCTAAGAGAGGAATTATTTTAAATATTCATTGGATTATAACAGTGCTCATAAACTTTGGATTTTGGATTTTTAATTGATGATTTTGGAATTTATGTGAACTTATATTCAGATATTTTGGAATACTTCATTTTGACATCAGCACATCAAAGATTACTAGTACATCAGGACTTTGGAGACCATTAGCACATCATAACATTCAAGGACACAGCCGTGAATTTGGAACATTCTATATTTAGGACTTGTGATTAGAACAATCATTCTTATTGGATTATTAGGATTTCAAAACACATTACTGTAAGTGACCTTTTCATTTTTCATTTTAATTATCTAGTAATAAATTGCTTGTTGATTTTTTACTTGATTTGTTGGTTTCACTTTCTTTCTGTTACATTTTTCTTAGACCATAGAGTCGTAACAGAAATTGGGGGCCGTTCCGGGATCTGAATTTCTTTAAAGCATATTAGAGATATTAAATTTATCTTTGAAATTCATATTGATTTTGTCTCTGAATTTTTTTTGTCTTTGGTAAAGATTTTAAATAGAGAAATTTTTTTGTGTGAAACCAACAAGCATTTACAATGGCATCTAATGTTCAGAATTTCATTTCAAAACCTACCCAGGAGGGGTTAGAGTGCATGAGAAAGGATGAGTTGCTCGAGCTTGCCAGAAAATACAGTCTATCTGAGGCAAAAGTATCATTGACAAAACAGGAGATAAAGATTATTTTGATTCAGTATTTAGTAGGAAAGGGCATTTTTGAAAATAGTGCTTTAAGTTTGAAGAGAAGGCCTGTATCTGGTTCTGACAGGAAATTAAGGGAATTAGAGTTAAAGAACCAGATGGATTTAGAATTGGCGAAGCTTCAGATTCAGAGAGAGAGAGAAAAAGAAGAGAGGCAGATGGAGAGAGAAAAAGAAGAGAGGCAGATGGAGAGAGAGAAAGAAGAGAGGCAAATGCAGATGGAGAGAGAGAAAGAAGATAGACAAATACAAATGTAGATGCAGATGCAAAGAGAAGAAAGGGAAATGCAATTTAAGTTAAGAGAATTAGAACTGGCAAACAGAGCACACTCCACTCCTTTAAACACAAGTTCAGGTTTTGATGTTACTAGATATATTAGGTTAGTACCCCCTTTTCAAGAAAAAGAAGTAGATAAATACTTTCTTCATTTCGAGAAAATAGCTGAAAACTTGAAATGGCCCAGAGAGCATTGGACTTTGTTGTTACAAAGTGTACTTATTGGCAAAGCTCGTGAAGTCTACATTTCACTGTCAGTACAACAAAGCACTGATTATGATGTGGTTAAGGAGTACATCTTGAAAGCTTATGAGTTGGTACCAGAGGCATATCGACAAAGGTTTAGGAATTGTAGAAAAGAAACTGGACAAACTCATGTCGAATTTGCAAGGGATAAAGAACAACTATTTGATAGGTGGTGCTCAGCCACGAAAGTTGATCAAGCTGATGATAACCTCAGACAGCTCGTATTAATTGAAGAGTTCAAGAGGTGTATCCATAGTGATGTTAAAACCTATCTTGACGAGCAGAATGTGGAAACTTTGGAAAATGCTGCTCGTATGGCTGATGATTATTCCTTGACTCACAAAATTTCATTTGGTAATAAATCGTCCTCTCAGCAGTTTTCTGGTAAAAAACCATTTCAATCTCATTCGAGTACTTCCAAATTTCACAACAGCACAACTGTTAGGAATCAAACATCTGATAAGACTGATCAGAAATCCTTATCTCTTCCTACGTGCACTTATTGTAAAACGAAAGGGCACGTTATTTCTGATTGCTTCAAGTTGAAAAATAAGCAACAGAGTAAAGACAGAGTTTTTCCAAATGCTCTTATTTCTACGAGGTCAAGGTCACGGTCTTGTATTGAAAGCAATACATTTGTTGGGTCAAACAAACCCCAGTCTGATTCTATTTTAGAGGCTTATGAACCATTCATGTCAGAAGGCTCTATATCACTTATTGGTGATTCTGCCAAACCTATCCCAACTAAAATATTAAGGGACACTGGAGCTTCTCAAAGTCTTCTATTATCAGGTACTTTGCCTTTGTCTGAGGAGTCTTCTTTAAGTGAAAGTGTTCTTGTTCAGGGAGTAGAGTGCGGCTTTGTAAATGTTCCTCTTCATTGTGTAAATTTGGCATCAGACTTAGTTTCTGGACCTGTGACTGTTGGGGCAGTGACTTCTTTACCCATAGAGGGTGTTCATTTATTACCAGGCAATGACCTGGCTGGAGATAAGGTTGTGGTTAATCCACTTGTAACTGACAAGCCTTGTTTGGATCAGAAAGTTGATCCTGTCGAAACTGAAATCCCTGATTTGTACCCTGCTTGTGCAGTTACTAGAGCTATGGCAAAAAGAGCTCTTGAGATTGATGTTGATCAGGATATTATTCCTTTAGCTGACACATGTATTGGTCAGTCTTTTGATGAGGTCACTTTTTCCTCAGGTATTGATCAATCAAACGGTATTGATCACAGTGATCCTCTTTTGGCAACTCATTCTCTTTGTTCTAATCAGGATGACAAACGACAATCTCTTGTCGTTGAACAGGAGCAAGATCCCGAGATATCTTGTTTGTTTCAGAGGGCTATTAGTGAAACTGAAGCCACACAAGTTGCAGTGTGTTACTTTGTGAAAAATGGGGTCCTTATGAGCAAATGGAGACCACCTGATGTACCCGCTGGTGACGAGTGGTCAGTGAGCTATCAAATTGTTGTTCCTAAGTCATATCGACAGGACATTCTTAATTTAGCCCATGAAACTCCTTTGGCTGGTCATTTAGGAGTCCGTAAGACTTATCACAAGATCTTGAATCATTTTTATTGGCCGAAACTCAAAAGTGATGTTTCTAAATACTGCAGATCTTGTCACACTTGTCAAATGGTAGGAAAACCCAATCAGAAGATACCTAAGGCTCATCTGCAACCTATTCCTGCATTTGATGAACCATTTAGTAGAATAATAGTAGACTGTGTTGGTCCTTTACCTAAAACCAAGTCAGGCAACCAATACTTGTTGACCATCATGTGTGCATCTACAAGATTTCCAGAAGCAATTCCTCTGAGAAATATAAAAACTAAAACTATTGTGAAAGCTTTGGTGAAGTTTTTTACACTTGTTGGCCTTCCCAAATCTGTCCAGTCGGATCAAGGGTCAAATTTTATGTCTGGAATTTTCCAACAAGTTATGCATGAATTAGGCATCCAACAGTTTAAATCTTCTGCCTATAACCCTGAAAGTCAAGGTGCTTTGGAAAGATTTCATCAAACTTTGAAGAATATGATTCGATCATATTGCTTTGATACAGAAAAGGATTGGGATGAGGGTGTTCATTTGTTGTTGTTTGCTGTTAGGGAATCAGTTCAAGAGTCGTTGGGTTTTAGTCCCTTTGAACTAGTTTTTGGTCATACTGTCCGTGGACCATTGAAATTATTGAAAGAGAAACTTCTTTCAAATGAAGATTCAAAGATTAATCTTCTTGATTATGTTTCTGATTTCAAATACAAGTTGTCAAAGGCCTGTGAAGTAGCAAGAACTAATCTTCACAATACCCAGTCAAAAATGAAATTAAGGTATGACAGAAATTCACAGGAAAGGAGTTTTAAACCTGGTGACAAAGTTCTGGCTCTCTTTCCCATACCTCAAAATCCTCTTCAGGCTAAATTTTATGGTCCTTATACCGTTGAAAAGAAAGTAAATGACTTAAATTATATCAATAACACTCCTGGGAGACGGAAACAGAAACAACTTTGTCATAAAAATGTGTTAAAGGAATATTTTGACAGAGATAGCCCAGCTAATTATTCTGTTAATTTAGTTGTACCCGTCCCACACAGTGAAGATATCAACGATGGAGTACGATCAGACTATAGTGACTCTGGTATAACCAATCTTCGGAATTCAGAAATATTGAACAACCTAGACCAGAAACTTTCACATCTACAACAACAGGAAAGAAATGAACTAAAACAGCTATTACATGACTATGAGCACTTGTTTCCTGATGTTCCAACACGAACAAGTAAAATTTATCATGACGTTGACATTGTAGATTCTGCGCCTGTGAAACAGCATCCTTATAGGATGAATCCTCTCAAACAGAACTATCTGAAGAAAGAAATTCAGTATTTACTGGAGAATGATTTCATAGAACCAAGTAAAAGTAACTGGAGTTCACCATGTATTCTTGTTCCCAAGCCAGATAATACATTCCGTATGTGTACTGACTATAGAAAAGTCAACAGTGTCACCAAAACTGATTCATTTCCAATCCCAAGAATGGACGATTGCATTGATAAAATTGGAAATGCGGAATATGTCACCAAGTTTGACCTTTTAAAAGGATTCTGGCAAATTCCACTGACGGAAAGGGCAAAAGAAATTTCAGCATTTGTAACTCCAGATGGACTTTATCAATATAAAGTCATGCCGTTTGGAATGAAAAATTCGCCTGCAACGTTTCAACGTCTGATGAACATGATAACATTTGGTCTTGATAATTGTGACGCTTATATCGATGACGTCATTATCTACAACAACACCTGGGAAGATCATTTGGAAACCATTCGAAAATTCTTCGATCGACTCAGTGATGCGAATCTGACAATTAATTTGAGCAAAAGTGAGTTTTGCCATGCTTGTGTCACATTTTTAGGACATATTGTGGGACAAGGTCAAGTTAAACCTATAGAAGCTAAGGTCAAAGCTATCTCTGAATTTCAAGTTCCAATTTGTATAAAGCAACTGATGCGATTTCTAGGTATGGCTGGATATTATCGGAAATTTTGTTCCAATTTTTCCAAAATTGCTGAACCTTTGACAAGTTTATTGAGTAAGAAAACCAAATTTCATTGGTCTGACAAGTGTCAGGAATCTTTTGACAAGTTAAAGGCCATGCTTAAGAATACACCAGTTCTTTCTGCACCAAATTTCAGCCAATCATTTAAATTATCTGTTGATGCAAGTGATGTAGGGGTTGGTGGAGTATTGATTCAGGAAGACAAAAGTGGTGTGGATTACCCTGTGTGTTATTTTTCTAAAAAACTAAACAAGCACCAGAAAAATTATTCCACAATTGAGAAGGAATGTTTGGCTTTGATATTGGCTTTACAGCATTTTGAAGTGTATGTCACCTCAGCTCTTTCTCCAATTATTGTGTACAGTGATCACAATCCCCTTACTTTCATCAACAAAATGAAAGATAAAAATCGGAGATTGTTGAGATGGAGTTTGATATTGCAGGAATATAACATTGACATCAAACACATCAGGGGAAAAGACAATGTGATTGCAGATGCACTATCACGTGCCTAGAAATGTAATATTGCTTGATGTAATTAAGTCCAGTATCATAAAACATGTTCTTATGTAATTTTGGTTATTATAGTATTAGATGTATATTCAAAAGAAAGCTTTATTACATAAATCTTTCTTTTTCTTTATGAGGGGAGGTGTTATGTATGATGTTTATATAATATTATAGATGTTTTAGGAAATTGTAAATGTTTCTTCACTTTAATATTTGCTTAAATCTTAATGTTATCAGGAAAAACATGTTTAACTAGTGTCCTTGAATTAGGTTGTTTTGATTAATATGTTTTCTCAATTTGAAGGTCAAGGTTGAATTTTGTTTACAGGTAGAATTCCATTAAGATGACTCATATTCTAGAACATTCTGTCATGTGACCAATCTTTATATATGCCATGTTTGGTGGACATTTATTCAGTTTTGACATTACCATCAGTCTTGTAAAGAGCTATTACAGTTGTGAAAATTCATTCCAAATTCTAAGAGAGGAATTATTTTAAATATTCATTGGATTATAACAGTGCTCATAAACTTTGGATTTTGGATTTTTAATTGATGATTTTGGAATTTATGTGAACTTATATTCAGATATTTTGGAATACTTCATTTTGACATCAGCACATCAAAGATTACTAGTACATCAGGACTTTGGAGACCATTAGCACATCATAACATTCAAGGACACAGCCGTGAATTCGGAACATTCTATATTTAGGACTTGTGATTAGAACAATCATTCTTATTGGATTATTAGGATTTCAAAACACATTACTGTAAGTGACTTTTTCATTTTTCATTTTAATTATCTAGTAATAAATTGCTTGTTGATTTTTTACTTGATTTGTTGGTTTCACTTTCTTTCTGTTACATTTTTCTTAGACCATAGAGTCGTAACACTATACCGTCAATATCTCTATTACCTCTTATCAAAATTGCATTGTCTCTACACAAAATAAAAACAGGTATGGTGAGACAGGGTCTCCTTGTCTACAGCCGGATGTAAAGCGATGACGTCGCGACATCTTTTACTAAAGCGGCTATACGATACTGTATGGGTGACATAGAATATCGAATAGCAACAGGTCATTCAGGTCAGTCACTGACAATTTGCACAATTCATGCGGAAAACTAATTAAAAAAAAAGTTAATACTTGAAGCCAACTTTTTGTTCTTTGTGGTTAAATTTTAGGCATTATTGATGGCCCATTCTCGTTGATTACATGAATGTATACAAGAGGGTCAACAGCCTTGACACATTTTAAGATCTATTCATCCTAATGGTGAAAGAGAGAGAGAGAGAGAGAGAGAGAGAGAGAGAGAGAGAGAGAGAGAGAGAGAGAGAGAGAGAGAGAGAGAGAGAGAGAGAGGGATTTAGGGGGAGAAGGAAAAGAGGAAGAAAAAATGAAATAGGCCTAAATATGTAAATACTGGTCTGAATAACATACATAAATGCAGATATACTTCGTAAATGAAGAAAGAAATTTATTTTCCAAAAGTGATATCGCCCCTATGGCGATAAAAGTTGTATCGCCACTGTGGCAATATCATTTTTCTCCCACTGATATATTTCAATATCTCATTATGAAATACTTAAAACCTACAAGTGAGCTTATTGTGAAGTGTTTGTACTGACTGATTTTGCGTGACACCATGGAGCTACGAAGTCCTTGGTACAAGTGCGCATTCTTACCTGTGCAAAGAAATTGACGTTGTTTGCAATTTTTATTCATATTGTCCATTAATAAAAAGGGAACACATTTTGGGAATTTTTCGAACAATGAATAAGTTCTATAACAACAGTGATTTATGGTGGACGCTACGAAAACCTGCTTTTGCTACTTCGATCCTTTCGGTACGATGCATGCGCAAGACGCTGAAATATAATCGCAAACTGTAGGCACTTCAGATACCGTTGTTTTCAAAATACAAAGGGTACAGGTTTCAAAATACAAGGGTACAGCTTTCAAAATACAAAGGGGTACAGCTTTCAAAATACAAAGGGGTACAGTTTTCAAAATACAAAGGGTACAGCTTTCAAAATACAAGGGTACAGCTTTCAAAATACAAAGGGTACAGTTTTCAAAATACAAATGGTACAGCTTTCAAAATACAAAGGGGTACAGCTTTCAAAATACAAGGGTACAGCTTTCAAAATACAAAGGGTACAGTTTTCAAAATACAAAGGGTACAGCTTTCAAAATACAATGGGGTACAGTTTTCAAAATACAAAGGGTTACAGCTTTCAAAATACAAAGGGGTACAGTTTTCAAATACAAAGGGGTACAGCTTTCAAAATACAAAGGGGTACAGTTTTCAAAATACAAAGGGGTGCAGCTTTCAAAATACAAAGGGGTACAGTTTTCAAATACAAAGGGTACAGCTTTCAAAATACAAAGGGGTACAGTTTTCAAATACAAAGGGTACAGCTTTCAAAATACAAAGGGGTACAGTTTTCAAATACAAAGGGGTACAGCTTTCAAAATACAAAGGGTACAGCTTTCAAATACCTTGCTCTACATGTTTACCTTATGAAACTCGTCAAAAAGTTTCGAACTTTCGCTCACCAAGGCTTACACAAATTATTCGACTTGTTTCATAAATTTCATTTGAAATGAGGACTCATGTAAGATCCTCCATCAATCAGACATATGTTTACATTTGTAGTAGCAGTTGAGAATTAGTATAATTTTGACGACTATCGTGAGCTGTTTTGTTTATTTTATTTATATATAAACTTTCAATACACACGCATGATTCAGATCCTGCTCATTTTAAAAGCAGTCGCAAAAAACAATGAAAGAGATGAAGTCAAAGAGCGCAGCTGTCTTCGATTGTAGGACGTCATGTGCATACTGACTTTCACCATGCAGTGTCATGGAGATTTCTTGCAATATGGCACTTGCGCCTTCTTATGAAAATCTCACTAAGGGTCAGTAAAATAACATCTTTTTTTCTCTTCATTTTCTTTTATAAGTGACTCGCTTTTCTTTGATAAAGGAAAGATACCATAATAGGTTGTAAAATTTATTCTTTTTGCGAATTTAGACATTGCAGTCTTTTAGAATTGTTCGGTAATGTCCACAAACGTTTTATGTGAGAATGACGATGAGATCTCTCTCCGTTCTATCGTTTTCTTTGGAATGTTTGCTTTAAAATCATATATTTATATTTTGATCATTTTAAAATGACATCGCTTTGTTCGATCATTCTTAACGCTTTGGTTCTTATATTTATTTGTTATTTTGTTGCACATCAACTTAACGACAATTTAACGATTGATAATATTGAAACGGTTCTGACTTTATAGTTGGAAAAACGAAAACAGGTATCGCAAGTGGCGACAGGCTTCGCTGGCCACCTCGGGCCTCAATTGGAGATTTGCTTTAAAAACACACACAAAAAAAACAAGAACTAAATTCTTGCTGCCAAAAATCATGTTGTCATACACTGACTGATAGTTTGGGAACACTCTCCCAGCTGATGGTGATCGACAAGACTTTTAGCAGCGGGGGGAGAGGAGGGCCAGCGGAGCTATGTTTTGGAGGTCGGGAGGGGTTCTTTAGACGAACACCGGTTGTAACAAGATAACCGGGTAGGATTTCGGATTTATAACAGAACACTGTTGATGGTGATAAAAATGAAATGTTTATTGATGAATGACTTGAATGGGAAGAAAGGTTATGATTAATACGTGCGTGTATAGGGTCCAAATATTGGACAAATTAACATAATCCGCACGAACCTAATACGGTAACCCAAATATGAACACATAAATAAATACACAGTGCAATGATAAAGGCTAATGATTCACCGTAATCTCAGACGACGAAAAGAATGATTTGTTTTACTCAGATAGCAAAAATGATGTATTTTACTCATATAGCAAAAATGTATACCCTCAAATAATCAAACATGAGGCACTTTATTCAAATAATAAAATGTGGTGCAAACAAATGGGATAGATATCATGCAACATATCTTTACACTCCCAAAACCACTGGGTATCACAAAAACCCCAAAATTAGCTAAAAGATTACATATATGGAGTGACTCACAAACACTCCGTCACTAGCATACTTGGCTGCTAGTCGGACTGGTCAATCAAGCGATCCACGCCCACCAATGGGTCAACAACGCCCGATCACCTGGTATTCAAGCAACCCACTGTTTATTCAGCTCCATGGCTGCTATGGTTAGCTTTAGTCAACTTCTATTGTCCCCACTATAGCTGGGACCTCGTCGACTCCGATCTGTACAGCTCTACAGCTCTATAGCTGAAAATAAATCTAACACCGTGTAGTATGATTGACACGGGCATATACGATAACACGTAATGACGTTATATACGTAAGTTATACAAATTATATTATCGGCACAACATTACAAAGGAATAACCGAGTTCAGAAGTGAACCTACACGTGTCTGATAAGAATCTTATGATACTCAACGTTTCCTAAAAATGCCACTTTATATTGCTAATATAAAGCTCTTATTAAGAACAAACAAGAATAGAAAGTATACAAACAAGAATAGAAAATATTTGCATTGTACTACGCAAGCCGAAGCTACATAGAAAATATACGCTATAAATTAATAAACGATTTACGTACTTCTACAGCTGAAGACGTGCAAGTCCTTAAGTAGACTGCTCACTGACAAGACGTTCCGTAATGTCAAGATTTAGTCTTACGGTGAGGCATTTATACACGGACGATGCAGCTCTACATCGTCCGTACGCTTGGTGCATTCGGTTTTTCCCATCGAAAGCACTTCGCACGTGCGGCATGGGGTGAACCGAACTCACTGTTTCGAAATATTGTACAATATACATAACTCACTCTCGGGCATCGTTGTTATACTGAAAAACGAAACCCGTGTACATGTATTTAATAAAAGGGATTTATACAATTCCGTGACACCGGTTAGACCTTATTTTTCGGTCGGGAGGTTTTTCCTACACGAGTACCGGTTAGACCGGTTTTGGGGTCGAGAGCGGTTTTTGGGATGAGTGTCGGGTTTTCGGGCGGGGCGTTTATTTTTCTGACAAGTGACAAACCGTTTTTTTTTTTTTTTTTTTTTTTTTTTTTTTGTGTTTTTTTTTTGCTGCCGCTGCCCTCAGAGGCAACACAGAAAATGAGCGCGTTTTCGCATAAATGCGCGCCCGTAGCCGTGTTTAAAATCTCAGCGGATTGGAGGCTAGAGAGACGCAAGGACCGTAAAGTACTCTTCGCCGGCCTGGGTCTCTAGGTAAACTTATAAATCAAAGGGAGCAATCGTTGGGTGGGTGGGTGGGTGTGTGTGTGTGGGGGGGGGGGGGGGGCTTCTGTTGCCAAAAATTGTGTTGAAAAGCAGAGGAAGGGGTGCGTTCTGCCTATGTCCTGCTCTTCGTGTAAAAAGGGCACGCAATTCGAAACCGGACTCTGCCGCCCGTGAGGAAGCGATCGAGCGTACCGCAAGCTAGTGTATGTGGAAGAAAAGGCCAGAGGAGACCTAGGGGCTGTACTACAAAACTGAGTGCACATGTATTCCTTTGTGGAGGTTAACACTATGTGAAAATTAAATAGAAAAAATATAGATATTATCTAATTTTTTAAACTTTTCAATTTGGCTTGTGATTTAGAAAGAGTTGTTTTAAGATTTGTCAGTTTCGTCTGTAAGCTATCTAGCGACTGGAAATCTGTTTTATGCCTTGACGGGTTAAGGGTTAAGGCAGGAGTTTGTGGGGATTCATTTTCGTTCCTACAAGGAAGCAGGCGTCGGACAATAAATCTCCGTGTTGAACTGGCATCTGGTCACACAGTTTCATTGCCAATTTTCCTCGGAATAATCGTCGGCAAATTTCTTTTATCCCCATTCTCAAAATGTCTGCTGCAGTTGACAACATCGTGCAAATCATCCATTGACATGACATCTGCGCGCGTCGATACAATCTTCCTTTTCCACGCCTTTTTTGTCTCTTCATCAGAAATATAGTTAATATTAAAAAACTGAACACCCTCCGATCGTCTGTTTTTGTTTTCCTGGACATGTTCCTATTGCACAAGATTGATGCACCATTGAGTATATTGTAATGGATAAATGCAGCTTATTTAGATTATACCTCTGGTGGAGACCCGGATGTAAACATGCCATGTCATATAGAACCCAGCAATGGTGGGTGAGTTTGAAGTCCAATAACCGGGGGTGGTGCTGGATTGTGGTGAAGTGGATTGGAGCTGCAACGCCCCACCCCACCGCCACCCCCTTCCAGTATCAATCCTTGCGATTGTATCAGGTACTTAATGCGTTTTGGTAAAACTGGTTACGCGAGAAACTTAACAATTAAATAGGAGAAAAGGAAAACTCCACTCTCATCTCAAGAGACCCTTCATAGCCAGCTAACATGAACATCATACCACGAGACAGTTTGAAAGGAACGTATCATATCGAGCAGATTATCTATTAAAAGAAGCACCCACCCCCGAAGTAACGGCTACAAATTTAAAAGTGAGCAGGTAAAATGTGCCACATAGACGGATCACAGTGATGGATAAATATGAATGACACCAATTTGTGCATTTATACTAGATCAGCAACAGCTATTAATCTTGAAGAAAGATATAGTTATTAACAGCTTATTTAAAATAAACAGCTTATTTAAAATAAACACCATCGGTTGTTTTCTTTTAAATACAAAAAGTAAAGAAAAGTTCGACTGTTGTATGAAACCATGCGGGAAAAATAATGCAACAGAACATTCGATTCGCCGGGTTTAAGATGTAAGTTAAGTGTAGTCATCACTTCAAGCGCCTGCACCCCCACCCTCTTATTTTGTTTTAGTTAAATCAAAATTTTTTATATCTCCGCAAGGCTTCAGTCTGAGATAATTTTAGATCAGTTTTGGCTGTCCATCCCACATGCATTCGTCTATTCGTCTCTCCTTTACAAAATCTAAAGTGTGCAACTTTGATATATTTTATATCCAGTAAAATGTCTATTATCTTGACGAATCGGGAGACATACAATTTTGTCTGGATAGTTAGTTGCCCAGATAACTGATAAATGTATGCAACATAAAACATGTATTTGGGGAAAATTCGCTGACACTTACGATCCAAATGTCCGGAGAAATGATGTCTGTATCATCGATGTTTTACTGTATTTTGTCAGTTATTCCTTAATCCATCCATCCATACCTATATACTTACGTAAGTAAATACATACATACATTTTGTGTATTCGACAATTATTATTATTATTATTTTTGTTGTTGGCTTGTTTGTTTTGTTTTGTTTTGTTTGGTATGCTTAGCCTGGGTATGGTCAAGAACATACAACTGTATTCAAGAACATATAACTGTATTCATACCCTATCCTGCATGGGAAACTACTCTCACCTTTTTGTTTTGTACTGAAACATAGTGGATAATTCTTTTATTGTAGGGGGCGGAGTAGGGGTGAGGGTGTGTATCGGAGTGAGGTGTTTTTCTGACACTTGTCGTACAACTGGGCAGACCCAGTACATAAACATTTAAGCAGTGCGCCATGCACGCATATTTAAATAGTAGCGCATGACCGAATGGTCGATAAGTGACTTTAATTAAAGTCAGTCAGACCAACTACGTTTGTAATTGGGGGTCCTGGGTTGTCGAGGGATCTAAGGCGCTCACTTTTACAGATCATTCACACATCTCACCTCTGTCTGCGTGAGTTTGAGCCTCGGCTCGACCAACGTGGGTATATTGAGAAAGCTTGCCAGTAGTTTCCCGTGGGTCAATGGTCTTCCTCCACCAAATATACCGGCCGCCATGTTTAGCCTATCATATGCTGAAAAATGGCGTTATACCTCACAAAACCCAAACCAAACGTTTGTAATCTGCCTATGTTATAAATAGTCTGGTACTCGGCCTTCTTCACTATGTTACGAACGAAGTGAAAATATTTGTGTACCAAACGGTACAAATTCAGAATTAATTCCATCCAAGAGAAGCGGAGGGATCTACTCTACAACAACACAACCAATGGCAGATGGGCCTCAATTGTCTTAGATAACAATTATTTTCCTTCTATTTCATGTATAACCATTCAACAGTATGCCACTTTTACCATAAATGATAGACCTCTATCGATTTTTGCTACACATTAAGCTACCTTAGTTCGATAAATGTTGAAAGGTTTCATTATAGGTTGACCGGCTCGTTTTTGTGTACTGCTACTGTAAATAAGATGATATAGAGGAAGTAACCAAAAATCGTCTCTATGACTCAGAAAAAACGGACATTTTACATAATTTTACATCTTAGTGTTTTCATGAAACAACAAGTAAATGCAACTTTCTATACAATTTTATAAAGTTTAAGGTCTACCCTTTCGTAATTATAAAATAATAACTTTACCAAATAAGTCAGTGGCAAACAGACCATGCAAACAAGGCACTAGTTTTCTGAGAATATCTGCGAGAATGAGATATGTGGACTCAGTACACAATTATTTTCCCTATATATTCTCTACATTTGTTTTTCAGTATTGAAATTTTTCATTGTCCAAATCCCAAAAAATCATATGTTAATCAAAAATATCTTCACAGACAAACTTACAGTTAAGTTCTTGTCATAGGTTCTCTGTCATTTTTCGGAGAGGCTGAACTGTAATCAAAGCAACGTGCCTTTGGTTACAGATTTCACTTTAAACAAAGCATTAATGCATGATTATTCACTGCGCACTGTAGCCAAAATACATACAAACAATACACCATAGTCCTCATATTCTAAAGAATAAACAATTTTTCCTTTTAATCTGTACCAAAAATGCCTATATCAAAACCAAGAAATACCGCCAAAAAGTGAGAGAGAAAAAAAAAAAAAAAAAAAAAAAAAAAAAAAAAAAAAAAAAGAAAAGTAGATACGGACTATATTCGTCTGTACTAACACAGAAGTAATAAATTTTTGATCTGAGTCCATGTATTGGGCAATGCACGTCCGCATATTCAGAACTATTCTAGGAAAGCTAACTTACAATACCTGCTGCTTTGGTAACAAATAGTACCAATTCCTTTTATGCAAGGCACCTTTTACTTCCTGGAAACTTTTACATCAATTTGCGGTAAATAACACTATCTGATTCTCTTTCGGGATGATGGAAAGGGACGAGCGATATTCCGATCGGATTTTGTTTGTGTATTTCTCAGTTGATTTTTGTCTCACCTGCATCAGCAGATAAGAAGAAATGGGTATGTTATCTCTGAACGTCAACGTAAGTGCTATCAACAGCAACTTAGCTGAGTACGCCTTTGACCTTCTGCTTTGGACGCACGGAGTTAGTTGAGGTCAAACATAGCTGTTTAGCGTTAACTACTAGTATATTTAAAATTTGTATTAAAAGCTTTGAGAGATTTAAAATACACCATAGTGCTGTTTGCAGGCAAAGCGTAGTTTTGGATAACCATTGGGATGATTTTTCACCATTCGGGATTTATAAATATGTTTCCTTCGATTCCATTTACTTTTATTCTTTCTGAACTGAAATGGCACGGAAAGGGTTCAGCTTCCTAAACTTCAAACTTCCCAAGGTTTCACCGGAGGAAGTAAAATTGTCTTCTATCAAAGAGTACGGGAAGACATGAGAAAAAGGACGATTTCGGCAGTGCTTTAAAATTGGAATGTGCTCTTTGATGCTTTTCAAGTTTCCAACTCAACTGTATATTACTTTAAAATAAATTTTCCCAATACATATTTGAAATATTAAAGTCGAGTGGCTACAATATTATTATTTATTTATTTATTTATTTATTTATTTATTTATTTATTTATTTATTTATTTATTGTGTTCTTCTGTTTGTTGGGCTTGATAGCATAGTGAACTAGCTCTGCGTTATGTTGTATAACCAATCTGTACCTAAATCACGTGAGCGTCCTTGCATTCCGGTCAAAAATCGTTGGGATAACCAACCTGACAATTTCGTTCCGCTGATACAAGAAACAGCTCATCCATACGGAAGTGTGGTGTATGACATTTATGTCAAAGAGGTGTTGCCTTGGCAATAGTGTGACAAGTGCAAAATACATATTCCTCCGCGAGCGCATCACTGTAATTATTGCAAAACTTGTATCCTAAAGAGAGATCACCATTGCTTTATGGTAGGAAATTGTATAGGATTTAGAAATTAACGATATTTCATCATTCTGTCTTTCTGTTCAATGATTGTCGGAGAGCTAGGCAGTTTCCTAACCTATAAACACGTAAGAGGCGTATACTGGACTAAGGACGCAGAATCATGGACCGGTCTAGTGTTCCGCATAACCAGTAGCGTACTAACGGGGAAGGGGGGGGGGGGGGGTGGGGGTGGCGGACGGTCTTGGGGCGCCAAAACAGCTGATAAACATTCGGGCCTCGAATTCTGGGCCTTTGGGCATCATCGTCGCTCCGGGTGCCATTTACCCTTAGTACGGCACTGCGCATAGCCGTCTGTTGATGTATATTTGGTTCAACGAAAGTTATACACTGTATTCTTGTGATATACCTGTTTATAGAACCTCTTTTCGGATTCATCGGTATTGTGTATATTACCTTAAAAAATGATGTTGTCTATGTACGGGAAAACGTTGTATGAGATCGCAAAAAAGGTTCCTGTGCAAATACTAACAGTATAAGCAAAAATGTTCGATCAGTTTTCGGAGACTATTGGACCCTCAATTTTTTTCTTTCCGATGAAGATAATATTCCGTCAGACAGAAGATGGAATGCATAGGGAAGGCATCAAATATGATCATGACGCAAACAGTGAGAGAAAGGAAGACGATGATAATGGCATGATATGAAAGAGGAACATTAAAACTTGCATGTCTCGTTACCTGATATAATACGCATCATGCAAAACTGACAAATGTTTATAATCTCATTAATTTATCATAATTCTGATATTTTCGGCACGAATACAAATGGCAGCTTCGAAAAGGTAATATATTTGTGTATAGTTTCTTTTTAAGCAGAGTGTCAGGTGGTATATTTTTACGTGCTGTATGTATCCTTGTAATAGTCATTCTATGGTAAATTATCAATACTTTCACGTCTTTGGTTTTAAGAGATTATAATAAATTAGTTTGAAATGTTAACAACTTTGTGGTCCAATTCGTGTGTCTGTGTGTGTGTGTGTGTGTGTGTGTGTGTGTGTGTGTGTGTGTGGAATGAAATTGGTTAAACAGAATGAATTGATCCAGGTCAGTACCGTTCTTTCTTTTGTTTTTTCTTAATTTCTTTCCCTTTTTCCTTCCTTCATTATTTCTTTCTTCCTTTTTATCCTACCGCTGCTTCTGTAATCGGGATTAAAAAATGTTAGAAAACAAAAAAGACAATGAGATATTTTTGTTTAAAAAAAATAACAAAATATTTTTTTTTTTTTTTTATTGTTGTATGATACCATACCGGAATTAGAACCGTCAGTTGCTGAAATTAAACGATGTGATAGGTGCACATTGAAACCCATATTTTTGTGTTTACGAGTATTTATAACACGGTTTTAGTGGAAGAATAAAAATAAATTTTGAAGTTAGGGATCTCTCTCCCTGTTTCTCTCTTTCTTAGTTAAGGTGCATATTGATTTTATTAAATTTCGTGCTATTATGTCTGCCTAAATATTAATCTGTACCTCTCTTGACCTTGAAACATTTGATGGATTTTAAGTTTTTTCAAAAATGGTAGACAAAGGCGGAAGTGTACTTTTAGCTCACCTGACTGTAAGACCAAATGAGTTGGTCACCTGAGCTTATGGTATGGCTCTGCGTCCGGTCGAGTGTCATCCGTATATGACCCTTGTTTAGTGTCATCCGTATATGACCCTTGTTTAGTGTCGTCCGCATATGACCCTTGTTTAGTGTTATCCAAATATGACCCCTTGTTTAGTGTCATCCGTATATGACCCTTGTTTAGTGTCATCCGTATATGACTCTTGTTTAGTGTCATCCGTATATGACCCTTATTTAGTGTCATCCGTATATGACCCTTGTTTAGACCAGCACGGTAGTTTAGATCGTCACGATATATAAATTGAAAAGAGAAAACCCGTTATCAGTCGGGCGGTACACACAGTGGCGACGCGACAGGGGGGGGGGGAGGCAGGAGGAGGCAATTGCCCCCGGGCGCCGGGTGAGGGGGTGCCGTCGGGAGCCTTTTTTATAGCTGTAACCGGGGCGTATATGGGGGTGGGGGTGGAGGTTGGCAACTGACATAAAAAGTGTTCCCTGTGGCAAAGTAGGGGCGCCACTAAAGAACATTGCACCCGGGTGCCTCGAAATCTCGCGCCGCCACTTGGTACACATTCCTTGGGCTGTTTAACCATTGCCTTTACAACTACTACATGCTACTTTTTGTAGCTAATTGTTACTTTTAGGCAGTGAAAAAGGTAAGATTTAGGCTGTACCATTTTTGATTTTAGGTGCTTTATTCATTATCTAAGTCATCATGCCTCAGCAGTGTCCATATTCTCTTTTCTCTACAAGAGATATGTGGAATTTAACAACTCCTGTACAAAAATATACACCCAAACAGTTTGGATGAGTTCAATTCACTGCGAAAGCCTTTGCCTGTCAAAACAGATAAAAAGCAGCAAAATAAAATTCAACAGCGTGAAATAAGAAATGTTGGAGAAAAAAGCGTTGCTAAAGCTGAAAACAAAATAACAACTGAGGAAGCATCCAAGTTTTTTTCAAGCGAATGAAGATTCAAAGTGAAAAATTACTTTGTCGAATAAACTTCATGACATAGAGTTAAACTCCAACAGATTTTTCATTTTGCATCAAATCGAACAAAATTAGTAAAAACAAATTGATGATGACCTCAAACAAATGGAGGATGCTATGAAAAAAGACCCATCTGATGATAATCTCATACAAATGAATCATGAAACGAAAAAAGAGCGAAAAAGAACAGGTGTTTCTCGTTTCACTTTCAGTAGCAAATTTTCTCACCTTAAGAGCTCTGCGCTACATCATTTTCAGGTTGGAATCAAAGCCAAAACAAGAAGTGACTGCAAAAGACAAATAAAATGAGGAATCTACAAAAGAAGTACATGTACATATAAAATGTTTTCCCGAAATGCTTCGAAGTGTGTCATGTCTTTTTAATGCTATTATTTAATTCTAAATCCTTTCTTTTTGGCAGAACTCACATCTTTAAACGTCCTGCAGAAAGTCTGAAATGTATTGTAACTCATGGTGCATTTTATCAATGAAAGAATTCAGTTCTATTACGGTTTTGATTGAGAAAGATGTTGCAATGATACCTGCTGAAACAATAGCAATTGTATCTGCATTAGTGTAGAAAAATAACAAAGCCTTGTGCAACCTGTCAGCTACGGTCATTTAAAGTGCATGCAACCTGTCAGTTACGGTCATTTACAGTGCATGCAACCTGTCAGTTACGGTCATTTAAAGTGCATGCAAATTTTGATATTGAGGGCGGCTAGATTTACTCTCCAAAAGTTAAAAATAGATACATAAATATTGTGTATATCCAAAAGTCTAAAATGTATGTACGTGCTTGTGCAATATTATTAAGGATGCTAAAAAAGGCCCACTTAATTCGACATCCGTGCCTCTTTATGAGGTATGCATGTGTAAAAACTAGAAACAACAACAAAATATATAGCCCCACCCATACCAGCCCTGGTATATTACTACAAATGGACTTACCTTACTTAAATATCCGTTCGTCTTATAATAATAGCTTGCATTTCAGATAATAATGGCACCGTCAATTTATTTTGTGCACACCATAATTAAATTCCGTTGAATCCATTCACGCATCAGTGCAAATAACATTTGTCAATCTCAGACAACAACGGGTAAAATCAAATTTTTGTGTGCCAAACTATATCCTGTTTTTGACGAAAAACTAGATTTTCTGAAGTACGCAGAATCTAGAATGATCTAGAAGATTGAACGCCATGTGTAAAATATAGAAGGTCATTGAGAAAGAAAGTTCTAGTACCTCGTGTGCACTTCTATAGCGTGCAGTAATTTGTCACAATGGCAAAGCAAATTTTATTTCGAGTGGGTTTGAATTTAGGTAATAAGAAACATTAGCTCATTGGAGCTAGTTTACTAGGTATAAACAGTAAAACAGCAATTGAGTTTAACAATAATATATACATATACACATGTGTACTTGTTTAATTATGTTACTAATTATTAGTCGCGTCATTGAGTCTGGTTTATGGTTTAATTAGTGAGTATATAGATAGAATGTTTAGAACTTGTTAGTAGCAATACTATTGCACATTTTTGAAGAAAAAAATTAAAAATAGTGTGGAGTCATATGTTGGTGAGCTTTTTTTTTCAAAAATGTTAAAAGTAGTAATCGTATGGTGATAACGGAGCCAGCTTTTCTTTAAAAAATAAATACAAAATGCCAGTGAATTAGCTTTTTATATAAAAAATATAAATGGTGGAGAGGCAGGTGAGCTAGCTTTTATTAAAAAATATAAAAATGGTGGTAAGCCAGTTTTTTAATTTAAAAATTTTGAACAAATTTAGGTTAGTAGCGTTCATACCACTGGATGGGTGCTTTTTGAAGACCCCCCTCCCCCCCCCCCCCAAAAAAAAAACAAAAAAACAAACAAATTGGTGACCAAGGGTTTTCTGAAACTAGGATGGTGAGCGAGCTTTTTTACAGAAATAAAAATGGTGAAGGGTCATATGTTGGTGACCAATTTTAAAAAATGGTGATGGGTCACATGTCTGAGCAAGGTACACCAGGATGTATAAGGTATTTTCGGAAAAAAAGAGTGGATGGTAACATCTAAGTGTTGCAGTTTTTTGTTCTCAACAATTTTAAATGTATTAATCATACCCTTAGTCACGGATAAATAGCACAGTACTGGTATTTTATAATGTATTATTATGAACATTTTACATACTACTGAAATCGTCAGTAAATTATGTATATATAGGAATTATTTGACGGGTGGCTCGTTTTTAGCAGCCCAAAAGTCATTAGCAGGACAAGCAATGCAATCTTCGTTTACCTTGATTTCAATTGAACTAGGTTTATTGGTATAAAATCCAATTACATGATTATCACCAAAACAATAAATGGTTTCACAGACATACACATGGCAGGTGACACACATTAGATAGATAACCATAGAAGAACATATCTTGTTTTCATCATACTCCTTCTCACTGTGTATACAATTGTCATAGTCATTAATTGATTCATATATTAGTGAGGTTCAGAGCTTATTTATTCAACAGTTTCCTTCAGTTTTGTACAAGTTTAAACCATAGAAGAACATATCTTGATAATATCATAATCATTCCCACTAAATATAATTTTTATAGTCATTCATTTCACTGAAAGATGGTAAGATATTAACAAATTTGAGGAAATAATTTTGTTTATATTTTGAATAATTACTTGTAGACATTTTCTGATATACCGCCAAACGTTTTATGCAGTTGATTTGATACTATTGTTACCTCAGTTCTATCATATAGTGCAGAAGTGTGGGGATTTATACAAGGTAATGCTGTCGAAAGAGTTCATTTGCGTTTTTGTAAATAATATTTAATATGTTAAACAGTAGAACAGAATAACATTGTGTATGGTGAAATGGGGTGAGTTCCCTTCAAAAAACTTAAACTCTTTAGAATTATTAAATAATGATTAAAACTGTAAACTTCTAGCAGTAGGAAATCCACAAAAAATTGTGTATGACATTTTATATGCAGAATTTATAGTAAACCATTACAAAATTTTAGTGCGTAGTAAGAATTAAAGAATTTTTAGGAACACTTGACTTCGAAGACGTATGCTTGCAAGAAGGTTTAGGTAATGTTGATGTGTTCAAACAAGTAGAGAGCAACGCTTGACAGATTATTTTATTCAAAACTGGAATTCTATGCTTGACAAATCCACCCACGACACAATAGATACAAGTTCAAGTGGGTGTCTCTACCATTGCAATCAGATCTAAATGCGGTACAATCATGATTAAATCAAGCCCTGACGTACACTTTTTTATTGTTATTGAAACAACTGCTCTAGACATTTGGACTTTTAACTTTCCGATTTGTTGTCAGACCAGATTACCTCCGAATGTCATCAATTAAATTTTTATTACAATTACATGTATACTCTTTTGAGCAGAATAATTGATTTCAAATACATTATTTGTTTTAATTGGATTTGATCATGCTGATTATGAATATAATACAGTCTACATCTGCATGTTGTCATGACCATGTAATCATATAGTAATCAGACAGTAATCCTGATTAATGGGTATATTAACTGTTTTCGGCTAAATACAGTTACTATGCATGCATGTTGTTATGAAAATGTAATCATGTAGTAATCAGACGGGAATTTTGATTAAAGGGTATATTAACTGTAATCGGCTAAATACAGTTAATATGCATGCATGTTGTTATGAAAATGTAATCATATAGTAATCAGACAGTAATCCTGATTAAAGGGATATTAACTGTAATCGGCTAAATACAGTTAATATGCATGCATGTTGTTATGAAAATGTAATCATGTAGTAATCAGACGGGAATTCTGATTAAAGGGTATCTGTATGAAATAATAATCTGATTAACAATTACTTCTGATTACTTAAAAATCGGTAATCATATACGGATGATTACTATTACTGGTTACGATTACCACAGGTCTGTTCGGTAAACTAATGATTTTTAATTATACCCCAAACCACAGCATTGAGTTCCACCTATACCTTTACCATCGCCACCTTTATGTAGATATATAGTGGAACTACTTTCCCTTTGACAACGTCATAAAATTATATACTTGTCCTTCATAAAATTGAGAATCTCTTTATATATTTATTAATCTTTAATTATATATATATATATATATATATATATATATATATATATATATATATATATATATATATATATATATATATTATAATAATAATAATGTATATTATTATTATCACAGTAACGCGATCTTGATTGCTAGATCACGTCGAGTTGTCAGCATCAGTAAATCCGGATCACTACGAGACGCGAAGCGTCGAGTCATGATCCGGATTTTTTATGCTGACAACGAGACGTGATCCAGCAATCAATATCGCGTTACTGTGATAATGATATTTTTCTTATATACCTATCAATTTGTATATAATTTAATAAAAAAAACTATATGTAGCTGAAAAGCACAAGAAACTGCTAAACGTTTCAACCTCTTTAATACGAACTTCATCTCAAAGCATACACCGAATTACATTTTGATTAGTTTACATGCGCATGAATATTAGTTTTACGAACGAAGCTTGTGAAATAAAGGTCACTCACTTTGACTACCATCACTGTCAATAACACGAATTCTTCGACGCTTGGGGGCAGCAGACTGGTATATGTAATTTATAGTTATTGTGCAGTTCTCAAATTTTGCATCACGGAAGATTTCACCAGCTGAATGGCTTTGGAAGTTGCTTTCCGAAGTGAGGTTGATAGCGTTTCTGGCGGGAGATTGTGAGAGGCTCCGATGGAGACTTGACATGGGAATGATAACATTATTTTGACAGCTATTTACAACGGGATTGGATAGTTTGTTGGAACTTGATGATACAGATTTGTTGCAGAGAATGTTACTCATTTCCTTTTGCATGTCAAGTGAGGCTACGGCATAGTTGTTCACACTTTGCACATTTTTGTAGCCTGTAAGTTGTTGAATTGTCGTAGGAGCTATTCCAGCATGAAGAGGTTTGATGCAAGTAGATTTTCGCGCACTGTGGTTAGTTTTTCGTACAGGAAGGTTAGCTATGGATTCCATATCTTTCATAATTGTGCGCAGCGAGTGTTCACCTAAAGGCTGGCATTTGTACCAAAGTTTTGAATCATGTTTCCGGTGGAGATTCGTGGCGAGATAAAAGGGACTTTCAGGGAGATTCATACTTTCTGTACGATGACTACGGAAAACCTTGTAAGTCGCAACAGGGCAATTTTCAGGATCTTCGGGACAGGCAAATCGTTTTTGACGGAACGCCCTTTGGTGAGTACCCTGCTTTTCACCTGTACGAGTTTTTGTTTCCCGTTCATTAAATTCAAGGTATTCATGTCCCGTCTCATCAGTTTTAAGCTCAATATCCACCCCACCCCTCCAGTGCAATTTTCGGTTTTCCGTTCCACCTTTCAGTCCAAGCACTATAGTATTTTGTAGCCTCATTTTGTTAGTCAGGGCTCTTGGACTGTGCAATCCAATACATCCATTTTCGGCAAGAATGTTTTCCTCTGTGTTAGTCAGGGGTTCAGCTGCATTAGGTCTACTTCCCTTTCCCTTTTGCTTCAGTTCTTTACGTTTCGATGCCAAAATTGTCAAAGAAGTACTGAATTCCTTATCAATAACCATACTGTATGGATAATTCTTCTCACGAAGGTACCTGTCAACTGTATGGATAATTCTTCTCACGAAGGTAACTGTCAACTGTATGAATAATTCTTCTCACGAAGGTACCTGTCAACTGTATGGATAATTGTACCTGTCAACTGACCTGTGATAGCTAGTTAAAGTGTCAGGCTCATACTCGCTCACATTAAACTTCCTGATAAATAGAAGAAATGAACCAATATAGTGATCGAGTTCTGCAACAGTAATTTCACTCACTTCTCTAAATTCGCACATGGCGGGACCTTGTAACCAGTTTCTAAATTGCTTCACAGCACATTCTGTTTTTCTCACAGTGTCTTTGTTTTTTATACTGTTTACAAATTCGGCCTTTTCTTCTATTTGATACGTCAACAAAGCAGGGGCCTTGTTCACTTTCGGTGCTGGTTCTGCAGCGGCATTGTCGGGAAAATCATTTAGAATTGATGGAAAACTCACATATTCATCCATGATCTGCATGTCGAACTCATCGCTCGCTAAACAAATCTTCAATATTTATAATTTCAAATTCATTCATTATGCGGGAAAATCACCAACGTTACCAATTATGACCCATCATAAATGGGTTGTACTGTCAATAATGTTTTGGTACTCGATTTCCGAATGTGATCTTGTTTCAGACGAACCTTTAGCTATTTTTTACTACTTCAAAATAAAGGAATAAATGTTTTTTTTATTGCTTTTGTGACACAAACATGGTTTACACCTTTCAGATATTTTACATATAACGCAAGATTTCTTGAATAACGTCGCTGTGAGAGCTTTGTTTAAAGCTAGTGTAGGCATTCCGTCGCTAGGGGCGCTGCTATTGTGAACAGGAAACCTCGAGGATAAGTTGTTCCAGCTTCGTTTGAGAGTATGGTGATACGGATTTAGAGAACGATAGTATCGTTTTCCTGCTTGTAGGATATGACGGTAAAATTCTGGCTCTTTCTTTGGGTATAAAATTGGTAGGTATATAATAATAATATATATTTATCTTGGGTCTAGGCTGTTACTTTATATGCTTATGATGGTGCGATATATGAGTAGCACATATCTGCTTATATGGCTTACACTAATTGGCTTTAAGCATAGTTACATGGTACTTAATGAAACTATGGAGATGAAGACTCTATAGTACAGCCAACTCAGGCTGTCTACTAAGCCATTTATAAACTTCTAAGAGAATGAAAAATGTCAAAAGAAATATAGGTCAAAGGGATAAAATGTGCTTTCCCCAGGTCTATTTATCTTGGATGCAGGAAACAGCAAAATGAAGTAAATCTAACACAAAATGCATTCCTTTTTATTACTATTTTGGTTAAGACATTGACAAATGCGGCATTGTAGCATAAGCTGATATCCCACTCTAATAAACCATTCTACTTTAAGCATTATTAATTACTAATAATAATTGTTGACTGGCACTCTAGATAAACCCTACCAGAAATGTTCAAACAGATCATTTCAATTAACTTTGTATAATTGATCTTAACATGGTTACATGTCCCACATGAGCAAATGTCCATTCATGTTTAGAATTGTGGTGATCAGAATTTCACATTCAATGGACGATATAGGATTTAATTATGCCTATAGTTGATCTGTCAGGCACATAATTGGCTGTATGTGCCTAAGGGACACAGGTTGGTCCCATAAGGACTGCAAGGACTTGCAGGATTGCCGCCCATGTTGCAAGTGACTTTAGTGCTGTTGGGGCAACAAAGGCCAGAGCCGTCATTGGGGCTGTAGCAGTAATACTCGCTCGGGTAGGTACTTGGAATCGTGCGCGGACTACAGTCCCTGCTCACCGGAATTCCCATTGGACACCTCCGGGTGTCCAATAGGCGGGTGTCCTTTGGGGACTCCCCCCATTGATGACTGAAAGGTGGGAAAAAATTTAATCAGAGTTGTCTGAGTGAAGGTGTAGGAAAATGAGGCAAAAATAATAACGAGTTTTCAATATGCAAAATAAATTATTTTATGCCATGGAATGTTGGGTTGGGAAAAAATGAAAACATACTATGTGCTCATATAGTACAAGTTGGATCAATTAACATACTATGTGCTCATATAGTACAAGTTGGATCAATTAACATACTATGTGCTCATATAGTACAAGTTGGATCAATTAACAGACTATGTGCTCATATAGTACAAGTTGGATCAATTAACATACTATGTGCTCATATAGCACAAGTTGGATCAATTAACATACTATGTGCTCATATAGTACAAGTTGGTTGGATCAATTAACAGACTATGTGCTCATATAGTACAAGTTGGATCAATTAACATACTATGTGCTCATATAGTACAAGTTGGATCAATTAACAGACTTCGACTTGTTGACCTTTCATGTCATCCGGATATATTCAGTTCATGATTCATTAGGCAGAGGTGAAAACTGTCCAGATCGTTAGAGCATTAGCAAAGTACATAACCTATCTCCAATTATAAGTTGTCAAAGCCTATTTGACAAATTCTCTTTCCTAACCGTTAGGAAAACACCACTCATTTAAATGTAATTGTTACTATATTGATTACTGTATTAGATCATCTGTTTTCATTTTCAAAGTTATTGGAAGTATAAGCACAAGAGCTGAGTTTTACCCGTGTCTCCACTCCCCTCTCCACACCCGGTCCCTCTCCATCCAATCCGCACACGCTCCCCCCCCCCAATATATTTTTTTCGAGGAGGAAACAATGAACAGTCTAGAATTAGGTCATATCAGAACTAAGAAGTGAAACAAGGAAAAGAAATGAAAATAATTTTCACGATCGAAAGTATCTTCCGTGAAAGCAAGATTACATTACACTTGCCCCATTTTGATATTGATTTTAATACAAGTAGAAAACAAAGTAATTAAAAATATATCACAATCCTATCCCATATAAGCTACAACCTTAGGTAAATTATATTAATTATTAATATAAAAATCTGTATAAATCAAAAGGTTTTCGTAATGCGAAAAAATGTTTCATCTTGAAAAGTGTATCTATGAAATGTTATCCAACCTGAACAAATCTGGAATATTTTCTTACCTATGACCAACAGCAAGAGGATGGCCAAAACAAGTGGAGTTGTTCGTCCAAGCATCTTACTATGTCGTCCAGATACGCAGCAGATTAAGCAGTTGCTAACTGGATGGAATTTATATTGTGCGTGTGGAGTTTCCAAGAAAAAGGTTTCCTATAAAAAAAAATGAAAAATAATTTACTTCATACATTACATTTTCATATAAAAAAGCGGCTTTGCTTGACCAAAAAGTATGATGTCAAGAAAACATATAAGAAAGAAGTAAACACTGAGTCATTAAGTGAAATGTTGGCCGTAAACCCCCCATCGAACGTCATAACGCATGCACAAAAGTTAGCATGATACTCCCTCGTAACAAAGCGAAGATATACTTCGAAGTAGAAAAGAACGGTACGCCGGTGACGTAACTTTTAGCCAATTAAAAGATGCATTTCTTTAAAATGTCGTATAACGTCAAAATAATGAATTTGTTGTCTAACTTCAGACACGATAAGGTTTATTTTTTTTATTACCACAGTCTGAAAGCACGTTTTTAAGGTACATATGTTGGTATGGTGAAGGTTTTAAGAAAAAGTTCCTAGAATAAACCGGGGATATTTTGTTACATTCAACAGAAAGCCCACTTTGTCTGGGTAAACTGTTGATATTTTCTGTCGTACAGGGGGTAATGATATGAATATAAGAAATAAGATTTTTACGTGAAAAACCGACAAGTTACATATTATTACACTCGGCTATGACCAGGACCTTTATTTCATTTATGTTTTCTTCGAACAGAATTAGAGACTGCAAAACATACTATGCCCACGATCGTGATCTGAAGTAATGTCATAATGATGATCATGGTGATGTCGACGACAAATATTAACACAAGTAATGACGATGAAGACGACGAGGACGACAATGATGATGATTGGGATGATAAATCATAATCGTTGTCGTCAGACATCAGATTCAAGACACTCATTTTAATAAAACACTGCGAATTCGAACGTTACGCAAAGAAATGTAATGCCAAAAATCTGAAAATTGAGAGAGAGAGAGAGAGAGAGAGAGGCTTGGTTGTTGTTGTTGTTGATGGCGATGATGATGATGATAATAATCATTGTCGTTATCTTTAAAGAGCAGACTTAGGAAAAGCATATATCTTTGGCATAGGTACACCTACTCCAACATTCAGTTTAACAAAACACATCGAATTCGAACGTTAAACAAAGAAAGTAATGTCAAAATTCAGAAAACGTACAGACACGTATGTTTGGCTGCTGTTGTTGTTGTTGATGATGATGACGATGAAGATGATGCAATTTTTATTTATCCGTCATCGTCATAATGACGATGTTATTATTATTATTTTTATTATTATTGTTATTATTATTATTATTATTATTATTATTATTATTATTATTATTATTATATTAATTCCTGTTCTTTAAGCTGAGGTTAAAATCTCTCCCTATTACGTAGAATTTCTTGTCCATATCAAATGTTCGCTTAACAAGGTGCTTGTTCTAACGATGTGCTGTGGCCGTGGTAGCAAATGGTTGTTTAATATTATTTACAGGCGAAAACTGGTATCATATAAATATATAAATTAGTATCGCAGACAAATGTACGCATTTCTTGGCCGAGGTACCAAATAGGTTTTAATACTATTTACCGGCAAAAAGTGGCATCACCGAAATACATAAATTAGTATCGCAGACAAATTTACATATTACATAACTGCTCTGTATAATAGTAATAAGTACAACATGGCAAGTGCCATACTTGTGAGTCAGTACACGTATTTTATAATAATAATAATAATAATAATAATAATAATAATAATAATAATAATAATAATAATAATAATAACGTTATTTTCTGAGAATAATACATTTGGTTCTGAATCAATCAACCAATCTTACATGTAGTCCTCAATAATAGAACACTAAAACTATAAAACCAAGTTAGGTATCTCAATTTGTTTGAGATTTGGCATAATCAGAAAGAAGAAATTTGTGAAGCGCGCTCTTAAAAGAATATAGAGTTGGTGTTTGTTTAATATCATTGGAAATGATATTCCACAACACTGCTGCAGAATATGTAAAATATGTTTTGTACAGAGTCGTTTTGAATTCAGGCAAATGAAGATAAGAGTTCAAAATATACCGCAGACTGTGTGAATGGATATTAGAAGCTGGAGTTAGGAGATCATTGACGTCAGTACACCATGTTATGACAAGATGTATATGTCAAAATAGCTTTAAAGTACTTTACTCTATAATTAAAAGGTAACCACTGTAAATTAAGGAATAAATGAGAGGATGGATTGTCTTTTCTTGTGATAATTCTAGCGGCTTGTTTTTGGACTTTATTATCTGATTAAGATTAGTAGCATTGCAATTCCCCCATAAAATGCAACCATGATCAAACAAACTTAATATATATCCATTATAAAACATTTTTAGCATAGATTCTAGGACATACTAAGACAATCTGTTGAATAAGGCCATTCTGAAGGATACTGCAGAACACTTTATTTGATTTTCCCACGATAAATACCTGTTAATAATCACACCTAAAAGTTATTGATTTTCGATGTTATTTAATTTAGTTCCCTGAACAAATATATTGATATCCTCTTATTAGCTTAGTCTTTGCTTTGATCCAATTGTCATACAGTTAGTTTTTTTCATGCTTAGTTGCATTTTGTTGGTTTTGCACCCCAGTATAACAACATCAACGTCCTGTTGTACATTTTGTTCAAGAGAAGGACTTTGTACTTTGAATCAGATATGTAAAGGTTGGAGATTTGTCCAAGGGAGAGATGTAGTAGAATGTCACTAGAATATTTTTAAGGAGTTTTGAAATTCTATTAACATATACGATTATGACATTAAATGTAAATCATGCAATACCACTCTTGATTAATAAAATAGTGTATTCCAAGTTGGCTTGGACTAAATTTTGTATCTTAACTTTTTTTAATTATCTATAATTGATAATAGCACATATTAAAATCAAAGGGGACCAAAATAGATAATAGTGGACTGAAAATAAAAAAATATTATTTTCAAATGATTTTGTGTATGTATGTATGTATGTATGTATGTATGTATGTATGTATGTATGTATGTATGTATGTATGTATGTATGTATGTATGTATGTATGTATGTATGTATGTATGTGTATGCTGTCAATCATATAAAATGTACTTCATTTCTTGAATGGGTTTTACCTATTTCAATTATATTTTCACTCAAAAAGATAGAAAATTTGTGTGTGTGTGCGTGTGTGTACATGAGTGTGTCTCATTCTTTTCCCGCAAGCATCACTGACAGATCAATTGTGTATTGTTGTTATTCAACAACATCTTTGAAAGTACATAAGTGTCCAACAGTATGTCCTGAAAACAAGAATGAAATTGTCAGCTAGTGAATAAAGGACGAAGATAAACTTATATCCTGTTGAATTTACAAATTAATTTCTTTACATGAACCTTCACATGGACATATTCACACACACACACACACACACACACACACACACACACACACACACACACATTGTAGCATTGAACAACCGCAAAAAATGTAGGTATTGCATTATGTGTAAAATCTAGGGAAAATTTTATTTTTTATTCAAATTTACATCTTATACAAGGACGTGAGTGTAATACATGGGTCTAGCTAAGGACCCCTTAACGCTGAATGCCGATCTTTGACTCCATGATTTGACGTATATTGTTAGCACTCGGGTACATGACGTCATCAAATCTTACAGAATTCCCAGGTCACTCAGATCTGGAGATTTCCGATGCGGTAGAATCGGTAAAATTAGCAGGCTTACCACGAAACTTCACAACTATGCCCTTCAACCATTTCTCAGCACGTCCGTTGTATTGAATAATTTTAGAAATCGCTTTAAAGTATACAAAATTTGATGATTGGTTCATCATAACCGATCAACCATCGATTTAATCGGCTGTCATTATCCTACACTTGGTAATTGTTAAGTTGTTTGTGTCTAACATCAAACGGTTTTTCAACACATTTGTCGTCTGCCAGTTTGCTGGTGCTTGGGTTGCTCCGGACAATGAAAGGTGAACAGCTAAAAAAAGAAAACTATTATTGTTGATATTCTATTACGGAAAATCATAACTGAACTAACTGAAATATCATTTAACTTTTCGGAGCAATCTTAGATTGATATTAATCTTCACACTACTACTAAGGATACGTCATAACTTCCTATTTACTTGCATATTTGTAGCTAAATAAACTATTCAGTCCAGCTTAATTTTAATCCGCCTGCCGAATTTTGTAGTTTGCATTCCCCACACCGATTCGAGAATCCCGCACGGTAAATAAATGAGTCCTTTTTCGGTAAATGTCCTACAAAATGACTCGATTATATTTTTGTGGACTTTCTAAGAGTTACGTCGCTTTGCAATAAGTCAGAGGTCACCCGCCAAAAAGTTATACCTTTTGAAGCAATTTTAGCGACTGCACGCTCAGATTAGGAGACTTTTATATCTTGTTCTGTTTCCCGTTTTGAAGCTACTTTGTTTCGACGCGGTGTCATAAACTCCCGGTTCTCGAGAGAAGTCATCTTTCAATGACGTCATGACTACAACATTTGTTTACAATGGTCAACATCTAATTCATATGGACAGAATTTTTTTTGAAAATCATATCATTATCAGTTGTAAATTGAAATAAAGATTTATACCATTATAAAACACCATTGCACTAATGCTTTTTTTTCCCCAAATAAATAAGTCATCATAAAAATTCTTAATAACAGTACATTAAAGAGATTGATGTTCTGTATACTCTCATTGTGAATTTAAAAAAAAATAATTCATAAGATAAGGAAAGCTTTAGGAATTCCAAATATGGCTTCTTTATGTAATTTTCCCTATAAACTTCTGTTTTATATGTGCTATTCATGTTACTCTGCCATATTTTTTGTCCAAAAGATTACTGAATGAAATGTATTATCTTAGAGTGATAAAACAAAACAAGCACGACCTTTATTCTAACATTAGTAACTAAATACACACATCGTAAATACAACAAATATACGATCAGTATTTTTACGTACGTAAAGTAAAAATATAAATGAAGAAAAACTGTACTCAGAAGGGACGTTCAATTCCGATGTTTGAATATAGCTGACGTCACCAAATCACATACGTTAAATCTGCTACAATCGGCCTAATTATGTAAAAGCACCGTGTTCCCGAAATATTGGACTGTCTTTCCCACTTTTAAGCAAGAAAAAGTTAGATTAGAATGTGAGAATGGTTGTACCCGGCACTCACGATGTATAGAAAAGTGTTCACGACAAGAATATATTTTTATTGATAATATTGATATCCATTTCCGCTTCCTGGTACCTGTGCATTCATAGTGATCGTAGAGAGCATCCTTATCGACGGAATCGTGCAAAACAGCAGTTGTAAAACAAACGAACAATAGTTTCTTGAAAGAAATTGCTTGGACACCCTTCTTAAGTCAGACATGGATGTTATAATGTCTGCGCAAATACATCCGACATTTTATAGGTTTTACTGGGGGTTCGACTGAAAACAGATTTGTGGAAAGTATCATTATTAATGTCAGCAGCTAAAATTCGGGTCGACACTTAAACAAAATAGAGTTTTCAAACATATTGTAGTTACCTATATCCAGTGATCATAACTGCATTGGTAAAGTACGCCAGACACATCCTTATCGTTAAATACACGCATCTCAGGTTCCTAGACACTGTCATACAATTTGATGTGTGCGTTCACCTTTATCACTTATGCTAACACACATTAAAAGTAAAATATGGTTGTAACGACCACCTACTTTCATGCTAATCTGGCTATGCTAAGAGTTTGGATTATGTACTATACATTTCCTGTTGGTTCATTCTTAGCACATACCTTCAAATTTGTATCTAATTATAAGCATGAAAGAGAATACTCTTTAATTTGGATTGATTGCATAAATTGGAAACACAGTAAAACCTCTGTTTCATGCACTATTTCACTCACCTCCGCTCTTGGAACTTTTTTGATGTACCCATTTTATTCTTGTTCCGTATCATATCTTAAAATGGCAGATTACGGTACAAGTGTAGCACTGGGCTGCATCTGGGGCAGATGTGTTAAACTGTTTCAGGTCACCTTTAAAACTTGTTTTTGTGGAATAGGCTGGGAGTGAGACATTTTTTATTCACATTTTTATTTTCTACATTTGCTCAGCTTTCTACATCGTTGCAAGCCACGGACGATAATCCGCTACGCTCCTTTATCATCCGTGGCCGCCTGGGCGCAGATTTTCTAATTTCTCATGAATATCCACAAACGTGCTTAACCAATCACTGCAAGCGAGAGTAAACTTTTCTCGCCATTGTGACCCAACATGACCTTTCATGCTGTTTGAATGAGCCAATCAAACTTTCTCTTTCAAGCACAGTCACTTATCGATCGATAAAAAGGGCACTTTCATAGATGTGTGGGAGATTGTTACATTGTGTTGTTGATGACATATTTTTGTTTATGCGTACTCCTGAAAAACGAGGAAATCTCAGCACAGGCAGCCACCGGTGATGAAGGAGCGTAGCGGATTATCGCCGTGGTTTGCGACAATGAGGTTACTACTAAGTACGCTTGGTGTTACGATGGGAGGTGGGGTGTCGGTTAACCGGTTACCAAATGTCGTAACCGGTTACGGCTAATACTCGAACAGTCAACAGTTATCCGCGTAATCGTTACAGCCCTACATTTAACGATAAGGTTGCAAAAAATATGATAATGTAAGAATTTTGTGATAATAGCAATCTCTCTCACAGAGGGAATATAATAAAAGACTACTATGCTAGAGATAACAGACATAAGTCAAAACAGGGCACAGCCCTTCTTTTCTCAAAATATAATATCATGTCTTAATTTCGTAACTGAAAAACCCAAAATGACAAGACAAATTCCATGCGAGGTGAAAAGAACCCACGGAGTAAACCCCGCTAACTGGTTTTCATAAGCAGCACGCTAATTAACGTTGAGGTAACAAGTCTCAATACCAGGGTAATAATAATAGGTATTACAAGACACGTAATAACGGTGATGCTAATAGTTCACTTGAAAAATTGAGATAAGTATTCAATGGTCAATAATGGATCCTAGACCGATGTATTGCTTAGTCTATTCTTTATGTCTATGCAATATAAAATCTCAATCACTTACTATAGCATCAATGGTTTATATGCAAGAATAAATAAAACTAAAGTAAATAAATGAAACGATGATATGCTCATGAAAACGCTTAATGAAGATATTGGTGCCTAGTGGAAACACATTGTACTGAGGCTGATTTGGATGCAATAAAAACTCCAAAGATATAAATCCACTCTAGTGTGTAGACGCAAGATTGGAAAAAGGGGATGTGGAGGTTTAGCTGTGCTAGTTAGAGAAAACGTTAAACCTGGTATTCAGTTTGAACAATTAGTCAGCACAGAATAAAAGGGCTTCGGCTATCCCAAAAATATTTTCATTTGTCCAATGATTTGAGTGCCATATATCCCACCATTAAATTCAACCTACTCCAAGAAAATACAGCTGATATAAACACCATTGATGTTACAGAGGGCGACTGAAATCAAATTGGTTACTTATTCCTTATTCCCGATTCAATAAGGAATAAGTAACCAGTTACCTATTCCCAATTAAAAATTGTGGACATCTACATCATCATCATTTTTTATTTCCTGTTTTCAGAGATAAAGATTATTAGAAAGGAAAAATAAAAGAATAATGCACTAGTTATACACAATTAACAGAGGTATACATGAGCGAAATCTCTTAGAAGCGCAGCTTCCCTTAAAGAATTCTCATATGAGAACACGATGCTTATTAAAGTAGCGCGCACTTCTGCACAATCCTCCAATACTTAATTATTTTATAATTATATATTTACAATAAAAGATTTCTGCTATCACATGTCTCCCAAACTTAGATATTTTGAAAATCAATCTTATTATGAAGAAAAGAATCCATGCATTTACAGATGCAGAGAATACTGAGGCAGTCATTATAAAATTTGTTAGTATTTCTGGCCGACACCGTTGGAAACTTCCCTACCCAGAAGATGTTAGCATTTCGGGCCGACACCGTTGGAAACGGTTCTATTAATTCGAACATCAGGAGAATGGTTTGAATATTCAGCACGATTCCTTTATTACATGTAAAATCTTTCCTTGAATGCCTTGTTTTCTGAGTTTTAGGAAAAGTCCGTCATGATTCATAGTGTCAAAGGCCTTCTGAATATCTAAGAAAGCAGCAAACAATCTTGATCCTAGTTCTAAAGTGGAAAAAACAGCTTTGTGTAGATTACAAGATTTTGTTATACTACTCAATTCCTTTTGAAACCCCTGTTTTTCGGCATTAGGAAAGTTATATATAGTGTTATTACACCATTTCGTTAATCTATTAAATAAGCACTTTTCAAATGTTTGTATAATACAGGCAACAGGGAAATAGCTCTATAATTGTCAGGGTCACTTTTAGATTTCCCTCCACCTGTAAATATAGTCACAATTAACCCTACTTTTCAATCGCAAGGTATGTAACACTGTCTATTGAATACCATCAATGCCCGTTGCTTTCCTGAGTTTGAGTTGTTTTATGATAGAGATTATTTCTTGATAACCAAATTTTGTTTTAAAAATAGGTTCATCAACACAAAACCGGTCAGTTTGTTCATGGTTTACAAATATGTCTGCAGACTGAATGTACAATTAGAAACATTTCTAGCAAGCAGACGAGATATCTCATCCGGAGCAGACGATAATTCACCGTCATATTTTAATTGAAACAACATTTTGAATATTTGCCCTTGTTACGTTGTCTGTTGTACAACTTTCATAAAAGCCTTTTGTCTAATTCGGCTGCTTCATCTAAATCTTTGAAGATAGCTTCTTCACAAGCCTGTATAGCATATTCTTGTGTATTTCTAAAATTCCCTCTAAGACAGTTTCTAGTTAGGGATCTGCTCCAACAGTAGGAAAAGTTTAGGTACAATTCCTTTAGCCGATTTCTAGAAATGGGGAGCTAAATACATGGAAGTCATAACAAAGCCAGTAAGGGGATAATGTCCACTATTAGACCCAAACATCCAATTCTCAAATCATTTTGACATGCAGTGCTGGTTCTTTAATTTTTTTTATATCTTTTGGTGGTTTTAACTTTGATTTGCATTCGCGTGGTTCTTGTTGTTCAAGATGCATAAGTGCATCCTTTTGCAGTTTCTCTAACTGTTTTTGTATTTGTACTAATTGTGTTGGCGCACGCCTGATCGGGCCAGGTTGTCGTTAGGTTCCCATCATTGCGGCAGTGGTTTCTGCATCTTTCTTTGTTTGTTCCGTAGTTTCCGCAACCTTGGTCACAATTGCTTTTGTTGGTTTAATCAAGGTGTAAATGTTTCTTTGAAGCCCTCTGTAAGATCTTATCGTGCAGAGTGTCGCGACTGTAGCATATCTTTGACACGTTTGCGGCCGACTATAACATTACGAAATAGTTCCTCGTGTTCGTGAACAAATTGACTGCGTCGCTTCCCATACTCTGCTATGGCATCATTGGCGAAAAGCTGAGCTTTCTTCGGCGAAGCTTTCTCGGATTTCGACATTTTATATGTTTATCGTGGTTATGAAATTGCTTTATCCAAACAGGCTCGATACTTTTTGCAGGTCCACCAGTAAAGTCAATTGTAAGAAAGCTATACGGGTCCGAGGTTGCATTCGCAAACATATTTCGAAATTCATCCCACTAGTGGTCGCCAGCGCACCAGGTCCAATTAATATTTGAGCGGCCATGCGCATCACCACCATAGAATATCATAAACATGTTACAGTTGTCTCGGATTACTTTAGGCACATGTACGTATCGTTGTGTTAAATAGATCAAATCTGTGTTTTTATGTCGAACTCGGGAAAATATTCGCGCGGGATTGATTTTGTTTTCCAGCATCACTTCATCGTACACGACAAGATTATTCTCGCTTGGATCAAGGTCATCAATGGTAGATGCTTCATCGGTTGTGGACAAGAAATCAAACGTGGCTTTACCCCCCGACGACGTAAGCGCCCGAAAAATCTTTGAGTACGTCATAACACGGTTGATCATGCGCTGACGGTGCGATCACGTACAACGATCCCACGGTAACCATCACAAAATCATATTCAACAACAGTTGGGTTTTTTCTCAACCGGCCAGACCAATGAGTAACGCACGAACTGAGTTTGGAAACATAACACCGTGTTTGGACGGTTTGGGCGCTGCCTGCGCGGAAAAGTCAATGACGGAAAATGTTTCGATTTTTCTTGACGTGTGAGCTTTTCAAATCTTTGGCATCTTTGGTGCTTTTCCTTTTTCGTGATGCCATGTTAAATGTGAACACAATTGTTGTAGAATACATTCATGTCTTCATATTGTGTCTGCTGCCGCACAGAAACACGTACTGCGAATCCAACTCGAGTTCAAACACGTAATGGTAAATCTGCGATCGCTGGAACTTGTGCTCGATGTGGAGCAAAAAAGTTCACATTTATTAAAAACAAATCGTCGGCGATGATGTTGCTACCGCGTTAGAGAAACTACCCAGGACACCATGGAGTAAATATCCTGGTGAAAAACACATCCCCGGATACAATTACTGTGAGCCTGGAACACGGCTGGATATAGGACTTGATTCTAACAACCAACTAAAGCCCAGAGAAGCACCCGTAAACCGCGTCGATGCTGAATGTTACCTACATGATCTTGCTCACAAAGCAAAACCTGCAGATGTAGATCTTATCCATGAGTTAAACACAATTATTCCTACACTCAGAGAAAGAATCGCTAGATGGATCATCAAGTAGGTATGAAGGCCAAGATTGTTTTGGGTGGTGAACAAAGTTCACTCATTGGAGAAGAAATATATTGATAAAATAAACAAACATGGTTTCTGAGCGGACTTAGCCAAACTATAATACGGTCCTCGCGGTTATTGGAAATGTGAAGCCGCTGTTGAAACGTTAGCGATCGCGGCAGCGGTCACTCATGGAGTTGCTCGAGAATGGTAATTTAAACAAACGCTGCGGCAAATTTACCTACCTGCGCCAAAGTAGATTTCACGTGGTTGGTTTGATGTCCAAACACCTAACGAAGTTCACCAGGCTGATCTTTTATTTCTTCCACATGATCGCATACGTGTGCGTACTTACAAATACGCGTTAACCGTCGTAGATATCGCTAGCAGATACAAAGAAGCGAAACCACTGACGTCTAAAGATTCGGCTGGTGTCGCAGATGCGCTTAAACGTATTAACACGTTGACCGTTAACATGGCCACGGTTATTACAAGTGGATCTAGGTAAAGAATTTCTCGAATCTGTTGCTGCGCTGTTAACAAAACAACGTGTGCGAGTTCGTGTTGGGCATGTTAATATACATCGTGACCAAGCTATTGTGGAACGATTTAATCGCACACTTGCGGAACAATTATTTGAACGTCAGTACGCACAAGAATTGTTAATGAGGTCTCGGTCTCAAAGTGCTCGATCTCGCGAGTGGGTAACACGATTACCATTAGTCATACAATTATTAAATAATGAAATCACTCGTGCGATTGGATTAAAACCCGCTGATGCGATTCGACAAAAGACTGTCACCGTTGTGAACAATGATTTCACATCCACCACCGTTAGAATCACTCGGAAACAATTTTTTTTTCTGTATGCACCTGGGGAGTTAGAAATGGGTCAACCTCGTGCTACTGATACGGTATGGTCCATCGATGTATTTACTATCTCGGCCCGGATTGGCTTTCCAAGACAACCAACACGTTATCATTTGGCGCCTGTGGATGAGCAATCGGCAAAGCCTCCTAGTAGAGCATTTGTGTGAGAGGAATTGCAACCAAGATCTATTTTACGCTAGTGCATCGCATCAACGTCAATCGTAAGCGGATTTGCAATCGCATAATGTCCACATGCGCTAGTGGTAATTCCGTCGGGAAATATCCATCGTTTGGTATCAAGCGGTGACAATCTCACCTTGGTAAATCGGTATACACTCATGCGGTGTTCTTTACTCCTGATCATGTTGGCTCGATGTGTGAATTCGCGTCGCTCGCGAAGACATTCCTTATACATCTCGTGTGTGAAATCTTTTCCAACAATAACCCGGGGAACTCCTTTCGCCCTCTTTTTGTTTTTGGTCCCGAGACCCCTCTGCGGTCCAACCATAATCGAATACAGTTTGGGGCGCAGTCCCACGTATTCTTCGATAGGATCACCCACGCACCCGTCTTTGAATTTTCCTACGACTTTTTTGCTGGTGTCGCTTTGTAGTGGATGATTTTTAGGATAATCGCTGTTGTCAAATTCGTCTAGCAAACTTGGTTCAGCTATGTCCGTGTACACATCGTTGGTGGTTATATGCATCAGCAGCGAATCTGTATCGGTGTAAAGCATCTTAACACGATCGCGGTAAAATATGGTTTTATTTTATCATAGTAATACTCATACATGAGCAGCTTTGAAAGATCAAGCACGGACGCGCCAGCATAGATTGGCTTTGTCAGCTTCAGTTTCGATTTTTACTATGTATAACAACAAGCCCACCATCGAAGATCTTCTGGGATTCGAATGCCAGGTCAGAGATGGGCCTTCGAAGCTTTTCTTGTTCGGTATCACGGACAAGGTCAACGCGGATTCGTTTTGGCAGATTTTCCATCGTCTTGTCTTATACACAATTGTTCATTAGTTTAAAGAATTCTTTCTCAAACTTGTTAGTGGCCTTGGTGCGCAGATCCGTATTCATTTTGAATATAAGAAGCCATCCAAGTGTGTTGGCGAAATCTAAGCACCCGATGAATTTTACTTACACGCATTCCCAATCGCATATACCACTGCAGGCTTCGTACATGAACTACATAGTTTGTTTTCCGCCGAAGACTTGGAACAAGTTTAGTGCATTCGGTAAACTTGCGTCCGGATTCGTCCACGATCATACACTGATACGGACACAACCATTCGCGAGGCACCGACAACGCTTCTTGTGCCAGCGAGTAGTCATTGTGGGCTTAATGAAGCTCATCCGGGTACTCCAAGTCAACTTCAAAGAAGTATCCATGGTCGCTGCTGCTGTCGTGATCGTGTATATGTTTTTGTACGTCCACATCTGCGGGATTAATCCACTAAAAAGTACCAACAGGTAGGGGTTGAATCATCGCCCTTTCATAAAGATTGCTGGTGTAAACATACATCCTGTAACTGTTTGGGACAGCGGGGTCATATTCGTCTACGCTCGGGTTATTCGCGCACGCGCGACGATGACTCACCATTGAAATTCCGCCGCGAATACCACGCTCGATAAACAGATGCATATCAATATCGGTGAGCAGTTCCAACTCTACTTTTGTCATGAAAAGCAAGGCATCCCAGAAGATTCCCGGTAACGAAAAGTAGTGCGCGGGGTCGAGATTGTATATTCCCTTGGCGGTATCGCGAAACACTTCAATACATCCGCGAGAAGCAACACATCGGTGCGCAAATACAAATCGTGGTAGTCACCGAGGTTTTTGCATTCGAATGGAGACCAAACCGCGTTTGCGTGTGCATAGTGGTTCGTGGAAATACCTTCGTGAGACAACAACCAATGGAATGCCTCAATCGGTAGCAACTGAGTTTTGGCAAACTTTTTCCATCCATTCATGTACGCGTGTTATCAACTTTAACTTGCCAGCGGTGGCACCATATCGACTGGTTATTTCGAAGCTTTCCACAGCAAGGTAGTTTACTTAGCTTGTCCAAGCTGGAATTCAAAACCTGCAGCGAATCAATAAACTGCAACTGACCCACTCCAAACATCATGCATTTTTCCACTGTGTTGAGAATGACGCTTATTTTCCCATTTGACGCTGTTACTACTGCTTGCATAATCAAGTGGCTATCATACCCACACAGGTTATGAAACACCACAGGAATTTTTATTTTGTTTGGTTTAATTTGCAACCCCAGATTGCATGCGTTATGTGCTGCTCCTATGTACGCGCCATTTAAATGGCAGTAATCGCGAACTTTAGAACTTTCAAAGGGACCATCACAAATCCAGTAATGAGTTCCCTTGGAAAACTCATTAATATCATCACGGGCCATAATCATGTCTTCAGGCGAGTCGAGCTGTTCGCGGATCCATTTCACCATAACCTCAAGCGATTTAAGAAACACCTCAACGGTGTTCTGGCCACGATACAACATTGGTGGCTCAGTTTTCCCGTCGCATCGGACAACAATGTATCAAAACCCGCATGAGATTGGTTCCACAACTTGTGTTGTATTTGTTATTACCTCAGGAACGTTTACTGGAACATTCAAACCTTCAAATTCCGCATAACTGATATACGGTACTTACATCTTTTGCTGCACGGCGGTGAATTTTAAAATGTTTTGCCGGGTTTTGGCATAATTGTTTTTCACTGATTCCACCACAATAAAAGTCATGCTCGTCAAACTCCCGTTGGGAACTAAATAAATGCAGGCAACATTTGCATGGAAACTTTTTACCATTTGGTTAAGCAATCGGGAAAGATTCTTTATCCATAAGTAATGAGATGACGACTCTGAACCTTTCATGCCGCTTATCAACAGCAGATCAATCTCATCGCGGTCCGTCCTTGAGAATTTTTGTTTTGCACATGTGGGGATAGAGCAAGCGTATAAAAGCTTTTGTCCCAAGCGAACACGTTAACGGCGATACTGGGGTTAATGTCTTCAAACTTTTTGAGTATCGCCTTGGTAACCTACACAGGAAATTCAATGTCACCAAAATTTAGTTCGCTCAGATATTGTTCGTACTGTCGCGGCTGATCTGATTTGTCACGCGCGGGATGCCTCGCGAACGTAGCGCCCATTTAAAACATTCATTGTCATTGTTTTATACGTTTCTTATCGACCGCGACCGAACATTGTCTGGCGTTGGCATATAATTCGATCTGTCGAGAGTCCATCCTGAACAGGTGTTGGTCCATTTTTCCAACGTGTGGATACTATTTTCAGTATCTTCATCGATTGATTCATTGATATCCTTGGCGTCGTTGCGGTTCGTGATTATTAGTGGACCACCATGAAACCACACGGATGTGGTTTCAAATCTATTCTTATCTGATGACTTACGATTAAGCGGCATAGTCAAATACGCCTGGACAAGAATATCCGCTTTAATACTGGGGGTGTTAGAGCATTGTAACGTCGATACGATTTACGGGCGCATATTTGATAAATGTTTTTTTGTAATGTCTTTGCTTGGCGTGTACGTGTTAGAAATAATCGCACTGTAATCTATATAATTGTTATTACGCTTGTATAACTCAAACTTGGGGCTTCATACGCTGTTGTTGCCGGTGTAACTGGTTATTGCGGTTGTGGTTCAGTTACGGGTTCTAATAATGCAAGTAGGTCAGCTTTTCGCACACGGCTTGGTATTCGTATCCCACGCTGTTGCGCGAATTACCTTAGTTGACTCACAGTCGGTATACTGTTATATAAGGGAAAATCTTTGTCTTATTGTAAATTCCGTCAATAAATTGTTTAAGAATTTTTACTTTACCATGCTTGGAAACGGCAATTGCCTCAATCTTGGCTATTATTTCATTTACTTCTGTATCGTGTTCATCAACGTTGTCGGGGGTGTTAACGTTGGGTATTTCCGCAATAGGTTCTATTGCTATTGCGCAGGCGGATCTTTGACGGCGTGCACGATAGTACTCGCAAACAAATCCGCATGGTCGGCAAAGCTGGTTACGAGACTGTACTCCGATACCACATCTGAGGCATGGTCGAGCACCCGGACCAACACGTAACGCGAGCAAATGTGATTTACAGTATTAATAATGGCATGTTCTGCCACAGAGTTCATGCTTTCCAATGCATACACCTTTGCATTGATTTCGACCTAATGCCATTAAACTTCTTATACATTTACAAATTGTATTCTCTAATGGACATCATCATCTGTGTTTTCATAAATATTATGATCTATGTTTTCGATTGATGATGTATGTAACTTCAGGCGTGTGTGCTCTGCACCGGGTACAATAGTTAGTGTAGATGCTCGAAGTGGATAGTATTTGATTGTACAACCCTTTGCTGTAAAAGACTTTTCATCTGTTATTGTAATTTCCAAATTATTGGCAGTGCGTTGTAAACAATCTCGTTCACCGGGCGGCAGCAACTTAATATCAAAGTCAAATAGATCTTTGTGTTCAAATATAATTTTCTTCAATTCGGCATTTGTCCAAAATCACTGCATACTCATCGCACGGAGATACTTTACCAACTCGTAAATGACCGCCGCTTGTACAATGGCATCCGATAACATAAAATGTCGTGTACTGTTTTATGCATATTGATGCCATAGTTGCTGTGTCTTTGCATGAGAATATCTTTTTGCGAAACTCATAACAATGCATATCTCGCTTAGGCTCTTTCTAAAATTCTCACAGAATTACGAAAACTTGCAATTGGTGATTCCATGTATAATACCAAAAACATTTCTCTAATTGATTTGTTCTTGGTGATCTTCGCTACTGCTAGAATATTCGCTTGATGTTTCACTGTCATCGTCATCGTCATTATATCGTTCCCTCGTTTTACTATCTCTACTAGGTGGTCTAGTCAACGTTAGCGACTGAAACTATTCTTGCACAATATCATATAATGGCATTATAGGTTTTTTTGTTGTATTGTTTTCCAAATCTGCGTCGTTGCAATTTTAAGATAATTCCCAAGTTGATTAATTTATCAAGATACGTATTTGAAAAATCATACAACATCTTTTGAGCCTCTTTGATAAATCTGTATGATGCATTTAAACGAAACAACGACTTAACCTTTTATATAACGTTTAAAACACACCAGTAGTTAAGGGTGGGTACTGGGAGCCAAAAATTTTTGATGGCACTATAGAGCCAAGATGGCGGCGTGTGTTTTTTTAATGTTGTGGGAGTTGTTTGAGTTTAGGATAAAAGGAGGAGAGTTCGCTTTAGGATTCCAATGTTCTTTTATTGGAATCCTCCTTCTCCTTCTCCTTTTTAACCGGTGAAGACGTGATTTATATATATATATTAGAATTTCCGACGTGAAGAAAAAAACATCCCTTACACTAAAAAAACAAAAAAAAACATCACTCCAATTTCCCCGCGTCTGACGTCATTCTTTCTACGTCATTCATGGCTTCGCCGAGTTTTACACTTCATGAACCCTGACTCAAAAAAAGCGGCGACCTAAAAGAAACTACTTTTGATAAAAAACCATTAGATCAATAGAAAGAGAGAAAGATTGTGCGTGCATCTCTACTCTAAAACAAAATAACACAAAAAAAACCATTAGATCGATAGAAAGAAAAAAGAGAAAGATTGTACGCGCATCTCTACTCTAAAACAAAATAACACAAAACCACTTACTTTTTTTCTCTCCAGTCTGGTGTATTCATCCAATTTTTTTTTACAAAATAATTCAGCAATATAACATATAACACCAAAAAAACACACAAGAAAACAAAGTTCACTTTCTGTAATGCTTGTGTGGCTTGAATCGAAACACTGGAGTCATAGTTTCCTTTTCTTTTTCATTCTCACTGTCTCTCTTGAATTTCTTCTTCATAGGAATCCTAATTGTCACAGGAATCATGTCTTCCATTTTTTCTCCTTCATCATTCTCACTGTCTTCCATTCTTCTTACTATCTTCTTACTTTTCTTGATGATATGTTCTTCTTCTTCTTCTAGGTTTGTTGTTTTTGAATCGGCTTCCTCCCTCTCCTCTGCTAGAGTTTCTTTTTCTTCTACTTTCTGAGGGCATTCATAAGACCAATGTCCTGGTCCTTTACAATGATAACAGATATCTTTTCTTCTGTCTATCTTTTGCTGTTGACGTTTGGGGCAATCTGGAGCCCAATGTCCTTTCTTTTGACAGATATAACAAATATCTTCACTTTTATCTCTGTTTTGGTGTTGCCGTTGTGGACATTGTGTAGCCCAATGTCCTTTCTCTTTACAGATATAACAAGTATCTTCACTTTTATCTCTGTTTTGGTGTTGCCGTTGTGGACATTGTGTAGCCCAATGTCCTTTCTCTTTACAGATATAGCAAGTATCTTGTCTTTTATCTATTATTGATCTTCCTTTAGCTAGATAATTCCAATAATACCAAGCAGGAGGATGTCCTTTATTGTGACATCGATCTTTTCTTCTTGACTCTTCCATCTTCACAGTTTGAAAGTACAATCCCAAAGACTGATTCTGAAGGTACGAAGGTCTCTCTTTATATACTCTCCTCTCTCTATATAAAGGTGCCTTGGTAATAAAAACAATTTCATATAAGTCCAATACAGTTCAATGCATTTCCATAGTTACCATTTCATCGTCTTCTTGTTCTGGCATTTCAGGAAGATTCTTGTTGACAATTCTCTCATAACTTTCTTCTGGACTCTCATTGATAAACTCCAACTTAATTAAATGTCCATTATCATCTTGAATCCACTGTCTTTTTTGACAAATGCTGTAAACTTTACGTTGATTTAATCCAAAACACCTTGCCACATCACTAGCGGAATCCATTCTACTATATAATCCTGAATTCAAGTCAGTTAATTTCACTGGTTTCACAAATCCTTTAGTGACTTGACTCTTCTTCTCTGACTCTTCCCATCTAGCTTGAAATCTTTTCTGGAACTTCTTCGAAAAGACTGACTTATGAATCCCAGTACAGCAACTGTAGATACTTCCTGTATTACAATCAAAATATTGAGCAGCCTTTGTCATACTTTCAAATCTTCTTTCCTCTGTTTCACCAATTAACTGACACAACACACTTCTAGCACTTCCAAAATTAACTCTTCTTTTTTCCTTATCATTCTTCACATGCTTGTGTAGACATGTTTGTTCACTAGCAGTCATCACTTGAAGATTTTCTATTCTATCATCATCAAGTACATCATTGAGATGTACCACTCGACTCTGTCTTGGTAGATCCACTCCATTCACCGCTTCAAAGACAAATCTCCCTCGACTTATATCTTTCCTCTGTTTTCCTTCCTTGCCATTAACCTTAATCTCTATCAATCCAGTTGATCTCAATCTTCCTTTGACTTTCCTTCCAGACTTCATCCTTATATTATAGATATTTCCAAGTATGTCCGCAGCATAATTATTATATACCTTATGAACATACTTATTCAGTTCAATTTCAGTATCTTTGCTTTTATCTTGATCGCAGTACTTTTCCATCTTCACAGTTTGAATGTGCAATCCCAAAGACTGATTCTGAAGGTACGAAGGTCTCTCTTTATATACTCTTCTCTCTCTATATAAAGGTGCCTGGGTGAAATCTGAATCAGTTTCAAAGTAAAGTTCAAGATGAAAAGATCACACCCAAACCATGAGAAACCAGAAGAAGAAGAAGAACAAGAACAAGAACAAGAACAAACCAAGAGACCACGACGACAAAGGTATTCTGTGCCGCCTGAAACACCCTTAGAGGAAGTACTAGCTCAAGTCCATGCCAGTGACTTTGAAGACGAAATGAGTGAACAACCTGAAACCCAAACTTCCAAAACACCACTGTCACCCAAAACCAAAACCACTACTACCAACACCAGAACCCCTGACCAAGAAAGTCCTACTACTAGCGCTACCGCTACCGCTACCGTGGCTCCTGAAAATTACTATCGGATTCGAGAGACACAAAAAATCACTTCTCGAAAATTTAGGACCACGGCGTATACTCACACAGTACACTTCAAAGACTTCAAGTCTCAAGTACCTCCAGAGAAAGCGGCGCGGTTCATTACCAATTTGTGGGAATCTGTGTTACAGAACTTAAAACGGCAATGTGGAGCCAAAGAAGACGATCGGTTGAGACTTGCCATTCATCATGACCAATTGAAGAGTCCTGTTTGGATTGAATTTAGTATCCCGGCAGAATTAACGCCAGATAAAGTTATGTCAAAAATAGAACATGTACAACAATCAAACGACAAATTTACCATCACCGATGGAAAGGCTACCGTTTACTTGACTCACGTTTCTCCACCTCGAGGAAGTGGACGAAGTAGAAAACCGTTATTGGTGGATGATCTTCTTACTACCAAACGCAGTGTCGTTCAAATCAACAATACTGAAGATTCAATGTGCTTGGCTCGAGCTATCGTGGTAGGTCGTACCTATGCTAACAAGAATGAGAGCAAAGAATGGAAAAAAGCCTGGATGAACATTAAACGATCGCAAAGACCCCAACAACGAAAAGAAGCAGAACTCTTGTTACAACAAGCAGGGATCCCTAAAGAGACTGTGTGTGGTATTTCTCAATTACAGCAACTTCAAGATGTTTTGGCTCCTCATTATACATTAAAAGTTCACCCTCAAGAAGTGCGTGGAGCTCTATTGTTTCGAGGCCCTGATTTTCCTGAAGGAAAATACATTCATCTATATCACCATCAAGAACATTTTGATACCATTACCAGTATTACTGGATTTTTGGGATGCTCTTACTTCTGTGAGAAATGTAACAAAGGGTGTAATAATAGGGAGCGACACATTGCTTGTGGAGCAAGATGTCGAGGTTGTTTATCCGACCCACCATGCCTTCCTGAACCAAAACAACATCACATGTATTGTAAAACCTGTCGACGCCGTTTTGTCAGTCCTACTTGCTATCAACAGCATCGCAAGACCCAAGGTCAGCAACAAAAATGTGCTTGTGAGTTATTACAATTGTGTTCTACGTGTGGACAACTCATTCGTTCCAACAACCCCAAAGCACACGTTTGTGCTGGCAAGAAAAAATGTTCTATTTGTCATCAGATCGTCGATTTTGATCATCGATGTTTTATTCAAAAGTTTGACAAGATAGAGAAGAAAGAAGAAATAAAGAAGATGAAGAAAAACAAGAAACAAGTAGATTTCATCTTTTTTGATTTTGAATGTATGCAAGAAACAGGTACTCACATTCCAAATTTTTGTGTAGCCCATCGGGCTTGTGATCAGTGCATTCAAGAATCGATTCATTTTCACTGTCCTCATTGTAGTCGGATTCCAGGAGGACGTGAAAAAATCTTTCGTGGAGTGAATACTTTGTCGGAGTTTGCTGAATGGGTTTTAGACCCTACCACCCACGACAGTTGGAGTGAAGAAGACATTCATCGTTACGGAGATTGTCATCGGTATGCAACCGTCATAGCTCACAATTTTTCGGGATATGATGGACAGTTTTTACTTAATTATTATTTGAACCATGGAACCGAACGTCCTGAAGTCACCATGAATGGAAAAAAGCTCATCTACATGAAAGTAGGACAAGTTCAATTCAAAGATTCGATGAGTTATTTGGCTATGCCTTTGAGTTGCATGCCAAAAACGTTTGGTATGACAGAAATGGCCAAAGGTTACTTTCCTCACTTCTTTAACACGGAAGCTAATCAACAGGCCGTCCTACCTCATTTACCTGACCTTCATGATTATGACCCCGATGGAATGCGACCCGAACAGCGAGAAGCTTTTCACGCTTGGTACCGGGCTCACCAGAACGATCCTTTTGACTTTCAAGAAGAGATGCTCAAATATTGTCGATCGGATGTAGATATTTTAAGACGTTGTTGTGGAAAATTTCGAGAGTTATTTCTCGATAGTGCAAAGGTTGATCCTTTGAAAGAGGCATCCACCTTACCTAAAGCCTGTTCCTTAGTCTACAGACAACATTTCATGCCCGAAAACCAACTAGCCATCATCGACTCCAACAATTGGGTCTTTGCTAGTCGTCAATATTCGGTCAAAGCTTTACGTTGGCTTCATTACTTATGTCAAAAAGAAGACAAATGGATACAACATGCTAGAAACGGTGGAGGAGAAAAAAAGATTGGAGGTTATTCTGTGGATGGTTGGGATTTAGAAAACCCGCACATTGTGTACGAGTTTCAGGGATGTTTGTTTCACGGATGCCCTACTTGTTATCCTGACCGAGACATGAAAAGCCCTTATTCAGATTCTACCATGGATCAGTTATATGAACAGACTTGTCAACGACGATTTCAGTTAGAAAGTCAAGGTTACGAAGTGATAGAAATGTGGGAACACGAGTACGATCGACGTTTGAAAATCGATCCTGAATTTACAACCATCACTCAAAGTTACGACGCAGCCGACATCGAACCTTTAGATCCACGTCACAGTTTATTTGGAGGACGAACCAATGCTACTCTATTATTGTACGATGTGAACGAATCCCAAGGAGAAGAAATCAAATACATCGACGTGTGTTCTTTGTATCCTTGGGTGTGTAAATATGCTCGTTTTCCTACCGGACACCCTGAAATTTTAACAGAGCACATCGACGTGGAACAGATTCGTCAATACGAAGGATTGATCAAATGTAAAGTTTTACCTCCCACAAACTTGTTTCATCCCATCTTACCTTGTCATTGTCAAGGAAAATTGATGTTTCCTTTATGTCGGACGTGTGCCGAAATGTGTAACCAAGATCATCCCTGTCACCACACAGAGGAAGAACGTTCAATGATAGGAACGTGGGTCAGTGCCGAATTGTTTCGGGCATTGGATCGTGGATACCGTTTATTGAACGTGTATGAAATTTGGCACTTTCCAACGACAGCCCAATACCAAAAGGACGACGCTACTCATCATCCAGGCATTTTTTCGGGGTACGTGAACCAATTTCTCAAACTGAAACAAGAAGCTAGTGGTTATCCTTTGTGGTGTCAAACTCCCGAAGACAAAGTTCGATTCAAAGAAGAATACCGTAACATCGAAGGCATCACTTTAGAAGAGGTAGAAAAAAATGAAGGAAAAAGATCGTTTGCTAAAGTGATGTTGAATTGTTTGTGGGGAAAAATGGCTCAACGTACGATCTTACCCAAAACGGAATACGTGGACGATCCTTATCGTTACTTTCAACTGGTGGACGACAAAAGTATTTTAGTCAAGCACGTCGAAATCGTCCGTGAGGATTTGATCATTGTTAATTTTGAAGATGAACCCAAGTTTGTTAAACCTGACAAGTTTAGTAACGTAGTCATTGCCGCCTACGTGACTGCTCATGCTCGTTTAAAATTGTATGACGAAGCATTAGAAGTCTTGGGAGATCGTGTTCTGTATTTTGATACTGACAGTTGCATTTACATTCATCGTCCCGGTTGTCCCCACCCTACCATTCAAGGAGATCGATTAGGAGCCTGGACAGACGAGCACCCTCAAGATACCATCCTGAGTTTTGCTAGCGGTGGTCCTAAAAATTATGGGTACCGATACCGAGACCCTCAAGGTCAACTTCACACTTCCTGTAAAGTCAAAGGATTGACTCTGAATTATCGAACTAACCAAGTCGTGAACTTTGAGGTTTTAAAAAATGCTCTGCTGTCTGGACAAGTGAAAGATTTTCAAGTAGCCACGTTAGAACCTCACAAGATTGTTCGCCTACCAAATCATAAAATTGTGACTCGACCTGTTCAAAAAGTGTATCGCATCGTGTACCAAAAAAGAGTGAGACTTCCAGATCACACGACTTTACCTTACGGACACGCCGATTTGGAGAAGTATAAAAAAGGAACCCCTTCCAAACCTAACCCTTCATTCTCACTTTCAACGTGGACCAAGAAGCAAGAAGAAAAAAAAAGATGAGTCACCACGACTTGGAGTGTGATGCAGTACCATGCGATGAAACGGATTCTGTACGGTTTGGTATTGACGTTAATGACAACAAGGTGAATGTGGATCCCTATTTGCATATCAGAATACCTGTGACTTTATTTGGTTATTCCAAGTATGAAAGTCGACTGGAGTCATTCCAAGACAAGTGGCCAAAATTTCTAGAAGGACCTAAACCGGAAGGTTTAGCTAGATCTGGATTTAAATACACGGGAGAAGGAGATAAAGTTCAATGTTTTAGTTGCGGTGTGGAACTTCGCCATTGGGAGCCTACCGACTCAGCTTACATTGAACATGCCAGATGGTCTCCGCACTGTCACTTCTTACCTTTAGTAGCCTTAGAAGAGTACGGGTACGATGAGCCAGATGCCAAACAGAAGAAGAAGTAGTAGTTTTTTAAAAAAATTCCATGTCGGAGGAGAATACTTCTTCTTTAGAAGAATACGGAAACTTTTACCAGAGTACATTCGTGGCTTGCCTTTGGAAGTGCGCGAAAAGATTTACCAAGAGTTTGCCAAAGATCTAGCCCGTCACCACTAAGTGTCTAGTATTGTTTGACACAGCCTGGCTATAAAAGAGTGGGTATGCCTGAACTCTACACGCCACTGGTGAAACGGATTCCGTGGAAGGAAAGCATAGATAAAATTAAGACCTTAGAGGATTATAAAAAAGTGATACAAGAACTGTGTCCATTAAATTTTGGACGTTATGTGGTATGTGTCTTAGTGACTTCTTATCTTGGAATTCGTTTTCCAGGACATTCGTTGTGGACTATTTTTGAGGACAAGTGTTTGCCTTGGATTCTTTTGAACGATCCGTGGTTGTTTTGGACTCAATTGTTGTTGAGTTCCAAAAAACAATATGACCCTGTGTTCTTCTTCGGACTTAGTAGAAGAAGATGAAGACTATAAAAACTTAATTTTATCAGTCCACGAAAGACACATTGTACGTAAAGCGTTGAGAGGTGTAATGAAAATTAGTGACGCACTTCCATGTGAAGAAGATATTCGTCACACTTTATCTGTGTATAAAACATTTCAAGAAGTGTGTTTTGCTAGTGAGTTACACCAACACCTTTTCCATTGGAAAGATGTACGACCCTGAAGAAACCTTGGTTTCCAATATTGGTTACAAGAAGTGGCCCAGTTCAGCAAAGATTTGGCCACTTATCCATAAGGTTCTAAAAGTGAAAAAAGGGGAACCTCGATGGGAAACCCTAAAAGAAGAAAAAGAAGAAGAAGTACCTGACACCACCACTGTGTGGTTCCAATACCTCTTGAGGAGGAACACCACCCTTCTTTACCACCACCACCGCTACCGTCAGAGGATTCAAAAAAACAAAAGACGAGAAGAAGAATGTCACCCCAAAACACAGTGTCTTTCATGACTAGGACACGAAACTATTGTTGTACATTGACGTGTTTATATGACAGTTTGATGGTGTCCGTAGGACCCTTCATTGTGTACCTGATGATTTTACTTTGCTATTTTCTCACTCGTACTGTAAAAAATGAATGACTTGTAAAAAATATGTTATTTTGTTGGTTGGTAAGTTACTTTTTTTCTCTAAAAAATAAACGTGTATGAAAATCGTATAAAATGCCTTGGATTTTTTGTCTTCTTCTCAAAAATCTTCTTACCTCAATCATGGCTACATCTTCTTCTACCTCGTCTGCTTCCTCCTCCTCTTCTGTGGTGAAAGTAATTGACGAAAAGTTAGATCGTCAAAGTTGGAATGCTTTGTATCTGCGCCATCCATTTAACATGTTAATTGCTGGACCGAGTGGTTCAGGTAAAACCGAATTTGTCAAACGATTGATCGAACACAAAACTGATTTGTTTGATCGTCCACCTCAACGCATCGTGTGGTGTTACAAAGAGTGGCAACCGTCTTACACGTTATTGAAAGAAAGTCAAGGAGAAACCATTTCCTTTATGGATGGTATTCCTCACGAAGACGATGGAATCGTGTCTGACGTGAGTCAAACTCATTTAGTTATTTTTGATGACATGTTAGGAGAAGACGAAGAAGAAATTAAACTTTGGTTTACACGAAAAGGACACCATCGTAATGCCAGCATTGTCTACATTACTCAAAATTTATTTCAACAAAGTAAAGCCCATCGAACCATCAGTTTGAATTCTCATTACGTTGTCTTGTTTAAAAGTCCCAGAGACAAATCTCAAGTACAAGTGTTAGCCAAACAGTTAGGAGCTCCTTGGCTCAATTATGCGTACGACGATGCCACTCAAACCCCTCACGAGTATTTACTCATTGACTTAAAACCGACCACTCCTGACTATTTGAGATTTCGTGCCAGTATCTTTCACTCTTGGAGTGAAGAAGGGGGTCCTGTCATTTACACGTCCCCTTCAGCCCATTTTTAAAAAAAAAACTATAAAAACAACCTACGACGTCATTTCTGTCTCACACTCTTTTTGGAGAGAAGATGACTTCCTTTCAATCTCATCCTTCGGTTAAATTGATTCGTGCCTTGTATGGCATCAGTCGTGAAAAAAATGCACAAGTCCGTGCTCATTTGTTAGAAGCGAGTCTTAAAGAAGTGTTACGATGGTTTACTTTGACAGCACGTCAATTACTACAAGGTATCATTCACATCCCTCATCAAACTCAACGTTTTTTTCAAAGACATAAATCGGCATTGTCACAACTGGCTGATCCTAGAATCGATTCACGGACTAAAAAACAAATCATTTTAACTCCTGGTGGAAGTGGTTCTTTAGGAGGGGTTATGATTCGTTCCCTTTTGAAATGGGATCCTAATGATACCAAAACCAAAACAACTCCTAAAAAGAAGAAGAAAAGTCCAAAGAAGAAGAAAACCAGCCCCAAGAAAAAGAAAAGTCGTACCCAAAAGAAGAAAAAAACCACACCTACTACCACCACTAACACCCGACGTAAAAGAGGTACTGCAACCAGGACGCAAACGTACACCCGCAAAACACCACCACTACCCTTACCATCACCACCAGCAGTGACGAGGTCTCCTTTTGCGTCCACTTCTTCCTCTTTGTCTTCTTCACCACCCCCTTTTACCATGATGCCTGTAAAACCAGACTTAAGATCCGTGTTTCCTAATTTGATGCAAAAATGGAAACCTATTTCGAAAGTGACCCCGTCGGGACCGTCGACTTCAGCTGATTTAGCCATGGCAGCAGCCACCCACAAAGTACCATCCCCTAAAACCAAAGTCCAAGAAAGAACTGGTATCTTACAAAGTTTAGTGGATTTATCCAAAGAAGAATTGAGACGATTTAGTCCTTTGAAAACACCTCAACGTCGAGTCAGACCTGTCGTGAAGTTGGTACGTCGTGCAGACAATCAGTGGAGAACTGTTCCAGTATAAAATAGAAGGGTACCCTGCTAAAAGACTTCAGACTTGTTTTCTACCGACTAAAAAAGATGGCTCCCAAACGTGTACACCACCAAGAAAAGAAGAAAACCACCAAAAAAGGACGACGACTTCCCCCTCGTCTGGCTAAACATTGGGATGTCTTGTCTGTCTTGAGCAAATCCAATTCTCCCATGCGAAAACAACTCATTCAAACAGCTCCTAAAGAAATCATTGATACCGTGTGTGAATGTTGTTTGAACGTGTTGAAAGGAACGGTACCTTTGTCTAAGATACAGAAACAAAAATTAGGGAAACATCGGAATGTTCTTCGTCAAATGGTGAAAAAGAAAATACCTCTTCAACAAAAGAAAAAAATGTTGGTACAACGAGGAGGATTTCTACCTATGCTGTTAGGACCGCTGTTAAAAATAGCCGCTCCTTTATTAGGAACGATTGCTGGACCACTTTTAGGAGGGGTCATGCGATAACCAAAAAAAGAAGATAAAAAGGACCACCCTTCTCTGAAATGACCACACCTTTTTGGTACCTTTGAATGAAATGGAAGGACGAAAACTGACTTTAGTACCTTACAAACGATGGATGGAATTTCATCGTTGGAACGAACAACGGATACCTCATTTACCACCCAATCCTAATCTTAACGAAATGTCTCAGTTACAACAAGAATTACAATCCCTGATGGAACAAAACAATGTGTCTGAAACAGAAAAATCCCAACGGTACGGTCAACTTTTACAACGTCTACAACTCTTTCGCCAAAAAGCAGTCGACGAAACAGCTTCACCCACTCTGAGAGATTTTAAGGCTCTCATGAAAAGCGAACCTAAAGTGACTATCAAAAAAGAAAAAGAAGAAAAAGAAGAAGAAGAAGAAGAAGAAGAAGAAGAGTTTTTACTAACTCCACCTCTTAAAAAAATAAAAAAGTTAGCCACCCCGGATTGGATAAAAAAGAAGAGGTCTACCCCTTTACCCTCAGAAGAGAAAAAGAAAGAAGTAAAGAAAGAAGTCAAAACAGAACCGATAACCCCTGATGTTCGAACTCCCTCTTTTACCCCAGTAGCACGTCGGACACGTAAACAACAACAATCCAAAAAGATACCTCACGAAGAAAAGAGTATTGGAAATTGGTTAACTTATTCTTGAGGAAAATCATCATCATCATGGAGAAACTGTTAGCCACCATTTATTACAATCCTGGTCATGCTGCTGGTTACGGAGGAGTTCAAAAATTATATCGAGCTGCTAAAAGTCAATTGAAAAGTGTACGTTTGTCTGAAGTACGACGATGGTTACAAGAACAATCAACGTACACGTTACACAAGCCCATTCGACGTAAATTTTCTAGAAGTACTACTCAAGTGGAAGGGATCGATCATCAATGGCAAGCCGATTTAGCGGACGTCTCTCATTTAGCCACTTACAATCGTGGTCACAAATATTTGTTTTGTGTCATCGACGTGTTTTCCAAATTTGCTTGGGTCGTGCCTTTGACTTCTAAAAGCAGTACCGAATTGGTACGAGCCTTAAAATTGGTCTTGAAACAAAGTGGACGTCAACCTTTACGATGGCAAACGGACAAAGGTACCGAATTTCTAAACCAAGCTTTTCAAAAAGAATTGAAACAAAGACACATTCATTTTTTTACGACCGAAAATCCTGAAACCAAAGCCAGTATCGTGGAACGTTTTCAAAGAACTTTGAAAGAACGCATGTGGAAATATTTTACACATCAACATACTCTCAAGTACATTGACGTATTACCTCGTTTGGTCAAAGCGTACAATCAATCGTACCATCGTAGTATTGGATGTACCCCCGAAGAGGTCAGCCCTGAAAACGAAGTGTCAGTGTTTGATAAATTATTTGGTTCACCCCAGCAGACCAAAAAAAAGAAGAAAAAGAAAACACCTTTGTTGAAGTTATTAAAGACGGGAGATTGGGTTCGTATCGGAAAAACCAAACGTACTTTTGACAAAGGTTATTTACCTAACTGGACTACCGAATTGTTTCGTGTCACTACCCCCGTCCGTGGACGTGATCCTCCCGTCTATAAATTGGAAGACATGAACGGTGAAGTACTCAAAGGAACATTTTACTTGCCTGAGTTACAACGAGTGACTAAAAAAGAAGATACCTTGTACGACATCGAAAGCATTCTCGAACAAAGAACACGTAAAGTTGGTAAACGTCGAATAGAAGAAGTCAAAGTACGTTGGAAAGGATATCCCCCTAGTTTTGATTCTTGGATTGCAGCTTCTCAAGTCGTCGACTATAAAAAGAAAAAGAAGTAAACTCACAACATGCCATTCAACACAGTAGCCACCCAGACGACTCCTTCGGAAAGTTCTTCTCTTCAAGAATTACAAAAACAACCCCTTTGGGTGTGGTGTGGAGAACGTGTGCCTAAAAATCAAATCGTCTTTTTCTGCCAAATCTTTGTAGTGTATTGTGTCATCGGAGCAGCTATTGCCAATTTGAGTTTACAACAAGGAGACAAACAATTGTGGACCATTTTACTGAGCAGTTGCATCGGTTATCTTTTACCCAGTCCCTCTTTGAAATTTACGAACACGAACGACAATAGTCACCACAACAACAACGCCAGTCCACCTTCTTCTTCTTCGTCCAGTTACCACCACCACCAAAATACTACCAGTCCTCTTTTGGAACCTTTTGAACATCCTTCTTCTGTTCACTTGAGTGACACCTCGGACACCAGAACCACTACTTTGGAACTATGAATGACCAATTTTATTTAACGTTACCTAGTGACAGTTCCATGGATGTGTTTCCCAACAACACCTTATGTTGTTTCACGGCCAAATTACCTCAAGCCATTCAATTGGATCACGATGCTCATTGGGAAGTGAGTTTGGTAGAAATCATTCATCCTACGCAAATCGTAAACATCAACAAAACTCAAAACACTATGGTTGTACAAATCTTGAACAAAAAAATACATGATCACTTGGTAAATAATGATCCTGAAATCTGGAAAGAAGACCCTGAAGATCCAGACATGAAAGGATCATTCAAAAAGTTAGTACCAGATCCTAAATCTACTAGTCCTACTGTCTATTCTCAGATTACTCTGAGAATTCCTACAGGGTATTATTTTAGTCCTGAACATTTGGTGGACACCATTAGAACCCAGTTTGCACGCCAATTTAGCCAAGCCATATCAGCAGCCAATAAATTTGTAAGAATTGCTTACCATGCTTTGGCACGACGTTTAATTGTCCAATTTTTCAAAGAGAGAGGGCAACTCCTTACTGAGAAAGATAAAGGTTTACCTTTGGAAGAGAGAAAATACTTAACCATTGAATTTTGCTCTGGATTGTTTGGTATTTTGGGTGGAAATAAAGATTTTACCGCTGAAAGTGATTTAGAGTTTGGAACCAACGTAGAATTTGGACATAAATTTAAACATCCTATCGAATTGAATGGTGGACTGAATTTAATGTTTGTCTACTCTGATGTGGTGGAGTACAACGTGGTGGGACACACCTCTGCTCCCTTACTGAGAGTCATTCCTTTCAAATTAGATATTGGTGGTGGTGGTGGTTCTAGTGTTACTGTGGACGAAGAGGGTGGAAGTACTACCACTAGTAATGCTAGTGTTGGTGGCAACACCTTTCACGTTCACCGTGAATTTGTACATCCTCATTATCTTCCAGTCAGTAAATCGTATTTTGACAGTGTCCAGATTAGTATAAAAGGAGATTTAGGACAAAGTGTTCCATTCATTGACCAAGGAAAAGTCACGGTGAAACTACATTTTCGAAAAAAACAAGTTCTCTAACATTCCTCAAAAAAAATGTATCCAGTGTACCAAGGAGTGGCTCGACAACGAGGACATGGTTTAGGAGATATGTTAAAATCAGCTTTTCGGACGGTAGCTCCTATTTTGAAACCGATGGTGACTCGAGGATTTCATGCCTTAAAAGATGCTGCTTTGACACAAGGAAAAGAATTTTTGCAAAACGTCCTCATCGACAAACAAAATCCTAAAGAAGCCTTTTTGAGAGCAGGCAAAAATGTGTTGATGACGACTGGTAAAGATCTTTTAGGTCTCCGAGAAAATCCTATAAATACGCTTCACGCTTCAGACTCTGGCATTACTTCACAGCAGCAAGGACAAGGTAGAAAGAGACGACAACCTCAAAATCCTTTCAAAGTTCATAAAAGAACACACGACAGTAGTACTTCCAGAAAAAATAAGAAAAGAAGAAGAACTGGTAGAGAATTAGACGTATTTGATTACTAAACTGTGAAAATGATGCACCGAGATTCTTGCGAATGTACCAAGTCCGAACTAGAACTGTTTTCTATGCGTCCCACCATGATGACAATGCAAGAATCCCAATGGGTGGAATTTCATCCTGTATCGTCTTTGACGGATTCAGCTCCTATCGAATTTGATATCAAAGGACAAACCGAAGATTACATCGATCTGAATAACAGTTACTTGTACCTGAAACTGCTAGTACAAAAAAGTGACAACAGCCTTCCTGTGGAAGCTTCCCTAGTAGCTCCCGTCAATAATTTCTTTCATTCTTTGTTCAGTGGAGTAGATTTGTACTTGAATAACAAACTGATCAGCAGCAGTTTGGATACTTACCCTTACCGTGCTTATTTGGAAAATCTCTTGTCGTACGGAAAAGATGCCAAGAACACTCATCTGGATGCTTCGGTGGTCTGGAAACCTGACACCGCGGGTGCCTTCAACGACATAACCCCGTCAACAGGGGCGAGGATTGACCAGACTGATGATGCTGCTCATAAAATAATTCCAGCAGATCCCCATAATGTGGGATTTAACGAACGTCGAAAGAAAATCAGAGGAAACAGTTTAGAACTGATGGATCGTTTGCATTTGGACATGTGGTTGCAAGACAAGTATTTGTTGAATGGAGTAGATGTACGTCTGAGACTGAATCGCAGTAGTGCCGCTTTCCATTTGATAGCTTTTGCTAACGAGTGGAAAACCATCATTCAACAAGCCAAACTTTATGTGCGACGTGTAGAAGTCTTACCCAAAGTAGCTAACGACATCAGTCAAACCTTGAGCAGAACCACTGCTAAGTATCCTCTTAGACGTGTGGAAGTGAAAACCTTTACTGCAGCCGCTGGACTCCGATCCATAGTCGAAGATCACATCTTCCAAGGACAGCTCCCTAAACGTTTGATCATTGGTATGGTTTCTAATGCAGCCTTCAACGGAGCCATCAGTCAGAATCCGTTCCAGTTTGAACACTTTAACGTCACCAAGATAGATGTCAGTCGAGATGGCAAGACCTTGTGTACCAGACCTTTTGAACCTGACTTTGGTGGCGAGAGAAATTACTTACGATCTTACTTGACCCTGTATGAAGCCACAGGACAGTTAGGCCGAGACAGTAGCCACGGCATTACGTACGAGGATTATGCAGGAGGGTATGCCTTGTGGGGATTTGATTTCACTCCGGACCAAGGCAGCGATGAAGGACATTTCCACCCTATAAAATCAGGCCCCCTTCGTGTGGAACTTCAGTTTGGTCAAGCTCTAACCCAGACAGTGAACGTCATCTTGTATGCAGAATTTGATAACACTCTAGAGATCAACAGTTTGAGAGAAGTCATTGTAGACTATTAGAAGAAACAAAAGATGCAGAACGTAGAAGAACCTATCGAGATAGATGAGGGATTTTGTGAAGTGATTCACCAGTCACCAACTACCACAAAGGATAATGATAATGACGAAGTCATTTATTTAGTACCTCAAATAGAAGAAAAAAAAGAAGACAAAGAAGAAGAAAACCATTCCGTTCCTGTGTTTACTGGATTTATGGTTTGTCGATGGCCAGAACACGAAAAACAGTTAGTGACCTGTTATGCTCAGGAATTGAGTCCAATCATTAACAGTCTGATTAAAGAACAATGTTATGGATGTCAAAACGATCATCCCAGTCAGATACAACACGACAAATGTATGATGTTGACAGGTGAAGAACAATTGGATGAATATTTGGAAACGGCCTGGACACAACTCTCAGATGAACACGTGTTGACACAGTGGTATAAAGTCTTACAGACTTCTTCTTTTCCTCCATTGACTTCTCTGGAGATCAAACGGATCGAAGGACTCATTCATCAGAGTGCAGAACCTATCCGACGTGAATATTCTTGGAATTACAAGACAGAACAATTCAAGCATAAAGTCAGGTGTGCATTGCTGACTCAATATTTCTGTTGTTGAAGGACAAAAATGGATACCAGGGAACTTCATTACTTATTGAATCGCGGTTCCTATACTTCTTCTTGGAATCCTGTGGTATGTGCTAAAGATGAACTACCTCATCGTAAACCAAAAAACGTTCATGCCTATGTCATCAATACTGACGACAGTCATCTACCAGGAACCCATTGGATTGCCGTGTACTTTCCCAACAATCACAATGGTGTGGAATATTTTGATTCATATGGATTACCTCCTTTGGAAAAAGACATCATCGAGTTTATGAGAAGAAATGCCGTCTCGACTCGATTCAATAATGTGAGACTACAAGGATCAGATTCAATGGTGTGTGGACAATATTGTGTTCATTATCTTCATCAACGCAGTCTTGGATATTCCTTAGAACATTTATTGACTTATTTTGATAGTGACTATGTTCGAAACGATGCTAAAGTACAACAATGGTTTTGTGAACGTTATGGTTATCTCTTGTCTTTAGCTCACCATCGTAATGTACATCAAAATGATGATGTCCATGTAGAAAGTTTGACATTTACTTTACCTTCCCAACGTTGTCAACCTTGTAAATATGTTCCTGTTTGAAAAACATTTTCTTTGTTACATAGTTAGTTTTTTATAATGTTGCAATAGTTCTTGTTGAATAAACCATTTTGTGAATTGTTTTATAATGTTGGAATAGTTCTTGTTGAATAAAACCATTTTGTGAATTATTGAAAAAAAATGGCGTTGTGTTGTTTTTTATTGAATTTGAAAAAAAAAAAAATAATGAATATCACCTTTCTCTTTCTTTCTATCGATCTAAAAAAAGTTAAAAACCTTTTTTTTCCCTCTATTTTTTTTATTGAATTTGAAAAAAAAAAAATAATGAATATCACTTTTCTCTTTCTTTCTATCGATCTAAAAAAAGTTAAAAACCTTTTTTTTCCCTCTATTTTTTTATTGAATTTGAAAAAAAATAATGAATATCACCTTTCTCTCTCTTTCTATCGATCTAATGGTTTTTTTATCAAAAGTAGTTTTCTTTTAGGTGAAAAGGATGTTTTTTCCTTCACGTCGGAAATTCTAATATATATATAAAAATCACGTCTTCACCGGTTAAAAAGGAGAAGGAGAAGGAGGATTCCAATAAAAGAACATTGGAATCCTAAAGCGAACTCTCCTCCTTTTATCCTAAACTCAAACAACTCCCACAACATTAAAAAAACACACGCCGCCATCTTGGCTCTATAGTGCCATCAAAAATTTTTGGCTCCCAGTACCCACCCTTAACTACTCACACCATTGGTCTGGTAAAATGATGCCACAATTGTTTATATTCATTAACCCTTTTAAAACACTACGCGTGTCGATTTGCGCCAATATATATATATATATATATATATATATATATATATATATATATATCGCAGTAATTATTTAATATAAAAAGATATATCTCCGCTCGGGTTGTGCTTGTCAACAGGTATTGTTTGAGATTATAAGCACGCTGCCTATTTGAAGCTGTTATACATGAAGTTCAACCAATGTGCGCATATTAATTACGGCGGTTTGAATTTGCAGCCCCAGATGAACCCTAGCTTGCCAAATGACAGACTAGAAGGCCCAGTGGTTGTTTCAAACCAAAGTACGTCTCAAAGAATTTGTGCGTGCTTCGTACTTGTAATTAACATCGACCTTGCATCATCGGTTGACTTTCATTTTCATGAAAAGTCCAACCTAAGCATCGACGACGACTCAATCATTAAGGAAAAACACTTCCCGCAACTGTGACTCGAATATGCAATGTTTTGATCGTAATTATAGCGCTTTGACTAGTTTGGCCACCGAGATTACTTGCCAAGTATATAAAAAAAACCCATATTTTAAGTTAACAGGCTAGTGAGAAAACATGCGCACTTACCTTCCCCTATTAAAGCAATGTAAAAATGACGCTATCAATTATTTATTCCATGGAATATAATATGCCTCCGTGTAATGGTAAACATACATAGTTTTGAAACAGTGAGTGTAGGTCTCTCAGATATTGCTAGCACGCCCGCCACCAATCATTTGAGCATTTTCACATTGGCTGTTATCAATTTAGCCGGCCCTTGCTTGAATAAGAAATGTAGAATTCCGTCTTTGAGATTTAAGAACGCCAGAAATTAGTACAAGTCAAATATTTTTCTTTGAGATACACGCAAAGTATTGACTTCCGTATTCAAACAAGGGCCGGCCTGTAATGACTGCTGCGTAAAAGACAGTTATTATTCCAGATCTAATATTGATTGGTCTGCTAACAGACTAATTGCTTTGCAGCCGCTGCACTAAATAACTGGAAACTATTCTCACGTGCAACGGTTGTGTCTGTAATACATTTCCAATAACACCATGCAAATGTTGATGTAAATCATAATCATATTTATCACGTCACAATTTCAAAGGCGTGTATACATAAGTAGTTTTGCGTAACAGTCCGCACACACGCGTGCACATGTGTGATTATATTGTGCAAACCCAACCGCACATATGCTAATAAGTGACGATCGCGATACAAATACTAAAAGTGGCTGACTGATCTCAGCAAAAGAAATCCAAAATATACAATATGACACTACTATCGATGTACTTATGTAGCCGTTAATTGCATTGACACAGAATGGAGAAACAAATTCTTGCAAATCGAAGGTTTGCCTTAAAAATATATAATGAAACGAAAACCTACGTTTTTTGAGTAGATATAAGGAAGTATTTCACTCGTGAAGTGCAAACATTTTGTATTGTCACGAGTAAGCCACTCGTGACAATACAATGTTTCCACTTCACTAGTGAAATATTTCCAGATATCTACTAAAAAAAAAAAAAAAATAGATACATCGTCTATTTACTAAAGCAGCTTTGGGTGTTGGTAGTCTCGTTTAACTAGGACTTCGCGCAGCTCCGTGAGACCGATGCTGGGTCAATTAGTCTCGCTAGAGTCTGGTTAGATGAAACTTAGAGTGTATGTCTTAATCATCAGAGTTGAGTGTAAAATCAAAATACAACTCTTTAAAAACAAAATTGATAGTTTTGGGTGCAATACTTATCATGCTTTGAAACACAAAGTGATATCTAATAGGTAATCAAGAACCTGGATAATCTTCAAAGTGATATCTAATAGGTAATCAAGAACCTGGATAATCTTCAAAGTGATCTCTAATGGGTAATCAAGAACCTGGATAATCTTCCAAGTGATATCTAATAGGTAATCAAGAACCTGGATAATCTTCAAAGTGATATCTAATAGGTAATCAAGAACCTGGATAATCTTCAAAGTGATATCTAATAGGTAATCAAGAACCTGGATAATCTTCAAAGTGATCTCTAATAGGTAATCAAGAACCTGGATAATCTTCAAATCTAAAACACTTTTGTGCCATGTGGAGAAACATTATGGTCTATACAAACTTTAAATTATTTGTATAGTATTTTGAAATATTTCTCTGATTTTATTATCTTTAAAAATCAGTATATGTGTATTAGTATCCATATTTGGTGTCATTGTTCTTTCCATTGCTTTCCACATCAAGACAGCTCTTGCTTGTGGCATATATTCTGAAAATTATCACATTTTTTCTCGTATACGAATAATCATAAAACTTGATTTTCGCGAACATTTGATTCAGTCAATTAACAAGACACCAAGACACTTAGTTATTGATAATGGTGGTTGATACGTCTTCTCCCTTAAAAAAATCTTCACACACACACGCACGCACGCACGCACACACACATCCCTCTGTAAACGTTGTGTATAGTATCTGAAAATAAGTCTTTGGGAGTAAAATATCAGTTTCATATCTACCACGTGTCTATCCGGTACACAGAGATATTTAAAAGAGGTTCAACCAGATTTTTTTTTAGGGTTCCTAAGTTTAAGCTTATCTGGGTTAATGATGTTGATTATGCAAAGTCGTGAAACTCACGACACGACCTAATATTTTATCAGTTCCATACGACCTTGGCTCGAGGACATGTACGTATTCTAGGACAAAGCAGATATGAATTGAAGAGAATATCACGAGAATGTGTACAGGTATATAAAGAAATCCCACCTTAAACTGTAAAATTTGTTGAAATGTTTATCGATGAAGTTAAATTTAACGTCGTTGATAGTTAGCGAAAATAGGTCTTTAATGGCAATAAAGCTCCACCATGATTTATTACTAATGGAGAGAATTTAGAGTTGGGTACCAAGAAAAATGTTCTAAACATTTCGCGATACGTACCACGGTATACCGTAATTATATTAAGGAGCAAGAATTTAATTTTTGGGGGCAGAGGCATGGGATTTCTTTTAAAACTTCCGGCTGTCAAATAGCTAGGAAGACATATCTTGCTGTGATTTATAGCAAAATAACACCATATTATATCCATCATTTTATTTGAAAAAAATGAATTATCTTGAGATAAAAGAAAATAAAATATCTCGGCTCGAAAGAAAGTCGCAGCCCCCCCCCACACACACACACACACAACGGGGGTCTGATGGAGGTTTTGAGTTTTGAATCCCTACCCCGTTTACGACAGGTTTTGAAACCCTATTATAGACAAATCATTGAAAGTTAATTCCGGTGTCAATAATATGTGATCTGGGCTGACCAGAACAACTAGGAATGTTAATCAGGGGTAATTAGGATTGTTACCGTATGTCTCTGATCTCATTTAATTGCATCTGTTCGATGTCTGGCCACAGTCTATCTGGTAACAAGACATTCCAATGTCGGCCAGGATTACTAGACACTGAAAAAGGAACCCCTAATGCAGAATATTGCTTGAAATAATACAACCCCATTTTAAAAGCTTTTGAGCCCCTAGTTCAAATTGTCAAAAACATCCCAACAACCACGTATAAAGTATTTGCTTGCACCCCCCTCCCCCCTCGGGACTTTGATAATGTAAAGTCATGAAAATCACGACCAGACCCCCCTTTTTTTGCCAGATCCAAAGCGACCTTGACTCAAGGATTTGTCCACGGGCTAGGACAACGCAAATATGATGCAAGAAAAATAAATTGCTCACCATGAGCTTATCTGTATGGGAGGGGTCATACCAATACGTTTCTACGTTGGGTAAGCAACAGCAGCATGATTTTCAAGAACTGTGTAATCACAATTCATGTTTTGTCAGTTAGCATACATTTAGCCCACTCTGTGATAAGTTGTTCGTATGTTTAGAATAGACGGATGTACAGTGTCTTCGAGGAGAAATACTAGTTACGTCACGTTACAAGGTCAATGGGTTATCAAGAGCAAAATTATACTCCGTTCAATTAATGTTCATAAACTTAATAGCACTCAATGGAAGTTAATTAAAATTCGTTAGAAAAATTATAATTCACAAAAATGTGGACGATATTGTCCTTATTTCGCAGAACGTATAAATTCGTACAGAAATTTAAAAAAACAATTAGTTGTAATGGTGGTCAGAGAGTAAATTCTTGTATAACGTTAGTGATCTGCTCAGACCCTGATATCAATTCATAAATATTTCTATATTTAAGAATAGACGCGCGTGTATTTCGAGTGAAATATATTTTCATTTTTGGATAGTACAATAACCTTTTATGCCTTTAAACAATTTAGCTGCCAAAGTAGTCCAAGACAATTCTTATCTAGGAGTCCGTGGAATGCCAGCCATGAGCAATCATGGCGGTTAGACATCGTACGATCCTTTATCATATGGATGAGAATGTCGGATGATTCCACGTGAAATCACCTGATGGGTCCAGGTTCCTATATAAAGTCAAAACTGCTGAATCTGGGTTACGGGGCTTATGTCAGGCAGTTTAGACATCGGTTTTGTGCCTTCTACCGAAATGTTGCGAGCTCTGCTGCTGGCATGTCTTTTGTCATTTTGCTGCGCTAATGTTATTCAAAACTACAAGGACTGCGGTATGATATTTTTTCTTAAGTTTTTTAAAATTTTTAGTCATAGATATTGCATTGTTTGATTGTGTCCTAAATTATCTAAAGTCCGGGTAGTCGTTTAAATGTTTCCCAAATGCTCTATCATCTGAGAGGTTGAATATTTCATAAATGCTGTATCATATTGGAGGTTGTTTTACTGTTTTCCTATATGCTCAAATATCTGAGATGGTGTTGATGGTGTCACAAAAGCTCCAGCATCGAGAAGGTTTGTATGCACCGAAATGCTCTAACGTCGGCCAGGCTTTTTTAATGTTTTTAAATGTTTAAAAAGTTAGGGAGGGTGTTGTTTGATGGAGTGCTAAATGCTCTATCATCGGTGAGGTTTTTTGAATGGTTTCTAAATGCGTCAAAGTTGAGTAAGTTTCTCAATGATATAGCATCGAAGAGGTTGTTTGAATGCTTTTAAATACTTTATCACTGTCGAGATTGTTGGATGTTTCTAAATGCTCACGCATCGTGGATGTTGTTTCAATGTTTCTGTATATTCCGGCACTGGGGAGGGTGTTAGAATCTTTCGAAATATTCTACCATTGAGAAGGTTTTTGCTTGAATGCTTCTGAATTCTCTAACATCGGGAAGGTTGTCTGAATGTTTGTAAATGCTCTAGCATGGAGTAGTGGTGGTATGAATATTTCTAATTTTTCTATGATCAGGGAGGTCTTTAAATGTCTCTAAATATTCTAGCATCGGGGAGTTTGTTTGAATACTTCTACATGCTATAGTATTAAAGAGATTGTTTGAATGTTTCTACATGCTATAGCATTAAAGAGATTGTTTGAATATTTCTACATGTTATAGCATTAAAGAGATTGTTAAAATATTTCTACATGCTATTGCATTAAAGAGATTGTTTGATGATGTCCTAAATGTTCTAGTATTGGGGAACGTTTTGAATGTTTTGTAAATTTTAAAACGTTGGTCACGTTGTTTGATTGTGTCCTAAATAATCTAACGTTGTAGGTGGAGTGACAGTAGCTTGCATTTGTTCTGTACATCCGTTTGACCCTTGTATTGCTCCAGCGCGATAAGACGAAAATGGCTAAATATGCATTTAGGACATTTTATGAGTGATATTATTTTTTTTTTTACAGTAAGAGACAATCTGATTAGATATTGGGCCAATCTGATTAGATATTGGGCCAATGTAGATGGAGTTTAATCCCACCAAGACTGTACTATTAATAAATCTTTGATCTGGATACTCAAAACTTTTTCGACTATGAAACTCAAGCTAATGCTTAAAGTTTGAGAATTTTACCTTTTATAACATTTAGTTGAAGAAAGTTCGAATTGTAGAACCTTCAAGATTTTCTTGACTTTGCTTGCTCTATCAGGTTGCTTAATTTTAACGATGCAGATATACTCCAAGTATTATATTAAAATCTGGGTTTTGAATTTAAGCTCGAGTGTTGACTCAAAAAGCCTCGAAAATATGGGGCCTGTTATTTAAGCTCGAGTGTTGACTCAAAAGTATCGAGAATATGGGGCCTGTTATTTAGGCACGAGTGTTGACTCGAGAATATGGGGTCTGTTATTTAGGCACGAGTGTTGACTCGAGAATATGGGGCCTGTTATTTAGACACGAGTAGACAGAGAGTACACTGCATACAGAAAGGAATGTTTATTTTTTTTACTTACTTTTATACATAGAAAAATTAGTGAAATTGTGACACACTATGAGAGCAAATTTAAAGATATGACTTCCTGTAACTCAGAAGTAGTCAATGTCTCAGCCGCAGTGGGAGTATACCGTATATAGTGGTTTATAAGTCGGATCCAATTGAAAACTGCATAGACCCAGATCTGCCGTTGCATATATGCACCGGCAAATCTGGATCTATGCAGTTTGCTGGGAGTAATCAGTAGAACAAACAACATAGAAACTTATCTGCCGGCACATTATGCGACGGCACATCAGGGTCAATGTTGTTTGCAGTTGAGGCAACTTAAAAGCGAGTATACTCGGTATGCATTGAATATACTGACCAGAAGATTCCAGGTGACTTCGACATGAAACATTTCTACTTAGAAATATTGTTCGGGGTGGTTAAAGTAGAAATGTTGTTGGGGGGGGGGGGGGTGGGGCCGAGGGAGAGGGGTTGTTGTTTTTCTTTTATTTGTCACGGTAAATATTTATTTCATGGTCATTTGGAGTGTCTTTTTCCCTATATTTCCCAATATTTTGAGTGTCTTTTCCCTATTTAAATATAAAATGAGATATATACCTGTACAATTGCATGGTTTTAGTTAGTTTCCTAATCAAGACCGCTGTTCTTCTTAACACAATGGAGTATCATTGTTATATATCACAAACAAAGGTAAAATCTGCAAGGAGGGAAAAAAGAATGAGAACTTACCTTGAAGTATTTACGTATAATATACTCTTTCCTGATTACTATCTGACTAGTTACTGATAAGATCTCTAGGTATGCACAACCTTGCTACAAACGTTGACGAGGTGAAAGGTCACTTACAAAAGTCTATTGTATCCATATGGGGTGTGCACAGCAAACAGTGTCGACGCATCATTTCACAAAAACATTCGGTACATTATAGAGTCAGTTGAGTGAAACAGATATACAAGTGTATAGACAAAGTAGAGTTTTCCACGCAAACTATAATTTCTAGATCGTTCATGGTTGAAATGTAGGTTTATAATTTTTGATGGCCTTAGATATATCTAGTGCGCAAGACAATGGACCTTGAAGGAGTGGGAACACAAGTGGTGGTAGGAATATTCTGACAGTAGAGACTTGGGGTTCAATGGTCGTCTGAAAAAGGGTTGTACTTTTTCAACCAAAATTCTAGATATGGATTTCTTTTTCAGCACCTAACACAGGGTAAAAATAATCCTGGCCGATAATTGAATCTCTTTTTCCAGGTAAAACTGAGACCAGATAAATAATAGATGCAATGAAATGAGATAAGAGACATATGGTAACAACCACATTTACCCTTGATTAACATTCCGAGATATTTTGATCAGCCCATTTCACACTATACTGAAAATGATATTTAATTTCAAAAGGGTCTCTCTATAATGGGGTGACAAATCCTTTCTGAAACGGGGTAGAGGTCCAAAATCTCCCCCCCCACCGTTTCTTCAACATGAGTGTCCCTACCCCCCCCCCCCCAAACTTACTTATCATTGTTCAGACTTTAAATTTCACTCGTCAGACTCGAGACTTGTACCAAAGCCTTCAAGGGACTTAAAACTTAATTCTTAATACTTAGGGCTTCAGACTTAAGACATTTCGGTCTTCAGATTTTGTATTTCTCGAAATTCATACTTCGGACATCAGGCCCGGAGATCATAACATTCTCGAAATTCATACTTTGGGCTTCAGGCCCTAAAATCATAAAACTTAAGAGCGTGAGCTTGAGATTTTGTGTTGACCATTCACAAAGGACTTTAATTTTGTAACGCCACCTATGAGTGGATGAGAGTAAAACTTAATTTCAGACTCAGATTCAGAATTTTTTGATCTTCAGACCCTGTAAGCACGACATCGTCAGACCCTGTAAGCACGACATCGTCAGACCCTGTAAGCACGACATCGTCAGACCCTGTAAGCACGACATCGTTGAGCACAACAAATTTAAACACAGATATAAAACTGCAAAATTCAAAAATATACGTAGTCTGTAAAGATCTTTGAAATTTGACTGTACGTATAAATACTTACAAGATAGACCTATCATTTTTGTGGTTTAAACCTCACATGGAGCAAAGTTACAGAAGATAAAAATATAAGTTTGAGCACGAATTCAATATTTGTGTTCAGACTGTATGGTGACTACGGGGCCAGGCCAGGTTTCGTGTTCTGAACTATGAAGTCCGAAGTCTGAACTCCGAAGTATACAGTCAGAAGTTTGAAGTCTTCCAGGGCTGTCTTTTTTTGGTGTGGATTTGTTTCATTCAACTGATCTAAAATGTACAGAATGCTTTCATAAAATGATGCAATTCATGCGTCGACAGGGGCAAAAAAAAAAACAAAAAAACAGTGCACAACCGAATGGATACTATTTCACGTGATCACATGACCTCACCAGTTTTTGTGGCCGGGTTGTACATAATTACATATCTGTACATGAAATCTGATGTACAAAAAAAAAAAAAAAAAAAAACCCAGGAAATGAAAGGAAATAAAATGTTAACGTCTTAACACGTAGGTTTACACTCATATGGCTTTAAATATTACATTTGTTTCAAACGTCTTTTATTTTCATTTGTAGATATTTTTAATAATGACATTAACTTTTTTTTTATGTTAGCAGCCATTTTATGCATTTTAACTTCAAATATGCATATATTACTATACATGTATGACTGTCTCGCTGCCGTATCGTATGTTTGAAGATACATGTTTAATATCAGCAAATAAGACAATAAAATCAATAGTTGCATAGAGTAACAAAAAGGCCAGGGCCTGCGTGTCGAGCCAACGATTGCAAAACGAGTGACCTTGACACCAAGGTTAAATGGTTGTGCGAATTGTCTTACCTTCATAAAGATTCATCAGAAGTATGAATACAAGCCATCAAGGGATTCCGGAAATATACACAAATAAGACACTGTAACGAAAACCTTAACGTACATTTTCTATGTTTGATCTTGACCCCAATGTCAAAGAGGCAAGGGAGCGCATGGCAGAACGAATTGTCTTAGCTTCATAATGATTCATCCCAAATATAAACAGAAGTCATCAAGGCGTTTATAAAATATAGTCAAATAAAATAATTTAAAATATTTATATAAAAAATAAACTTTAACAAAGTTGACTCCATGGTCACAGGGGGGAGCAAACATGTCGTAAATTGGATTGTCTTGGCTTCACAGTGATTCATGCTAAATATAATGATAATCTATTGAGGAGTTTAGGAAATATATGAAAATGAAAAAACTTTAACAAAACCATAACAAACTTGACTGTTTTGCTTCGCTTCCAACTAACGTGGCTCAGACAAACATGGTGCTCAGTTGCATGATTGATGCAGTTAATACGCATAAAACAAACATGGGGCTCAATTGCATGATTGATGCAATTAATACGCATAAAAAGAACAAAAACTGCTAAAAGCAATTTCATTCACATGCCTCGCTCCTTGCTAGTTTACAACATGCTCTCTCTCTCTCTCTCTCTCTCTCTCTCTCTCTCTCTCTCTCTCTCTCTCTCTCTCTCTCTGCAAATAAGGTAAAGTTCCTTGATCAAGAATATACCACGGTAGTCAGCCCAGGCTGATCCGATGGTAGGAATCGAGCCTTCACTATTTTGGTTGCGAGTCTGACACGCTAGCCACTGAGGCACCGAGACACACACACTCTCTCTCTCTCTCTCTCTCTCTCTCTCTCTCTCTCTCTCTCTCTCTCTCTCTCTCTCTCTCTCTCTGCGGGGTCGGGGATGTAGAATATACCCTATGCGCCTTCTGCATGAAGCAAGAGGCGACCAATAGATGCAACCTATTTGTCGTGGGATTCCTCCCGTGTGGATCTTCTATCTGAGAAAGTCATGAACTTTATATTTAAAAGTGTGTGGTTTATATATAAAACTCAGGTGCAACTTCGAACGTTCCGGTGTTTTTTTTAATATATATTTTGTTTTATTGTTTTTTTTTTTTTTATAACCGATCACTTCCGTTTAGGCATTATGGATTACCTGCAAGAACTATTTACCTCAGAAATTTAAGAATTCGACAACTTGCAAGAACTCCTTACCACCGAAATTGAAGAGTTTGACAACGGAAGTGCTCCAATGAGAATGGGCAATTTTCCGTTGTACAAAAATATAGGTCAACGCATTTTTACAAAAGAATTTCTTAGTTCAAATTACAAGCAAGACATATATCAATATCACTTTAGTAACTCGTCACAACAAAACAAAGTAAAGGCATCATGGGTGTGGAACTATTTTGTTGGACTCTTTAAAATATCCCAAGCTGTTCGGCGTAGTGATAATATACAAAATTGTACAGTGGTTCGACAGACAGTATGGACGCGCTTTACTTAGCAACGATGGTACAGAGTGACCTTTGGCTTTGCCTTCTAGAACTTTTACAACATATTTACTTTTTATCGGCTGTCTCATGGTGCAAATACTTTTGGTCGGAGATGTTTGTCTTCTTGGAGATTTTGACAAGGTTTTTGATTTTACCATTTTTGCTACATAGCTTTTCCTTGGCACTATATAGTAAGGATTATGCTGATGTACCGTTAAACTTTATACTGTCACAAGGACAGGCCAAGGACGTACCGTTAAACTTTATACTGTCACAAGGACAGGCCAAGGATGTACCGTTAAACTTTATACTGTCATAAGGACAGTACCGTTAAACTTTATACTGTCACAAGGACAGGCCAAGGATGTACCGTTAAACTTTACACTGTCATAAGGACAGGCCAGGGATGTACCGTTAAACTTATACTGTCACAAGGACAGGCCAAGGATGTACCGTTAAACTTTATATTGTCACAAGGACAGGCCAAATTGGTTTGGGATTAGTGAAGAGACAAATATCATTTATTTACAATGTATATATGTATGGAAATGAATTCAGACCGATTGTAAGATGCGCAATTCTGACATCACCTAACTAAACGATGAAATTTTTATCTAGTGCACAGTTTAGTTTAAACAAATAATTTCTAGACATAGTCTATGCGTGCACTAAATACTGCTATTTCCAATAGACCCTTTTCACATCAGTCAAAGCATTCTCGGCCTTACCTTCCGCGGTAGGCTCGTTTCGAGAACGAAGCTAAAGATACAAGCCACTGCCTGACAGCAGTGCGACACAAATAACACGTGAAACATTACATGATGTTTTCGTATAATTGTATTAAACTTCAAATGATCATCTATTTAGTTCCTTTTGTAACACTATTTTCTTTTCTTTCTTTTTCTCCTTTTTAAAAAAATGTGTCGACAAATTTTTTCTCTCTATACCAAGCCTTTTGCCAACACTCCACCCCGCAAGTCACTGTATCGTATGGTCTAGTCTGTTATTTAGTTATCAGTGAGATATCTTTTAAATTAAGGATATGCAGTTAGTATGCACACCGTACACTTTATTTCTTTTATTAATATGCATATGATTATTTTGTACCACAGTCAATCAAGGGGGAGAGTGCATCCACTTTCGGGTCCATACAAAATTTGCCAGTCACAAAGACAACGATCGTTCTGTATTTCACATATTTTCTTGTGGCAATCACTTTTCATTTCAAACAAATTTACTTCCTATCGCACTCTTTATTCCAGAGAAGTTGATGATCTTTCTGAAAGACTTGATAGAAAATGTCAGTGTCTCGCAACAAACATTATTCATTTTTCTTTAACCTTATCTCCATGTCGTCACTACTAATACGTCAAATAACTGATGACCGTTTCATTGAGAATTTTTTTTACGGTGATTATCAAATGTAATCATCAACCTTGAAAAATCATTATAAGTAATTTAATTTGGTAAAATCCAACTAGCTTGATCGTTTTTATTTATGATGCATGCAACACTCGCTGGAGTTGTTGACCTTAGGGAAAGGATCAAAAGTATAATATCGAGCTGTTAGAATATATTTATATCGAGACACTTTATTACTTTTTTTTTCAATCGATTTGAAGAGCTTTCTCTCAGACTGGGACCATTAATTTCCAATAACAAAGCTAAACATCTTTAGGATCCATAAATTAGGCATAAACTCTTAGCCTTGCTTTCGATCAGCGAGATAATACGATAAGTCCCGTTACCTTTCCTTCTATTCCAAATGAAGAATGAGAAATCTTCCACACGTTGCCTTGTTAACTATGCACATTAGCTTGTGCATATAACAGACATGAAGTATAATATTATTCTGTTAACATAATAGATACGAAATTGTTCTATTAAATTTATCAGATATGAAACTGTTGTGTTCACTTGGAGATATATATATATGATGGATATGAGATTGTGAGTCGATGTTGACGTCGCGAAAATATGAAGCTATGATATATTCACATACGAGACACGAATCTATGAAATTGTAGTTTTCACCTAACTTCAGCGCAGACACAGTTTAAATTGTAAACCTTTAGCACCTTGAACGAGACCCATACCATATTTACATTAAAGTACAATACAATGGCTACTTTGTGCACACAGTTCTGTGATATACATACATGCATGCATACATACATACTTTCTCTCTCTTTCTCTCACATAATGAATACGATGTACCATACCCGCTTCTTCTTTCGACACAAAACCTCCGAATCACTTGTTGTGTAGTCTATATTTTTGCTACATAGGCATTGCAAGTTTAAACTTCATTTGCAGGATCTCATGGTGGAACGATTCACTCTATTGAAGTTCCGCTGTGTACCCACGAGCCATGCCAGCTTCATAGGGGAACAACATATGACGTTAATGTTAATTTCACGGCAAGTAAGTAAATTCCTATTAGCAAGATGGATGCTAGGAACATATGACGTTAATGTTAATTTCACGGCAAGTACATTCCTTTTAGCAAAAGTTATGTGAGGAAATGGGAGAAGGAACATAAAATGTAAACTTTTTTTTATCTCACTTGCGTGTCAATTGTCAATTGAATAACTTAATTTGTTCTCACTGGTGTGTCAATTGTCAATTGAATAACTTAATTTGATCTCACTGGCGTGTCAATTGAATAACTTAATTTGATCTCACTGGCGTGTCAATTGTCAAGTGAATAACTTAATTTGATCTCACTGGCGTGTCAATTGTCAATTGAATAACTTAAATTGATCTCACTGGCGTGTCAATTGTCAATTGAATAACTTAATTTGATGTCACTGGTGTGTCAATTGTCGATTGAATAACTTAATTTGATTGCATTATTTGTTCTTGCTGATTTTTCTCACGTTGAATGGTAAGTAAGTGATTTTGACCTGTTTTCCTAAAATGTAATTCAGAGTTCACTAGGAACACCCTAATTGTTTGGGGTAGAAAATACTGACGGTTATCCCGTCTAAAATATCGACCTTTTCTGTAATTACCGAATGTATAACTCGCCAACATTTAAAACCCTTCATTAAAAATAAAATCGTATTGTTTGACATTTGAAAAAATAAGCGAAGTGAAATAAAACTCCAACAATGTAGGTTTGCAGTAATGTTGTCCATCATGTGTTTCTTATATTGCAATTTCTATTCTCATTATTTGCGACGTAAATTTTTTGACCGATATTTTTTATTAGTCGAGGGACAAGTATCTTTATGATATTCTTATCACCAATAACGCTGAATTACGCAATTGAGTACTCAATCGTGTTCTTTTTTCTTTATGATATTCTTTTCACCTATGAAGCTGAATTACGCCATTTAGTACTCAATCGTGTTCTTTTTTCTTTATGATATTCTTCTCACCTAGAACGCTGAATTACGCCATTGAGTACTCAATCATGTTCCTTTTTCTTTATGATATTCTTCTCACCTAGAACGCTGAATTACACCATTGAGTACTCAATCGTATTCTTTTTTCTTTATGATAATCTTCTCACCTAGAACGCTGAATTACGCCATTGAGTACTCAATCGTGTTCTTTTTCTTTATGATATTCTTCACACCTAGAACGCCAAATTACGCCATTGAGTACTCAATCATGTTCTTTTTTCTTTATGATATTCTTTTCACCTAGAACGCTGAATTACGCCATTGAGTACTCAATCATGTTCTTTTTTCTTTATGACTTTCTTCTCACCTAGAACGCTGAATTACTTACTTCACTGTGTACTCAATCACGTTCTATTTATTTATAATATTCTTCTCAACTAGTGCGCTGAATTACGCCACTGAGTACTCAGTCACGTTATATTTCTTTTCGTTATTCTTCTCACTGAGAAAACTTAATTACACTATTCAGAAACTCAGGCACGTTCTTTTTCTTTATGAGATTCGTTTCACCTAGAACGCCGAAATTACGCCATTGTGTACTCTATCACGTGCTTTTTCTTTATGATATTCTTCTCACATAGAACGCGAACTTGAGTGCTCAATCACATTCTTTTTTTCTGTCCAATATTGCATTGTCATTCTGCAAACACCAGGTGTGAAATGAAATGTACATGGATATTAATTGGCTCTTTTTGGAGACTGCAGTGACAGTTGTATGAACCATACAGTTATATTGTGAAAAAAGGTCAGGTTTGTAATTCTTAATGACATGGAAATTGAAAGGACTGACAATATTTGTTCTTTTGGGTTGAATACTAAATTATGTGCTGTTTTGAAAGTGTTTTATTATTTTTGGACAAGCTTATTACTGCAAAGATCATTTTCTCTTTCCCGATAAACATGTGTATCTATGTGTACGTATTGAATATTTTATAGGAAAAATAAAAGTGTAATAAAGGATACCTAAATGATGATTTACATGTATGATTGAAAATATAAATGTTTCCCATGATTTTGGACGCTTACATCAATTCGAACTACATTTTGATTTTAGAAAGGCGATTACCAAATTCTAACATAAAATATAGCTTACAGTAGACAATATATAATTTGATATTTTTCCTCATTTTTGTAGATATTCAAATGCAATATTCACTGTACATTGTTTCTTTCTAAACAGCTGAGCATTCAAATACGGCGACCACAGTAGTCCATGGAATTTTAATCGGAATTCCTCTGCCTTTTCCCGTCCCATCTGATAGCTGTAAAGACCACAACGTACATTGTCCCGTAGAACCTGGTGCGGAAATCAGCTACCACAACGCCATCTACTGTAACCCTTCTTATCCGAAGGTACAAAACTCTGCAATATTCAGATCATTACGCCTTTTTTTTCTTCATTCCGTTATCTTTCACGAACACGTGAACGAGTCTGAAAATGTACGATAATTATCCATATTCTTAATTTTTTAAAACTTTCTCATTTCGCCTGGAAAGCCACATTAATTTTGTTTCTAACACTAGATATCAAATAAACTGATCGTATATAATTTTTTAGTGAAACTGAATTATAAGGACCGTTTTCAGATAGGCCTGTGCGTTTACTGAATTTCTTTGCATCAACAGAAGGACGACCATGGACATCGATAACGCCTAAAAAATCATGAATTAATGGAGTTACAATAATAATTACTTGCGACATTTTCTTCATAAAAGCCTATTCGGTCATTGTCAGCATCTATAGAAAAATTAGATTGTGACCGCACCTTTCTAAAGAAAAGCGGAACTGAACACGAAACCGGTAAAACCATGATGAAAATTATGAGGCGCCGTAGCGGACGAAAGTTGGTCCAATGAAAAGTAGCAGTTGAAATTTCAATGTCATATGTCGAGAATTCTAATTCACACGCTGAATCAAATTGTTGCTGTCGAAAATTATATTTTCATATGTCGAGTTTTTAAATGTTATCTAAAGGCTATATGAATTCAAAATGAGCACAGCAGAAACTGTACATTGTAATTAATTCTGAGCGTTAGGAGTATTTAAATGACATTACTGTAATTACAAATAGATACACATATTTAACCAACTGCCACTAGAACAAGCAATTATTATAAATTTTTTTTAAGTTTCTAAAACTCCACCAAAAATTAAGGAAGTCCAATTTTTTTTTAAATATTGGAGTTGACCCCTTCGGCATGTAGATGTAATGTTGAGGTTATTCCGCCGTATCATCAGTGACCACTGCTTTGAATACATGAACACAAAGTTGTGAAGACATCAGTGGATGTGCTCTTGTGTACATTTACAGGGGTTGTTACAAAATAGCTTTGAAATATTTGGACAGTCATTTGTTAATGCATGTTTTGAATTTTGTGGGAAGTCCATTGTGCATCAAACAGACTATATCTCCTCTAAATACAAATTCACTGCGGATTCCACTGACAGAAATCAAGGTATACAGAACTTATTTTTGAAAGTTATAAATATACACCAAACTGATATCTGTACTTATTGAATCACTTTTGTCTTTCAATATGGTATTAGTAGTTGCAGAAGTAGCGAATTTAAGAGCTTAACAACAGCAACACTGTTTATTTTCAGGTACGTGTCACAGCTAAATGGGAAATTAGGGATGACAACCATAGACCGATGATCTGTTTTGAGATACCCCTGCAAATCGTCACTTAAAATTAAGGACTGAGTTTTATAATTTTTGTGCAAATAAAGATTCAGTGTTAGTACAATCTTTTCTCTGTTGTATGTACATACTATTGCATTTCATTCATTCTTCCTTCTAAAGTTTCCAGATGTTGAAAATGCGTACACTTGAGTCTTGTATATTGGTGCTATTAGAATGGATTATTTGTACCTATTATTTTAGGGATACGGGGTGTTAAATGTAGGAATCTAAGAGAAATGGACTTTTAATACATTTCTGGTGTTTTGTATGGATTTATTTTGGGAGGGGTTGGTGGGTTGGGAGGGGGCGGTAATAATTGATACTGTTTTATGGATATAGAATATTGCATGGCATATTTAAACGGAAATGGATTATTGTGAACCCTTTATACATGTCCAGTCCCAGTCTAAGGTAACAGATGATATTTTAACCATGTTGACATATTGTCAAAGCATACAAGAAGTAATTCCTTTGTGGTGTTGTGAACTAACATCATCTAGTTTTATTATTCTGCGTCACATGATGCTGTCTGTCTATCTATCTATCTATCTATCTATCTATCTATCTATCTATCTATCTATCTATATATATATATATATATATATATATATATATATATATATATATATATATATATATAGAGAGAGAGAGAGAGAGAGAGAGAGAGAGAGAGAGAGAGAGAGAGAATTACAAATATACATCAAACAGAGCGAAAAATGATATCCCTGGATTCTACGGGAGAATTCTTGATAACATTAACAGAATTTTTAAATACGAATAAATAATATTATCATACAGGTTAGAGAATTTTAATTCCTACTCTACGGAGATTCGAACCCGGATCCGCGAGTTACGGCACTCATCGCCTTGCCTGTAAGCACCAATCATAAGAACCATCTCGACCATGCACACATCACCAAAACGTGACACTACAAAGTCGGTGTTATAGGCATCCGTGCGTAGCAGACATACCAACATGTCGACCCAGTAATTAATTCTCATCTAATTACACAGTCCATCTGGATTCCTACTACAGAAATCAAGTTATATAGAAGTTATTATAGAGAATTACAAATATAAACCAAACAGAGCGGAAAGTGCTATCCCTGTATTCCGCAGGAGAATGCTTGATAACATTAACATAATTTGTAAATACGAATAAATAATATTATCATACAGGTTAGAGAATTTTAATTCCTACTCTCCGGAGATTCGAACCCAAATCCGCGTGTTACGGCACCCATCGCCTTGCCTGTAAGCACCAACCCCTATAAAAATTAAATTAAAATTCTTTAATCTGTATGATAATATTATTTAGGGGTTGGTGCTTACAGGCAAGGCGATGAGTGCCGTAACCCACGGATCCGGGTTCAAATCTCCGTAGAGTACGAATTAAAATTCTCTAATCTGTATGAAAATATTATATTATATTTTATATTTATATTTATATTTATATATTTATATAATGAACATATGAGCATAGCTTGAGGAAGAAACCAACAAGTGGCTAAACAAGAGCGGTGATTGCCTCAAGGTTTAATTGAATCTCAGTCATTCAGAAAAAATGAGAAGTTTCACTTAATTACTGAAGATTTGATGAAAAACGGAAAATGAGAACGTTTCAACTTTTTAGGAAAACGTTTACGTACGCGTACTGAAATTCGATTAAGCTTTAGACTGGGTTGGCTACGTTTAATAAGCCGACTCTTGGTAGTATCATGCCTTATTATCTGCAACCTTATTTTCTGAGGATAATACATTTTGGTTCAGAGCAACTAATCTTTATTGTAATCCTCAAATAATGGCATGTTAAAACAATAAATGCATCGTATATATATACAAATAAAACTCTTTCTTTCTACACTGACATCATTCATTTAGATATTTTGTCATTTGTAAACTATCATTAAGTCTTTCTCTAACATTATTGGACAGCGCAAAGATTATTGGACATTTAAAAAAAACTGTTGTATTTTGCTAAATGCTTACCTTCACATTTAAAACCGTTTTTTTTTATTTTAATAACCTTGACAAAAGAATAGTTGAGAAACTTGATTTATATTTTCCTCCGATGACCCATACTCTCCTATCGAGTATTATCTCTGCTGTTTTTGTTGTTATTGTTGTTGTTTTTGTTGTTATTAAGGAGTTATCACTGAACTTCATTGAAGCCAAAGAGGATTAGGAAAGGTTCCAACATATCGAATATGAAAGAGGGATTGAAATGCTATGTACACAGGGTACGGTTTAACAGCACATCAGTACAATCCTGGCTATATCGTGCTGACCAAAAGCTAGGTGGAAGAAAATGGCAAAGGCAAAATGTTTGTTAAAATCCCAGTAAGACAAACCCCTTCAACCAGAAGTAAGTGTGTACCATGAGACAAATGATAAACAGTAAGATGTTGCAACTCACCCCCACCCCACCCCACCCGCATAAAGCGTACAAAACAAAGATAAAGGCAAGATAGGATTACATCCTTAAATTACAATGTCGAAATTTTTCAATATAAACCGTACTCTTTAAAAAGTCCAAGACATCACTTGGAACATCATCACATTACGCATCTCATAGCAAACAGGTTGCCTCCATTGATCGCCTTTTACGCCATGCAGGAGGTCACATCCAGCTGATTGGTATCACGGTACCAACTGTGTTTCAAAAAAAAAAAAAAAAAAAAAAGAAAAAAAAAAAGAAGCTCCATAAAATGTAAATTTCATACTGACATTTAAAAAAAGAGAATACTATAGGGTGACAAATTTGCTTGATACAAAAATACCAAAATCTGTAACAAAAGGATTATATCTTTTTCTAATTAATCTTCCGATGAGAAGAGAATCAAACAGAACTGTTGCACACACTAAAATAACAATGATGACAAGAAGGGGGCAGGATTCATTCAAAAGGCGTTTTAACCAGTATATATTTGAAATAGGAGAGAATGAATTTAATTGAGATATTATTTTATTTTTTAAAGAAGTTGAACAAAACGTATGGAAAACAGTAATTAGAAAAAATAAAAATTTGAGTCCAGTAAATGTCCAGCAAGATTCATCCCTTAAACTCGCAGCGAGAATAAATGGCATTCCATTTAGTTTTTAGCGATATAATATTTTCATTAGGCTCCCAACTATTAAATGAATCATCATATCATTTCCATTTTACAAGCACATATTTTTGTGGTTACATTTCATTATTTTCGCTTTCAAAATTGTTTCAACCTTGAACACATCATCTTGTTTGTCGAATAGAGATAACTCCTCGTAAAATATTCCATCAATATGCTGTCCCTTTCAGTCTTCCAATTTATACACAGTAGGGTCACCTAAATTACTTGCCTGATTGTAAATATTCCTTCCGTGAAATTAGGATGATAGCCTTTTGCAAAAATAGGTTTATATTTTGAGATCCTAACTTTTTCGTCTATTTTATAATTAGGCGTTCCATAGGTATCAGTTGTCAGATACCCAAAAAGATTAATCCATATCTTAGACCCATTTTTTTAGGAAAATGGCATTAAGTGGTAACATATCTATCGATATGTGATACGTATTATTGTAACCATCAATAAGGTTAGGCAAATGATAATCCATTTTATGGCTTCATGTTGAGTGAAATATTTTCACATTTTCATCTAAGAGTTCCATTAAATCTTGCTATAACAGACGCTTTCTAAGAAAGTGGAAAAGTATTCTCTATTTCCTATCTCCAATAATTCCTTGACCTTTCCGTTGCATACTTGTTTTCCTTCATTGAACTGTATTATTTCTGGTTTTTGCCCATTATAAAAATATCTCTAAAAACCTTGTGTATGTCATCTCTTTTTTATAACCTTTTTTTTAGCTCAAACGTATTGTGAGAAAGCATATATCCCTGTCAGGATGCATTTGCATCCATTTTTATATTTTATACACGCTTGCATATCAACGATATCTGCCTGCTGCTGGTCATCCATGTGACTAACAATGACCCTTCTGAATTGAAGTCTTTGTCTTGCAAGATTGTGTGGTTTGTGTATATAGATTGTTCAGTTTACCAATCTTTCAATACAAAGTACTTCATCTTGTTCTTATCACTTTTAATTTGTTCCCACAATTGATTGATACTTGTACAAGAAACCGTACTTTCAGGATCGTAGTAAAGGTGACTTAAATACTGTTCTTCAGTAATTTATTTTAGATTATTGTTGAATGAGCTCCAATGTAATTAAGCGTAAGATTTTGTAAAGAACTAGTAAGCATATTTCGGACTTTTGTAGTTAAGCAACGATAAGAATGTTTAATATAAATGGGATCAGACACATTAATCTTCCAATTTCTTACATGAAGAAAAATACACTTCAATGTTTTAAAATTGTATTTAAAGTTTAATGAGACTGACGTTGAAAGGTTTACCTTTACTGGTGAGAACAAATATAAAATCGCAAAAAATTAATCATGAATATACTTAAATTGTGTACAAATTTATTTTCAGATTTTTTTTCAGCTGTCTTTATATTACAGCTTATGGTTATTTTGACTTTTGCTGATCTATCTATATTGACTCAACAAAAACAGAAATCGAGATTTTAAAAATACAGTTAAAATTTTCAATTAACATTTAACACCTGAGACCTTTTTTGTATTAAAATTGTTGATAGAAAAAGCAAACTTATCTATACACATTATACATTTTAGTTGTCTTCGTGCATTCAAAAGACGATGAATTTTAAATGTCTCTGTAATAATACATTATATTTGTAGTTTGACAATATCACTTCAAAATAAATTGTCAAATATTAAATATTAATTTAATAGTTGATTAGTCATCGCAGTTATACATAAATAGACAGAAAGACAAATAGACAATTTTCAGCTATCAAAAGCAAGATTAAGAAACACAAAATATTATATTTGAACCATTAGCAATTATGCATATTATATTTACAATTTCTTCTCATATGCTACGTGCATGTGGCATGAAAACTAATACATGAATAATGTTGTATCCTGTTCTGTTCTTAAGTTCAATACTAAACAGGTATATAAACAGACAGGTAAAATAGTCATAACTTTGATATATAAAAATACAGTTAATATAGTCATAACTGCGTTATAAGTCACTTTTATTGCTCCGCAGAGCGTAGAATTTTGAGCAAAATCATTCGTACGACTAAGCACACAGATCTAATCACTGTTGAACGAAATGAATGCGTTATGTTGTAGTTTCTATATGCTATACAGTTACAAACAAAGTCACACAACAGAAACAGATTTAATCCCTTTTGAAAGAAACATCGACGTTATGTTGTAGTCGCTGTGTTGTTACGAATTCCGTCATACAGTAGCTCAGTTTTTCAATTCTTTCCTCACATGTTTTATAAATGATTCTCCAGGTTGTCTTTTTTTTGGTTTGTTTTGAAAAAAGAAACAGGAAGACTGGACCGCAAAAGAATATGAAACTTCAGTGATAGTTCATAAAGTCGTACTAAAGCATTACACTGGCTCAGACTGCATGTTCTATCTGATCATTTTTAAAGGTCAAACAATACAATGCACGGTTTTCAGCTTTAAATATTTTTCTTCAGTTTCATGATAGCAAAACCTACTTGAGCTGAACTGCATATGATTTTTTGATAGTCTTGATTTACTTTTTCGTGAGGTTTTATAATACTTAACACACAACTATCGAAATTTTGGAAATCCACAACAAACTCAGTCTCTGTGTTGCAGGATAAACTAGTGCACAATTTGTCTTCGATGTCTTTTTTTCTGTTTTACCTCTGGACTTTTTTCTTGCTTATTTAGCTCGTCTTGTTCGTAAATGTTGTTTTTTTCGTCTCTTTTTGAATACCCATTACAGTACTTAAAAATGTTTTTTTTTTCTTCTCAATTTTAAACATTCCACTCCTATTTTATTCCAGGTTGGATCAGGTGAAAGGTTCTATTTTAGTCCACATTCATTTATCATCTGAAAAACATATCAAATCCACTAGATATGTAATCCATTTAACAAAGGGTTCAACAAATGCCAGTATTCTGTAAGATTTCTCTATAGCAAATGATCATGATTTTCACTGTCAAGTCGTATTAATGCTGTCGTATTGGAGTAACCAAAACAAGGAAGTAAATACTAACGTCAGAGTTTATTCTTTGTAATGAATATCGGCTTAGTAGAATGTTCTAGTTTCTATTTATACTTCCCCCGGATACCTGAAATATAGTTGTATATACATAATATATTGATCAGTTTGTGTAGCTATACCGATTTTGCTGCTGTTGTTATGTTTAATTCTTTTCTTTGAATGCGCTCTTAAATTGCATAATTTGAAAATATACAAAAAATGACTGGTCGACATTCATCTATTGTTTAAGCATAGGCCAATTAAAATCTTCTGAGTATCTGAAGTAAAGAGTGAGGGGCGATATCTCGCCTAAACCTGCTTCGCAGCATTGGGCTCGAAAGCGGTAGGATTTAATAATTTATGAATTAAGAGTTATAACCTCAGAGCTGGGATCATTGTTGCTATTAATTTTTTTTTCTCGTGGGGCTCTGTAGTTTAATTTTGAAAGATGAAAATAAGGTATTTTGTTGTTTAGTCAGGAATCATACTGTTTCGAAAAAAAATTGTATCGTGGGGGTTAGGGTGGATGTTTTTGAAAAATTATTTTTGTCTCACGTGGGTGGGGGGTAGGGTGCTGATTTTTTCAAAATTAAAACAGGGCTGTTTGTGGCTGAGCTAGAAATCATACTATATCAACAATCTTTTTATCTTAAGTGGAATGGTGTTAATTTTTGAAAAACTATTTTTTTTAGTGGGCATTTAGGGTATGATTTTTGAAAAACGATGATGTGACCGCTTTAAATCGCTTTATTCAGAGTAACCTAGGTGAGGAGACATAACAACGTAACTTCCAGGTGTTTGGAAGTAAGAATACAGCTAAAATCTACCCCCTTCTTCAATTATACGATACAGTGCAAGTTCACCTCAGGAAAGTCAGCGACAAAAAATACAGAGTGGAAGGATGAAAGAGTCGAGATTAATACTAAAGTTTAATTTAACCCAGAAACAACATGATAAACACATTTAATGAATGAAAAACAAATAACACTGGCATCATCCTTGTAATAACTGATTAAAAGGAATACATGTTATATTTATTATCTTGTTTCGATGAGATAGCGGGATTAACATATGAGTGGGGTAAATCTCGCTACGACCATGCAATAAATAATTTGCATCATGACCCAGCCTTCCAAATGATTGGAACGTAGATCTGAGGCATTTGGTCAAAAATATGTGTACCACGTGATCTTGCTAGTTCGAAACGCACCAAATTTCATACGTGAATACTAAAGTTTAGCAGCGGTACAAAATGCCTGAGAGTGACTCCTTCAAATATTTTCCAACCATACAAAATATTTTGTTGTAACAGAGTCACAAAATTTTTAAATAAATGTCAGTTGTTTTACCAGATCAAGATTGACAATCTACCATCAAAGTCGACTGAATAATGTGAAACAATGCATACAGTATATGGCCTGCACAGCAAAAGACCTCTATTCATCCTCAAAATATTTTTGCGATTGGTTTTTCTACTGTCGCCGAAAGCTTTTCGCGAGATATAAAATAAGAGTTTGAAATAATCCACCACACCTCCTGTTATTTTTGCCAACCGCACCCGCAGAGGCTGTCTGTATGCCAGCTTTCCCCCCGCCTCCACCTCCCCCAGTGGTGCTGGCCCTAAATCTGACCATTATTAACTAGCACCAACGGCATTTGATACTATAGTTTATAATGGTAACATACATCACACGCATTCCACTCACTAACTATAATATACTTCATATTGGTCAGCTTTTCGACGCTTCGGTCACAGTCGGAAAAGTGGTCAGGCTTGTCGGTCTTTCTTACTAAAACACACCAGAAGAATTTTTTTTCAAACAACAGTGGTAAGTCCATACAATGTAATTTACACACAGACTGTTCTGGGTTCTGATCTAGGTGCACCAGGAAGCAGGATCTTTTTTTGCTCATTCAGATATGATGATTATTAACCTAAGCACGCAGTACTTGCTGTAACGAAGTAGTCGTAATGTGAGCGTGAGACCCTTCTATGTCAGTACCTAGGACAGTCCATCCACAGGCGCATGGGCTTTTTATTTAAAGAGATATGGGCAAAGTGTATAAGACTTCGCGCAGACATAGTGTTTCAATGCAAAAACAAGTGCGCTTGGTTGAAAATAGAGTAAATAGATGAGTTGGAAAAACTGTGTTGGTGAGTATTGTGGCATGTATATGGCGGAGTTTAGAAGAGGATGTAAAATTTGTTCATGCTGGAAGCGTGGTACTGGAGCATGGACCGATTACAGGATATGTGTGAGTGGTGGTAGTCATACGGCTAGAGACATAAAGAGAGTAGTAAATAGAGCAAGAAGACATTTGGATCAAGTTCTTTGTGAAATACAAGCAAAAAAAGAAATACTTTAAAGAATTGGGATAATACATATAAAGCTTAATATAAGCACAGCAAAAAAAAATGCATTTAGAGAATTTGGATGATATATATAACGCTTGTCATAAGCGCAGCACTATGTCCGTTATCACGAGTTTGAACAAGCTACTTTAGAGAGGGCAGATGATTCAGAGCGAAAATGACGCGCTGCTCGCGTCATATGAGACAGGGGGTCTTCAGCCAGCCCCAAGACCAGTTTCGGCTCCTAGATGCCTCCTCTTCCGGTCCCAAGGCGTATAGTTGAGACTCTTATTCCAGCACCACGGATAGTTCCTGCTCCGAGGCGTAGGGCTGAGCCCTATGGTCCAGCCCTTCTCGACAATGTAGATTGTCAGGGCAGAGACGACGCGGTTGTGAAAGACTATCGCACCATTGTGCCAGAAAATCATGAGCTCGAAGCCGATGCCTTGGCATTTCTTAATGCTATGGCGCCAAAGTGTCTTTTCAGGAAAATTAGGGGACTCAACGGCCTAAAGGTGAGCATCGCCCTAAAGACATAGTTAGAAAAAGTCGTGTCAGACTGGCAAAATATCCTATCGTATTACGCATTGACGAGATCAAGCAGCTGGTTTCCCAAGCTATCGCCATAAATACATGCACGAGGGGTTAGAATGGGTGCTTGTTTGCAGCCAGGTGCTCGACCTCAGAGTGTCGCAGTACTGACCGTTTCTCAGTCAGGGCTCCATTCCAACACAAAAGTACATACCATGACGATCTGTTATCGATGTGTAGAACAATAACGACCGTTGCTTTGAGTGAGCTGTTCTGTCGGCTCAAAACCCAACAGGCGACAATGTTAACTGGGTTGGCAAGTACCGACATCATCTGGTCGAGTTCGACTTTCCCGTCAAGGTTAGCGACATTTGTAAGTTTGAGTGCAACAATGAAACTATCTCAGTTACTGTCTTTGGTTGGGAAAATAGCCTCTACCTTTGAGGCATCAGCGAGAAAGTAAGGCCACGCTCTAGGGACCTATTGCTACTCACGTGCACCAAAGGTGTAGCTGGAACCACAGAAAAGAGTCACTATGTTTGGATAAAGAAAGAAAAAACAAGCAACACAAGTGCAGGAAAAAGAAGCACGTCTGACGCCGGTGCCTCCACGTCTTTAGCCGGGCCGACCTGCTGGAAGCACACACTAAAGATTGCCACGGTATAGGCAAAAACCACAGCACGTGACCTTACCAGAGTCAGACAAAAATCTTAGTCTTTCAGAACTACATAGCCAGATGCGTGTCCCTTCCATCATATATGCGGACTTCGAGGCACTGAACGTGCCAGTGGAATTCACTGCAGACAATCCAGACAAAAGCAACACGTAGAAAATAGCTGATCAGGTTCCATGTAGCTTCTGCTATGCGATTATCCGCTGTGAGGAAGTCTGTAAGGAGTCAGTGTTATACCGGGGAGAGGACTCTGTGGCGACATTCATTCTGTATCTGGAGACGGAGCTAGAAGAGATTTCAGAGGTATTTCAGAACCCAGCGGAGATGAGAGCGGACGGGGACGACTAGAAGAATTTTCCGGAATCGGTAGACGACCAGATCTATGGGGTAGAGCTGGGGGCGGACAGAATGAGAGACCACTACCATATTACTGGCAAATATCGAGGTGCCGCCAATAAAGCATGAATCCTTAAGCTGTGCATCTATCCAGAAAGAAAGAAGGTGCCAGTTTTGATTCATAACCTACGCGGCTACCACGGTCACCTCATTATGCAGGCCACCGAAGCAGACTAACCGGAAAGAACCCAAAAGGACATCTACACGAGCAGCTGGGATCAATTGAGTAAACCCAGTTTCCACTAATGGAAGCTTTTTATAGCCAACTCTCAAGATCAGGAATCGAAGCAGAAGACTACGAGCATGCGAAGAGTGTTTAGAAGGCATTCAGCTCCCAAAAGCTTAGATACTACCACGATGTATACCTGAAGACCAATGTGCTTTTGTTGGCTGACGTGTTCGAGGCGTTTCGGGACACTTCGCTGAAAAACTACGACCTCGACCCGGTCCACTACTACAGATCTCTGGGAATGTGTCAGGATGCCCACGTGAAGAAGACTGTTGTTAAGCTCGAGCTGTTGACAGACATCGACATGCACCTGCTTGACTAAAAAGGCAATCGACGGTGAGACAGCGTCACACGAAAGCGAATAACCCGATGTGTAGCTACTATAAAAGCGAAAAACCAAACAGATAGATAACATAATCTTAACAACCTATATGACCATGATGCAGTCTGCCAACTGGTGATTTTCAGTGGGTCAACCTGCCCAATCTTGCGCAGATCACGGAAGATTCACCAAAGGGCTACATTCTTGAAGTCTACCTCGAGTACTCTGAGTACGTGACGCGCACAGCGACTACCCGTTGGCCCCAGAGGCACTGTGCGTTCAAGAAAGATGGCTGAACCACTATCAGCGTGTTCTAGTAAATGAACTGGAGTGTAAGTTTATTGAGTGGCCGAAGCTAGTTCACAGCCTGCGGAAACAGGAACGCTATATAGTCCATTACCGGAATCTCTAGCTCTACACCACTTTTGGGATGCACGTCACCAAGGTTCACCAGGCATTGTAGTTTGATCAAAGCACGTGGATTGGTATGACTAAGGCGAAGACTGACTTTGAAAAAACTTTTTCAAGCTGACGATCAACTCAGTGTTTGGGAAAACCATGGAAAATTGGAGAAAGCCTATAGGTGAGGAAGACAAGCTGCGTCGCCTGATTCCCGCACCTGCGTTTCAGACGTGGAAAATATTTGACGGCAACCTTGCCGCTGCACATTCAACAAAAGCCAACCTTAAGCTCAACCGCTCAATCTACACGGGAATGTCAATACTGGATCTGAGCAAGCTCTTAATGTATGACAACCGTGTGAAAGCCAGGTATGGTGACAGGGCAAGCCTCCTATACACGGACACTGACAGCCTGCTGCTGAGCATGGAAACGGAAGATCTATACTGGAACATGGGCGATAATGCCATCCTGTACGACACCAGCAACTACCCGGCCGCCATCTGGTGTTTAGCAGCATCAACAAAAAGGTCGTCGAAAAGTTTAAAGACGAATCCAATGGGACGCAGATCGCGGAATATGTCAGGCTCCGTTAGAAGATATACAGCATTAAGATTGCGAGCTGGAATCAGACTGGTGCTAATGGATCGTTTGGATTGTACCAGAAGGCGATCGACAAGCACACGGGAAAGCTCATCGAAGAAAAAGAAGGATATACCGCAGAATGTCTGAAAAGCCATGGGTGATTCAAAGTCTGTCTTGAATCACGACCTGTGGCATAAACTGTACGTATATACCCTTAATAATCGTATGGTCTTTCATCATCAGATGACCGCCATACTCAGCGACCACCACAACATGGGGGTGTACCGTATAAACAAGACGAACCTCAGCCCGCTGGACAAAAAAGGTGGATGCCGGCAACCGGAGTCACAACGCGGGCATACGGCCATAACCAAACAGCACAAGAGGAACAAACATTGGTGGTGGAGTACCTCAACGATCTCTTTGCCAGCTAAGAATGTCCTTAGGTGGTACCTGAGTACCTTCAGGCACAATCTGTTGTTCCTGTCGAACGAAACTTCAACGCGGAGAACCATTTCCAGAAAGATGGTACATAAATGGTTGGCCTGCGATTTGAAATCAATCAGCCGGGGTTAAGACCCCGAGAGATCACACTGGGTCGGTGGCAAGTCATTGATCTTCTTCTAACTCTCCAGGCGCATATATGCCGCACCATACAATCTGAGGGCAGGTGTTGCTCTTCAGGCCAACCGACCAAGTCGCTGACCGCGCAGACGTAGCACGAATGACATCAATAGAATTTTTGCCTGTGAGCAGTTTGACCTCGCCATTTAGAGCGGCCATAATGGCAGGCAACCGCCGGCTGACAAAGGCGAGCTTAGTAAGGGCCATTTCCTTATGCCGAACGCCAGAAAGAAAGGCATAGTCGTCCAGAAGAAAAAGCGTGGTGGTGTTTTCGAACTTTTAGCGAGCGCACAAAGCAGGGCATCCTGATCATAGCCTTTAGGAATGACCAAAAAATACTTCCGCGACATTTTTTTTCCAGCGGGTTGACGGCATAGCGTATGCCTTGTTGACACGCATAGTGGGGCAAATAGTGACGATGAAATTAAAGTGGCACTTATATGCTGTTTCTAGTAGTTCGCATACAAAACAAGCTCTTGTCGCAGCCGCGGCGGCCGATGATCATGGCTCAGTGTGGATGTAAGTTATCAAAAACTCGCGCAGGTACCAAATGTTTAACAGCAGCTGACCATTTTGACAATATATATATATATATATATATATATATATATATATATATATATATATATATATATATATATATATATACGCTGTTTTTTTTATTTGTAGCGTTTTCCATGTGCCTTCCTAACATATTGAGCGTGTGGTTTTCCATCGACCTCATGTCGATAACAAGAGAAAACCGGTTTTGGTAGAATGTACCAACATCAATGAAAGGCAGCACCGTGTCCTTAATGTCCTTAATAGACTCTCTCGCCATTACTTTTAGGGCCTCTTCCCACTGATGGGATCGCGTCTGACCTTGGGGATAGATCTGGTTTGGAACTCCCTCGATAGTCACTAACATCTTTTAATAAGGGAATTGTAGACTATTACCTGTATGCTTGTATGTTCCACATGGGATCGCTCTTATTTAGCATCACCCTGTGATAGCGCAGCACTCAGGTATAACATATAGCCACCTTTCCCATGTGCTGTTGCCATAACATGCGTGCGAATTCTGCGTTGTTCACGCCGTCGAACTCCAGAGGGGTACCGCTGATGGTGTAGCTCGCCTTATTGTTAGTGCTCTGAAGCACCCTGCCGTAGTCGTTAAACTTCAGCTCAGATATAAGGCGGTCTGACAGGCCGGGCTGGTAGTACAGCATGTAATCATTTAGCAGCTCAAAGTCCAGGTTTGCCACTACTGTGCGGTTGGCGTCAACCGGCACTGTTGTGCCGCCAGTTAGAACAATTGTGAATGCCAGTCTGGCGGTGCCGGGCACAATAACATCGTTGCTGCCGAGGTTGGGAAATCTGACAGTAATCTGCTCGTTTTGGTCTTTGGTGCTTGGGTTATTAGTCACAACAATGGCACTCTTGGCTCCCTTTACACCAAACGCAAGGCGGATGGAATGGTATGGGTCGTGTTTGTTTCCGTATTAAGAAATGTTGTGCTTGCACAAGTTAAGAGCTATTAGATTTCAGGTGTCGTTTCCTTAACAAGTGTGCATCGTTTGTTGTCTAATAGCAAAACATGGCTGAAGGTGGCTTTGACTTTGAAATGGAAGATTTTATCCGTCGTGAGGCATATCAGCTCGGCGAAGATGAAACATTGGACAGAAGAACTGCCGAAGGAAAAGCATTCTTGAGCCGGCAGCAGCGAGGTGCCAGAAGGGTGGAAGCTAGAAGATATATCCAGAAGTGAGCTAGAACAGCGCATAGTCGAGTGTGATGCGTAATCCAGAGGAGTGGGATTTAGAAAGCGCGACGTCAGTCTCAGATTTATTTCAAAGAAGGACGACACCCTCACTATAAAATAGGGGCAAAACTGGATTCAGTTAACGTACAAAAGCAGCCCATATAAATCCTTAGCCCCATCCACTCCTTAAAGGCTGAGGGGGCCTGAATTTGTCTAGGCGTTAGGCCTCAAAGAGTAGCTGCTGTCAACTGAAACACCACAAATCTCGAAAAAGTGTTACCAGCCGACGTAGGCATAATGTCAGATCCCGAGCACCTCGCTACTGCGGAATCAGAGGACACATCGCTCCATGAATCGCTCACAGAATCTTAAAAGGTGGAGTTTCGTAACCAAGCAACGCGAGAAATCTTTGGCCAAAACAGGGCAAATACTACTGTCAAAATTGTAGAACTCAAAATCAAAGTGGATCCGTTTAAAAAATCCATGGAACGATCTGAAAATGAGGACAGCGTGAGCAGCTGCAAGCCCAGCTGGTGGCTAAGGAGGGGGAACGCCATGGGCAGCTAAAGTTAGCCTACGATTTACGATTGAAACTTCGAAACCAACTTACAGCAGTTCGGTATGCTATCAATCAAATTATACAACCCTAGGGAAGAGGTTAAGAACATTCTTTCGCGAACAGAGAATCACTATATCCTCGATTCTCACAGCGCTGGGGTTGATCGTAAATACAATTGTATTCGCAGTCACAGGCGGAGACATGGCGGTACAGCACCAGCTCCAGCACCGAAACCAAACTCTGGCAGTGTAAAAGAATGGATAATAATGCATATGGAGCAGCTGGCTGAAAGGCTGAAAACGCTGGCAGAAGAAGCGGCTACGGTTCTTTCCTCAATCATCGGGCCAATTGTGTCATTCTTACTGAGGACTGCTGGCAATGCCATCGGCTAGCTTGCCAGAAACTTCGTGGTGCTTTTGATCACTAGTGTTGGCGCTTTCTTTGCCGTTCTACGCTCTCGCTAAGCAGACAAGCAAGAAAAATAGTCAGTCGCAACCACCCGAATTCCTGAAACAGCAAGGCAGTCAGGATTGCATAAACCATATGGCTGCAACTCCCACCACGATTCCGCCTACGACTTGTGCCGTTTTATTGGCTTAATGGTCTTCTGCTTCTTGCGATGCCTGCACTGTCGGGACGATATGCATAGTTCAATTTTTTTATCGCTGTTGCGCTTGTCGTTACAGACGCTGGCACGTCGAACTCCCCTCTTTATTTTTCGTTTTTTGGCGTTGTTACGCTTTGCTTCTCTCGGACACTTGCCCTTGAATCCTGTCCGCATTGACGCTAACGTTGGTTCCGACTACCATGTCGTCAATTGCCTCCTGAATATTGTTGTTGTATCCTACATATGTGCCAACTGTAAGCTCCATGTCAGATAGAATCTTTTAAAGGCCGCCTTCGAGGACATAATCTATCTTGGTTCTGTCCTTTGCAATCAAGTCCTGGTAATTAGCTATCGACTTTGGGACTTCGTCAGCGCTAAAGAAATTTCTGTGTTTACAATCCTAAGAAACTATTTTTGTGCATGTAATACCTTACCTATTCCGTATTAGTGACTGTGTGGCAAGGATTGCCCAGACTTATGGCCTTACGTTATCGTTGAGACGCTCTACGCCAGCCATTGTGGAACCCTGCTACCTATCCAGCATGAAGTACACAAATCCATTTTTGATTGCTGTCCTCATCCTGTGTAAAATATGCGACATGATGTTTTCCGCCTGCCTGATTCCCAAATGTATAATGCTCGTTTCGTATACAGTGGGGTCTGGAACGTAGGTTGGGAGGTCGTCCCATATGCCAGGATCAGCTCTACAGACTGATTCCCTAGGAACGAAACTTATATACATCACTCATAGGCAGTTGTTTATACCATGCTTTATCCTCCAGTCGTCCTCTCTATTCGCGAGAAAGTAATATCATATGGTCTCGCATTCTTTCATGTCAATGTCGTTTTTTAACTCGTCCAACCCTGTGTCGCGCGAAATTGGAAACTTCGTTTGATTAAAAATCTTTCTCATCTGGTAGTAAACATGAAAATGGTAAAAGCTTCTTTCCAACGTAGGTAAACCTGATGTTCCAGTCGTTCCGACGGATGCTGGCAACAAATGATCGCGAACGCTTGCTCCGCAACCAGGGATAGCGTACCATACGGTAAAGTGCACTTGAATTTGCCAAAACATCATTTCACAAATTTCTTGGTTCTGAATTAGGCGTTATCATGCACGTACACGTCGAGGTTCAGCAACAGCTGGCGGATCATTGCCCCCCCCCCTCTGCATCGCTATAGCTAAAGACGCCGCCGGCGCAATATTTCACGTCGCTATTAAAGCCAAGTACTTGTGGCAATACAATCTCTCTCCCACTAGTGCTGGTTTTGGCAATGTCTACGTATGCTGTATTGACCATACTCTAGTTGGCCTGGTGGCTCTAGAACAGGTGATATGCACCAACTCAAGCCCGCAAGTAGCGCTCCATGAGATCTCGTACGTACCAGGATAGTTCAACATTTCGACTGAGCTTGGTAACAATACATTTCTTTTTACTCTGGATCCTAAATCCACTCCGGGTCCAACAGGAGAATGGAGAAAAAGCGATAGAGTTATCAAAAACAATCCGGATCGTCGGTATTATAACATACATACATTCGAAAATGTACTGCAAGCGCTTCAATTCCTGGAATGACTGTGGTGGGTCAGCATCACGCCCCCCCCCCCCCCCACCGACACGACTCTCAGATCCCCTTGATTCCTGCGCATTAGTAGGATATAATCCACCTGAGTTTATTAACATCATGTGGCTTTATGTCCATCTTGACCAAATAAACACAGCTGGAAATATTGTTGATGGAACAAAACAGCACACTGCTGTAAGTTATTCCTGTGGGAGGTGAGTCCTTCTGGGACACGCGTACTGTCTCCAATGGAAAATTAGATTGGCGAAGATTGCGACAAGGTGGCATCCATGAGCTCACGATACGCATTTTAGATGAAAAAATAAATCCAGGTAATATGCTGGAGTGCGCTGTCACTGTTGTAATTAAAAATAAGCACTAGTGATCGCGAGGCAAAACGCACGTTTTGAATCTAAGTGGTCCTGGCTTATTTAATAACCTCGCTGCAGCCGTCTCATGACCATCAATCACGTTTGTCCTAGAGGCTGGAATTCCCAGACACCAAATGCCGACTTAAAGGTTTTGTACTTAACGGCCAACATAATCAAGTCAGTTAGTGGGGTTATACATAAATGCGTCCGGTTTGTATCGCAATTTAACGCAAGACTATCAAAATGTTGATGGTTTTACACTAAGCCGCGACAACGACATTATAACCGTCCCGGACGCCGGTTTTTACTTTATTAACCTCCACGTGATTCGCGCTGACGCAACGTGGGCATCGCTTCAAGTCCGTGTAAATGGGGCCTTAATGACACATAATGGCAGTACTGCCGTTCCGGCTAACGCCTCACACGAAAGCCTTACAACTAGCTTTGCGTCCATGTTTGCTGCCGCAGACATCATTAGGTGTGAGGGCCTCAAAGTCAATGCACAGCCGACGGGATTCTCAACACTCTAACCATACTTGGCTTGCTGCACATGAGCAGCAGCAATTAGAACTCACGTAGTTTGCTTAAAAGCAATAATAGCCTTGACAAGCCATGGGCGATCAACCAGACATAGACAAGGAACACAAATCATTGGCGCCGCCTTCCGAACCTGAGATGGGTAACCGTGTATTAGATCAGCTTAGCAAAACAAGTTGACATCGACAAGGATTACAAAACACTGGTGGAAGGGTATCTGCGACAACTTGGGCTTGACACGCCCTAGATCAGATTGGAAAGGAACGAAAATGCAAAGCAGATGGGATACTGGGGCCACCCAGAGCACCCTAAGCTAACCCGCGGTCAGCTAGGAGTAATTGCGCTCTCTCTGTCAAAACAAAACCCCAAAGTTCTGCCCTCGGAAACTCTCGGGCGTGATTGCTACTACAATGACAATGTGGTACTTGGCAAAACGGCCACTGCGATGACCTTTCGTTCGGCTATGTAACGCCATCTATCACTCGGCTCACCAAACTTAAAAACCGTGTGATCTTCGAAAAAGATATCCTCTGTCGCGTTACAGTGACCGGCCAGAAAAACAAGCAATCATTAAACCTGCGAAGTGAATGCTCACTGGTTGTGACTCTTGGCGACGTGTTAACGGGCATGTTGAAAAAGATCCAAAGATATTAAGAAAACTGACATTTTCTTTCAAATTATCGCCGTTTTGCAAGTACACCACGTCGACAGGCTAGAGGTACGTGCCCGCAGAGGAGCTAGCCTACCCGCCCCACCACCCCGGAATAATTAAACTCACATCACGCTCCTCCAGGGAGGAATCATAAAGTCGACATACCCTAACCTCCAAGATTCACAAGCTTTCGCCTGAAAAATATCTGATATGCTGAAAAAAATCCTTACGGGCTGAGGCTGAACAGAGGCTTGCCCTGAAAAAATTACAGGCGCGTAGTAAACGCAGTGGATCGTGTTGACACCACACTTACGGTTGTGTCTGTGGGCACCTGTGTCGCGGGAATTTTCATATTGTCAACAATCACTGGCCTTGAGATTACCGCTTTGGGGTGCGGGCTGGTTTCCATGGCTGGAAATTTTATCAACCGACAACTAGCCATGAAAGCAAACAGCATGATGAAATCCGCGTCTTGGCTGAAACAAAGATTAACACTTCGACCACATATCCAAGGAACAAGAACCATGGAAACACCATTAAAACGACCGATTCTGGTTTTCTTTGCAATGCTCAAGAGCGAAACATGTGGCCTATTCCCAGTGCGCCACACCATATAATGCTGTTTTTTTAATTTTAAAAAATGGGCCGCTAAAGCGGTCTCCCTTTCCCCCGCCCCCCCCCTTTTTAAGCACTTTTGAAAGAAACGTAGCCGCCTTACGCGTTATTGCCCTTATTCGGTATGGTCTGCATATTTACAGTTGAAGGTCGTGAAATATCAATATTGCTGTTAAGATTTTCGTTCCGACGGCATATAAAGCCAACCCAACCACAACCAAGGCTGCGACAACCAAAGTTGTCAAAGGCACAAAGGCATCAATAACAAAGCAACCAGTACACATTGCATATAATGGTTATACTACGAAACCTCTAAATTGTCATTTTAAATCATCTAGTGTCTCCACAGTCTGAGATAAGCTTTAGGTGCCCAAACCCCATGCTTTTTAAATTGTTTGAAGTCCCGACCCTACTCTCACATTACTACTACTTCGTACCAGCTAGTATTGCGTGCATAGGTTAATAAACATCATGCTTGAATGATCAGAAAATAATCCGGCTGGCTGGCGCATCTAGATCAAAACTCAGAACAGTCTGTGTATATTACAGTGTATAGACTTATCACTGTTGTCTGAAACAAATTTTTCTGGCTTGTTCTAGCTAGAAAGACCAACACGCGTGACGACTTTATTCTTCCGTGACAGATGCGTCGAAAACCACAAACCTGACCACTATGAGTTAAGTCATAGTTAGTGATTGGAATGCGTGTGCTGAATTATAAACTATAGTATCAAATGCCGTTGGCGTTAGTTAATTATGGGCTGATTTGGGGTCAGTCCCACTGGCGGATTGGGGGGGGGGGGGGGCTCACAGACAAAAATAAGCTATGGTCTGGTGGATTATTTCCAACTCTTATTTTATATATACACGAAAGCTTTCAACGACGATATTAAAACCCGTAGAAAAAATGTTTCGAGGATGAGTTTAAACTCGTCGCAACAATTTTTTGAGGACAAGCTTAAAGCCTTTAATTCAATCCGAGTGTATTTCGTCCCTCTTCCCGTTGGTCCCTGCATTTTGTCTACAGCGACATTGTTCAGTCCCACTGTCCGTATTTTAGCAAGCACCTATATCGAACAAGACCAATATGATCAATTTCGCATCGGAATATATGTTCAAGTTACTAAATGTTCATTGAAACAAGTAAATTATGTATATCTTATGATGCATACTAAAGGTATGTTACATGAATACGTCTTCTCGGGAAGTGGTTCAATGGCACATTATTGGAGACTGACACATTGTGAGAAGTCTAGCGTCGGCGGCTTAGATTAAGCGCTAAATGATCAGCTGATCAGTATAGTTGATCGCATTAAGACATTTGTTGACACAAAGAAAAGGACATGGGCAGAGCTTGAAAATTTCACTGACCCATAATACAAGACATATAGAGAACAGGACACGTGCTTTATCCAATGTAACCCAATTTGTGGGCTACACCACTCGAAGAGTTTAATTCGGTAATGCTTTTTCCCTGCTCTCTCTCTCTCTCTCTCTCTCTCTCTCTCTCTCTCTCTCTCTATATATATATATATATATATATATATATATATATATATATATATATATATATATATATATAACTTAACTTTGCATTAATTTTGAATTTAAACAGTCAGCCAACCAACCAACCAATCAACCAACCAAACAAACAAGAACAATATGACAAATAACGCCATATGTTAATGCTCGACTGGGGATGAATGGATATTGAAGGTTTTGATTTTTCTTAAAAGCATGTGTAAGACTATATTACCAAAGAAAATGAATCTAAACCAAATTACGCACACGAGGGTTCAGGGCTGAATTACCAACGTACTTGCAAGCAGATATTGCAAGTAATTAAACAAGAAACAGTGCAACTAAAATTATTTCTACACTGCGCATAAAACTTCTGACGTCATCAATAGAACTTGAGTACCAATGGAAACAAACTTTTAACAAAGAAAGAAGCAGATTACTAACAGAAGAAAAGAAAAGTACAGTTAGCAACGGAAGACGAACTCACAATCTCATGCTTTGCTTGCAAACGTGCAACCGTTTGCGCTATGGCAACTTTGAAATTAGGGGTTACAAATAAGGTCTATATTGGCTACTGCATAGTTATCTGACGTTTCTCTGGGTTTTGTGGATCATATATATTATAATAGGAGTTAGAGATGGGCTTGAATGAAACATGAAAGCTAGTATCTATCAATTACTAGTTTGTTATGACATCGATTGACCAATAAAGTGTCGATAGCCAATCTACACCATCTTCGATCCGTGCGAAATGAAAGCTTTAAAAAAAATGGCAATCATAGGTATCACTTTGCTCGTCACTGACCAGTTAATAAGCAAAAGAATACCTGCTCCCCCCCCCCCTTTCCCTAATAAAAACCACACTTCATTCTTCTGCAAATCATCAGAGACATCATTAAACAATATCTTTCTGCGACTTAGCAGCTTTTATCGCTTTCGGTTTCCATAATAACCGGACATATTGAATAGTTCACTTACACACTGAGTATACCAAAAAACAAAAGAAAAAAATATAAATTAAAAAAAAAGAAAAACGAAATCACCTACGAAAAAATGTTTCAATAATAACTGTACACATTGAATATATCAGTTGCACATATCGAGTATGCTAAAATAAAACAAAACAAAATAAAAAAAAAAAAAAAAAAAAAAAAAAAAACCCAACCAAACAAACAAACAAAAAAGCCAAAAAGATCTCTTGAGAAATACAACCGTTCAGGGTTACTCTCCATCCTTAAGATTTATGTAGGTAGTTTGGTCGTTACACATTGTTATATGGCTATGTGACTTCCAATGAGCAAATCAGAAACTATACATTGTAATTAAGTCTGAGAGGAAAACCTAGATTACATTTTTGTATTTACAAATAGGTAAAACTATTTAGTCCGCTGCCACTGGAACAAACAATTTCTTTTCTTTTAGTTTCCAAACGTCTCCCCCAAAATTGACCGAAACAGTCACATTCAATTTTTAATTGTCCCCTTTAACATGTAGTTGCAAAGTTGAAGTTACTCATCCGTAACATGGGTGATTTACTGGTTTAAAATACACTAAGACAACTGTTCGTGTGATCCCCTGTACATGTATAGGGTTGTTTCAAAACAGGGTTTAAAATGCTTTTGACTTTTAGAAAGAAGCAAAATATAAATCGGTTGTTCAAGTGGCAGTTTATGAAATATTTTTACCTATTAGCAATCACCATAATAAAATCGAGGTACTCCTATCAATTAGAATTAATTACAATGTATCGGTTCTTCTGTGCTCATTTTAAGTGGTGTGGCCCAAATACAGGGTGTACTGACCAAATGTGTAGATAAACCTTGAGTCTGGGACCCTGTTCTCACATTATGCTCGGCACTACAACTGTGTTAAGCTTCATGGGAGTACTATTGACCTATATTTGACCTATATTTGCGATAGCACTGCAAAATATTCAGTACCTAAGCAACGGCACCATTCTCAATTTCAGGTCATCCAATTACACCATACATATCCGTATATGAGCGGGTTCAAACCGATAATCATGTAAGTTTAATTCAATTTTTTAAGGTGCATTTATCAAGACGCTTTCCTGCGTAGATATATTTACACATTTCATCTGGTAAACAATGCTGTACAAGTCTATATTTTTTTGTATTTGCATTTACTATATTACATATGCGAAATGTTAACATTATTTGATTACTGATTCTGGAAAGAAAAAACAAAACAAAAGAAAAAAAAACAAGAACAAACTTGCTCAATTATTAGATTTGCACTGTAGAGTTAGCACATCTTACTCGACACAACATTATCTGACAAGAAGCGATTTGATGCCTAGTAGTGGCCTTATTTTGCCGTCCTGTCCTTCTCTCTGTTATTACGCAAAATCGAGAGTTTTGTGGGACATATTCTATATAAGTCTCTCTCTCTCTCTCTCTCTCTCTCTCTCTCTCTCTCTCTCTCTCTCTCTCTCTCACGTTCAATCAGCATTGTCCTCTATCTCATATCACGACTCCAATATCGCAGCGAGAGCGAATTGGAAGAAGTCTGTAACTGTAGTTATTTATGGAGAGCGAATTGGAAGAAGTCTGTAACTGTAGTTATTTATGGAGAGCGAATTGGAAGAAGTCTGTAACTGTAGTTATTTATGGAGAGAGAATTGGAAGAATTCTGTAACTGTAGTTATTTATGGAGAGCGAATTGGAAGAAGTCTGTAACTGTAGTTATTTATGGAGAGAGAATTGGAAGAAGTCTGTAACTGTAGTTATTTATTGAGAGAGAATTGGAAGAAGTCTGTAACTAGTTATTTATGGAGAGAGAATTGGAAGAAGTCTGTAACTGTAGTTATTTATGGAGAGAGAATTGGAAGAAGTCTGTAACTGTAGTTATTTATTGAGAGAGAATTGGAAGAAGTCTGTAACTGTAGTTATTTATGGAGAGCGAATTGGAAGAAGTCTGTAACTGTAGTTATTTATTGAGAGAGAATTGGAAGAAGTCTGTAACTGTAGTTATTTATGGAGAGAGAATTGGAAGAAGTCTGTAACTGTAGTTATTTATGGAGAAAGAATTGGAAGAAGTCTGTAACTGTAGTTATTTATGGAGAGAGAATTGGAAGAAGTCTGTAACTGTAGTTATTTATGGAGAGCGAATTGGAAGAAGTCTGTAACTGTAGTTATTTATGGAGAGAGAATTGGAAGAAGTCTGTAACTGTAGTTATTTATGGAGAGCGAATTGGAAGAAGTCTGTAACTGTAGTTATTTATGGAGAGCGAATTGGAAGAAGTCTGTAACTGTAGTTATTTATGGAGAGAGAATTGGAAGAAGTCTGTAACTGCGGTTATTTATGGAGAGCGAATTGGAAGAAGTCTGTAACTGTAGTTATTTATGGAGAGCGAATTGGAAGAAGTCTGTAACTGTAGTTATTTATGGAGAGAGAATTGGAAGAAGTCTGTAACTGTAGTTATTTATGGAGAGAGAATTGGAAGAAGTCTGTAACTGTAGTTATTTATGGAGAGAGAATTGGAAGAAGTCTGTAACTGTAGTTATTTATGGAGAGAGAATTGGAAGAAGTCTGTAACTGTAGTTATTTATGGAGAGCGAATTGGAAGAAGTCTGTAACTGTAGTTATTTATGGAGAGAGAATTGGAAGAAGTCTGTAACTGTAGTTATTTATGGAGAGCGAATTGGAAGAAGTCTGTAACTGTGGTTATTTATTGAGAGAGAATTGGAAGAAGTCTGTAACTGTAGTTATTTATTGAGAGCGAATTGGAAGAAGTCTGTAACTGTAGTTATTTATGGAGAGAGAATTGGAAGAAGTCTGTAACTGTGGTTATTTATGGAGAGAGAATTGGAAGAAGTCTGTAACTGTAGTTATTTATTGAGAGAGAATTGGAAGAAGTCTGTAACTGTAGTTATTTATGGAGAGAGAATTGGAAGAAGTCTGTAACTGTAGTTATTTATTGAGAGAGAATTGGAAGAAGTCTGTAACTGTAGTTATTTATGGAGAGAGAATTGGAAGAAGTCTGTAACTGTAGTTATTTATTGAGAGCGAATTGGAAGAAGTCTGTAACTGTAGTTATTTATTGAGAGCGAATTGGAAGAAGTCTGTAACTGTAGTTATTTATGGAGAGAGAATTGGAAGAAGTCTGTAACTGTAGTTATTTATTGAGAGCGAATTGGAAGAAGTCTGTAACTGTAGTTATTTATTGAGAGCGAATTGGAAGAAGTCTGTAACTGTAGTTATTTATTGAGAGAGAATTGGAAGAAGGCAGTAGCTGTAGTTATTTATTGAGAGCGAATTGGAAGAAGGCAGTAACTGTGGTTATGTATTGGTTTTCAATTAAGTTAGATAAGGTATCGCGCGATATGTGACGACAAGGTGTCCAGATGTTCTGTTTAATCACCTGATATATTCCAGGATCATTTTATATAGATCTTGATATAGGTAAGGTGACTGACTGCCTGGATCCAAGGAAAGTAAGGTCTACAAACCAGTGCACTGACTCACACGCAAAATGATGAAAACTTTGATTCTTTCCACTCTTATGGCGGTTTGTTATTCGAAAATTGTTAACTTTAAAGACTGCGGTAAGTCCAGTGATTGTTTTATTCCTAACTTTAAAGACTGCGGTAAGTTCAGTGATTGTTATATTCCTAACGCTCATCATAGGCATCATCCAATATTAAAACTTTGAAAGTGCAGGCTACCAAAATGTTTGTTTAGAGTTTTCGGTAGTTTCGAGTTTGCAGAGAGACGTCGAAGACATTCATATATATTTGCGCGAGGACTGAAAGAGTCGTTCGAGAGATGCCACGTATTAGAATGATTGATTGAGTTTCTGGAAGCTTTACCCTCTCGCTTTCCAATATATATTCTGCATTCCCGCGTCATACCACAACCCTCGCTTACCGCCATCTGCCACTTTGAAATTCTGATAAAAATATAAAAATACCAGTTTTCACGCTAATTGTCAACGTTATATCGCCAGTTGTTTCCGCCAGGCAATACTATCATCCGTGTGTTTTATAATAATTCTTTCAATCAGTAATTGGCTTTTGGTGTATTTTTAACACTTCGGATACCGCAATGATGGTGAATGGACGTTTGACATGTATAAATATAGATATCACATCTTAAGTCCACTGCGAAACTTAAGATAGAGAGGTAAGAGGACCCACGTCAAGTAAATGTTGCACATTTAGTTTCCATATTAAAAATGATTCACAAGTTTCATTTAATAGCTGGATTTCCGAGATCATAATACAGGAAAAAATGTTTCCTTTATGAAGAATCTAGAAACAAAAATGAAAGTTTTAAAACTAAACTTCTACCGACAGGAACTTATTCGACTTACATTGACGTATCTTAACTCCTTGAAACTTATCAGATGATACAGGACTTAAATTTCACAAGTTTGCAATAATCAGTAATTAAATTTAACTGATTTATAACTTATTAAATTGTTCTTAATATCATATTTATCATTCTTCATATTGACTATATAGCTGTCTGTCTTTCTCTGTATCTAATTTTGCCCTTAATGATGGGTAAGGTCAGTACCCCTTATACCGCCAATCTCGTTATAACGCCAATGTTGTCGGTGGACAACGGTTGGCGTTATAATGACCGTAGAATATGTATGTATGTATGTATGTATATATAAGTGAAAGTGAGAGGCTTTGTCATCATTGTGATGGAGGACTTCGACACAAACCAGATCGATAGGGAATTATCCTAACATCGTCGGTGATTGGTGATCAGCATATTGCGAACAACCTTTCCTTGTACATATTAAGGTTTCAAAAGTATTACCGATTATTCATAATTCCAAATATACGGAGATCTATCAATAAAAGGCCAGTGCATTCCTCTGCTATAGATACGTTAAATTTCAAATAATTGTATAGTTTTGTACTTTCCGAGGAAGAAAGACATTCTAGCTATCTTTATGTTAGCATTATTATTGAACAATACATTTTTTAATTTCACTAAATTTAATCTCTCTCTCTTCTCTCTCTCTCTCTCTCTCTCTCTCTCTCTCTCTCTCTCTCTCTCTCTCTCTCTCTCTCGATGGATGGATGTAAGGATGTAAACATTGTATATAATCTTATATCCTGAACAGGAAAATTTCCTTCAACTCATTTGAAATTATGCAGGTTCTACTGGCGGCACTATAAGTTCTATTGATATCAGTCCCTGCGACGTGCAACCTTGTCAGCTACACAGAGGAACTAACTACTCCGTAGCACTCACCTTCACAGCAAGTAAGAGCTTTAGTGTGTTGATTTGCCCGATTCTTTTTATGCTCCCTAAGATCTTGAATTTTAGTGAACTTGTTCTTAATGACTATGACGACTTTTTACGATGACTGGATTATTTTCATCGCGATGATCTTTCTTTTCGTATATCATACTACTTTCCAAACTGGATATTTTGCACCAGGTACTTAATTCTGTTCAATCGTTGTCTATTTCAAAATTTAATTTAGGATTCGGTGTTGGCATGGACATTTTAACATTCCTCTAAAAAAGCCAGCCTTTTCTTGCTTTCTTTTGTTTCCATTATAAACAGTTTTCTTTAGCAAATGGCTTTGACTTCGCTAAAGTTAATACTAATTGTGATAAGATATCCAAATCGAAACCAGGCTGCTCGTTACTAAGTTTTTCTACGTATACAAACGTAAGCAATCTCTTTGATATCATTAAAATTTAAACATATTGGTAAAACTTTGATCGTTTCAAGAAATCATTAACTGGCGGATGACGCTTTCATTCGGACGTATGTACTTATCCATTGAGAAAAGTGACATACTTTCATGTACTGACGACTGTTAAAATGTTTGCCTAATAAATATCATTTCTGCTTACATTTCTTACTATATTAATTTTATTCATGAAGACTGGCAGGTTTCAAATTATATTTAAAGTTCTACATTTGGATATCGTTTAGGTTTAGGATACATTGATATTTCTAGCTATACCTCGTTTGTAAAAGTTAGACTGTACCACAATTATCTTACATATTTTGTGTTTGAAGTTATTGAATCATACCCTAGAAATCAGAGTTTGCTCTCATTTCAAATGTATCACCTTCGCATTTGAGCTTATGCAATGTATGCAAAGAATTGTAATGGAGTTTTATACTTCCATGTTGGGATATTTGCATAACAATTTTTCTGTGTAACATATATGTATGTCAGCCACTAGCAGAAGCTATCAACATATTGGTACTAGACACTGTGATTTGTTGTGAAATTTGTTTAAAAGTTTTTTAGTTAGGTGGCTAAAATTATGTCCTGGAAACACTTAAAATGCTTCGCACCCAGGGCTTCATCTCACAAACCCATTACCTATTTGTTTAAGATCCACCTAAACGATATTCCTGGATCCACCCCTAAAAATAATGCCTAGATCGGCTACTGCTGAGTTAGAGTTTATAATAGGATTTAGATATAGACTTCAAAGAAACATGAAAGATAGTATCTATCAGTAACTAGTTTGTTATGACATCGATCGACCAATAAAGTGTCGATAGCCACTTTACACCATCTTCGCACCGTGCGAAATGAAAGCTTTACAAAAAATGGCAATCACAGGTATCACTTTGCTTGTCTCTGACCAATTAATAAACAAACATTCCCCTACTCACCCCCACCCTCACGCCCTCCAATAAAAAACCCCACTTCATTCTTCTCCAGTTCATCAGAAACGTCATTATTACACGAAACTGTTATGGAATTCGCCATCATCTCAAACTACAAACGTTTAAAGTTGCTCTCATTTTAATTGTATCAACTTCGCCTTTGAGTTTATGTAATGTATGGAAGGAATTTTATTGGAGTTGTATACTTCCACGTTGGTACATTTGCATGACAATTTCTCTGTGTAACAAAAATGTACGTCAGCCAGTAGCAGAAGCTATCAGAATATTGGTACTCGACGCTGCGATTTGTTATGAAATTTGAAGAAAATAAAAGTTTCCTTTGCAATTAGAAGAAAAAGAATAAAATCATGGAACTGTGCGTAAGATTAGCGATCTTATTTTTTTTTTCCGGTATGAACATCATGCTATCTCTTGGTTGTGTTGGAGTCCACTCCTTTCAGTCTTTGGTACTCATATGCCCACCTCACCCATCCCCCTTCCCCGCCCTTGTGATTCTGCAAATATGTACACAGCATGCACAATTCTAAGGTTACATCACGGATCACGGATCAGATAAATAAATTATTCCGTGTTGTGCCAGTCACTTGTCTCATGCATGAAAATTGGCATTATATATAAAAGAAAAAGATTTGATGAAGAATTGTTAGAGTAAATGTAAGATAACATGGACATATGAAAGAAAATCTTGCTTTAAGATTATCTCATTTTAAAATTATAACATAAAATGTTTCAAAATCATTTCAGCTGAGGATTCGAAAACAGCAAGGACCGCTGTCTACGGAATAATAGCTGGAGTTCCTGTACCATTCCCTGTACCCGCTGATAGCTGCAAAAATGGCAACGTTCAATGTCCTATCAATAAAGGATCAATTCTCGTGTACAAGAATGCTATCTTTTGTGACCCGAAATATCCCACGGTAAGTTAAGTAATGTTTGACAACGTTTACAATCGTTTGTGGGAGTAAAGACACGTAATATAATTCCAAACAGTGGCGGCGCGAGGGTTTGAGGCTCCCGGGGGCAAAATTCTTTAATGGCGCCCCTACCGAGGCGTCCGGGTGCAATGTTCTTTAGCGGTGCCACTACTTTGCAACAGAGAACAGTTTTTATGTCAGTTGCCAACCTCCAAAACCCCATCTAAGCCCTGAAACCGGGGGCTTAGATGGGGGTGGGGGTGGGGCGTGGTGGTGGTGGTGGTGGCCAAAAAAAAAAAAAAAAAACACTCGACGGCGCCCCCCTTCTTACCCTGCGCCCGGGGCAGTTGCCCCGACCACCACCCTCCCGCCGCCACTGACTGCAAATCACTTGCAGGTTATGGAAATACGTGACTCTAGGAGTGTGAACTCACATTCGTGAAATATACGAGTAACTGCAAAACCCGAACTTTAAATGTTTAACATTTAACCTGGAACAATAAATAAGATATGACATTCCAATTTTCGTTGTAACAACTATTAGATATTACATGTATAAATATCCATTTTATAATATATGATTTACTTCAGTTACTAAGATATGCATGAAGTTATGGGTTTGATTAGAGCTGAAACGAATACATAATTTTCCATTTCTAATATTCGTGGAATGTGTTCAAATAGAATCTGCTTTTCCTTTCTTCTTTTTTTGGTCTATCCTCCTCCCTTGTGGGAGCCGCGGTAGCTCAGATGGTTGAGCGTCCGACTCGTAATCCAAGGATCGAGGGATCAATACCCGCCTAGGCCATCCCGGTCGGTTTCCTCGGTGTGTCCGTGGGCAAAGCACTTAGCTCCCATATCCTCGGCATAAATAGCCAATAATGTGTTAAAAGGGCATACAATAGCCAATAATATGTTAAAAGGGCCATTAAAACTAACACAACGCCCTCTCTTGACCCCGCTCCTCACGCACTGCATTGAAATCACTAGTAAACTCAGTTACCTCAAGAACTAAATATAATTAAATTCTACTTTACTTGTCGTCTGAAAAAAAAAAGATGGATTCAAATGAATATAGGTACTGCTTTTCCTGTTTATCTTTAAGCTCAGTATGACCAAAATGTTTGTTTAGTGCTGAAGATGGACAATGAGTATAGAAAGGGCGGTAACTAACTAATACATGTGCATTTAAAATGTGGGGAATATCTCTAAAATTAAATTCTATAGGATGTAATTTATTACACAATGAAAATTGCACAAATTGACTTTCAATGTAACTTGACCAGAGTGCGAAAAATTGTAGACGATTCACGCACACGATCAACGACTCAGTTGTTGCTTAATTTCACGTGTAAAAATGCAAATTGAGAATGAATTACAGGATTGTAAGTATTTAATCCAATAGTGCTCAAATTCCTAGTTAAGTTGCTTTGCTGAAAGAATATGTTTACTTTGATATGACCCTGTTATGTACGTTGCTTTTTATACCATGCTGGGTATAGGCCATTTTCAATTCTGATTGGTTGTAAGGGTTGATACTAATCGATGCCAGCCCAGGGTAAAACAATAACCACCAATCATAATTGGAAGTATCCTATTTACTGCATGACATACCTGAAGTGTATACCCTCAAAACTGGATCCAAGTAAACAAGACATAAAGCAAGTGAGAATCTTGCGTAAAAGTGGCCATAAAATCAGTTATGCAACTAGATAAAATTAGATGGGCATTCCCCATGTCTGCCCTTATCACTCTCCCATCTGCTCTCAGAGGTCTCCTCGACTCTCCCCTCCGATCTTCAAGAGTTTCCCTCTCTCCAGATCTCCAAAATACCTACTTAAAACTGTGTTATTTCAATTTATTCCATTTACTTTTCTTTTTATTTCATTTATGATAAACTTATGAATTTTGTCTGTTTCTAATTCCGGAAAGATGAAATTCAAAATTGAATCAGCTGCATCGAACCCTTGTGTCGGAAACAAACTGCCCCTTAGTTCCAAAGAGTGCCCGTTCCTTCAATAAAAGCGCCACTTTCGCTAAAAGGGTCCCTCTTCCCTTCCCTCTGTAAGAAATTCCTAGCTTTAACACTGTCAAATTAATTATCAGTAAAGTATTTAAACCAGGGGTGTCAAACTCGTTTGCTATGGCGGGCCAGATTTGATATAAACAATAATAATAAATAATAAATAATAGTGAGTCTGGCGGGCCGTGTGTTTGACAGCCTTGATTTAGACGGTACATGTTGAAAATGTTAGGAATATCTCTGTTGCCTTGATATAACTTATAAGTGACTGAACTCGCCAACGGTATAAGAAAAATAGCACGGAATCTCAGAGAGGTCAGATTTTGAACTTCGCGAATTAATCACCAGGTGTTGACTGGGAGATGTGGGGCAGGTGTTATCGATAATTTTCCCTCTCTTTTGCTGACAGAAAGGTGTGCCTGTGGTCAGCTCAGCTCAGTTACATTTAAATTTAAATGGATTTATCTCAGTATTAAATATGCCTGTGTGATATTACCGCTACACTTATCGAAAAGATACAAGATAATGAGAAAGTACTGAAGCTATAGAGGTACCATCTCAATTTTTATTGATAAATACATGAAATTGTATTCGAGAGTTTCCAATGTAATTTTCGCTCCTGTGAATTTAAATTTCACTGATGACTATATTTTCTTTAACAGATTCGATTGGTCGTGAAATGGGAGATAAAGGACGACAATAATGAAGACCTAATTTGTTTTGAAATTCCACTTGCAATAGTTAGTTAAGGAGTGTGTTGTGCATCAATAAAATTTACTCAATTATATGCATCCGATATTGTTTATCACAATAATTGCACAACTATTTACAGTTCTGTTTACCTCTCTCTCTCTCTCTCTCTCTCTCTCTCTCTCTCTCTCTCTCTCTCTCTCTCTCTATATATATATATATATATATATATATGTCTGTAAATCCATTTATTTAATGTAGAGTAGAACTTCGCAAAGTAGAAGCGGTGCGAATACAAATTTTTGGTTCACGTTTTCGGTAGTTTTGAGTTTTCCGAGCTTACATGCATGACGATGTCATAAACGAGGACTGGGCGAGTCATTCAAGTGATGCCGAGTATTTGAGTAATTGCTGTTATGCTGAGTTATCGAAATTTTACTGTATATGCATAGCAAGATGAAAATATAGAGACATTTGAAGGTCAGTATCCATAATTTTACTATAACGTCATCACTGGCACTCAACCAATCAGAAACCGAAATCTGACCCATTCCAGTAGGTGATTGACTCGATTTCTATATCGTTTAGGCATTCTAATTTTATTGTGAAGACATTCCTTCTATTGCCCCATTTACTATTTTAGAACAATTTATCGCTAATAGCGTTTTGAAATTTATTCCCAAGATTCTCCAAGATTAGTTTTGAAAAATTCTATGATAAAGGAATTTGAGAATTTTAAGTCAAGATGAAGGGTAAAGACCGTGTAAGTCAACTATTTTCACATGCTGGAAACCTGAGTAGCTCAGTATATCACGTAAGTTAATATTATATAGATGCATATATATACATCAATGCATATAAACAAACATACATACACACGTATTGGGACTAGTATAGGGTACCCCCAAACCGTGTCTATCGCATTTAAATGCATGTGAGAAATTATCGTCGTAATACCGTTATCATTGGATGCAACACATACGTGTGACAATATTTTATCGCTTTTTGCTCAGAAATGTATATCTTAGAATTCAGCCGCATGTGCCTGACCTAACAACGTTTTCATAAAGATTTTTCGATTAGTATTTTTACTGTCGGTTGTAATATTCAGTGAATCTACATCAATGGCGACTAGGGGTAAAAGTTATCATCTTTATTTTTCTACAGCAGAAGTTTAAAGTAGATAATTCACACTTACATAGCTTTTAGCTTGCATTGGGAGGATAAATATAATTTGTGCACCTCTCTATCATGGTTGCTGCCATTCATTCATCAATCCAACCACTTTTGTTTTTTAATACCAGAGTGAATGTAATAAGGAAGTGAAAAAGGTAAAGGAAACTGCTAGACAGCAGGTAAGTTGGTGGTGGTGGTAGGGCGGGGGTGGGTGGGTGCCTAGCTCAGTTGGTAGGGTGTCGGACTCGTAATGCAAGAGTCGCGGGTTTGATACACCCCAGGTCAGTCCAGGTCGGCTGTCTCGGTGTGTCCTTGGGAAACGCACCGAGATCCCCTATCTTTGGCACGATATAGCCAATAATATGTTCACTTTGTCGTTAGGACTAACAGAAACAAGCGGATTGTTAGCACCGAATGGTAAGCGCTGCTATCATTGGTTGATAAAATGTAGAGAAGTAGTATCTGGTAAAAGTGCGAGCTTTCCAGGCGTCAATAGCATGTTAGACTACGGCGTATTCGCTACTTTGGCTTCAAAACAACGGGCAGAAACGATGGTTTACCATTGGATGTTTCTTTTGTTTCTTCCCAACCTCAGCCAACTAAAGAACTTTAGGTACCGATAAAGAAAAGGGTGGCGTTTTTCGCTTTGGAAAAGTTGATACGTTATAAAATCGGTTGTTTGTATTTATTCGCGTGTTATTTTGCATATGAAATGACAGGCTCATGATGTTCTTTATATATACCAAACACTCAACAAGATTAAAAATTTTTAATCGTGTGCTGTGCTGCACAATTAAAAATTAGTGCTTTCAGAAAACTACGTAATGTGGTCTCATTCTGATCATTACCTGTATGGCAGAATAGACTTAGTGTTATACGGGGACACATGTGCTTGTTTTCATTGAAACCAAGTAAGTCTGGTACTTCTTCAATGGATGCAAATGATGTTATATTTATTGTCTTTTTTGTGATAACGATAATGGGAGCTGCGGTAGCTCTTTAGCTCAGACTCGTAATCCAAGGATCATAGGTTCGAAACCCGCCCAGGCCAGCTAGGATCCGCTGCCTCAGTGTAGCCTTGGGAAAGGCACTTAGCACCCTTGTCCTCAATAAGATATAGCCAATAATGTGTAAAAAGTGCCGCTAAAACCAAATAGAAAAATATTTAAAAAAAAACAAACAAAAGAACATAATCATTATAAATATGCGAAACATTATGTTGTGTTTTAATGACTTTAATTGTATTCCCCACTGCCCTTCACATCTCCCATATCTTTTGCGTTCGATCCATTTACCGCTGCGACGTCATCCTGGCAGCCCGTGAAAACCTTCTATACGATCTAAGTCAGGATTAAGAATAAACACCATCCTTTAAAACTCACCTAAATGACTATGTATGTATGTATGTATGTATGTATGTATGTATGTATGTGTATATATATATATATATATATATATATATATATATATATATATATATATATATATATATATAAGGAAGGAAAAAGGACAAGTTTTAAAGATCCATTTTTATTGTATCAAAGGTTAAAGATAAAACAGCTCCTACATGATATTGTAACAAAATATTTTGTCCTATGCATTGATACATTTGGTTAGATAGAAAGGAGGTTACCAAGACACGCTAAACTCAGAAGAATAAGCATAATACAAAGGGTAAATGTAATATATAAACATGATAGCTACATTAATTGACAGCAGAAGTTATATAATTCGGAGACCTGCCAATATTTGAAATGTTCAGGGAACTCTTGAGATCCAGGATTTTATTGTTTTAAATTTGTGGTCTTTTAAAAACTTATTTCCAATGTCAAATTAATAATACAGCTAATGTGAAGTATTCTAACATGTACACAACATTTTACAAGTGAGGAGAACTCAGTTTATACCACAATAGTCAGTGGCGGCGCGAGGGGTGTCGGGGGCAATTGCCCCAGGCCCCCGGCGAGGTGGGGGGGGGGGGCGCTGTCTGGATCTCTCCCCCCGCCATCTAATCCCCGGTTTCAGGGCTTAGATTGGGGGTGGGGTGTGAGGTTGGTAATTGACATAAAACAGTTCTCTGTGACAAAGTAGGGGCGCCACTAAAGAACATCGTCCCCGGGCGCCTCAAACCCACGCGCCACCACAGACTATTGTACAGATTCCTTTTTCAAAATTAGACAAACAATAACAATCTTACAAACAAATCACATGAAAATATTAAAACTCTTTATATTATTGAAGCAATAATTGCTAAACTGCACACATTGTACCTAGTTGGTTTGCTGGTTTATAACTTGTTTTTAAAGCCACAGGAAGCAATAATGTGTACAATAATAATTTTTAACAAATTCTGTATTCATATAAAATATATCCTAAAGGGAATAAATTAGCAGTATGGAATAAAATGTGATTATATATGTTCAGTTTCTATTATCCATTATACATGTTGTCTTTTTGCCACCAAAACTGAATCACATTCCAAGAATCAGATCCAGCATTCAAACTTTGAATAACTCATAATTCGAGAAAGAAGGGAAGCTAGATTTAATGCAGGGAAATCACAATTATTTTCTTCATAGTGTCAAGTGTAATAGTTGTACATGGTTATACATTTTTATGGCTTACTGTACACATATAACTATAGATCAATAGAGAAACATAGTGATAAATATTTAACTTTAAGTCAGTGCATACTAAGAAAAACGGTAAACATCTAGATGTAATCGTTTAAATAGTACAAGTTAGAAATAGATGTCAGAGATTAAATGTCCAAAATATACTCCCATTTAGAACAAAATCTATATCTACGTTAATGAAACTCAAGTCTTATGAAATATTGATTGAAAAAGCAAACTAACAGTGTTTCCTGCACATAATTTTGCTACTATCGAATATTCAGTACATTCCATTAATGCACCTTGTCGCTGACTTAGCTGAAATACACATTAACAAATTATGTACAAATATGTGTGATACTCGGAAAAAATAGCCGAAAATAACATACATTATTTCAATAAGACCTTTCTAACATTACAAATTCCAAATAGACGTGAGAAACACAAAATGTAACAATTTATTAAGATTCTTGTTTCCATCCTAAAAGTATATTTTGTATTCATTTTCATGAAGACTTGAAAGTTAGACCTGAAAGCGCTGATTTGTGAAGAAAAGAGCAAAGATAGTTTTGGGTGTGGAGCATGCAATAAAACAGAGCTGACATATCCTTGTATTAGAACAGACATATCCTTGTAATAGAGCAGACATGTCATTGCAATACACAATAGAGCAGACATGTCCGTGTAATAGCAGACATGTCATTGTAGTGTTTGTAATTGTACAGTCTAATGCATTCTTCATTTCTCAACATAACTCAAGCTCTGTTTCCTTCAGACCAGAAATTGAAGCTACCATTAGTAGTCCCATGACTCTCCGTTATTTGAGCTCTGCCGATGGCTTGATCTGCGGTAGCTGGACCTGTTGCAAACCACACACTATATATATATATATATATAATGATAACATTTATATAAATAATTCGAAAATAACATAAAGAAAATTATAGCAACTTTATACTTATTCACACTTCTAGATAAATAAATGTTTTTACTTGCTTACAAGCATCATGAATATAACGACCCATGCAGTACATAACTTTTCAAGAGTCAATACAAGAATGTTTTCAAAACTATTGAGACTAAACACGATGATGTCCAGTTTAAGTATTTGTCTTTGCACTTCAGTATTTAACAGGCACCCAGCTACACAAATAAGTTTATTATGATCTGCCATTGTGCAGGTAGATTGAAGTCAGTGCTGTTAATGCTACTAATGATGTCAAGCGAACAATGTGGAGCCGGATCTGCCGACGCATTTTATTTTTCATTTTTGAGGCGGCATGTCTAGGTCTTTAAAAGACAGTATTTGGAATCAGTACGTGTGACGCCAGCTGTGACAATTTTACCATAGCAAATTTATGAACTTACCTTGATAGGCAGAACCATGAAATCCTGAAATAAAGAAATAAATAAATAATTACAACAGGAACTTTATAACGCTTCATGCCACTTTGGAACATACAAATTACTTCCTTAAAGTTTCAGTAGTTAAACAATTTAGGTTTTTAAGGAAATTCAACTTCAGAAATTTAATAATCTTTCCTGAAATATTGGTATTCAAAAAAGTCTATGTAAAATAAACTCTTACTATCGTGCACGTGCCAAATGTATTTATATTTTTGCATCTTCACCCCTACGTATCGAAACGGACTAGTCATTGTAAATTAAACTCACACCATCTTGCATGTGACAAATGTATTTATATTTTTGCGTCTTCACCACTATGTCTCGAAACGGACTAGTCTATGTAACGTAAATTCATACTGTCATGTATGTGACAACCATTTTGATATTCTTGCATCTACAAGTCAAAACGTTGCAAGACTACTTAAATTTAAAGATGAATGAAATGACACAATGATGACAATGAGTTTACTCACCGAGGACGACAGGTGTGTGCACTGAAATAAAAAATTTATGAAGATTTATATTGAATTTGTGCTATGAAAATCGAAACTTTAGGTCAAAGACCATCTCAAATATGGTTTAAAAGGTTTCTTTAGGAAAATGACTGTTTAACAGAGGTTAATTTCTTTTACAAAGTATCCCTAGAAACCAGTCGTTTAAATTATCGCCAACTGATTGCTTATTTAACAGATTTTATTTCAGTTTAGACTTACCTCCCCTTAACAAAGACGTCCACCAATTTTTGGGTCAACCTTCCATGGTAATTATATTTTCGCCATCTTTTCAGACATATATAGATTATACTGTTAATATAGTTTGCGGTATAAATATAGAAACGATATGATATATATGAAAGGTAAAAAGGTTTGGAAAATGACCTAACTTTACATTAAATGAGTTTCTCACATATTTCTTATTAGAAGATTGCTCCTAGATTTGCTGACATTAATTGCATGGAAAGTAAATATGGAGGACAGAAATAATTGGTACACTAAATAATTGTTTAAAAACCAAAATAAAAAGTTCGCGAATTTAGCGGGAAAACTGGATTTTACTCTTTTTCATGTTTAAGACTACGACGCAAAATGCTTAACATTTAGTTCCAACACTGATTCTCGACATGTTTATGTAGCAAATGTACTGAATGAACTTTATGACGCTTGAAATATTAATTTTATAATTAATTGTATCCACGGAATAGTCGAATTAATAAGGGAATGAATTATACAGCGAGAGAAGGAAAATGTATGACTAGTAAAAGTAGAAAAACACATAGACGGTAAATAAATATCAACAGATGCATTGTTCTTCAGTTTTTATGTATAAATCTGTATCTACAATGCTAAGATTTTATGGTTCCCTATAGCCTGTATAAATCTTTATCTACAATGTTAAGATTTTATGGTTCAGCCTGTATATTTTTTCCCGCATATGTTTTGTGAACCTTTTCAGATAAAACATAAAAGATATTAGATGTCAATTTAGAAAGAGATCCTTCTTACACAGTAAACAACTTTAGGCGACATCTTACGAAATTATACACTAGAATTGTCGATATAAATATGCCCAGACTCTTTAAATTCTTTGTATACAGGAAAATATGTATGTATGTATGTATGTATGTATGTATGTATGTATGTATGTATGTATGTATGTATGTATGTATGTATGTATGTATGTATGTATGCATGTATGTATGCATGTGTGTATGTATATATGTCCGTCGAATAGACAACTCTGTGTGAATATATATATATATATATATATATATATATATATATATATATATATATATATATATATATATATATATATATACCTGGAGGTAATCGTGGAGTCTTGCGATGGTTTCTTCTCGGTGTGATTCTCTTATTCGGCCTGGAAATAAATTAAAAATTGTTCATGTCTACTTGGGTTAAAATAAATTAGAATTCTGTTCTTCTGAGAGATTATAGATTAACCGAACAATGACAATGCTTATAGCGAAAGTAATTTTACATATAACAACTTCAATGCAGATGGTCAAAATGATAACTTTAAAGAGTATGATTGTAATTATTCAAAATCTCTGCCCACCATATTGAGTAATCTGTGAATATTATTACGCTTTCAATGCTGCCTATTACGGATAGGACACTGATAATACACTAAGGAAAATAAGCAAGCTTTCAAAGAAAATAATCACCAGTAAGCCAGGAGAAAGAAAGTAAAACGTACCTTTTTTTCTTGGGAGTTAAACTTCTGATTCTGTATGACGCTGATCGTCGAAATTTTTTAATCACCAAGCCTGCTATTACACAAATGATGGCCGTCAGAATGACTACACTTGCTATCAACCATGCAACGTTTCTGCTATCCTGGATGAAGCTCCGGTAAGGCCCACCGGGCGAAACAGGATCCTCCGGACGGTCAATCGTCACGAAAACTATGGCTGTTACCGAGAGACCACCTCCGTCTGTAGCGTTAGCAATCAGGCGAATGACATCAAATTCATTGAAGTTGAGTAAAGACCGCGCCACGGTAATAACTCCAGTATTTGAAATTCTGAAGTATTCAGATGAATTGCCTGATATGGAATAAGTAGCGACCCCATGCGGACCAGCATCAGCATCTGTTGCCTGCACAACACCCACCACTCTTCCGACAGCACTCGTGTTGGGGGTTGTGAAGGAGTATAATTCGTTCGGAAATGATGGTTCATATTCGTTGATGTAATCTGCAATTAGGATTAAATACAGAGCAGTATTAATTAGAAGATGTGAAAAGATAAAGATAAGGCAAACATTTCAGAAATTCTAGATCTGATACACGTTTTTCGCCACTGACGTAAAAACAAAACGCGACAAACTCGACCAACGGTGATATTGGCAAAGTTTTTTTCTAAAATTTAGTCTAAATTAAAGTCGTACACTCAGTCTTCTAACGCAAATTATATTAAACAAGGTGCCCGAAAATACTATTCCCATGTGATTGACATAAATAAGAACTTATCAACAAATTTTGAATGAATATCAAAATAAAATTACGAGGAAGATACATTCAAATTTTGAAAAATGTACATATATACAAGATACATTGAAAACATTGAAAATTTGAAAAATGTACATATATACAAGACACATTGAAAATTTAAAAAATGTACATATATACAAGATAAGTTTAAATTTTGAAAAATGTACATATATTCAAAATACGTTTAAATTTTGAAAAATGTAATAGATATATACAGATACACGCATAGTGTAAATATAGTGCCAATACGCTTGCTCGTCTTAAAAACAGATTTTATGTTAATATATTTTTAAAGACAAATGTATGGCCTTGTTCTCTTTGTCTTTTGTTTGTTCGTAATCTCCCGAAAACATGTATAGTTTGTTTCTGCCAGCCTACTCAATTCTCGAAAAGACCCCATCTTAAAATAACGTTAAGAGGCGTCTCTGATCAGGTTTTTAAAAAAAGTTGTTTTTAACATTGTGTCAATATCGCAGAAAACAACTTTGTCTGCAATCAAGACCCTATATTTCTATCAGTTGAAATGAATTAATATAAAGTACCCACTTTTTTCAACTATTGTATATCATTTGTGGCTGTGATTGTCCGTAAGAAAACTGCCATGAGAAAGGATACGCAGCAAATCTTTGCAGATTTAAAAGTAAAGGCAGGGGCCGTTTTTGTAGCACATGTATTTATTAAAAAATAAATTAAATGAGGAGGTCCTTAGCCATTGGGGGTGGGTCGAATTTATTTTTTCTGTACCATTATTACAATCTCGTGTATGGGTACGCGAACATTTCTAAAACACTAATAATTTAAAATAGTAGTGTTTTTGTTCTAAAACACTTTATAATTTTTACATAGATTCGATTTTCGGGTATTATGAAAAGAGGTTTCATGAACACGTGGGTGGGTTGGGGGGTTGAATTTATTATCTACTCTAGGTCCGCTACTATCGTGCTATTGAAATGTTACTACAACAATAAATGGAGATGACTAAATGCTATAATTGTGATACTGAAAAATCCCGAATCCAAAGGAAAAGAAGGAATACTAGTTACCAACGCTCAAAAGATTGCTCATTTAAGAATCTGCATGATTTAGGAAAATCGAAAGCTTATTTTTGCATGCTGTGAGAATTTGATGATGACACATGCAAGTGTTGATGTGAGAATTTGATGATGACACATTCAAGTGTTGATGTGAGAATTTGATGATGACACATTCAAGTGTTGATGTGAGAATTTTATGATGACACATTCAAGTGTTGATGTGAGAATTTGATGATGACACATTCAAGTGTTGATGTGGAAGAATTTGATGATGACACATTAAAGTGTTGATATGAGAATTTGATGATGACACATTCAAGTGTTGATGTGGAAGAATTTGATGATGACACATTCAAGTGTTGATGTGAGAATTTGATGATGACACATTCATGTGTTGATGTGAGAATTTGATGATGACACATTCAAGTGTTGACGTGGAAGAATTTGATGATGACACATTCAAGTGTTGATGTGGAAGAGTCATTAGATGTAGATATTTACCCACGCATGTTAGCCCCCCCCCCCCCCTTACACTCACAATAAGAACACGAAACTGAAGGAGACATACAAACTAGGATATAAAGAATTTTAGCAGAAAAAGGAGAGATATGCAACGCCTATGTCAATCAACCAAAACAAACAATATAGGCGAATTATCACTAGACCAAATTTGTGCTGATGATTTAAGAGAATGATAACTAGATCAAATTCATGCTATTAAAATGTTATGAATGCAATAAATGGTAACGAGTATGGTGCTTCAAGAACACTTCGGGACGACTCAAATTTAGAAAACAAATATACTCCAAGGTACATGGTGGACCATAGAGATATTTCAGAGTTGGATTACAGATACTATGAATCAATGAATAGGTGAAAACATCATTTGATTAAAATAAATTAACTGATATAATATTTATTTAATTTAAAAATAGAATTCTGGTCTTGACCAGCCAAGTTTTATCCGATTGTGGAAATGAGCCTCCTGTGATGAAAACGATATAAAAATATGAAAATGTGGAAACTATCTTTAGATTAATCTCACACAATTTACAACTGAACTCCTCGAGTAATTTATCACCTCGTCCCAAAAGAAAGTACTTTTGTTTTATTAACCTTTAACTTCTGCCAATTACAGTATTCGGGCAGAGCTCCTACCCCTTTCTGTAAACTATGTACCATACTTATTATTAGCACAATAAAAGTAGCGTACAAAAATAATAATAAAAAAGACCCATATCAAAACCTTCAACATCGTAAGAAATTAATTCTTCCTCAAGAGCATTAATTAAAACAGCAAAAAGAAATGGAGACAAACATTTTGATTATACTTACTGATTGTAATTGAAATGGTTGCAGTTCCAGACAATCCACCTTTATCCGTGGCAACGATGATGCAGACTACCGATGTCGTTAGCAATGTATTGTTATCCAGATCGTAATCATCAGCAAATGTGATCTTACCAGTTAAATTTGATATTATGAAATAACCGTTCAGAGAACCACAATCAAGGGAATATATATGGTAGTCGGAAACATCTTGATCAAGCACAGTGAACTGGGGTACTGGATTCGGCAGCTGAGTTCCTGACTGTAAACAACAACTTGTAATGTCATATTGATATTGTTTTCATATGTAAAGCGCTTACATTTCGTTTGAGATTTATAATTTTGTACATTTGTAATGAGTTTGAAGCGCTAATTAAAATATGTATATATCAGTAATCCATGTATGTTGTCCCTGATATATACGTAACTGTTTGGCTTACGATCGCAATTTCATGCATTCGCGAAAAAATCGACTAAAAAAAAAAATTCGCGATGTAAGTTGCCGCGAAAAATAAGATGCGAAATACCTCAGCTTGTGATATATGAAAAAAAATGCAACCAGTTTTCTGAAAATTTAACCAAAAAATATTGTGATTGTCTAATATAAATCTGGGAGATGGAAATACGATCCTTTGGATTTGAAGTTGTTTAATGAGGCCATATAGCTCAACAAGATGTGCACATTCAAAAAAGTGAATGAAAACAGGTCTAAACCATTATTTCAATAACCTGCAAAATACTAAATGCCAGAGAGAGAGAGAGAGAGAGAGAGAGAGAGAGAGAGAGAGAGAGAGAGAGAGAGAGATTGTGTGTTAGAATTTCAGCATAACGTGTCCATGGATACTACATTACAGCATGTTAGAATTAGGCATAACACATATGAACTATCGCCTAAAATCATCCAAACATTCTTTCGAATGTTCATTTTTTGTAATGCAAAGATTCAGCAAGTTCCAATGATACTATTTTGTAATTAATATGAATGTATGTAATATCCTCAAAGAATTAAATATAATCTTAGTCAATTATTTTTTGACAAATCGTACAATAAAAATAGGTTGGTTGCAACAATGTGTGTGTGTGTGTGTGTGTGTGTGTGTTTCACAATGATACAGTGATTGATTATTGTACATAAGATAACCATTTGATAAGACTAATGGTACAATTGCAAATACTGAACTAGTGACAAGTAGAGTTTTGACCCGAGGGCAAGAACTGGTTAAGAAGTACACTAGAATTTAGAAACATGTAATTAATTATGTTCGAACGAATAAGTCATTGTAGCACAGCCTTGTTATACTTACCACACTCTCTGTTGTTGTGATAAAATATGTATTATTTACAAAAACTGGGCGCTCATTCATGTCAACAATTTGAACTTGCAGTATTTTGGTATCAGATGTTCTCTTATCACTAGCTGTAATACTTAAGTTAAACCTCAGGGATGGTGTTGACTCGTAGTCCATACAAGTCGATGAAGATACTTGTATAACTCCATCTATGGAAGAAAGTTAAAGTAACATGTACATTTAAAATTCGATTTAAAAGAGCTTTTAATGGAAATCAATACATATAACGTGTAAAATGAATACATAAATGGAATATATACATCGTGCTTTAACATTGAATCATATTATTTTAAAATGTGCTAGATTTTATATTACATCAGGAGATACAATAACTTAAATTATCATCCTACTACAGTAATAATTTTTTCAATATTAAGAGAAGCACAACAAATGGCGAACACCATACTTATTTCAGGAAATTTTATAGTGTTGATCATTTTTCCAGAACTGTCGATGTTGAAAACCTTGTGTGTTTAATATGTGCAATTCTGCCATTTTCCAATGTTTTTTTTTTCTTCCCCACTACGCGAAGTGAAATATTTACGATTTGTGACCAGATCTCCGAATCTTGAAAATTAAGAAACGCGGAAGTTTTCCCCACATAGCATACATTTTATCTTAGATACCCTTTAAGTACGAGTTTTCGCAAAACCATCGCAAATCGACGTTAAACACTACGGACTACGGCGCCTATTAGGGTTAACAATACTGTGCCGATTAGCTCCATCTTGAAATAACAATTTTACGTGAGAACTGCATGTTATTTTGTATTCGTTGCTTTATTTTCTTTTCTTTTGCCCCCACGATAACCATTTATTTTCTGACATTACTTCAAGGTTTACTCTTTATTTTTCGTGGTTTGCATTTGTTTATAGACTATTGGATATATTTTCGTTGCACCCCTGTAAATACATTTCTTGGTGTATTTGTTTTGCAATATACTTTGATCTGCCTTTGTGTTTATCAATGTCCAACATGTCTGTTGGAAGAAATAGTCTTTATGTTTATCAATGTCCAACATGTCTATTGGAAGAAATAGTCTTTATGTTTATCAATGTCCACATGTCTGTTGGAAGAAATAGTCTTTGTGTTTATCAATGTCCAATATGTTTGTTGGAAGAACTAGTCTTTGTGTTTATCAATGTCCACATGTCTGTTGGAAGAAATAGTCTTTGTGTTTATCAATGTCCACATGTCTATTGGAAGAAATAGTCTTTGTGTTTATCAATGTCCAACATGTCTGTCGGAAGAAATAGTCTTTATGTTTATCAATGTCCAACATGTCTGTTGGAAGAACTAGTCTTTGTGTTTATCAATGTCCACATGTCTGTTGGAAGAAATAGTCTTTGTGTTTATCAATGTCCAACATGTCTGTTGGAAGAAATAGTCTTTATGTTTATCAATGTCCACATGTCCATTGGAAGAAATAGTCTTTATGTTTATCAATGTCCACATGTCTATTGGAAGAAATAGTCTTTGTGTTTATCAATGTCCAACATGTCTGTTGGAAGAAATAGTCTTTATGTTTATCAATGTCCAACATGTCTGTTGGAAGAAATAGTCTTTATGTTTATCAATGTCCAACATGTCTGTTGGAAGAAATAGTCTTTATGTTTATCAATGTCCAACATGTCTAATGGAAGAAATAGTCTTTATGTTTATCAATGTCCAATATGTCTGTTGGAAGAAATAGTCTTTATGTTTATCAATGTCCAACATGTCTGTTGGAAGAAATAGTCTTTATGTTTATCAATGTCCAATATGTCTGTTGGAAGAAATAGTCTTTATGTTTATCAATGTCCAACATGTCTATTGGAAGAAATAGTCTTTATGTTTATCAATGTCCAACATGTCTATTGGAAGAAATAGTCTTTATGTTTATCAATGTCCAACATGTCTATTAGAAGAAATAGTCTATATGTTTATCAATGTCCAACATGTCTATTGGAAGAAATAGTCTTTATGTTTATCTTTGTCCAACATGTCTATTTTAAGAAATAGTCTTTATGTTTATCAATGTCCACATGTCTGTTGGAAGAAATAGTCTTTGTGTTTATCAATGTCCACATGTCTGTTGGAAGAAATAGTCTTTATGTTTATCAATGTCCAACATGTCTATTGGAAGAAATAGTCTTTATGTTTATCAATGTCCAACATGTCTATTGGAAGAAATAGTCTTTATGTTTATCAATGTCCAACATGTCTATTGGAAGAAATAGTCTTTATGTTTATCAATGTCCACATGTCTGTTGGAAGAAATAGTCTTTATGTTTATCAATGTCCACATGTCTGTTGGAAGAAATAGTCTTTGTGTTTATCAATGTCCACATGTCTGTTGGAAGAAATAGTCTTTGTGTTTATCAATGTCCACATGTCTATTGGAAGAAATAGTCTTTATGTTTATCAATGTCCAACATGTCTGTTGGAAGAAATAGTCTTTATGTTTATCAATGTCCACATGTCTGTTGGAAGAAATAGTCTTTATGTTTATCAATGTCCACATGTCTGTTGGAAGAAATAGTCTTTGTGTTTATCAATGTCCACATGTCTATTGGAAGAAATAGTCTTTATGTTTATCAATGTCCAACATGTCTGTTGGAAGAAATAGTCTTTGTTTTTATCAATGTCCAACATGTCTATTGGAAGAAATAGTCTTTGTGTTTATCAATGTCCACATGTCTATTGGAAGAACTAGTCTTTGTGTTTATCAATGTCCAACATGTCTATTGGAAGAAATAGTCTTTATGTTTATCAATGTCCACATGTCTATTGGAAGAAATAGTCTTTATGTTTATCAATGTCCAACATGTCTATTGGAAGAAATAGTCTTTATGTTTATCAATGTCCAACATGTCTGTTGGAAGAAATAGTCTTTGTGTTTATCAATGTCCACATGTCTATTGGAAGAAATAGTCTTTATGTTTATCAATGTCCAACATGTCTATTGGAAGAAATAGTCTTTGTGTTTATCAATGTCCAACATGTCTATTGGAAGAAATAGTCTTTGTGTTTATCAATGTTCAACATGTCTGCTGGAAGAAATAGTCTTTATGTTTATCAATGTCCAACATGTCTATTGGAAGAAATAGTCTTTATGTTTATCAATGTCCACATGTCTGTTGGAAGAAATAGTCTTTATGTTTATCAATGTCCACATGTCTATTGGAAGAAATAGTCTTTTTGTTTATCAATGTCCAATATGTCTGTTGGAAGAAATAGTCTTTATGTTTATCAATGTCCAATATGTCTGTTGGAAGAAATAGTCTTTGTGTTTATCAATGTCCACATGTCTATTGGAAGAAATAGTCTTTGTGTTTATCAATGTCCACATGTCTATTGGAAGAACTAGTCTTTGTGTTTATCAATGTCCACATGTCTGTTGGAAGAAATAGTCTTTGTTTTTATCAATGTCCACATGTCTATTGGAAGAACTAGTCTTTGTGTTTATCAATGTCCACATGTCTATTGGAAGAAATAGTCTTTGTTTTTATCAATGTCCACATGTCTGTTGGATGAAATAGTCTTTATGTTTATCAATATCCAATATGTCTGTCGGAAGAAATACAGAAGCCAAAGGCTTTTGTTTTTACATTTCAACTGATATGTTATTTCTTTGATACCACTTTAGTAACGGAACATATTTCTACAAAACTAATTCGATTTAAAAATACCCAGTAGTCAATAAATACTACTTTTACCCGTTGATCCAACTGCAAAGCAGCTAACCCCAGACAACGGAATGATCGTCATGTTAAAATGATGGATATCATTTGTGTTCGGATCAGTGATGTTTACTTGGAAAACAGCTGTTCCAAGCGCCGTGTTCTCAGAAACATTTATGGTGGTCAAGTATGGCAGGTTGGTGATGACCACTGGTTCATTTGCATCTGAGGGATAAGAATGATAATATTGAATTAAGTAAGCTATTTGTGCCGATTTAGTGTTATATATATATATATATATATATATATATATATATATATATATATATATATATAGATATATATATATATATATAACGCGCAACCTACTGTAAAAAGCGTAGACCTTGATCTTTAGGTGCATTAAGCAAGGGCTGGTCTGGGTCACGTTGTTTACAGGTAGTTGCACGCTATTCCCGAGCTTATGTGATAGACAAAAGCTTCAACTACAAAAATACAAAAAAAGACACTTACGGTCATGTCCGTAAGGTGGACACTTATGGTCATATTAATGTGGATAGGTGACTATATACTTCATCACAGGATCTACACAGGTAAAATATGCCTTCTGTGCCTTGCTCTTTTGTCAAACAGTCCTGAGACATGTTACTGTGCCTTTTGTCAAACAGTCCTGAGACATGTTACTGTGCCTTGCTCTTTTGTCAAACAGTCCTGAGACATGTTACTGTACCTTGCTCTTTTGTCAAACAGTCCTGAGATATGTTACTGTGCCTTGCTCTTTTGTCAAACAGTCCTGAGACATGTTATTTTCTTGGTAAGAAGATCTTATTAAACTTAACAACCACAATGTGAAAAAAAACCTCGAAAATAAACAATCTAATAATTTTACAATGGCTTCTAAAATTAGACTCATTGCAATTTAATTGTACCTATGACATTTTTTTTTTTTTTTTTTTTTTGGGGGGGGGAATAATTAATCCTTTGACATTCATTGTGAGTGCGGGAGGCATTGTTAATTGCTTCAGCTCTTAGATTTAAAAGAAAGTTTTTCAGACTACACACTCTGAGCTGACAGGCATCTCGGTGAGCCTTCCACCTTCACATTTTGATTTCTACACACTAATGATTTTTCAAAAAAATAAATCGTTCGGATTTATTTCCGTTCTTTTTAAGTTTTTTTTCAAAATCACGCAAACGTGTGTGTGTGTGTGTGCCTGTGTGTGTTTGTGTCCAGGCACGCCAACATAAATTACGGGCCCCTGGGCAGAGCAGTCATGGGCCCCAAAAGTAGTTTAATTTTTTGTGTATAAAAACCTGTATACAGTTTTGCATATAAAACCTGTAGTAATCTACCATAACCTAGACTCTTGCAAGGAAGAAATTTTAATATTGATCGCAAAGCTTAATTTTTTTTATATAACAGAGTTGACGCCGGCCCCTGAGCAATTGCCCCTCTCCCCGCCAAGCCCCCCCCCCCCCCCTCTCGGCGTGACTGTGTGTGGTGTGTGTCATACGTATGCTTATCGTATTTGCTCGATGTATAAAGTGTAACCAATTGTAAACAGAAATGTTGACCAAGATCTTCCGTCGCATACTGCACTGGCAGATTAGGTGGTCCTTGTTGTTTTGTGTACTATGATTTGAAGCAAGTAGCAAAAACCCTGATAAGCGTATCGTTTAACATTGTTAATAAAATATACAGCGTAAAAAAGGGAGAAAGCTAATGACAATTTTCTGTACGGCAAATTGATACAGCGCCTCGAAAGAAGCAAAAATAAAACACATGTATACCACCTCGATAATCATGCCTAATGAGTAACAGACGTTCAAATATGTAGTTTGTTGTTGGGTGTGTGTATGTTTGTTGGTGTATGTCAGAGAGAGAGAGAGAGAGATAGAGAGAGAGAGATACCTTTGATTGTAATATTTAATCTTCCAAGTCCTGTTACAGAATGACCGTCGCTTACATACACAGCAAGCTCGTATTTTGTGTTGTAATATACCTCTAGGTCCTCAGACGTATGTATTGCTCCAGCTAAGACGATAAAAATTAAATAGATTAGAAAACATATTGCTTAGTTAATTTTGGCATTTTAGTATCAAATGCACTATTAAAGAGCTCTTTCTTGGAACTTGGAACAATCTCTGCTTCCTCATGAAATATGTCTCATATTCTCTATTTCGTGGTTTCTACATCAAATAGTATACTTAGTTATGGTTTGAAGATAAAAATCATTTATATCAGGTCTAAGTCGTTCAATGCTTTATGTGAATCGCATGATTTACGAGAACGCATATAATTAGTTCCACGTAAATCGACAGCCTTAATGCCTTAATTAATATACTCCTCTAATTTAGCTTTGCATGCCGCAAGAGAAGTTGCATCAAAAATAAACATGACCAAAATGTGTTGAATTTCATTAAAAATTGTTACATAATCAATCAAAAGAGGAAAAAAAGAGCGACATTCAGGAATCGACGATACAGTCATAATGAATTGTCGCCAATCAACTTTGGCATCAAACCACAATATCCAACAGATGTGTAATATTTCTCGAGTGTTACAAATTTACTTCAAGTAAAATACTTTTTACCATAACAAAAATGAAGAATCCCTCAAACTAGATGGCGTGAAAGAACAAACAGCATGATACAGAATTATTCGTGAGTTCCAATGCAGGTCAATGTGGTCATGACAACTGCATCAAACAAGAAGATAGGAAAATGGGAAATAATTAGATTGCAATTACTATTAGCTTTTACTTACAGGTGGCAGACATATTAAATGGACAAGGACTCGGACTGCAAGTAAAATTAAACGATAACGTGTCTCGTTCCACATCAGTCGCAGATACAGTCAACACCAGAAAACCAGCGAGTTTATCAGATAGAATACTGACGGCATTAGACGAATCTGGAAATGAAACACTGGGTGAAAATCTCTCTCTTTCTCTCTAAATGTATATAAACCTGTCAATAGTGGCCACCCATGGGAAAAAGCAAAATTGGCCTTTGTACACTGGTGACCTTTATGTGTAGGTTCACCTTTGAAACCTGTTTTTTAATCAAATACCATGCACCGAATACCAGTATAATCAATATTGTTGTTGTTATTATTATTATTATTATTAATATTATTAATATTATTATTATCAACAGATTTCATTTAGTGCATTTTTCAACAAAATCATAAAAAACATATATATGTTGTTCTCTCCCAAAGTTATGTTCCACACAAGATTACTGTATCCGTTCACTTTAATCTATCCTATAAATTAAATAATCCCAAACGCTAAAAAAATGTAATTAAAAAAGAAAAATCACTGATCTTTGTATTATGTACCATAACAAAACACTGATTTCGCTACTAAATGACAGCGTACATATGATTGTGAAATAGAGGACAAACTCTTTGTTTGGCTAGCTTGCATAATAAGGCTATGAACAGCATTGTTGCAAGCCCCAGGTGATAATCCGCTATACTCTTTTATCACCCGTTGACGCATGTGCGGAGATTTCATCGTTTCTCGTGAATATGCATAATTCTGCTTAACCAATCACTGCGATGGCGAGTACATTTTTCTCACAATTCTGACCCAAATTTTGGTTTTGTGGGATTTAACGCCATTTCTCAGCGGCCAGTATATTTGCTGGAGGAAGAACCCAGGAAGACCCTGGGAAAAACCAACGGCCACAGGGAGCTACTGTCAAGGTTTATCACATACCCATGTTGGTCGAGCCGAGAATCGAACTCACGTGAACAGAGAGTGACATGTGAGTGATCTGCAAAGGTGAGCGCCTTAGACCGCTTGGCGACACAGGGCCCCCTGATGAGTAGGAAATGAAAAGAAGCCTAAGGAACCGATCATTAAATTTTCCGTGGGGAGGGTCTTTCGAGCCAGGATATTGTTTTTACCTCAGGATAATTTTTTTTCAACTAATGTAATGAATATAATAACTTCCTTTTTCCATAAATCAGAGCAAGATATGTTCTCACGCTGTTTAAGGACCCGATTTAAAAAAAAAAATTCCAGCCCACCCCCACCGCCCCCCAAATGCTCAGCGCCTAATGTGGCTATTGCTTTTAACAAAGAAACCGAAACTTGGCCTGCATTTACAGACAAGTTTTGTATTTACTAAACGACCCCTGAACCTAATTAAATGGGAATGAACTGTCCTCATAGGTTATTTTTTTCAATAGCTATATAAAAATGTCACAAAAGGCTACTAATTTTTGCTGCGGCTATACGACTACTTTTCACACCATTCAGCTAATAAATTGTTTTGACCCCCCCCCTCTCTCTCTCTCTCTCTCTCTCTCTCTCTCTCTCTCTCTCTCTCTCTCTCTCTCTCTCACACACACAATAAAAGCCGCATCGCTTTCGAATTTGACATACTGACACTTTTGAGTTACGTTGACAGTGTGATTGGAGTACGATGAGTACAAGCAAAACAAAAAATTTTTATACGTCGATTCATATTCTATTGCTTTATTTAAACAATGCCTTCATCATCACACAAAAGTTTAATTTGCACGCAAAGAGCAGCCACCGTTTATACGCTCCAGTGACCGCTGAAAGCAGGTGGAAACCATTATTTGGTTGAGAAACACCTGGCCGCCAGCCACGGAAAGCAGGTGACCGTTATATACATAACTTTGCCGGGGGGGGGGGGGGATTAAAGCGGTCTTTGTGACCAGGTGACCGCTGTATAAAGATGACTGTTGGGACAGGTTTTAGTGTGTGTGTATATATATATATATATATATATATATATATATATATATATATATATATATATATATATATATATATATATATATATATATATATATATGAATAAATACTAGTGCCGTAACCCGCGAATCCGGGTTCGAATCTCAGTAGAGTAAGAATTAAAATTCTCTAACCTCTAACCTGTATGATAATATTTTGTATTCGTATTTAAAAATTCTGCTAATGTTATCAAGCATTCTCCTGTAGGATCCAGGGATAGCACTTTCCGCTCTGTTTGGTGTATATTTGTAACTCTCTCTCTCCCTCCCTCTCTCTCTCTTTCTGTATCTATATATATATACCGTAATTTTTTTGCCACATAAACCCATATTTTTCCCTAGAGATAATTGGGGTGCGGCGTATGCGCCAGATCAGGCTATTTTTTTTTTTACTCAAACCAGAAATGTTACAACAATTGTGAAAATTCCGTTCGGATAATTTTTCAAAAAAATGAACAAAATTTCTCAGAATCGACTAATTTGAATAAGATGAGGTAGACGGAAATTCATTTAATTCGAATGAAAACCTACGGTAAGTAGTACGGAAAAATGCCAGTACTCTCTGTTTGCATTTTGTTTTTAAAGACTGGGGCTAAAAGAAGACATCTTGTCACATGCCACTTGATTGAAAGAACAGCATTGGTCATGTGCATTCTCAGAGATTGTGATCACTGTTTTGCTGGTTTTTGCTGAGATGCCGAAATCAAGTGATTAAATAATTTTGTTCGTGAAACATTGCTGATTTTTTGACGATACCATCTTAACAAGTCGACAATTTAATCAATCACGCCTTTACAAATTGTCTTCCTTCATGAAATTTACAAATGGCGACACCCTGTCGTGTTACAAACTCCGTGTCATTCATTTATATAAAAAAATCTAAAGGATACTATCTTTGATTTATTAGGGTTTTGTTAATTATAAAAAAAAGAATATCTTTATTCATCTTCTGAGTTAAATAACAAGAAAGGTTGATTGGCGGATAAAGGAAAAGTTTAAATAGCAGTTATAAGAATGTAGATACATAAGATAGAGGTGTTAATTGTCCAATAAATGTAATATTTTTGATTGCGATATGATAGCATAATAAATGGAATTCAAGCCATCATAGAAAGCACGAATACTTACTCAGATTTGTAAATACTGGAGCATAATTTTCTGTAATGTTGACGATGTATGTTCCATATACGATGTCTATTCCATCGGTGCAGGATATATTTAGAGGGTAACGGTTTTGCAAGCTGAACTCTAAATTCGGGTTGGACTTAAGATATATGCCCCAGGCTGCAATAAGGCATTTGTATGATAAAGGTGATGCGAATTACTTTGAATAAAATAAAATCTCTTTATACACATAAATACACAAGGTTAAGAACGGTTCCATAACCAAACATAATTAATTTAAACCATGATCCAGTCTGAGAAAAGAGTTACATTGTAAGGTAAACGAGAGCATGAAGTTGGAAACTTAAATTTGAATATTATAATTATCAAATATTATAAAAAAGACAGCAAATTTTGATACTTGAGTACACTGAGATTTTATGATAAAAAATGAATGATATTGTCATGAAATTGTAAAAAAAAAAAAAAAGAAATCCTTTAGTGAACCTATGACAAACGTTGTCTCGAATTTCCTGTATAATAAACTGAAAGATCACAGTTTGAGAGAAAGAAATTATATTTACGTTTAAAGCTTCCAAAATTGTTGCTTGAGAGATTGATTATCAAAATAACTTATCAATATCATAAAATACTATCTGTATCTATAGGAACATGAATTCAAAACACTTTAATGAAACATTTTATTTACTATCTTCATTTTCATGTAACTATAATATTAATTATACATAGGAAAACTGCGTGATATTTTGTACGTGTAATAAGAACATACCACCATTAGAGGGTATCTTTTGAACCATAAATGGGATTCCTGAGGACGTAAGAGAGCAGTTTATCAGTGCCAGGTCAACATCTGTAATATTGATTGTATGGAGAAGAGTTTCTGCAGATGTCGTTTCTATCAATGACGATGAGGATGGAAGATTGTGGATAACTGGAGCCTGATATAAAAGGAAAAAAAAAGATCATTTCTTAGGCCAGTTAAGATAACATCTTGTTACCATTTTGCACAGTAATGAAACAATTTTGCTCCAGATTTATCAACGTTAGTTGTTCTCCTACTCGTCAACCAAGTTCGAGGACGTGTTGCCTAATATAAAGATAAAATATGTAAGAAAATATATCATTTCAGTAAAATGGCGGTACATATGAACATTACACACATACACTATTTATGTGGTAGTAGTAACAACAAGATATTGCAAAAAGAAGTCATACTCCATTTGTATTGATAAACAAGCTGTGAAAACATATCGCTACATAGCCGGTATTAAGGCTCATTAAAAAAATATATCAGAAATTAAACATAGAGCTAGAGGCGCATGCACTGAAATATATAGTTTTTTAAAAACATATTTTCTCGATTGTTTATTTTCTTATGCCATAAAAAGACTCTCTAAAAGACATGCCAGTAGTTGAAATTTGGTATGTTGGATCGTACCCAGATTAAATATGAGTTATTTTGTTATCTGACATCATATTGAACTAAAATATGAATACCCAATTATACACAAAATGTATTCTTATCTTTTGGCTATGCAATGGAGTCAGACACAAGAGAGCACAAGTCTATTTGTTAGAATATTTCGCCATTGTTTCTTACCACATTCATCACCGTAATTGTAAAAGTCCCTGTCGACGTCTGGGAGTATGGATCAGACACTTTGAACACAAGCACATTCTTACCTCTTGCTCCCGGTAGGGATGAAGTGATTGTGATCTCAACTACAGATGTAAAAAATCATATAAATAGTTAGATCTGAGTAGAAAACTAATACAATTCTCAGAAGAATCGAAGATGAAACTATGTCATCTATCATTGAACAATAAGAAGCTAGGTATCACTTTGAAAATGGGAAGTAGGTTGAGAAAAGCAAAATATTTACATATAATTCGCTTCGAAATACTAGGAGGTAATTTCAATAATTTCATTTGTTTTGTACAATAATGTGCCCTTATTTCATTTTTTTTCAAAATTTGGAGCAATGCTACTCGCACCGATGATGAAACGGTGTCGCCTGTCTTTGAAAGATAAGAAGCTATGTATCACTTTGAAAATAGGAAGCACGTTGACATTGCAAAATATTTACATATAATTCGAGACGAAACACTAGGAAGATTATTTGAATAATCTACGAAGTAAAGAAATAATGATAAAATGTATCGTGCGTTAAATAGTTCAATATGTATGTTGAAGGCAGGGAATTTACAAATTCCTGTGCTAATAAGTCCAAGGAGGTGACACCTTTTGGATTACGACTATGATAGTGCCAGTGTAATGGGTCATTCGGAATATCATCGTCTCTTCCTGATTGGTAAATTTTAGGCAGAGGAACATCCGGCTACATGTGCGAGATACAGATTTTTTAAAAATAAAATGATAGGTGTTAAAAATAACACTAGACGGTGTTTCAGCAATCAATTAAATACCTCCAGTTTTAATTTTTAATTTTTAATGTTATTCCTTCAACTTTGTAATGAAAAATTGAAGAAATCATTCGGTTTCAATAGCCTCAAACCATTGCTCACGTTGCTGTTAGTGACGACACGTCATCTAGTCATTGTGACTTTAATTGATGTTATTAAGACGTAATAAATAGCACCGGCTTGAGGGCCTTTATTTACATTCAAGGTTGGTTCTAGCATGCGACAGAAAAGGCCGAGGACGTTCAGATTGGGTATTAGATTTGTTGTGCACACTTTTCTCCTTTGAAATACTGAAAATGAAGTTGTAAGTACCACGGAGAACAGAAGAATACATTACATTTTAAAATGATGTCATCTCTGAGATCCAAAGCCTAGAAGATTGGAAACTTACGTGTACTTGAGTCGAAAGAAAAGTAAGGTGTACTGGTCATCATTGTAACTTTCAAAATATCGTCTGGATTATCATCGGTAAAATTAAGAGTGTACAGTACGTTGCCAACTGCCTCAGTCTCGTTGATTATCGTATTAGATGGTAGATTGGTGAAGTATGGTATTGTTTCTGAAAATATGACCATAGAATAATCGTTAATAGATAGACAGTCACATACATACATACATACATACATACATACATACATACATACATACATACAAGCTGTTTGATTCCTAGTATAATCCATATTTTTCACTCTGACTCAAAATCCGCCAACTTGAGCAAAGGTTTAATACCACAAAAGTTCGTGTGTGCCTAATTACATAAGAAATGTGGAACTCATTTATGCATTAACTAAATTTATTCATCGTTTGTCACCTATATTAAAACTGGCAAAAAGTGTACCTCGTATATGTGGGATGTGTGCTGTTCCTGACACTGCCAAATTTGACCCTTAATGTGAATATACACATGCTATTGTTTACTAACCTTCAGCTGGAACTGACCTACACTGGGGACAAACCACCCAAGATTATGAATGAACTTAGTATTTATTAAATGTGTCAGCTTTTGCGTTCCGATAATTTTAAAACAGCTATGTAATTCGGGTATTTATATAAAACAAAGTTTTGGGTACCGATAATTTTAAAACAGCTATATGTAATTCGTGTATTTATATAAAAAATGTTGAGTGGTTCGCTTAGAAATTTGAAATAATACACAATAGGTCATGAAGATATTCATTGTTTTTTCATTCAAATTAACTGTCCATCCTCTGATATTTTGTTTCACAAATATTTGTATCGTCGTACGCACTGCTCTCTTCAGACAATTTCAATAGCGCGTGTAATGGACGAGCCAGGACATGGTCCACTACGGTTGAATGAACCGTCGAGGCAGCGTAGCGGTATGACCTCATAGCGTAGTGGCGACTTTATGCCCGTTACACTAAAGGCTTTGGGGAGAAGACCAGACCGATGTTCGTGATATATGCTTTTTTTTTCTTTTGCGAGGCTGACATCTTGCATTTCTCTAATTCGTTTTTTTTTTTGTCACTTTTTTCCAGAGCACATGTCCAAATTACTTGCTTGTTTGTATACTTTAAAATGCACATAACCTTGTGCTTTCTGCAGCAAAGAATTGAATTGAATTGAAAAGTAATTAACTGGTGATGTAGTACAGACAGTACATGCCTTATTTCAAAAGCAAAATGTGCTAAATGTCTTCTTTTCTTTTATTCTCGATATTTTTTTATTTGCATTTATTGCTTTGAATATGCAAATCATACTATGCGCATGTTATATGATCCTTTAACTTTAACCTGTCTTCTTTACTGAGTATTTGACTAAACTTTGCTATTTTTAAATAACCCTCCTGGCACAAAGCCATGTGTTCGCTAATATGAGGTCTGAAACGGCTGTTGAAGAAGTGGAAATGACCTACGTAGAGAGAGGGTACAAACTGCTACGCAAAATATGTACAACTAAAAGGAAATTTTAGATAAACGAGAGAAAAATTCCAAACTACCTGCATGGCTATCTATGACAACAGCAATAACTATGAGAATTTTGAAAGTTTGCTAAACATATGGATTTTGATAAAACTTGAAATAAACTGGGTAATCATAGCAATCAGATTTACCATACAAACATACAGAAAGAGACATACGTACATACATTCTTGCATAAATGGTTGAAATGTGGAAATGTATTTGAGACGCAAAATTGAATGAGCATTATTTTTGCTTTTGTATGTGCAAGTTAACGTCAAAAGATATCAAGTGGAGATAGCAGTATCTGTTATAGACGAGTTTTGCATTCGTGAAAATAAGTATCATTTTACCTTTGATGGTGACATTGATGACTCCAGGTCCTACAAGGGTGTTTTCGTCATAAACATAGATATATAGAGCATAGGCAAAAACAGGGTGCCCGTCCAGAGCTTGGGACAGAGTGATCACGCCAGCTACAAAGAAAACAATTTTGAAAGGTAAAGACTATACTGTTTATTGAAGTTCGGGATATCATCATATCTTTTAAGATAATTAAACTAAGGTTAATGAGCAGAATTGTCTGTTTTCAAGTGGTTGCAAGAGTTGTATCTGATTACTTGAAGGACGTTTCCTTGTGCGAAAGAGTCGTTAAGAATTCACAAAATGCAGTAATTAAGAACAATTTTTCTGATACACCGGCCAAGAACATGTGGTCTATAAATAATCAGTTACCCTGAGTAAAAGATATATCTCTCCTTAAGTTTCAAGTACAATCTCAAAATATCAGAAGCCTCTTGGAAACGTAGTCCTAGAAAAGGAGACTCTAGCGTAACATTAAGATAAACCCCTACTGGTCTTCCTGTAGTTTAGTTCTAGAAGAAGAGGCTCTGGTGTAGTTTAGCTCTAGTAGAGGCTCTGGTGTAGTTTAGCTCTAGTAGAGGCTCTGGTGTAGTTTAGTTCTAGAAGAAGAGGCTCTGGCGTAGTTTAGCTCTAGTAGAGGCTCTGGTGTAGTTTAGCTCTAGTAGAGGCTCTGGTGTAGTTTAGTTCTAGAAGAAGAGGATCTGGCGTAGTTTAGCTCTAGTAGAGGCTCTGGTGTAGTTTAGCTCTAGTAGAGGCTCTGGTGTAGTTTAGCTTAGTAGAGGCTCTGGTGTAGTTTTGCTCTAGTAGAGGCTCTGGTGTAGTTTAGCTCTAGTAGAGGCTCTGGTGTAGTTTAGCTTAGTAGAGGCTCTGGCGTAACATTAGGACAGGCTCTTGCTGTTGGCTATCCTATTGTTTAGCTCTAGAAGAAGAGACCCCTGCGTAGCATTAAAATAAGCCCCTGCTGCTTGCTATCCTGTATTTTAGCTCTAGAGGAGGGGGCTCCAGGGCTCCAATGTAACATTAAGACAGGTCCCTGATGCTGGCTATCTTTTAGTTTAGCTCTAGATGAAGAGCCTCCAGTGTAACATTAAGACAGCTCCATGCTGCTGGCTATGCTGTAGTTTAGCTCTAGAGAAGAAGGCTCTGGCATAACATTAAAACAGGCCTTGCTGCTGGCTATCCTGTATTTGTAGTACATATGTGCAGAAACCTTTATTTACCGGTACCTTTTATTGGAGTTTACCAAAAAGGAGATCTAATTCTTCAAAAATATATATGCTTCTAAGCTAAATGCTTCTTTGTGCTTGTGTTTGGGATTATTTGAAATCTCCTAGCGAACCGGAAAATATCCAATAATAATGATGCCTGCTTCGAATTTATTTTATTATTTTGGAAGTCCTAAATTGGAATATGTAACATAAGAATATGTGAAACTTGTATATACATGTATATGTGTCGTATTTTCGGCTGTTTTCGTGTTTTTGTTTGGTGTCCATTTTAGATTTGGCTCACAAAGCAATCGCAACAAATAAAATTATATAAGGACGAAGAAAAAAGGTTGTTTTTTTTTGTTGTTGTTTGTTTGTTTGTTTGTAAAATACATAATTTAGAGATGGACGCTGACTTAAAAATGGACTACAGCAAGGAAAACGACTTAGAAAATTGAATGCTTGAAAATTTATTTAATAAAATCCTTGAAATTGTATTTGCCGTGGACTTTTGCAGTTACTTTGTTGTTAAGAATTTCGTAATATACTTATAGCAAGACTGTCGGTACGGAAAGATGCAACGTACATGATGACGAAATGTTAAAAGGGCAGGTGCTCGGATCACAGGTTAAGTTGAAAGTCAAGGCGTCATTCTCAATATCAGTGGCTGACACTGTATAGACAACGTGTCCTGCGTTCAGGGCCGTCGTCAAGGAGGCATTACTGTTGGAAGCTGAAATAAATTAAAGAGTGAAAATAATGACGTTCCAACGGTTGTGACTCTGGAAGACACAAACATATTCCATGCAATTTTTGGTATGTTGAAAAGCACGGTACCTGCAAATTTCCTCTAAATACTGAAATTTTAGGAATATATACTTTTAAGATTTGTTCACACTGTTATGAGGTGCGTTCATCAATAAGATATACTTGTCTTCTTCACAGGCTTCAATGCAATCAGGAAACGTTAAACACGGTTCAAGCAGGGTTCAACACATTTAAAAATCATATGGTATCCCACAAGGCTAGGCTTGCAGGAAAAGAACCTGATAGGACAAACTAAGAAACGACATCCTTATTTTCTAATTATGAGTCATTATTAGGAATTTTTCTTAGGGAAGATATCCACAGTAATGTTTTGATGTCACAAGGAAGTCCGAATTCAAAATAAGGTAGCCAGACCCATTATTTTGGTAGCACCTCGGTTTTGAGCATAATATTTGTCGTAATCTGCGGTTGTATCAGAGACTTAATGAACAATATGAAATCAATTTTTCTCGTCTTAAATTATTATTTACGCATCAGATAAATTCTGTTTTCTTTGGAATCAAAATGACCTTTGCGAATTTTCGTCATATTCACATGAGTTGCACCAGCAATATTAATTTGCAAGTCTTTCTCCTTTTTGGACAATAACTAATACCTGCAGTAAACAATAAGTAGTGATAGCATCCTTTCCAATGTGCCTCAGCTCAAGATTCCCATGTACATAGTCCCTCCTTGTATTAATATTTGCATACAAATACAGACGTGATATTTTCTCTTATTTTATACTAAAATTCATCAAAACAGCTTAAGGCGAAAGATTTTCAGGAACACGCTACATTTACGAAGAATGTGTATAATTATAGATGGAGATATATCATAAAGTCAGCCGGATAGGTTGAATACTGTAAAACGTGTCAATGATTGGAAGGAATACAATAATTCGAAAGGGGAATAAGTTTGAGATTAAGTGTAAAATCAAACCTAAATTTGTGAATGTAGGCGGAAAATTATCTGCAATGTTCACGGTAAATATTCCAGTATCTGTGTCGATTCCGTCATCACATGAAATGTTAAGGTAATACACATTTCGTATGCTTGACTCCAAATTAGGATTATCCTGCACGTAAATTCCCCATTTGGTTGTACTTGGAATCTTTTTTATAAGGAACGGGACACCTGTTGTCATCAGTGAGCATGTAATGTTTGTTGACGTATCTGTCACATTGATGGAATGCAGCAAGGTTTCATTATCGGTGGTCTCGATGATCATTGTTGATGCTGGTAAACTGTGTATAACTGGAGCCTGTAAATATAACACTGTATCAGAGTACTGAAATCATGATACATGGAGGATATCTACGCATTTTGAGTAGATATAACGAAATGTTTCACGAGTGACAATACCAAATTTTCCACTCGTGAAATATTTCCTTATATTTACTATAAAAAAAACACCCGTAGATTTTCTTGTTATTATATATTTGTTAAGACAAAAAAAACCCCAAAAAAACCAAAACAAAAAAAACATCGATTTGCATGGATTTTATTCTCCATTCTGTGCCAGTGCGATTAATGGCTGCATTACTACATCAATAAAAAAGAAGTTCTGAAATGTTACAATAATTTCGGGACAGTGACTTTGCACAAATTTAGCTTGTAAATATAATGCTTCACATTGTGTATTTTGTCAAATTAATGAATTTTCAAACGAAAATGACAAGATTTTTATTTTCGTTAACTCTTTTCTTGCGCGGATTGATACAGTGAGCATAACAGAGCGGTTGTATCCGACAGACTCCAGAGCGTAATATCTATAAACAAAAGATTTTAATGATTGTGAGTTTACTTGTAAGGATTTTGATTCTTTATGTGGTTTATTTCTGCATTCAAAAGTGAGTATTTTGTGTGGCCTTGGCAGCAACAGGTCATGTAAGTTTAGTCTCTGACAATTTGCATGATTCATGTGGAAAACTAATTATTAAAAGGTTGGTTGGTTGTTATGGGTTTTACGACATTTTTCAGCACATGATAAGAATGCAGCAATGAGTCAAGACTGAAGACCCTCTAATATACATTTATGTAATCCGCGAGGAGGCACCATCAAGAAATTGGAGTTGTTTGGAGTTCGTTTTATACATGGCGGCCAGTATATTTGGTGGAGGACGAACCCGAGAAAACCCCGGGAAGAACCACCGACCCACGGGAAGCTACTGGCATGCTTTCTAACATACCCACATTGGCCGAGCCAGAGACTCGAACCCACGCGGACAGAGGTGAGATGTCAGTGATCTGCAAAGTCGAGCGCCTTAGACCTCTCGGCCACTCGGGGCCACTATGAAAAGGTTAATACTTGAAGTCTACTTTTTGTTGTTTGGAGTTCGTTTTATGCATTTCTTGATGGTGCTTCCTCGTGGATTACATAAATGTATATTAGAGGGTCTACAGTCTTGACTCATTGTAAGATCCGTTCACCCTGATGAAGAGAGAGAGAGAGAGAGAGAGAGAGAGAGAGAGAGAGAGAGAGAGAGAGAGAGAGAGAGAGAGAGAGAGAGAGAGAGAGAGAGAGAGAATGAGCAGGATAAGAAGAAACATGAAATAGGCCTAAATATAGAAATACCGGTTTTAATAACATACAAACATACATAAGGGCAGACATAATTCCTAAATGGGAAAAGAAAGTAGTTCCAAAAGCGATAATGCCACTGTGGCGACAATAGTGGTATCGCTGCTTAGCGATATCATTTTTCTACCACTGATATATGACAGATATATCAAAATGTATTATCATAATATGTAGAACTGCGAGAAAGCGTAACAAACAGACACACAAAAACACACAGTACTTATTATCATCGATGATACATTTCCATTTCTTTTTATATTGGGTTGGACAATGGTTGAATCAAAGATGTCACTTGGCAGGTTACCAAAAGAACCAACTTTGTGTTATATTTTCAGATGAGTTCAATGAGTAATCAGAGGTAATCGGCATATACATAACACTTCTTAAATGTTTCGTGAGGTAGGGATCATCCCCAAGTTATGTATATATCTTATAGGTCACACTTTCGGCTATGTGTACAAGTTTTGGTATGTCTACTTGATCGTTATAGCTCATATTCTTCAACGTTATTTGAGAGAGAGAGAGAGAGAGAGAGAGAGAGAGAGAGAGAGAGAGAGAGAGAGAGAGAGAGAGAGAGAGACTTATATTGACTAAGTGAGAGTATTTATTGTTTTTTGACTGATTACACTTTTAAGCCATAAGATAGCGTAGTCGTATGTTATGTTTGACCTTGTGACTTACCACATTGGTCACCGTAATTGTGAATGTCCCGGTCGAGGTCTGGGAGTATGGGTCTGACACTTTGAACACAAGTTCATTCGCACCTATCGAACCCGGTAGGGATGAGGCCACTTTGATTTTATCTATAATAATGAAAGTAACAAGGAGTATGATTTAATGGAAAAACATTATAATTTGAAACGGAACAAAACATGCATAAACGGAATCTGAAAAAACATAGTCATGCAGTATGGACTTGAAATGAAAATAACCGATATAAATACATCTTCGTTAGAGAAAATATTGTCTGCACTAGTTTTGACATAAGGTTTTGTTTCAGTCATAGCAGGGAACAATTGCAATGTTAAGGTGATTGTGATGAATCTTTTTTTCGACTTATCAAAGCTGTTCATCACTTTAAAGAAATATACAGTCTGTGAGGTGATATTTATTAAAAGATATTCTGTATAAATTAATCATAAAACGAAAGCGGTGGTGTCTTATGTCATATGACAGGATTTCTAATTGAGAACCTGCAGCATAAGTTACAGATCGTATGAAATATCGTTGTAGTAATAAAATGAAGTTTACACGATCTTTTTGTTTTGAACTGGAACAGGATGTTGTTTGTTCCATAAATATTTGAAATATACCCAAGGCCAGATTAAAGGCAGTTGCTCCAAGGCCCCCGCCCGACGGGGGCCCTTCAACACAGTGAAATAGTATTTCTATTTTTCTTGGGGTGGGTGAGGAGGGGGACCGATTTTTACCACCTTAATTCGGCCTTAAATGTACCCCAACATATCGAAATTAAGTGGAACTAGCACGTTACCCTACATTGAAAACGTGACATTAAAGTTTTACAATGTTTTACTTTCGAATAGAAGCCAGCTTCGAAAAAGTCACGTAATATAGTTCATTCATATCTTGTGTGCATATAGGTTAACTTGTGAAGATAGAACCGCCTTCATAGAAGAAACACGGATATTGTAAACTATATATATATAAAAAAAGATTACAAAGTCATCTATCAATTAAGACTGAACAAAGATATTCTTAATAGATGATGAATTGAAAGGTAGGAAAGAATATATGTGTTCTTGTAATAAACATGGGCTATTTTAAAAACAGAGAAACTATTTTAAATCTCTAGCGATATGTTTACTTGAAAATATGCATACGAGAAATGTAAGCCGTGCTCGAAAATAAGCCAAATAAAAATTACCAATGATAAATATAAATCGCGTTTTTTTCCAATATACAATAAACAGATTCGTACGGTGATGCTTGATCTTTGATGAGGAGCTATGAAAATCGAAAACTTACTTGTACTTGAGTCGAAGGTGAAGTAAGATGTAATGGTCGTCATTGTGACATTCAGAACATCCGCTGGGTTAGCGTCCGTGAAGCTGAGGGTGTAGAAGATATTGCCAACTGCCTCACTCTCATTGATTGTCATATTGGCCGGTAGATTGGTGAAGTATGGAATAGTTTCTGAGGACATACAGAGATTTATTCAGATAAACGGACAATGTTTAAAAAATTACTGAAAAGGAGATAATATATTTGAATTGCAAATATAATTACTCATTCTTTAGTGTTTTATATGCAAACTTCTCGGGATCATATAACTAGAGTTTGAAATGGCTTGAAAAATAAATGTAGATACATGGTTACCTTCCCTGATGCCTATCTTGGATTAAATGGTTTAACACACATGTAAGACGTATCCCTGTTACCTGTGATAGTAACATTCAAGACGGCGGGTCCTACAAGCGAATGTCCGTCATAGACATAGACATTAACAGCATAGGAAGGAACAGGATGCCCATCTAGGTCTTGGGATACAGTAATCACACCAGCTACAATGAAAAAAAGGAAGGAAATTGCCTTTCTGTTACAATTCTGGAAATAACTGACAGCGCCAAAAATATTTCGAAGCGCTATACGTAGCAGAATAATTTGCTCACAGATACATTTAGTTTGAAAGATAGCATTCAATTGATTGGACGACTTTTATTTAGGTAGAAAAACGGTTAAGATTAAAATTTCTGGAGGTAATATTATCCTACCTATAACTGGAGTTTTATCAAGCCATTAGTTTATCAAAAATATGCAATGCTTTAAACCATACGGGTTTGGGAAGTAAATAAGACGACTTGTATTTGAATCTTAGAAATGAAAAGAAAATACGACGATAATTTGAGAACCACTGCAGAGTGCATATAAGCATGATGTGATGTGGATTTAGGTTATACTTCTAGTAAATAGAACTAGTTTTGAACTGTTATTAACAATTCGTTATTGCATTTTGCTCAAATCTTAAAGTTATTTCAGCATTTCATATACAAATGTGTAATATGTTTGTATTTTTTTATACTATTAGGAAATGTTTCCCGAAGCAAATCGGATTTAGCAGGAGTCAGAGAAAATAATGGAAATATCAATGTTATGCTTGATAATTTATCTATTTCAATCTCCAGTAATCTTAATTGGTGTGGACTAAGCAGTCCATTTGTAATTAAATTTCAAAATAAAGTGATGACAAGGTTGTCCTCGAGCGGGATGAAAACAAAAAGGAGAAACTATTATGCGAACATCAAGTAGTGGAGAATAAGCTGTGCGACTTACATGTTGAAGAAATCGTTAAAGGGTAGTTGCTTGCATAACAGGTAAAATTAAAGGACAGAGTATCATTCTCATTATCGGTAGCCGACACGGTGTAGACAAGGTATCCAATGTTCTGAGCCGTCGTCAAGGAGGCAACGGTGATGGAACCTGAAATCATGAACAAGGGGAAAATAATAGAGTAATTAAAGTTTGGGGTCATGTAAGATCAAGAATTTAAAAGAAAGTTAAAATTAACTAAGAAATGATGGAACCTTACAATATGCAAATATAAAATTACTGAAATGTTGAACCCAACTATTTACATGTTTTCAAGCGTTTTTGCCATGAGGGGGAAATTGTACCGATCTTTCTTTAATCGTGTCTGATTACTTGGTTCGAATTTTCAGTGGACAAATAAAAGGCGGCTATATGAAGGACTGAAAGAGCAATTTTAATGATTTTATCACTTTTGAATAACATTTACACGTATTCATTTTGTTCTGGTTTGCTTGTATGGGCAAGACTGTGACTTTGTTTGCCGTCTTAAAAGGCAAATTGGGCAATCTTTACAAGGCTAGATTTCACAACAATAAGATAATAATAATAATAATAAAAAAAAAACAAAAAAAACCCCATCCCCGGGCGTATGATGAGACAGCAGGATATCTAAATGTTACCCATGCATCTCATGGAAAAAGTGCTTTTATTGCATATCATTTGAAAGGATCTCCAAGCAAGACAATATAATGCATTTAATTGACTACAATAAACAAAGGCAACATTATTTATTTATTATTATTTTTTCTTCTTCTGATTATATTAGCTTCTACGTTATTGAAGGTTTTAATTCTAAGATATTTTGAAATAAAATATCACTGTTTTCTCCTCTTATAATAAAAGTGCATTCACAGAGATAGAGCAAACAAGCTCAGTAAAGGAATTTTGATATGGTATCATGTTTTCACAAAAAAGGCAGAACATTAAACGAAAGAGAATTATTTGTTCTTTTAAAAAGATCTAGATATATTAGATTACAACCAAACCTAAATTCGTGAATGTCGGCGGAATGTTTTCGGTAATGTTCACAGTAAATATCCCTCTGTCTGCATCAATTCCGTCATTACACGAAATGTTGAGGGAATATATATTCTTTATGCTATACTCCAAACCAGCATTGTTCTGGATGTAAATTCCCCATTTGGTTGTATTTGAAATCTGCTTTACTAGGAACGGAACGCCTGTCGTCGTCAGATTGCATATGATCGATGTTGAGGTATCCGTAACGTTGATGATATGCAATAGCGTTTCAGTGTGGGTAGTTTCGATGATTGACGTTAATGCAGGTAAACTGTGTATGACTGGAGCCTGTGAATATAAAACATTACCGCTATTATAATAAGAAATAGCATATTTGATAAGCAAAAAGGCAATAAATATTACAGTGCTCAACATATACGATACTTACGAAAATAACTTAATGATGCTCTGTTTTTGTGTATTTAACAAGGAATAAAATAAAGAGAGACGCCACTCTAAAGGTCTACACTGGAATCAATGGGCTGGTCAAGTATCATTCATTAGAAACAGCAAACTAGTGGCAATAGGTGTGTAGAACTGTTCTAGAAGCTCTCAGGAAAGGTTGAAGAAGATGATTTATTTTTCTCCAAAAAGAGATTGATAGCTATGTATAGAGTTTTTAATATGTGGACATTGTCGCCTTTTTGTGATCATTTTCAAACTCGAGAAAAGGGTAAAAATTGTTGAAGCACTGACACCTATGCATGAACATAGCATGTTTCATTTTGTGATCACATTTTTAATACTTTAAATAGTATTGTTTATTTTCGTATCTTTACCGTACACTGATAGGCTCATAAAATAACCTAGTTATTCAATTTAGATCTTTTGACTTACCACATTGGTCACTGTAATTGTAAAAGTCCCTGTCGATGTCTGGGAGTAAGCGTCTGACACTTTAAACACAAGCTTATTAACACCTATTGCACCAGGTAAGGTAGAAGCTACTTTGATTATATCTGTATCAATGAAAAGTAATAAAAGTATAATTTCTAGAAAACTCTGATATGCTTATAGGACATATACTACAGAATAGAAATGACTCGATGTTGAAAAGCAATGACACGAAACGGAAAGCTATTACATAGATAACCCAAAGAACGGACCATTTGGGGGGGGGGGGGTGTGTGTGAAGATTTCTTTCGAAAGAGAATATTTTTTCTCATGAACCTGAACATAATTAATTTTTCAACTAATGTGCCGCATAATATAATATTTATTTTCCAAACAAATCAGAACAAGAATATTTTTGTCAAGCTATTAGGGGACCATATTTTTTTCTCTAAAAACTCACGCTCCCACACATCCCACCGAATAACAAATGGTCTGTCCATAAGATAGATTTTGATCGTCATCCGATGCGAAATTTTCCTCAGCTGTTAGGTCTATATATGTACCTTTATTCATTAGAAATGAATAATCTGTCATGTTAGGAAAGACAAAAATGCATCTTTAATTAATAGTAACTAATTGAGGTATCACTTAGATAAACACCGGTTGTAAAAAAAACAAATACAGGGAAAATATATTATCATGAAATTTGCATGCTTTTAATTTTTAGAAACATCATGCAAAATGACTATTGAAAACAAGTTTTCGTTACACATATATTGTATCAGCTACTATTTGCTGCATACAATGCAAAAATCTCTCTGCAATGTAAGGCTCCCAATAAAGAATACTTACAGGTACTTGTGTCGAAGGAAAAATAAGGTGTAGTCGTCGTCATTGTGACATTCAAAACATCGTGTGGGTTGTCATCCTTGAAGGTCAGTAAATACAGGACGTTACCAACTGCCTCCGTCTCATTGATAGTCGTGCCATTCGGTAGGTTGATGAAGTATGGAATTGTCTCTGGAGTTATATATGGACATTTCATTTACAGATATAGCTACATAACTACGTTCAAACAACCACATACGTAATTATATGTACATAGACAGGCAGTCGAGCATATTTGACTTAAGAGCAAAAAGTGTATTAACGATGCTACATTGAATGAACACTATTTGAGATTACACATGCACACTGGTTGCCGTTCTATTATTTTGCATACAGATTTTTTCTTGACAGTGTAGATTGTACTAACCATCATGAACCATGTTAGAATAAATAAAAAGGGTATCCCGATTACCTGTAATTGTGACAGTCAAGACCTTAGGTCCAACAAGCGAGTGTCCATCAAAAACATACACATTTACAGCATAATATGGAATGGGATGCCCGTCTAGGTTCTGAGGTACTGTGATCACGCCAGCTACGGTGCCAAGAAAGAGGCAAAAGATTAGACTTAGTATTAAAATTTGTGATAAAAAGGATCTTACGCATTTGATATGAAATTTATGAAACCAGGTGCATACTATTGTATGCATAAGTAGTATATTCAACGAGTTCCAAAAATTTACTGTAAAAATGAACATGATGTTACGACTCTATGGTCTAAGAAAAATGTAACAGAAAGAAAGTGAAACCAACAAATCAAGTAAAAATCAACAAGCAATTTATTACTAGATAATTAAAATGAAAAATCAAAAAGTCACTTACAGTAATGTGTTTTGAAATCCTAATAATCCAATAAGAATGATAGTTCTAATCACAAGTCCTAAATATAGAATGTTCCGAATTCACAGCTGTGTCCTTGAATGTTATGATGTGCTAATGGTCTCCAAAGTCCTGATGTACTAGAAATCTTGATGTGCTGATGTCAAAATGAAGTATTCCAAAATCTCTGAATAAGTTCAGTTAAATTCCAAAATCATTAATTAAAAATCCAAAATCCAAAAGTTTATGAGCACTGTTATAATCCAATGAATATTTAAAATAATTCCTCTCTTAGAATTTGGAATGAATTTTCACAACTGTAATAGCTCTTTACAAGACTGATGGTAATGTCAAAACTGAAAAAATGACCACCAAACATGATATATATAAAGATTGGTCACATGACAGAATGTTCTAGATTGGTCACATGACAGAATGTTCTAGAATGTGTGTCATCTTAATGGAATTCTAACTGTAAACAAAATTCAACCTTGACCTTCAAATTGAGAAAACATATTGATCAAAACAACCTAATTCAAGGACACTAGTTAAACATGTTTTTCATGATAACATTAAGATTTAAGCAAATATTAAAGTGAAGAAACATTTATAATTTCCTAAAATATTTATAATATTATATAAACATCATACATAACACCTCCCCTCATAAAGAAAAAGAAAGATTTATATTATAAAGCTTTCTTTTGAATATACATCTAATACTATAATAACCAAAATTACATAAGAACATGTTTTATGATACTAGACTTAATTAAATCAAGCAATATTACATTTCTAGGCACGTGAGAGTGCATCTGCAATCACATTGTCTTTTCCCCTGATGTGTTTGATGTCAATGTTATATTCTTGCAATATCAAACTCCATCTCAACAATCTCCGATTTTTATCTTTCATTTTGTTGATGAAAGTAAGGGGATTGTGATCACTGTACACAATAATTGGAGAAAGAGCTGAGGTAACATACACTTCAAAATGCTGTAAAGCCAATATCAAAGCCAAACATTCCTTCTCAATTGTGGAATAATTTTTCTGGTGCTTGTTTAGTTTTTTAGAAAAATAACACACAGGGTGATCCACACCACTTTTGTCTTCCTGAATCAATACTCCACCAACCCCTACATCACTTGCATCAACAGATAATTTAAATGATTGGCTAAAATTTGGTGCAGAAAGAACTGGTGCATTCTTAAGCATGGCCTTTAACTTGTCAAAAGATTCCTGACACTTGTCAGACCAATAAAATTTGGCTTTCTTACTCAATAAACTTGTCAAAGGTTCAGCAATTTTGGAAAAATTGGAACAAAATTTCCGATAATATCCAGCCATACCTAGAAATCGCATCAGTTGCTTTTTACAAATTGGAACTTGCAATTCAGAGATAGCTTTGACCTTAGCTTCTATAGGTTTAACTTGACCTTGTCCCACAATATGTCCTAAAAATGTGACACAAGCATGGCAAAACTCACTTTTGCTCAAATTAATTGTCAGATTCACATCGCTGAGTCGATCAAAGAATTTTCGAATGGTTTCCAAATGATCTTCCCAGGTGTTGTTGTAGATAATGCCGTCATCGATATAAGCGTCACAATTATCAAGACCAAATGTTATCATGTTCATCAGACGTTGAAACGTTGCAGGCGAATTTTTCATTCCAAACGGCATAACTTTATATTGATAAAGTCCATCTGGAGTTACAAATGTTGAAATTTCTTTTGCCCTTTCCGTCAGTGGAATTTGCCAGAATCCTTTTAAAAGGTCAAACTTGGTGACATATTCCGCATTTCCAATTTTATCAATGCAATCGTCCATTCTTGGGATTGGAAATGAATCAGTTTTGGTGACACTGTTGACTTTTCTATAGTCAGTACACATACGGAATGTATTATCTGGCTTGGGAACAAGAATACATGGTGAACTCCAGTTACTTTTACTTGGTTCTACGAAATCATTCTCCAGTAGATACTGAATTTCTTTCTTCAGATAGTTCTGTTTGAGAGGATTCATCCTATAAGGATGCTGTTTCACAGGCGCAGAATCTACAATGTCAACATCATGATAAATTTTACTTGTTCGTGTTGGAACATCAGGAAACAAGTGCTCATATTCATGTAATAGCTGTTTTAGTTCATTTCTTTCCTGTTGTTGTAGATGTGAAAGTTTCTGGCCTAGGTTGTTCAATATTTCTGAATTCCGAAGATTGGTTATACCAGAGTCACTATAATCTGATCGTACTCCATCGTTGATATCTTCACTGTGTGGGACAGGTACAACTAAATTAACAGAATAATTAGCTGAGCTATCTCTGTCAAAATATTCCTTTAACATATTTATATGACAAAGTTGTTTCTGTTTCCGTCTCCCAGGAGTGTTAATGATATAATTTAAGTCATTTACTTTCTTTGCAACGGTATAAGGACCAAAAAATTTAGCCTGAAGAGGATTCTGAGGTATGGGAAAGAGAGCCAGAACTTTGTCACCAGGTTTAAAACTCCTTTCCTGTGAATTTCTGTCATACCTTAATTTCATTTTTGACTGGGTAGTGTGAAGATTAGTTCTTGCTACTTCACAGGCCTTTGACAACTTGTATTTGAAATCAGAAACATAATCAAGAAGATTAATCTTTGAATCTTCATTTGAAAGAAGTTTCTCTTTCAATAATGTCAATGGTCCACGGACAGTATGACCAAAAACTAGTTCAAAGGGACTAAAACCCAACGACTCTTGAACTGATTCCCTAACAGCAAACAACAACAAATGAACACCCTCATCCCAATCCTTTTCTGTATCAAAGCAATATGATCGAATCATATTCTTCAAAGTTTGATGAAATCTTTCCAAAGCACCTTGACTTTCAGGGTGATAGGCAGAAGATTTAAACTGTTGGATGCCTAATTCATGCATAACTTGTTGGAAAATTCCAGACATAAAATTTGACCCTTGATCCGACTGGACAGATTTGGGAAGGCCAACAAGTGTAAAAATCTTCACCAAAGCTTTCACAATAGTTTTAGTTTTTATATTTCTCAGAGGAATTGCCTCTGGAAATCTTGTAGATGCACACATGATGGTCAACAAGTATTGGTTGCCTAACTTGGTTTTAGGTAAAGGACCAACACAGTCTACAATTATTCTACTAAATGGTTCATCAAATGCAGGAATAGGTTGCAAATGAGCCTTAGGTATCTTCTGATTGGGTTTTCCTACAATTTGACAAGTGTGACAAGATCTGCAGTATTTAGAAACATCACTTTTGAGTTTCGGCCAATAAAAATGATTCAAGATCTTGTGATAAGTCTTACGGACTCCTAAATGACCAGCCAAAGGAGTTTCATGGGCTAAATTAAGAATTTCCTGTCGATATGACTTAGGAACAACAATTTGATAGCTCACTGACCACTCGTCACCAGCGGGTACATCAGGTGGTCTCCATTTCCTCATAAGGACCCCATTTTTCATAAGTAACACACTGGAACTTTTGTGGCTTCAGTTTCACTAATAGCCCTCACACAACGTAAAGGACTTTGCAATACTCAATGAAGTTGCTATGTGTCGCTACTAAGTAATACGCCACGGCGCCGCGAACCAGTTTATTAACAAAACGTCTTGAAGCTATTAATAGTCAGCGTTATCTGATAAGGAATTATATTTTCAAACAATTTATATCTGCTCATGAGGAGATAGAAATTATGCATCTGCTTCATTGGATGACTCTATTTGGATGTGACAGTGATTATGATTTTTCAGGAATAAGAAAACATATACTTCGCTGTAATGTATCAAATATATGAACTCATGTCTCTCTCTACACCCTCAAATATGCCGACTAAGGACTGAAATCAACTATTGATCTGATCAGTGATGTGGTTTAGTCTTAAGGATATGAGTCGAATCACTGTCTCATTGGCCCAAATACATCATGAAGAAACAAAGTACCGTGTATACTCGCTTATACGTTGAGTCCAACTGCAAACTGCACAGACCCAGATCTGCCGTCGCATGATGCGCCGGAGGATCTGGGTTATTCCAGTTTGCTAAGAGTGATCAGTAGGCGCATTATGTGACGGCATATCATGGTCTATGTCGTTTGCAGTTGAACTCGACTTATAATGGAATACACTCGGTAGATGGTCGGCTCTTTCTAGTAATATCGTAATTAATATTTTATTTGCAATCGGCTCATCAATTACTATCTTGATAAATTTCATATTGTAACAATGAACAAACGTTAATGGAATAGAATGGAATTCAAAACAGTAAATACTCGACTCTGGCCTTTTCTATTTTTTATCATTGTTCAGTTTGACATATCTTAGGAAATAAAAAATGCAACTTACATGATAGAGAAATGGAGAAGGGGCAGGGGCTTGGATCATAGGTAAAATTATCTTAGGAAATAAAAAATGCAACTTACATGCTGGAGAACTGGAGAAGGGGCAGGGGCTTGGATCACAGGTAAAATTATCTTAGGAAATAAAAATGCAACTTACATGATGGAGAAATGGAGAAGGGGCAGGGGCTTGGATCACAGGTAAAATTATCTTAGGAAATAAAAATGCAACTTACATTATGGAGAAATGGAGAAGGGGCAGGGGCTTGGATCACAGGTAAAATTATCTTAAGAAATAAAAAAATGCAACTTACATGATGGAGAAATGGAGAAGGGGCAGGGGCTTAGATCACAGGTAAAATTATCTTAGGAAATAAAAAAGGAAACTTACATGATGGAGAAATGGAGAAGGGGCAGGGGCTTGGATCACAGGTAAAATTATCTTGGGAAATAAAAAAGGAAACTTACATGATGGAGAAATGGAGAAGGGGCAGGGGCTTGGATCACAGGTAAAATGCAACTTACATTATGGAGAAATGGAGAAGGGGCAGGGGCTTGGCTCACAGGTAAAATGCAACTTACATGATGGAGAAATGGAGAAGGGGCAGGGGCTTGGATCACAGGTAAAATTAAACGACAGAGTATCGTTCTCATTATCGGTGGCCGAAAGTGTGTAAACGACGTATGTCACGTTCTGAGCCGTCGTCAAGGAGACATTGGGAGTGGAATCTACAATGATATAAAATAGGTAAAACATGGGTTAAATATATATGTATGTATATATATATATATATATATATATATATATATATATATATATATATATATATATATTACAATAATTGAACCTTGCAGTATCCTGAGAAAATGGAAATCTTATTTATTGCAAAAATATTATTTCTTAAAATATTTGTTCAAAGGTGTTTTGCTTCTTTATGGGAGTCTAAATGTTCGGCTATATAAAGTAATTTCGAAAAATATTCACACAAAGTTACTATTATCGCATATAATTTACTCTTATCAGTCTTGCATCGCTTTGTAATAATTTCTACAACATTTTTCATGTGCACATGTAGGACAATAGAAATATATATGGCCATTCCCTTGCAGAACCATAAATACTCTCAAGTTCTGAAAACAAGTAGGACTTTCTCTTCTTCCCCCGTAATCCGTGACAGGTTTCACTCACATCAAAACGCATGCAGAGATAGTCTTTTTTAAAAAAATATTTTTTTGTACATTTTTGTTACCATGACATACTAAAGAAGCCTATCGGACACGATAGTAAATAAAAAGTTTAATTATGCTCAATAATACTTTTTTTCATTAAACATTAAATTCGAGGAACTTTAAATTCCTTGGTACAGTCAAGTAATGCTACACTTCAATATTTCCTCTAGGAATGAAACTGGTTTATCTAGTGAAAGAAAATAATGCCACGATATGACTTAACTACAGTTTGATGCTTGGATGATTACAAAGGTGGAAAGATTGCAGTGGAGGAATACATTTAAGATTTATTTTAATCCAGACCTAAATTTGTGAATGTTGGCGGAATGTTTTCTGTAATGTTCACGGTAAATATCCCGGTGTCGGCGTCTCGTCCGTCACTACATGAGATGTTAAGGAGATAAACGTTCTTTATGCTGTACTCCAAACCGGGAATGTTCTGGACGTAAATTCCCCAGTTGCCAGTACTTGGAATTCGTTTTACTTCGAACGAAACATTTGTTGTCATCATAGAGCATATTATTGACGTTGACGTATCCGTAACGTTGATGGTATGCAATAGTGTTTCATTATAGGTAGTCTCGATGATTGAAGTTAATGCTGGTAAATTGTGTATGACTGGAACCTGTGAATACAACCACTTGTCAGATTGACGACATCTTAATAAACTTGACTATTAAAAATTTGAGATATCGAAAAACCATCCATAGCATGTATACGACACCTATTTGTTACTAAGAAGCACTTTGTTTCTATCGGTTGAAAAAGAGTTAATAATCATAAGAGCCGCTTTTCTGCAAGGGAATTAACTTAGACTGAATTAGAAAGTATCCTCCATTTGATATTAGAAACAGCGGTGTGTTTCCATGTTATATATTAATTTTGTTATAAAATCTTGCACGCTTTGAAAACTTTAGATAAGCTTAGATGAATTTAAAGTATAGCACAGATTATAAAAGTCAGCGGATACGCATAAATAGCCATGCAAATAGTTATTAACATGTCGACAGTTTGAGATGTTAAGGAATACCAAAAAGAGAGTTGAATATTTGAAGAAGGGTATTAAGTTCATATGCTAGATATAATCCAGAAGATGTACATCATAATGCCATACTTAGTTTAAGAAGTTGCTTTCTAATTATTTCTATTGCAGTTTTTATTTGTACATTTTAATGGTGACTGATGTTATTATTACATAAAGATAGTGTAACCCATTAGTTACGTACCACATTGATAACATTAATGTCATTATTACATAAAGATAGTGTAACCCATTAGTTACGTACCACACTGATAACATTAATGTCATTATTACATAAAGATAGTGTAACCCATTAGTTACGTACCACATTGATAACATTAATGTCATTATTACATAAAGATAGTGTAACCCATTAGTTACGTACCACATTGATAACATTAATGTCATTATTACATAAAGATAGTGCAACCCATTAGTTACGTACCACATTGATAACATTAATGTCATTATTACATAAAGATAGTGTAACCCATTAGTTACGTACCACATTGATAAAATTAATGTCATTATTACATAAAGATAGTGTAACCCATTAGTTACGTACCACATTGATAACATTAATGTCATTATTACATAAAGATAGTGCAACCCATTAGTTACGTACCACATTGATAACATTAATGTCATTATTACATAAAGATAGTGTAACCCATTAGTTACGTACCACATTGATAACATTAATGTCATTATTACATAAAGATAGTGTAACCCATTAGTTACGTACCACATTGATAACATTAATGTCATTATTACATAAAGATAGTGCAACCCATTAGTTACGTACCACATTGATAACATTAATGTCATTATTACATAAAGATAGTGCAACCCTTTTGTTACATACCACATTGATAACATTAATTATGAACGTTCCTGTCGACGTCTGGGAGTAATCATCTGAGACTTCGAACACAAGCACATTGGTACCTATTGCCCCAGGTAGAGAAGAGGCGACTTTGATCGTATCTAAATTAATTAAAAGCAATACAGATATCATCCAAAACAAACTCAGTTAACAAAAGGAACATAATAATGAGCCAGATATATTACAAGGCAGGTATGAAGGGGTTCAGAAATAATAATCTTGTGAAATAGCCACTGAATAGGGAAAACAATCGAGTATAAGGAATTTATAGTCAACAGATGAAAACGTTACCCTGCTAGTTTTGTGAAAAGGATTGCTTTCATTCAGAAATAGTATACTGTTTTTAAGAATGAGAAGAATTTATTTATGAGTGATGCAAACGAAGCTACGTACTACCTAGAAACCCTATAATCAATAATGACAAATGCATTCTATTAATTTTTGTATGACAAGAGCCTTGAACTATCAGCAATAGTGCTTAAAATATTTAAAAGGCTTCAAATTACATGTACATATAGTGACGTAAGTTACAAAAGAACATATGGTGTGAACAATATAGATTCTCAGTTTGTATGTTCTCTCTCTTTTTAATAATTTTGATTATTTTAAAATGAAAATAATATATAAGAAAATGTATTGATTGCTTCTGTGATGTTATTTTTTCTATGCAGAGTTTTTAAAACTGAAAACGTACTTGTACTCGTGTCGAAAGTGAAGTAAGATGTATTTGTCTTCAATGTGACAGTCAAGTTATCCTCTGGATTATCATCCGTGAAATTGAGTGTATATATGACGTTGCCAACTGCCTCAGTTTCATTGATTGTCGTGCCAGCCGGTAGATTGTTGAAGTAAGGTATTGTTTCTAAAACATAATTTAAAAATTTATACAAGTATTGGTAGCAAGCTACATAGTACTGTAAACACATACATACATACATACATACATACATACATACATACATACATACATACATACATACATACATATATACATACATACATACATACATACATACATACATACAGGTCAAGAAAGAGATAGACATGTTTTAATGTCTGAAAAGCTAAAATTTCAGACAGATTCTTTAGTGTTGTACGAGCTTATTTTGCTGGACGACGGACAGTTATTATTGTGTGGTCTTAAGATTTACATGAATATGTAGTTGGAACTAACAGATACAGGCTACTTCTGATTACACGAATGACTTATGCCCATTACCTGTGATCGTGACATTCAAGACGGCGGGTCCCACAAGCGAATGTCCATCACAGACATATACATTCACAGCATAAGATCGAACTGGATGTCCGTCAAGGTTTTGAGATAGTTTGATCACGCCAGCTATAATAAAAGAAACAAACGGAGTTATACCTCGCTAAAATTCGGAATATTTGATATCTTTTCAGAATTATATTTAGCGGTTAAAACTATTGAAAATCAATATGATTGATGGGACAATCTTTGGTGGTAGAAATTTGATAAATAATTTTGTTGGGAAAAATCTTATCTACATTTATTTGGAAGTTGCCAGAAGGCTTTAATTTCTCAAAATATGCCAGACTTGATATCTTTGAGGCATGCGTTCGAAATTATATAAAATCTATCAGCAAGCCAGCAAACTTTTATAGAAACCATACTTACCTTGGACACGTCTTGGAATAGTAGACTGAAACACATAGCATGAAAACAAAAAAGAACTTACATATCATTAGAAGAGGCGAAATTATGTCTTGCATTTTCGGCCATTTGTTTTTCATGTCTCTTTCTGAACTCGCATCACAGACAAGTTATTTACATAAATTACTTACTTTTAATACGTAATCATTTGCACCGCATATGCTGCAATATTGTCATATTTATGGGGCGAAAGTATGGAAGAAGAAAAACGCAATTTTGCAAAACAAATGTTTGAAAAGTGAGTGCCGAGTAAACTGACTTTATTTCTTCTCAGCCAATCTGTTCGGTACAAAGAGTATATATGTCGAAAAAAAAGCGTGTAAAATCTCTGTCTTCACGACTCGACAGCTAAAAAAAAAAATCGTAAAAAGTTAAACCTTTCACTTGAAGGGATTGTTTACGTGTTGTTATTCACTTTTGACATAGACAGTTCAATGAAATACATGTCAGCCTTGCGTACGTCAGGTAAAGTTATGCACTTTCTGGTAATTACAAAATTGCAAAGTTTATCATAACAAAGATCTGGTATTGAGAGCATTTAAAAACATTCCTCGTTTTGACCAAAAAAGTAACCTTATATTTGTCTCGACTTTGGACAAATATAAATGTTGATTATTGTGCATTAGCTCTGGCGACACTCGTAAATAAATCAACCGGGTCGATGTAGCACGTGCAGACTTGGGCTTAATTGGCTTGAACATTTACCTGTATAGTGTACATAACAAGTCAAGTATCTTCACTGGCAGGTAGGGGAATGTGCATGATGATTATGTTCTGTACACTTATTGTTCCATATCTATCGAAATTAAGTCTATTTAGGGTAACAAAATCTATTTATATGCCTTCTGATTTCGGTTACACGCTGATACAGTTTGTTTTCAAGGATACGCGTGCTGGTTTTAATAAGCCGCAGTGGCTCAGTGGTTAGCGTCCTGGACTCGCTACCAAAAGTGTTGCGGGTTCTACCATCGGACTAGTCCGGGTTGGCTACCGTGGTGTGTCCTTGGGCAAGGCACTTTACTCCAATTGTCTCAGGACTAAATAACCTACCTGTGTTCCTGTGCCGTTAAACACCAAACCAAATTTTTATTTGTATTTCCGATTGCGCACAGAGCAACCACGCACGTACTTACATTTACATTAGTCCTAAGTCGCGACCAAAATACGCTATATTTGTCCTTTCTTCTTAACATTAGAAATTTGTCACATTTCACTTCACAGTTGTGTAATTAACAAAAAGATCAAAATATTTTATGATGTATGGACGAGGTAGGTCATTTTCTATCTATTTCATTCGTCAAAATTCAATAAAAATACGCAAACAGTGCCTTGAATTCATACGATCACTGATATCTCTCTATCTCTCTCTCTCTCTTTCTCTCTCTCTCTCTCTCTCTATATATATATATAACTTTGCTTTGTTATCAAAGTTCAGAATGTAATAATAAAAAGGTCAGGTCCAGAAGGATAAAATTTAAAAGAGAAAATATTTTCAGTCTCTGGGTGTTATTACTACTTACATGACGAATTCATGGAGAAAGGACATGTACTTGGATAACAAGTGAAATTGAACAATAGAGTATCGTTTTCATTATCTGTGGCTGACACCGTGTAGACGACAATTCCAGTGTTCTGAGCTGTCGTCAAGGAGACAATGGGCTCATTATCTGAAATAATGAAACAAAGGAAAAATACTGGCCAAATTAACGTTTAAGTATTGGAAAGGTAAAAGATATGTGAAGTTTATTTTACATATTTCAGCAAAGATGAGGTCACATTTAAACATGGTAGTGACACAGTAAGAACAAAAAACAAAACAAAACAAAACAACAACAAAAAAAAAAAACGTTTCATACAAGTACGTTGTTATAATTTTTCTAGCAGTTTGTTTTCATCAAGGGGACAAAAGTCATGACTTTGTCATAATTATCTCTGATTTGTACAAAGATATAAATATTATGACAGTTCTTTTAAAGATTCCAGTATTAAATTACTTTACTCCTGTAATATGATACTCGAGTATAAAAGTTTAGTTATGCCTTGAATTGCATTACCACGAGTTTAAACATGTTTGTAATGTTCGCAGATATTACACAATGAACAGTTATGTTATTGGTTTTCTAGTTCTAAAAAAAAAAAAAGTAGGGTTGAACTAAGATCCCGTCCATGTTTTTGTACATAAGACCAAATAATTCTACGAAAGTCGTGGTCCGTTTCGGAATTTTTCTGATATAATGCTTAAAAGCATAAAGAGATTACAGTATGAAAATTGAAAATTAGTTTATTCCTACCCAGGTAATTATATCTTATTTAATATTTAAATTCATCGAAACAGCCCTTTATATATTAGATTTTCAGCAAACCTTGACTGTTGCCCTGGAGAGAGAGAGAGAGAGGGGGGGGGACGGGGTCAACAAAACTAAAGTCGGCTAGTAATACTAAAATGAAATACTTTTACACTGAATAATGTAGAACTAAATGATGAGAAATATATTATGCGCGAGATGAATAATATCGAGATAAATACCTAAAACTACATACGTGTTTTGTTCTTAGTCAATGGAAAGAACGTGTTTGATTATGGGATAGGTATATGTATTCATAAGCCATATCAAACGTGTTCTTTCCACCGACTCGGAACACAACGCGAATGCAGTTTTATATTTATTACATAACCCCTCTAGTACCCTTTTGAAATATTTTTAGTTTTACCGTATGAATGAAATTCAAAAAGAATTGTGCTTTATAAAAGTTGGATTCACCGCGTCTAAAAACATCAGCGCGCGGACGTCAAAGAAGCCACAAAAGTAGTTCCAATCTGGGTGTGTGCTGCGGAAATACGGACTGAATAGCCAGATCAAGTATGTAAGATCAAGTGGGTATGTGATAAAGGCTAAATCAAACCTAAATTCGTGAATGACGGCGGGATATTTTCTATAATGTTCACGGTCATTAATCCGGTGTCTGCGTCGATTACGTCATTACACGAAATGTTGAGGGGATACACTTTTGTTATGTTGTACTCCAAGCCGGGATTATCCTTGACGTAAATCCCCCAGTCATTTGTACTTGGAATCTGCTTTACTAGGAACGGGACGTCTGTTGTTGTCAGGTTGCATATAATTAACGTTGACGTATCAGTCACATTGATGGTATGCAGCAAAGTTTCAGTGTATGTTGTCTCGATGATTGACGTTGACGCCGGTAAATTGTGAATGACTGGAGCCTGTAAACATAACAACGTGTCAGATAGCGGGCATCTAGAAGAAATTACCCATGTTAATATGAAGAATCAGGATTATATATAGTGAAACCTGTCCTAGCGGATATTCAAAAATAGAGGACACTTGCAAACAAGGGTCAGCTATTTACACTCCTCAATATTTTCCTACACATTCACATTAAAGAATTGATCGATAAATGAGGACACTTGCAAATTAAGAAAGCGGATAAAAATTCGGCCCCAAACATAACAAGAGTCCTTCAAAGGGAATGACGCTCTACTGAGCGAAAAGAATTTCCAGGAATTCGAGATAAGACTATTTTTTCCTTTTAACTGTCAGGTGTTGAAACCATCTATGATATTCTTCAGCGATAACAAAATTGTCAAATTAGCGGCTGTGGTACACATATTGGATGTCAGCTAGGCACCATTTTCATTTAGGACAAAGTAGGTATTATTAGAAGTCTTTTGGTGAAAACCCCATGTCGTAATAATCATCCATTAAGAGTAGTGACAAGAAGATTTTTAAGATACTCGTCGTGGCAGCCATATGTAAGACTGCCACCATTTTCATTTAGGACATGTTGAAAACCCCCTGTCATAATGATCATCCATTCAGGGGGAGTAGTGACAACAAGCTTTTTAAGACAGTCGCCGTGGCAGCCATATGTACGACTGACACCATTTTCATTTAGGACCACCTAGGTATCACAAGAAGTCTGTTGGTGAAAACCCCAAGTTGATATAGCCATCCGTTTGGAGAGGAATAAAGATAACAATATTTTAAAGATATGACTTTCATTCAAGAGAAAGAGCAATAACAAGATTTAAGTTCAGGTAGAGTTATGATAACAAAATTTTCAAGATGTCTGCTGTGGCGGTCGTGTTGGACGTCAAATTGGCACCGTTTTCATTTATGACCAAGTATTCATCATAAGAAGTTTTTTTAAAGTGAAAATCCGATGTTGATATGACAATATATTCAGAAGGAGTAGCGATGACACGATTTTCAAGATGGCCGCTGTGGCGGCCATATTAGATGTCCGAGCAACAATATTTTCATTTAGGGCCACATGAACCGTTGGACGAATGTCTGTGTAAAGTTTCGAGGCAATCCTTCAAGTAGTTTAGGAGGAGTAACGATAACAAACGTGTGCTAACGGACGGACGGACGACGACGGACAACAGACCATCTAATAAGTTCTTCTGGTCTGTGACCAGTAGAGCTAAAAATTCATCTTTATCTGACCTATAAACAACCGTATCTGTATCAATAGCTGATCTTATCTTATTAAGGAAAGACGAGGTGTAAGAGAGTTTATTGTGCTTATTTTTATTTAATCTCATGCTTATTTTCATACATTTAAAACTTTTCTTGTTTACATACAATCCTGTAACATATTCACGGTAAAAGTAAAATTCCAAGAAATGGCAATGTCGTTGTAAAAAACACAACAACTTATTAAGGGAAACATGCTTGCTTGTTACCGGGTAATTACTTACGGATTCGAAGGGTGAATATTCTATTATAAAGATCAAATTTTACTATTGAACACGTTTGTTCCCATACATTTTGCGTTGGAAACCGAATACTCCGTTATAAGTAATGGCTTTTTAACCAGAGTTGTGTGTGTATATATATATATATATATATATATATATATATATATATATATATATATATATATATATATATATATTAATAATAATAATAATAGTATTAATTTGTTTATTTGTAATACAGGCCACTGGCCCATGATACATATCCATACATTATGAGGTACCAAAAAGGTGTTTTAGTGTGTAACAGAAGAACATCGTTTCTATTAGAAGTGTTATACATGCAATTAATCATTATTGTATTTTTATAATTAGGTGAAATACAAATATATATTACACAGTAATCACAATATATATATATATATATATATATATATATATATATATATATATATATATATATATATATATATATATTAAAGAGAACCGTAATGCATGCATGGAGCAAACAGAAGTTTCGTGATATTAATCTAGAGTCTATGTAACAGGAGTTGATAATAAAAAGGTTTAAGGCTTTTATAGTAAACATGGCTAAATTAGTCATCCAAATTTTTGTAGTATCATTTTGTATAAAAGTCCTCAATTTATCTAAAGTTGGATTTTTATATACAAAGGTGGGTAAATATTTTCTTCGTAATTCTCCATATTGCAGACAGGCAGTAATAAAATGAAATTCATTTTCGATATTAACATTACAAATTTGACATAATCTTTTTTCATAACAAATATTTTAATATCTTCATGTATTACTTCTGATATGCAAGTTACCTGCTCTAAGCATAGTAATTGTGTAAAAAAATCTCTCTCTACTAACAATTCTAGATATCTTTGACAAATTAATTTTATTCTCAATGACCTATAGAAATGCAGTCTTTCCATTGATTTAATCTCATCCTGAAGTTTTTGCCTAAAATATCTTCACGTCTCTAACTAAACATTCTAAGAAATGTATTTTCATCATTTACGCCCTGACTACATCAAACATTACCAAATCTATACGTAAATAGAAGCTTTTTAACATTGTTAGCTCAGCAATCACAATTTTTTCCCTATCTTAGTTGCAAATTGTAACATTGTTCAGAATATCTGTCTTCTGTCATTTTTAGAATTCTAAGCCAACATTTCATAATACGTTTATATCTTATCTTCTGGATACTAATTCTTCCTAATTCATTATATACGAATACATTTGGAGTAGACTTTGATATAACAAGAATATATTTAAAAAATGACAAATGAATTTCTATTCAATATCTTTGGGATCATAAAACCCCAAAACATCAGCCCCATAGTTAAGAATCGGAGCTATCTTCTAGTATAATGACAAAATACAAACATGCAATTCTTCTCTTTTAGTTTTGATTAAAGATAAAGTAAACAGGCTCTCAGCAGTTCGAAAATGTAATCAATTAACGTTCTATTATAAGTTGTCTTCGAATAGACAAAAGTAAGTGACGCTTCTGTTTAGAGAGAACTAAGTGGATGCTTATACATTCTGATGCTTAGAAAAGTTTCGTTGGGAAGGGGGTATCTTCGAATTATGTAACAAAGTATTCAATACAACAAACACGCATGTTCTGTTTATTCGTACAGTTTTTGATAGTTGTTTATTGTCATTTAATTCCGGGATGAACTTGGCAACAAAATAAGAAATGTACTGAGACGTGTTATTTAGATTATACCCTATATGCGAAAGGATTTAATGTTTCATGACTCCTTGTTTTAATTGAAACCTGGTATCCAGTCAGTCAGTTTCAGTATTTATTTGTCGATTTTGACTTTAGACTCTGCAATTTACCTGGAAATGAGTGAAAAAATTAGTCATATATGCTATATAGCTCATCTCATAGATGTCATTTGATAGTATTTGCTTTATATCAAGTTTAATTAAGAACTGATATATATATATATATATATATATATATATATATATATATTAATCCAAGTATTTAATTTATCATTTTGACAGTTGATTTATTACAGATTTAAGATTAAGTACGTATTTTGGTTTTGATTTATTACTCACCAGATTCTTCACCGTAATTGTGAAAGTCCCTGTCGATGTCTGGGAATAATGGTCTGACACTTCAAAAACAAGCCTATTAACACCTATCGCACCAGGGAGGGTGGAGACAACTTTAATTTCATCTATGTAGAAAAAAAATGGAAAACAGTTATAAAACCTATGAGAAGCAGGACAACAAGATAAATGTTCTAATAGATAGGAATGACCGCAGACAGAGCAAATAAATTGTCATGGGATAGTCATGCAAATAAGAACTAAATTGGATAAGATGAGATGATAAATTTACTACTTGTTTTCTCAACAGAAAAGATTTTTCTGTATTCAAGCCATGTATCCACGTATCTACATTTGATGCAAAAGATGCAAGAAGCTACCTTAAAAAGCAGGCACAGTTAGTATTCAAATGTATTCGAAGATTTTCTTTATGAAATTAGCCACAAAATGTTTGGATTGTTACCTAAACAGTTCAACAGGTTTCAGAGCCTCAACTTGCAACGAATATAAAACAGATATTATAGTGCCATAAGGAAAATTCTCAGTTAAATTATACTATGCATCAAATTTTTAGTTACATTTTTGTGAATTATTAAATATTATTTGGTCATATCGGTTTAAATTAGGACCTTCAATTTTTTATTTCATACAAATTTTAGGGATATAAATTAAGTTAGGTCTTTGAATCGGTCTGCTTTGTAAATTGCTTTTGTATATCCTGCGTTTTATGCCTATAAAGCCTCAAATATATCAAGCAGTAATGTTTCGAAATTCACTGATTGGTGTACAACATGATATGACCCTTCTCATTTTAGGCATTGAGAAGTAATTTGTTCGTAATAAAGAGATGAGAAAATGGATTGATTACATCTATAACTCTATCTAAGCGATGCAGAGTTTTGTAAATTCAAAACATACTTGTACTTATGTCCAAGGTGAAATAGGATGTACTATTCGTCAACGTAATAGTCAAATTATCCTCTGCGTTGTCATCTGTAAAGTTGAGGGTGTACAGAATGGTACCCACCACTTCCGTCTCATTGATGGTCACACCAGCCGGAAGATTTATGAAGTATGGAATTGTTTCTATGAATATGAAAAGAATGTCAACAAAACAGAATAGGCAAGTTTATACATACATACATACATACATGTCGACAGACAGACCTGCATGTATGATTGAAACATATTTAATAAATTTTAGAGGCAGAACAAAATTACATTCTTTAGTTTTTATACATTAAACCTTGTCTAAGTCATTAACCTTGATGGTGTAGTGATTTGTTAACATGAAAATGTACCTTGCGTGAAGCATAGCTTGCATGATCCATAAATGTCAGTTTTACATAAGTAAAAGCAGTATCCATATTACCTGTTATAGTAACACTCAAGATGGCGGGTCCTACAAGCGAATGTCCGTCATAGACATAGACATTAACAGCATAAGATGGAACCGGATATCCGTCAAGGTTCTTAGATAGGGAGATCACGCCAGCTATATTGAAAGGAAAAGTGGGATTAGACATTTAGTTGAATTTGCAGTTGAATTATACTTTCTCTAAATTTTGCGAGAATGATATTGGCAAGACATAAGTTTACAATGAGACCAATTCTCTGCATCAGATAGATAAATGATTCTTTTTAGCCTGCGAGAGTGCTTAAGAATGTGCATAAGAATACAGAAAACGTTTATATTCCTACTACTGAAAACCAAATAGGACTTTCTGTCTTTAATATTAGCTTGCTTAAATTAACACACGTTTAGCCTGCATTTGGAGCTGTAACAGATATAGCCGAAAGGCAGAAGAAAGGAGCCAGTCGTACTTTAAAACTGTCTATTGGAATTGATAATGCAACAACATATATTCTTTTTGTTTGGTCATTAAGCGTTTCAGCTTCTCTTGTAGTGTTAGATATTGCAGGGGAATCAGTATGACATAGTTTCCTCTTTACTTATCCGTGTGAATGCACAAATACATTTTGACAATATATACCCATCTCGTTATAGTAGATTTGCTAAAGTATTTAATAAGAAAGAAAAAAAGAATTTTCTTACTCAGTGTATTTGGTGGAAAGAAAGAATTGATTATATCGTCAGTGCAGTTAGTCTTATCACAAATTCGGCAGACAACTGCTATAATCTTGCTCTCGTTCGTATTGCGATTTAATTAAAAAAAAAAACACAAAAAAACCTTAAGTGGTCAAATGTTTTGAAGGAAATTGTATCAAAATCTTTCAGTATTCATTTTGGTGTGAAATTCACACGGTTTTTACAAAGATAGTCAACAAAATGTAAAGTTTTAAAAGACAGTTACTTCCTTGAAGATCTATAAGGTCTATCACCCTTTATTCTGCCTATCTGAACATTTAAGGATACAACTTACATGATGAAGAAATGCAGAAAGGGCAGTCACTTGGATCACAAGTAAAATTAAACGACAAAGTCTCATTCTCATTATCAGTGGCTGACACTGTGTAGACAACGTAACCCGTGTTCAGTGCCGTTGTCAAGGAGGCGTTGGTGTTGGAACCTGGTATCATAATAAAGAGAACTTGTTAAATGTTGTTATATACTTATTACAGTGTTTTTGGTTGTTTTACATAATTCGTACTTTCTTAGAATGTTTTGTAAACATAAAAATGAAAAGAAAAGGTAATGGAATATTCCTCGAAACCAGGTTGAAGTGTTTTGCGAAATGTTGTCATAAGAGGGATACATTTCTTATTTGATATTTATTATACCCGGCATTTACCGTACAGTATAGGAGAAATACAAGAAGATACAGTTTCTGCAAAGAATAATACAGGTCATATTCAATGATTTAACCTGTATTACATATTAATTTGGGTCTGCTTTGGTTCTAAAGAACTTATGTATTTGTTATTACGAAATACGTCAAATAAAACGGCATTTCATCATTAATAGCTATATCATTTTCTATAACCTGTCTGAAACTTAATGACGATCAAAATAAGAAAACTAGTAGATGTCAAATCTCCAATACCGTTCCTTTACGGAAAAGTGCAATCGTATGACAACATTACTCAAGTAGACTACACGAGGAATTTCCACCTGAAGACATTAGCGAGAAATTATTGGAAAATAAAATATTTGGAAAATTTTAATCATCCTGATAATTAGGTGTTGTTTATTTCTCCCAGCTACCAGTTGTTGCTGTCATTTAATAGTATTTTTCATCAAAGTTGATCGTGATTCAGCGGATATCTCTAGCAAAACCGTCTTTTCTTTTATGAAGAAAAGGTCATCACACAAATGTAAAAGATTAGAAAGGATCTATTTGATATGATCATTTTGGTTGATTACAACATACAAAGTAATGCAGAAGAGAGCAAACTGATAGATATATGTTTCAATACAACCTAAATTTGTGAATGCCGGCGCAATATTTTCCGTTATGTTCACGGTCAAAACTTCAGAATCAGCGTCGATCCAGTCATCACACGAGATGTTGAGTGGATATACATTCCTTTTGCTATACTCCAAACCAGGATTGCTCTGGACGTAAATTCCCCAGTCTGTAGTACTTGGAATCTGTTTAACTAGGAACGGAACGGCTGTTGTGGTCAGAGAGCATGTAATGTTCGTTGACGTATCCGTAACGTTGATGGTATGCAATACAATTTCAGCGTAGGTCGTCTCAATGATTGCTGTTGACGCTGGTAAATTTTGAATGACAGGAGCCTGTGAATATGAGACTTTGTCTTAGTACGACACCGTTAAGCTTAACAATTTACCGTCATTAGATGTATTATTGTTAGAACGGTTGTATAGCCTATAAATGAAGCTTATCATTATCGGACATAACTGTAATCAACAGCGGTCAAAACACAAATGACCAGAAATGTTTACATCAAATTTTCTCATTGGACTACATCATGAAAGAATGGAAAAAATAGGAAAATTTCAAAAAGTTTCGAAAAGCGGTTTTTCATCTAAGACTGTTTGGTTGATACAATCGTATAATATTCATGTTCTGATATGTTAAGTTTTCACAAGTCCCGTTGTTTAACGTAATTCAGGTTTTTAAAGGATGACCGAGGAAAGACAGAGTTAGTTACTGAGCTACAGTTCATATTTTCGATATAAAATATGAGACGGTCAAGTTTCATTGCGTAAGATTCAGCTGTAATCCGAATATCTTAAAGACAACAATATTCATTCTACAGCTTTAAAAATGGAATGATTACAGATACAAGATATACAAATCTATCTGTTTAAAAAATGTTACTCACCGCATTGGTTACCGTAATTATGAGCGTCTGTGTCGACGTCTGGGAGTGATCGTCTGACACTTCGAACACAAGTACATTGTTACCTATTGCTGCTGGTAGGGAAGAGGCGACTTTAATTTCACCTACAAAAGTGAACGAATCATGCAAAAACTTATGTCTGAAAAAAACTAATACAATTTGCAGGAGAATGCAATACACACAAAACCAAATTGAAAGAAAAATACCTTGCGACATTTAATGAGAAATAAAAATTTAAAAAAACCCTCAGAAATTTGATGTCTTCAAACAAGACATATTTCTCACTAATTTTTGTACAATAATTTGACATCATTTCCATTTTATTACGATCTGAAAAAATGCTACTCCCACAATGATAAAAATATCTCGTCAGTCTTTGAAAGATTACAAACTGGGCTTCACTTATAAACAACGCTTTCTACGTTGACAAAAGCAAGATAAGATTTAGACGTGATTAGTTACGAAATATTAGAATGATAATTTGAAGAAAAAATGATTATGCTTAGTACGTGACCCAAGTAACGACATTAATAGTGCCAGGGCCTTGGAATTTTGTGTACATGATTCAATATGAAGGTGTCGGTATTGGAGAAATTAAGACGATGTTTCAAATTGTACAATGATGTCATCCCTGAGACCCAAAGACTAGAAGATTGAAAACTTACGTGTATTTGAGTCGAAGGAAAAATAAGGCGAACTGATCGTAATTGTGACATTCAAAACATCTTCTGGATTATCATCAGTAAAGTTAAGAATGTACAGGATGTTGCCAACTGCCTCAGTCTCGTTAATTGTCCTATTAGACGGTAGATTGATGAAGTACGGTATTGTTTCTGAGAATATGACCAGAGAATAATCGTTAATAGATAGACAGTCACATACATACAGAAGACGTACATATGACAAAAAGACTCACTATATTATTATGATGCAAAATTGTATGAACTTTCTATGGAAACGTACGATATAAACTTTTCGGGTGAAACAATGTTGCACTTTCACGTTTTAAAACATTTTAAATTAACTATCACGTTCTGAAGAATTTAGTAATGGAAACTTGTATGAACTTTCTTTTGAAATGTACGATGTACACTGTTCGGATGAAAACAATGTTGCACATTAGCGTTTTTAAACATTTTAAATGAACTATTACGTTCTTTAGAATTAAGCTACCAGTGTCCGATAACGGTTAGTCTTTCCCAATTTCTTCCCATGCATGGCAAAGGTATTTCTTTTACCTGTGATGGTAACATTTAAGACTGTGGGTCCAACAAGCGAGTGTCCGTCATAAACATAGACATTAACAGCATAGAATGGAACTGTGTGCCCGTCTAGATTCTGATTTAGAGTGATCTCGCCAGCTACAATAACAAGAAAAGCAGAATTAGATTTGGGGAGGAATTTCGAGAGGGAATGTTACTTTCTCAACATTAATTATTAAATGATGGTAATAGCAGAAATATTCGTTTATAATAATTGCATAAGACGATTTAATCTGTCTTGTGTATGATAGCTGGAACCTCATAAAGACAAGGCTCGTGTACTAAATGTGGGAATGTGCACCAAGAGGCTGTTATTTCAGACAAAATGTGGGAATGTGCCAGAAGACACTGATATTCCAGAGTAAATGTGGGAATGTGCCAGAAGACACTGATATTCCAGAGTAAATGTGGGAATGTGCCAGAAGACACTGTTATTCCAGACCAAATGTGGGAATGTGTCAGAAGACACTGTTATTCCAGACCAAATGTGGGAATGTGCCAGAAGACACTGTTATTCCAGACCAAATGTGGGAATGTGCCAGAAGACACTGTTATTCCAGACCAAATGTGGGAATGAGCCAGAAGACACTGTTATTCCAGACCAAATGTGGAAATGTGCCTGAAGACATTGTTATTCCAGACCAAATGTGGAAATGTGCCTGAAGACATTGTTATTCTAGATTAAATGTGGGAATGAGCCAGAAGACACTGATATTCCAGAGTAAATGTGGTAATGTGCCAGAAGACACTGTTATTCCAGACTAAATGTGGTAATGTGCCAGAAGACACTGTTATTCCAGATCAAATGTGGGAATATACCAGAAGACACTGTTATTCCAGACTAAATGTGGGAATGTGCCAGAAGACACTGTTATTCCAGACTAAATGTGGTAATGTGCCAGAAGACACTGTTATTCCAGACTAAATGTGGGAATATACCAGAAGACACTGTTATTCCAGACTAAATGTGGGAATGTGCCAGAAGACACTGATATTCCAGACTAAATGTGGGAATGTGCCAGAAGACACTGATATTCCAGACTAAATGTGGGAATGTGCCAGAAGACACTGTTATTCCAGATCAAATGTGGGAATATACCAGAAGACACTGTTATTCCAGACTAAATGTGGGAATGTGCCAGAAGACACTGTTATTCCAGACTAAATGTGGTAATGTGCCAGAAGACACTGTTATTCCAGATCAAATGTGGGAATATACCAGAAGACACTGTTATTCCAGACTAAATGTGGGAATGTGCCAGAAGACACTGATATTCCAGACTAAATGTGGGAATGTGCCAGAAGACACTGATATTCCAGACTAAATGTGGTAATGTGCCAGAAGACACTGTTATTCCAGACTAAATGTGGGAATGTGCCAGAAGACACTGTTATTCCAGACCAAATGTGGGAATGTGCCAGAAGACACTGTTATTCCAGACTAAATGTGGGAATGTGCCAGAAGACACTGTTATTCCAGACTAAATGTGGTAATATGTCAAAAGACACTGTTATTCCAGACTATGAGAACTTTAAAATCATAAACTTTAAGTATGCTTTTGGCGATGTATAAGGTATAGTAGTAAACATAAAATCTTCATGTTAAAGTCATGCAAACCTAGAAGTTATATCTTTATCATATTATGGTATGGATAACACAAAAACTGTTTGAAACTAATACAACATATGTGTGCAATTGTTATCATTTTTGTTCGGTCCAGATATTGCAACAAAAGTAAGTACTTCCTATTAGCTTCTTTTTTATTCCCAAGATATATCATTTAGATTTACAAATGTTGAGGTCTCGTGATATTCAGTTTGGTAATACATTTACAAAGACATATACATTAGTTTTCTTGTAAAATATATTTAGCGAACTTAAACTGCCGACTAATAAACGAACTTGACGGTGAATCTAATAGGCAATTCTATTTTGTCTTGACAGCAGTGAATTAAAATAAAAACACACAGAATCTTTAAATTGACGACAGGACTACATGATAGAAAAGTGCTGTAAAAGTCTTCTTTTTCAAAAATAATTGTACATAATCCTTTATATATAGTTGACGGTCGACTCCCAAATCGTTTTGTTTCATTTTATTAAATGTCATAACGTTATGATGGAAACGAATTTACCGTCTTGAAATGTAACAGAGGAATTATTCGATCGTGTCTAGAATCTCTCCTTTATTCAATGTATATACTCTAAGAAATAATTTATACCACTTACATGATGTCGACATTGTGAAAGGGCAGGTGCTTGAACCACAGGTGAAATTAAACGACAGAGTATCGTTCTCATAATCGGTGGCTGATACCGTGTAGACAATGTATCCCATGTCCTGAGCCGTCGTCAAGGAGGCGATGGTTGTGGAGGCTAAACTCGTGAAAAACGTGCGAAAGCGAATGGCAAAAGTTAAATGTTTAGGACATGGAAGGTAGGGAATATTTCATGCAAAAGTTAAATGTTTAGGACATGGAAGGTAGGGAATATTTCATGCAAAAGTTAAATGTTTAGGACATGGAAGGTAGGGAATATTTCATGCAAAAGTTAAATGTTTAGGACATGGAAGGTAGGGAATATTTCATGCAAAAGTTAAATGTTTAGGACATGGAAGGTAGGGAATATTTCATGCAAAAGTTAAATGTTTAGGACATGGAAGGTAGGGAATATTTCATGCAAAAGTTAAATGTTTAGGACATGGAAGGTAGGGAATATTTCATGCAAAAGTTAAATGTTTAGGACATGGAAGGTAGGGAATATTTCATGCAAAAGTTAAATGTTTAGGACATGGAAGGTAGGGAATATTTCATGCAAAAGTTAAATGTTTAGGACATGGAAGGTAGGGAATATTTCATGCAAAAGTTAAATGTTTAGGACATGGAAGGTAGGGAATATTTCATGCAAAAGTTAAATGTTTAGGACATGAAAGGTAGGGAATATTTCATGCAAAAGTTAAATGTTTAGGACATGGAAGGTAGGGAATATTTCATGCAAAAGTTAAATGTTTAGGACATGGAAGGTAGGGAATATTTCATGCAAAAGTTAAATGTTTAGGACATGGAAGGTAGGGAATATTTCATGCAAAAGTTAAATGTTTAGGACATGAAAGGTAGGGAATATTTCATGCAAAAGTTAAATGTTTAGGACATGGAAGGTAGGGAATATTTCATGCAAAAGTTAAATGTTTAGGACATGGAAGGTAGGGAATATTTCATGCAAAAGTTAAATGTTTAGGACATGGAAGGTAGGGAATATTTCATGCAAAAGTTAAATGTTTAGGACATGGAAGGTAGGGAATATTTCATGCAAAAGTTAAATGTTTAGGACATGGAAGGTAGGGAATATTTCATGCAAAAGTTAAATGTTTAGGACATGGAAGGTAGGGAATATTTCATGCAAAAGTTAAATGTTTAGGACATGGAAGGTAGGGAATATTTCATGCAAAAGTTAAATGTTTAGGACATGGAAGGTAGGGAATATTTCATGCAAAAGTTAAATGTTTAGGACATGGAAGGTAGGGAATATTTCATGCAAAAGTTAAATGTTTAGGACATGGAAGGTAGGGAATATTTCATGCAAAAGTTAAATGTTTAGGACATGGAAGGTAGGGAATATTTCATGCAAAAGTTAAATGTTTAGGACATGGAAGGTAGGGAATATTTCATGCAAAAGTTAAATGTTTAGGACATGGAAGGTAGGGAATATTTCATGCAAAAGTTAAATGTTTAGGACATGGAAGGTAGGGAATATTTCATGCAAAAGTTAAATGTTTAGGACATGGAAGGTAGGGAATATTTCATGCAAAAGTTAAATGTTTAGGACATGGAAGGTAGGGAATATTTCATGCAAAAGTTAAATGTTTAGGACATGGAAGGTAGGGAATATTTCATGCAAAAGTTAAATGTTTAGGACATGGAAGGTAGGGAATATTTCATGCAAAAGTTAAATGTTTAGGACATGGAAGGTAGGGAATATTTCATGCAAAAGTTAAATGTTTAGGACATGGAAGGTAGGGAATATTTCATGCAAAAGTTAAATGTTTAGGACATGGAAGGTAGGGAATATTTCATGCAAAAGTTAAATGTTTAGGACATGGAAGGTAGGGAATATTTCATGCAAAAGTTAAATGTTTAGGACATGGAAGGTAGGGAATATTTCATGCAAAAGTTAAATGTTTAGGACATGAAAGGTAGGGAATATTTCATGCAAAAGTTAAATGTTTAGGACATGGAAGGTAGGGAATATTTCATGCAAAAGTTAAATGTTTAGGACATGGAAGGTAGGGAATATTTCATGCAAAAGTTAAATGTTTAGGACATGGAAGGTAGGGAATATTTCATGCAAAAGTTAAATGTTTAGGACATGGAAGGTAGGGAATATTTCATGCAAAAGTTAAATGTTTAGGACATGGAAGGTAGGGAATATTTAATGCAAAAGTTAAATGTTTAGGACATGGAAGGTAGGGAATATTTCATGCAAAAGTTAAATGTTTAGGACATGGAAGGTAGGGAATATTTCATGCAAAAGTTAAATGTTTAGGACATGGAAGGTAGGGAATATTTCATGCAAAAGTTAAATGTTTAGGACATGGAAGGTAGGGAATATTTCATGCAAAAGTTAAATGTTTAGGACATGGAAGGTAGGGAATATTTCATGCAAAAGTTAAATGTTTAGGACATGGAAGGTAGGGAATATTTCATGCAAAAGTTAAATGTTTAGGACATGGAAGGTAGGGAATATTTCATGCAAAAGTTAAATGTTTAGGACATGGAAGGTAGGGAATATTTCATGCAAAAGTTAAATGTTTAGGACATGGAAGGTAGGGAATATTTCATGCAAAAGTTAAATGTTTAGGACATGGAAGGTAGGGAATATTTCATGCAAAAGTTAAATGTTTAGGACATGGAAGGTAGGGAATATTTCATGCAAAAGTTAAATGTTTAGGACATGAAAGGTAGGGAATATTTCATGCAAAAGTTAAATGTTTAGGACATGGAAGGTAGGGAATATTTCATGCAAAAGTTAAATGTTTAGGACATGGAAGGTAGGGAATATTTCATGCAAAAGTTAAATGTTTAGGACATGGAAGGTAGGGAATATTTCATGCAAAAGTTAAATGTTTAGGACATGGAAGGTAGGGAATATTTCATGCAAAAGTTAAATGTTTAGGACATGGAAGGTAGGGAATATTTCATGCAAAAGTTAAATGTTTAGGACATGGAAGGTAGGGAATATTTCATGCAAAAGTTAAATGTTTAGGACATGGAAGGTAGGGAATATTTCATGCAAAAGTTAAATGTTTAGGACATGGAAGGTAGGGAATATTTCATGCAAAAGTTAAATGTTTAGGACATGGAAGGTAGGGAATATTTCATGCAAAAGTTAAATGTTTAGGACATGGAAGGTAGGGAATATTTCATGCAAAAGTTAAATGTTTAGGACATGGAAGGTAGGGAATATTTCATGCAAAAGTTTTAAAAAGGCTATTACAATCATGACAACTGAAAAAAGAAAGTCGACGGCACGCCATCTCAATATACCCGCTTTTTGGAAACTGGTGTCTCTTTCTGGTTGAATGCAATATGAAGTAGTGCCACTTTCGTAGCTCGACATCCCAAATCCTAAATCCACCACCAGCCCACTCTGCGCCACCTCCACCCATATATACAGCTACTAAGGGGATAATATGTGCCTTCCTGCTATGAATCCAAATACAAACTTTGGTTAAACAACATAGAAATTCTTACTCTTCATACTGTCTGTAAGCACTGTAGCGAATTCTTTAAGTCTTCCACATCCAATACTTTTAACTCTTTGTATGTTTTCAAAATTAAAATTCATTCCATGCTGAAATACTTTCAAAAGCCTTTGATTTTACATTTGTTATGGCATGCTTTGGTGATGTCCAATTTTTCAACCCCTTTTGTTCCGTACCCCAGAGTCTCTGGGGCCAAAGAAGGCCTTTTGTCTTGAGTTGTTTAAGAACTGTACCAAACAAATGGAAAACAAAACACATAATCAAGGAGAAAGGGCATCGATTTTTTTATATTTTCCTTATTTGGAAGCTAGGAGGCGTTGATGAGGTGGGATGGGAGAGGAGATAGACCGTGGTTGCACTGAAATTTGGAACATTTGCTGCCAAGCGACATGCAATTGGGGAGTCACTGAGTTTGAAAGCCGTACCTTGAACATAAAAGTTGTATTTTTTCAGTTTCAACGATCTGAAAAGCCTTAAATTGAATTCCCACAATAAAATGGATTAGCGCCATCTTATTTCTTCACCTTTTGGACCTTCCCCAGAGGTCAGTGAGAGGATTATATCCATTCGATTCATCAATACTCTCAAAGACCTTTGATTTGACACGGATGATGACATGTCTTAGTGATGTCATATTGTTATACCTTACTGACCCATTCGATCTCACACTCCAGTCTCATTGCCCATTTTAGCCAACCGTGAGCCACATGCACATGCGTGATATATTTTGATTGATCTAATAACTACTAAAATAAAACTGTAAACCATAATAAAGTGAGAAGAAAAAACAACTGATGTGCTTTTTATGAACGTTAACACTGCCCTTTGACCTTAATACATTTTTACACCTTATAGGGAAGTCACCTGACACGGTTGTCCACTATATCATAAACGGTAAAAAAGGGTTTTGTCTTAACAAGAAACGTGACAGAAGGACGTACACATGTATTTACTTACATATAGAAGGACACCAAGAGGAAACCAGTACATCCTCATTTTTCAAATTGTGGCTATATTAAGTTTTGTCCAGGTCATATTGTTGCTCTTTATTCCATAGTTTTATTCATTTAAGTAGCTTTTAATAATAAGAAAACGTTTAATATAAATGAATTAATCTCTCTCCTTGTAAGAAAAATGTACAATTATTAATTGGAAAATAATATAAATTGCCGAAGTGTAATATAGTAGAATTTTTTGACAATTAATAAGCACGAGATCATGGAAAGGATATAAAAAAAACCTTTAGGATAAAGGTTATAACCAAACCTAGATTTGTAAATACTGGTGGAATATTTTCTGTTATGTTCACAGTAAATATCCCAGTATTTGCGTCGATTCCGTCATCACACGAGATGTTTAGGGAATATACATTCTTGTTGCTATACTCCAAACTAGGATTGTTCCGGACGTAAATTCCCCAGCCGGTTGTACTTGGAATATGCTTTACTAGGAATGGAACGCTTGTTGTGGTCAGTGAGCATGTAATTGACGTTGACGTATCTGTAACATTGATGGCATACAACAGAGTTTCGGTGTAGGTAGTCTCGACGATTGCTCTTGATGCTGGTAAATTATGTATGACTGGTGCCTGTGAATAGATTACGTCACCGATATTTAATACTGAGAGTGATGCAAAAAATGTTACTTTGATCACAGAAGGTCACTCATTTAGTACATGACTATTCACCCTTGATATCTTATATACAAGCAGCAGTGACATCTGTATGCAAACTATATGTAACATGTAATTGACATCATTATTTTGTTAAGATTCTGTTAGTTCAGTGGTCAAGTCATTCCCGACGATTGCTGCAGCATATTAACATTATTTTAAAGCTGCTCCATGGTGTGGGTTGAGTAAAATTAGTCTTCCATTCTCCTTTGAGCGTAAATTAGATTTTAAAACTCGATAGAACGAAAATTATTTTTAAAATTTAACGTAATCATGCCTCACCTACACAATATCGAAAACAAATTTGGAAATTATTGTTGTTGGTTTAACAAGATCTGAAATCAATAGAAGGGCTGATCTGAAAGTCTAATAAAATTACATGCATGTTAAATTATGAATTTCCTTCTGTGGGCTTTGCAATCAAGTTGCAGGTCGCTGTGTAAGGAAAACACATTTAGAAGCATATCCACACAGCTAATGTTTGTCAAATAATCTTCCCTACAAAAATTACAAGAGAAATATACACGACAAGGCTTTAAGGTGTAAATATGTATATGTATAAATATTGTGATTAAAGAAAGTAAAGAGTAAAAATGTTTGTAAAATATTTCATATAATTCATATTCTAATTATTATTTATTTGCTTCGAACGTTCATACTACGATGTATTCATGTATGCTATGTAGTTGTATGTATGTTGATCACAATATTTTTTCTTTCATTTTTACTGTAGACTGTCTTCAGACTTGATATGGAGTAGATCTTTTTTCCGACATTGTTACTCACCACATTGATCACTGTAATTGTGTATGTCCCTGTTGAAGTCTGGGAGTAAGGGTCAAAAACTTCAAACACAATCTCATTAACACCTATTGCACCCGATAGGGTATAGGCGACTTTGATATCTTCTATGTCAATGAAAAAGCATTGAAAATTCATTAAATATTTACGGAAACATTTTCAAATTAGCAGCAGAAAAACACCATATAAATATACTTTACGCGAATCTTAAATAACACTATTAGTAGTTAACCATCTCTGAAAGCGACAGCATAGAGAAAACTATCGTTATCATATAAGAAATGTCTCTTCCTGTTTATTTTTAAATGGTGTGCTTCTATTCAAATCAAGTACGATTTTGGCATTTTGTGACAATAAGAAGGCGTCTATGCTAAATACAAAGGTAGATACGCGTCAATTACAAAAATATAGGTACAGTAATACAACTGACAAAAAATGTTCCAAGATAGTCTGACCAACTTAGCAGCGAAGATTCAGGAAGTTTAATTAACACATTCGAAACCTGCCACATCAAGAATTATCATAATGTCAACCGATATTCGTTGTACACGTCCTTTCTCCTCTGAACAACTATATATTCACAATATTGGAGAGATTACAAAGAATAATTAATTCCCACCATGTTATCCCTATAATTCTGACTTCCATTTTATCCGTACGATTCTGACTACCATGCTATCCTTATGATTCTGACTACCATGCAATCCCTATGATTCTGATTATCATGTTATCCCCATGATTCTGACTACCATGCAATCCCTATGATTCTGACTATCATGTTATCCCCATGATTCTGACTTCCATGCAATCCTATGATTCTGACTACCATGCTATCCTTATGATTATGACTACCATGTTATCCCTTTGATTCTGACTACCATGCAATCCCTATGATTCTGACTACCATGCTATCCTTATGATTCTGACTTCCATGCTATCCTTATGATTCTGACTATCATGTTATCCCCATGATTCTGACTACCATGCTATCCTTATGATTTTGACTACCATGCTATCCTTATGATTATGACTACCATGCTATCCCTTTGATTCTGACTTCCATGCAATCCCTATGATTCTGACTACCATGCAATCCCTATGATTCTGACTACCATGGAGTCCCTATGATTCTGACTATCATGTTATCCCTATGATTCTGACTACCATGTAATCCCTATGATTCTGACTACCATGCAGTCCCTATGATTCTGACTATCATGTTATCCCTATGATTCTGACTACCATGCAATCCCTATGATTCTGACTGCCATGTTATCCCTATGATTCTGGCTATCATGTTATCTCTATGATTCTAACTTCCATGTTATCCCTATGATTCTGACTATCATGTTATCCCTATGATTATGACTTCCATGTTAATTCTATGATTCTGACTGCCATGTTATCTCTATGATTCTGACTACCAAGCTATCCTTATGATTCTGACTACCATATTATCCTTATGATTCTGACTACTATGTTATCCCTATGATTCTGACTTTCAAAGTTGAAACTTACTGGAACTTGTGTCCAAGGTGAAGTTAGATGTACTCGTGATCATTCTAATGGTTAAATTATCATCTGGGTTATCATCCAGGAAGCGGAGGTGATACAAAACGTTGCCAACTGCCTCCGTTTCATTAATTGCAAGACCAGCCGGAAGATTGATGAAGTATGGAATAGTTTCTGAAAGCATATATACAATTATATATTTTCCAGTACTGGTAGACTAGTGCATATACACTATCCACTTATTTTTGTACCTTCTTAAACAACAGAGTTAGATTAAAATGTTTTGAGGTACATGTAAAACATAAAAATGCATCCCTGTTACCTGTAATAGTTACATTCAAGACCCAAGGTCCTACAAGCGAGTGTCCGTCGTAAACATAGACATTTACAGCATAGGTTGGCACGGTGTGCCCATCTAGGTTCTGAGATAGGCTGATCACGCCCGCTACAACGAAAAAAAAAAAATTGATGGGTGCCTGATTATTATTGATATGTTGTATACACATTAATTTCGAAAATATATTTAATTGGTATAATGCATACAATTTTATGCTCACGAGGGGTTGTAATTGAAGCATTAGATTGTTTGAACAACAATAACTGGCCTGCACAAATAGTCAGGAATATACATCATGGGAAAACATTTACCAAGTGATGATTTGAAATGAACAAGAGCCCCAAGTGGTCCATAGATGGCACACCTGTCTCACATATATCTAAACGCCTAATGCAAGAGCAGTTTGCAAAAAATAAATCTGATTTAGTCGGGTTCTTTCAGTCGAAATGTCTTCAGATACTGTTGACTGGTTATGACATTTTAATCTTCAGCTCAATTTGATGAAAGATCAGCATAATTTGTACAAAATTAAGAGGTGCTTTACAATTATGTTAAGCAGTTTTTGAGAAGTCATTTAAAAGTTTTTTTTCGCTTTAATAACAACAGTCATGTTGGAGCAGATCAGCATCATTTGAACAAACTGAATAGGCGTTCAACCAAGGATGATTTTATCTAAACATTTCCGGAGAAGAAGTCGTCTAAAATTTGTCCTTTCTAGTAATGGCAGTCGTATTGGGTTGCAGATCAGCATTATTTGTATAAACTTGAAAATTCTTCGTGCCAAAATGCTCTTTGACAGATTTGGTCACATCCTGGACAGCGGTTATTGACAAATCGTTTAAAGTTTTTTCTTTCTTTCCATTTTTAGTCATAACGGCCAAATTTGACGTCAGATCGGAATCTTTTTCAAATGCTTTAAAGATATTTATGCCAAGATGCGTTCTGTCTAATTTGATTTAAATTCTGTTGAGCGCTTTTTGAAAATAATTAATTTAATTGTTTTTTTAAATATCTGTTTTTTAATAACAGCGATAAAAACGGCGATCAAATTGACATAGGATCCGCAACATTTGTAAACATTCAAAAGCCTTATGCCACGTTCCTTTCTGTTCATTTTGATCAAATTCTGTAGTTTTAGTAACGGCAGACATATTTGATGCCTGATCGATATGATTTGTTGAAATATGAAAGGCCTCAATGTCTAAAATTTTATTTGGCAAAGTTGTTTAAATTCTGTTGAGTGACTTTTTAAAAGTACTCGCTGAAGTTTTTTAATATTTATTTTTGTCTTCGTTTAGTAACGGTGGCTGTATTTGATGGCAGATCAGTGTTAATTGTACAAATTTGAAATGTCATTATGCCAGAATGCTCACTATTAATTTGGTTGAAATTGGTTTAATGGTTTTTGAGATGTTGAAAAAGCAAATGTTGACGGACGACGCGCTAAGGACGCATAGCCATATCATAAGCTCCCTTGGCCTTATGGTCAGCTGAGCTGAACAATTACTCGAGTGGGATGAAAATCACAAAGCGAATTATCCTAATACACGTACATGAATTTTTTCTTTATATTCTTATTATCCAAGAAATTGATGTTACGACTTACATGATGAAGAAATGGAGAAAGGGCAGGTACTTGGGTTACAAGTCAAATTAAACGACAGAGTATCATTCTCATAATCGGTGGCTGATACTGTGTAGACAATGTATCCCATGTTTGGAACCGTCGTCAAGGAGACCGTTCTTTTCGAAGCTGAAATCGTGACAAAGACAATAAATAATGGCAAACCGAAGAGTTAGCAGTTTTAAATGAAGTAAATAAATTAGGTACATTTTAAATACTAGTAAATGAATTGGCCGGTAATGTAATGAAAATTGTACTAAAATCTTCGCGGAAAATCTTCAGATTGTTTAGTGAGATATTTCGTGGAAGAAGCTTATAATTAATCTTTTCATTCTTCAATCACATCAGGATTTACGTTCCAGTAAAGGAAGGATACAATGTTGGGCAGCATAATGAAGAATTACACAAAAATATAATTTGATTACACTTGCGTTTCATGAAGCAGTCCTATTAGATCAATTACTAATTCTTTTGCAAAAATGAGTATCGCCACTCATGTCCAACAATTCCCTACTATCACAAAGTTGAAAAAAAAATTGTAAGCGCGTCCTAATGATCAATTGTTTTTATTAAAAAAAAAGAAGGACATTATAAATTGAGTTCATTCTCAATGGCAAGCAGCAGATGTTCTCAAACTATGCATTTTTATTTTAAATTTCACAAAAAAAGAAACAACAACAACCTCAAGTATTAATAGTATCTGGAAGAAAAAAGATACACATAGAACTCGGTCTAGCAAGACTCTTTAATAATGACAAAATGAACTGATAATCTTAAAAACAACTAATTGTGTGCAAAGGAATAACTTTAAGAATCTAACCTAAATTTGTGAATGTCGGAGGAATATTTTCTATTAAGTTGACAGTAAATATCCCACTGTCTCTGTCTATTCCGTCATCACATGAGATGTTGAGGGGATACACCTTCTGTATGTCATACTCCAAAGAAGGATTCTTCTTGACGTAAATCCCCCAGTTCGTAGTGTTTGGAATCTGCTTTACCAAAAATGGAACTTGACTTGTCGTCAGGGAGCATGTAATTGTCGTTGACGTATCTAGAACGTTGATGGCACGCAATAAAGTTTCATTGTAGACGCTCTCAATAATTGCAGTTGAGGCCGGTAAATTTTGTATGACTGGAGGCTGTAAATATAACATCCTGTTTTATTGACGAGATCTATATAAAATATACCATTATGATATGTAAGATTACAAGTAACGATATATTGTAAATCTAAGGCATCTAAGATTATGGAACACAATTACACACTACTTTTCTCCTTGTTGTATACAAGAACAAAGATACAGCGATGAACAAACATCCAGCTAAAACTGGAAATGCTAAGTATCCATTAATTGACAATGATGAACAAAGCTTTCTGGATTTGCATAATTGTAATATGTTGAGGAAGAAGTAAGACCATACTGAAAAAAGAGCTAAATTTTTAAATATGGAAGAGGTTGTACATGAAACTTTAGAGGATTGTACTCTAGTCTTAACATCTTTGTTCACTTGTCAATTTTGGTTTGTATTTCACTAACTAATATGATGACAGAAAAGTTAAAAGTAACTAAAATTTGGTATGATTGATAATGCTCCAAACGTAATAAATATCATTTGGGTTTATTATATAATCTGTAAATAGAACAAATTTCATTGGTCCGTTTATTCAATTGGGTTATTTAAACCCTGTCCAAATACGTTTCCGCACGTGTTTTCCCAACGATAACTTTACTTTAATTATAATCTGCTAGGAAACTGTCCGTGAAAACTTCTTGAAGAATTCTCATCTTAATAGAACGTAAACTAAAGTCGCTAATTAGATAGGAATTTCAATATTTTGACACTTTTCCTGAAAACAAAACCTTAAAAACCATGTCATATGCCTCTGTAGTTTTGACTACTATTAATTATAAATTAAGCAACATTCACCTTCACGACTGATTTCATGTCTATGTTATTAGATAATTTTCATCCGTTGCTTTTAGCGACAGATCCCATCTACTTGTATGAGCTTTTTTGTTTCAGGATAGAGTTCTGTACAAATCTGCAACATACATCTACATTATTTTAAGCAGTAGTGATTAAATCATAATTTCACAAATTATTAAATTGTGTTCGAGGAAAAGTTATGTGAACTTTATTTCTCAAAATAAATTATTTACTCCTTAAAGCGAGCTCCACTGACAAGTAATCGTAAACGAAAACAAAACAGCACGTGAAAGTCAAGTAAGCAAAGCCTAAATTCGCGTTTTTTTCTTATAGCAATGTTCCCATTTGCAATCAAAACACGACTAATATATTCTCTAGAAAATTATACTTTATATGAATCTATTCCATATGAAATAGGTAAAGGGCATGGTTTACGGACATATATTCATCAAGATTGCCAAAATGTCGACATTTTTTTATCTGGGTAGGGAGTTACTTTTAGTCTCTGTAAATATGGGACGTCTTTGAAAAGTTGTTTTTAGTCGTCCTGATCAAAGTTGGTCGGTGATATCTTTTCCATCAGAGTAAAATAAAAGAGTTATCGCCGGAACGTATGTGCAAAACTGTATTGTAACAAGGTTTCATATTTTTTCACATCGTAGAAGCTTGGGTTTTTCTTGTATTAGTATTGTGTCTAAATTGTAAATATTAACTTTATTTGGCATTTTTTATGGACAATTAACATGATGCTTTCTATAGAAATTATATGCAGTGTTCCCACGCATTAAAAATAGGCAGATCTAGTTAAACCACTAGATCAGGCATGTGCAACCTACGGCCCGCGGACCGGATCCGGCCAGCGACCTGCTTTTATCTGCTTATTTACGACATAGTGTGTGGATTTAAAAGTCGCTTATTTGGGGCGCGCATTGGACTAAGTTGCACATGCCTGCACTAAATGTTGATGATGATTATGATGATGTACTACACCAATTTTTTTAGTAAAGAGGTGTTAGATATGATATCATATCGTTCAGAGGTTTGCAATATTGACATCGGCTATTGCCTTGCTCAATATTGCTCCTCTCCGTTCGATGTCACACCATATGCTGCACCTCAATAGTTAAAAGCTTTTTAATACAACTTCAAGTTTTAAGCTGTGATCGTGATATCTTGCTAATCACATAGTTCATTCTTTAAATTTGACCAGTGTATACTGATTTCAGGCGTAAGATACAAGAATTCTGTTTCGACATTGTTACTTACCACATTTGTCACTGTAATTGTAAATGTCGCTGTGGATGTTTGATAGTGATTGTCTGACACTTGGAATACGAGTTCTTTAATACCTATCGCACCAGGCAGGGAGGAGGCCACTTTGATTCCTTCTACAGAAATACAGATGTTGTATGGGAGTTGTTGTATAAAGAATAAAACATTTTAAAAAAATGCATCAGAATAAAAGTGATGACATCATTTAAGATATATTTGACCCGTAACTGGCAGATAGCCGAACTGACATCGTACTTAACACTGAGATATGATAGGAAAAGAACTTAATTATGCACATACAATTATCATCGCTAGTTGTAACACGAAGGTGCCGAAGATTAGACACTCTATCACTCCATTGAAAAACTTGTACCGCAATAAAGTGAACCTTAATTTAATGATTGTATACATGGTACTAGGCATGATTGTATAGATGGTATTAGGCATGATTGTATACATGGTATTAGGCATGATTGCATACATGGTATTAGGCATGATTTTATACATGGTATTAGGCATGATTGTATACATGGTATTAGACATGATTTATACATGGTATTAGGCATGATTGCATACATGGTATCAGGCATGATTGCATACATGGTATTAGGCATGATTGCATACATGGTATTAGGCATGATTGCATACATGGTATTAGGCATGATTGCATACATGGTATTAGGCATGATTGCATACATGGTATTAGACATGATTGCATACATGGTATTAGGCATGATTGCATACATGGTATTAGACATGATTGCATACATGGCATTAGGCATGATTGTATACATGGTATCAGGCATGATTGCATACATGGTATTAGGCATGATTGCATACATGGTATTAGGCATGATTGCATACATGGTATTAGGCATGATTTTATACATGGTATTAGGCATGATTGCATACATGGTATTAGGCATGATTGCATACATGGTATTAGGCATGATTGCATACATGGTATTAGGCATGATTGCATACATGGTATTAGGCATGATTGCATACATGGTATTAGGCATGATTGCATACATGGTATTAGGCATGATTGCATACATGGTATTAGGCATGATTGCATACATGGTATCAGGCATGATTGCATACATGGTATCAGGCATGATTGCATACATGGTATTAGGCATGATTGCATACATGGTATCAGGCATGATTGCATACATGGTATTAGGCATGATTGCATACATGGTATTAGGCATGATTGCATACATGGTATCAGGCATGATTGTATACATGGTATTAGGCATGATTTTCTACATGGTATTAGGCATGATTGCATACATGGTATTAGGCATGATTTTATACATGGTATTAGGTATGATTTTATACATGGTATTAGGCATGATTGCATACATGGTATTAGGTATGATTTTATACATGGTATTAGGCATGATTGCATACATGGTATTAGGCATGATTGTATACATGGTATTAGGGATGATTGTATACATGGTATCAGGCATGATATCATACATGGTATTAGGCATGATTGCATACATGGTATTAGGCATGATTGCATACATGGTATTAGGCATGATTGCATACATGGTATTAGGCATGATTTTATACATGGTATTAGGCATGATTGCATACATGGTATTAGGCATGATGTTATACATGGTATTAGGCATGATTGCATACATGGTATTAGGCATGATTGTATACATGGTATTAGGCATGATTGCATACATGGTATTAGGCATGATTGCATACATGGTATCAGGCATGATTGCATACATGGTATTAGGCATGATTGCATACATGGTATTAGGCATGATTGCATACATGGTATTAGGCATGATTGCATACATGGTATTAGGCATGATTGCATACATGGTATCAGGCATGGTTGCATACATGGTATTAGGCATGATTGCATACATGGTATCAGGCATGATTGCATACATGGTATTAGGCATGATTTTCTACATGGTATTAGGCATGATTGCATACATGGTATTAGGTATGATTTTATACATGGTATTAGGCATGATTGCATACATGGTATTAGGCATGATTGTATACATGGTATTAGGCATGATTGTATATATGGTATTAGGCATGATTGCATACATGTTATTAGGCATGATTTTATACATGGTATAAGGCATGATTGCATACATGGTATTAGGCATGATTTTATACATGGTATTAGGCCAGATTGTATACATGGTATTAGGCATGATTGTATACATGGTATTAGGCATGATTGCATACATGGCATTAGGTATGATTTTATAGATGGTATTAGGCATGATTGTATACATGGTATTAGGCATGATTGTATACATGGTATTAGGCATGATTTTATACATGGTATTAGGCATGATTGCATACATGGTATTAGGCATGATTGTATACATGGTATTAGGCATGATTGCATACATGGTATTAGGCATGATTGCATACATGGTATTAGGCATGATTTTATACATGGTATTAGGCATGATTGTATACATGGTATTAGGCATGATTGTATACATGGTATTAGGCATGATTGTATACATGGTATTAGGCATGATTGTATACATGGTATTAGGCATGATTTTATACATGATATTAGGCATGATTGTATGCATGGTATTAGGCATGATTGTATACATGGTATTAGGCATGATTGTATACATGGTATTAGGCATGATTGTATACATGGTATTAGGCATACTATACTAGGCAGATTACTTAGTTCATTTATCCTATTCAATAATTATGTGCTGTGACATAAGTTAAGGAGCTAATAACAATTACACTATCCGGCAAACGGAATCCTAAATTCAATATTTTGCTACCTTAGACAATTAAAACAGCCTTTTGATCTAATCGTTCAGGAAGAATTTAGGAATTCTACCGTGAAACAAAGTGTAGAAAATGGAAAACTTACGTGTACTTGTGTCGAAGGTAAAGTAAAGTGTAGTTGTGGTCATCGTGACATTCAAAACATCCTCTAGGTTAGCATCAGTGAAACTGACGGTGTACAAGACGTTACCAACAGCCTCTGTCTCATTAATCGTTATACTAGCCGGAAGATTAGTGAAGTATGGAATTGTTTCTGAGAATGAATATATATATATATATATATATATATATATATATATATATATATATATATATATATATATATATATATATATATATATATATATATAGCGCAATCAACTCATGGCGGCAGCCAGAATACATTTATATGATCAGAGGTTCGTATTCAACGTATTCTGGGCGAGAAAAATGAAATTGACCTAGTCTTGATACTCACTCTCTCTCTCTCTCTCTCTCACACACACACACACACACACACACACACACACACACACACACACACACACACACAAACACACACACATACATATACACACACACATACATACACACACACACATAAGCATTCATTAACAACATTCGTTAGCTCATTGTCTGTCTATGATTATCATTTTACCTTCTAAATTGCATTTACTAGAACTTCCATCGTAAACGAACGCAATTCGTTGAAAATGTTTTACCTTTTATTAGTTCTTCAGTATTGTTCGGTTTCCGTAACGTGTATAAAACGGAAAGATCAAACAATGAATTTCTACTCACATTTTTGAAGCAATTAGTTTGCATGGAGCAAAACATTCAGGAGAATTTACATTTAATTAGGTGAAATAGATTGAAATAAACATTGAAAGTGGAGTGTATATGCTACCATTATGTATCTGTCAACGAAAGGCGTAGGAAGCAGTTACCTTTGTACAAGGAAGCTGTTGACAGTTTATGATTCGTATAAAATGTTTGGTTTGAAATATATCTGCATTTGTCACGACGGGGTGAAAAATCTGATCGTATTAAGCGAAAGCTCATCCTAATCGTTTTGGTATTAAATAGAGTAGAACATATAATATAAGAACGTAATATAAAATCTTAAATACGGCATGCGCGTTCGGATCAAACGCATCTGCTCCAATCCGTCTAACTTGAAAACAAGCTCTAAGAGATCATGGGGTACCTTAGAAGGAGAGGATACAGAAGGAAATACATTGCAAAGGCTATAAATAAAACTAGAACCTTCGATAGCAATTCCATCTTGAAATATAAAACCAGAAAAGCTTACAAAACGCATCCCCTTCGTAGTTACCTATCATCCCGATGCCCCAAACTTGCAACAGATCATTCGGAAGTATTGGCACCAGATCGAATCTTCCGAACGTATGAAGGGAATATTTCAAAAAGTTCCGTAGATCTAAATATTTCAAGGACCATCTGGTACCTACCAAGGTAACTTTGGACAGGAGCACAGATTTTGACACATAACATTGCAAAGACAAGCGCACCCGAATCTGCAAGCATATGCCTGATACTAAATCATTCTGAAGTTCGTCTACAGGAGTTGGCTTTACTAACAACGAGAAGTCAGGATGTCAGTCTACTGACATGCACAATTTGTGTCATCCAACATGCTGGCGAAACTGTAGACTTAAGAAACGAATGAATACCTTCAGTAGTGGTCACATTCACGGTAAAATCAATGCAAAGCTCGCCAGCCACTTACAGCTCAAGCTGACATTCAGTAGAATCTTTTGAGATGCAACCAACTGAGTCTAACCTGGGGTAGACTGATACGAAACGCACACGTAAAGAACGATAGTCTATTCTGCTACTGAGAACTCATGGAGAATTTGGTTTAATTATAAAAAGTAAACTTCACAATGCAGTCTTTTCAATATTTTGGTCAGACATCAGTTTATGACCCGTACGCAAATCACCGAGACAATTTTTATCCAGATAAATACTCCTCTACTCTTTACATGAACAAATTATTATTATTATTTTCATTTCAGTATCTCCCTGAACTCGATAAAGAAACTGTATGATGATGTACCACCCTAGAAAACACTTGCACATTTTAGAAAGAAAAAAAAAATCTGAAAAAAAAACATTTACCATATTTTTTACGGATTGTACACGTGTTACCTTTCTCTTTTATTTTATACACCTTTTACGGAATTTCTACATTTGTACTGTTACATTTTATCTTGTACTTCATGTTTACAATTATTTGGAAGTTTCTATCTTCCTCAAGCTTTTATATAATTCTTCATTATAAAATTGTTGAAATCTTCTATTTAGTTGGCACCATATAGCCACTACTGAGCTGGGGTGCTATAAAATTCTACTACATACATACATCCGGCATTCCGCTACTACAAGCTCATGACACATCTCCATTGCTACCTTCTCCACGGATAAATTTACCAGGATATCAATTTTAGTATATATTCACTTTCTGATCTTAGGTGGCAGGGGACAGTTTCGTAAATTGGCCCCTGTCAAATTTCTTAACTTAAAGCTATGATGTGACTTTTTGAGCTATTATTGTTTAATAATTAAAGATATGGATATATTTGTGAATTAGTTGTTTCGGGCTTGTGTTCTTCTTCAAATTGATGTGAGGCATGTACACCTCCCATAGTCAGTTCACAGTATGTAGACAGTGAAATACCAATAGTCGGCTAGGAAGCAGAGCTAGCCACCCATAGCAGTAAACATGTAGATTCAAGGCAAGAAGAATATCTCAAAAACGGCTTGGATGGCAACTATTTTGAATTTCATCAAGCTGTTTAGTACACAATGTTTTGCGGAAAAATCACCAAGGAAAAGGGCTTGTGTTTGCACTGTGAGCATCACTTGGTGTCAAAAATGACCTTCGGACGTGAAAAATGCAGGTATAAATTTGGGGTTGGGGTGCATAAACTTCTTTTGCTATGAACTTCCATTGACTTGTCAGGTCAAGTGAATACTATTTTTATGCTTTGTTTTAATATAGCTATCCAAAAATATGGACCTTTTTGACCTCACTTGTGTATTTTATTTTTTATGATTTTTTATATTAGGCTATTTGTGCATAAAAACTGTCCCTTGCACCCTTAGATGGCATTGTTTCTCGCTAAGAATAGTTTATGTCCTTTGTCTTTAAAATGGGATTAGGTTACAATAATTTGGATCACCGTATTCATACCTGTCTGGAAAGAATTATAACTCTCTAACCTGCTTGATTATATTGGTGTCATTATATATCTTAACGTACCCGTCGAATAGCAAAATCAAATAAACTCTTTTTTGAATTTAAACTTCAGCCTCTTTCGGATGATAAAATATCATTGATTAGTAATTAAAACATTAAAGCAATGCAAAGCTTGATATATTCGTCAAGAACTATTTTCCAAACATGAAAAACATAATCGTTACCTGTGATGGTGACATTCAAGACCCGCCCAACGAGAGAGTGTCCATCACAGACAGAGACATTTACAGCATACGTTCCGGCGCCTCCGTCCAGGTTCTCAGTTAGTTTGATCACGCCAGCTTTAATGAAGAAAAAAAAGAAAAGTAGAAATCCCGACTTTTGCTAAGATTTGAAATGAAACATTGACTTCCTAGAATATTTAATATGTTTAGTAATCACAATTTTCTTTTCATTCTAGGAATAAAAAGAATGGAAAATCCAAGTGACACTAAGTGCTAAAGAATTCATATTATTTACAGAATTGGTGTTCAAGTCTTCAGAAAGCAGAGGTGCAGATTTTTGTCGGGTATGAGGAGCATTACGAGGAAGTAAACAGTTCTTGGAAAATTGATATGACAACTTACTTAATGAAGAAATAGTGAATGGGCAGGGGCTTGGATTACAAGTCAAATTAAACGACAGAGTATCATTCTCCTTATCGGTGGCAAAGACTGTGTAGACAACGTAATCCATGTTCTGTGCTGTCGTCAGTGCGACCATGGTGGTGGAATCTGAAATCAAAAGAAAGAGGAGCGACAGTCGCTAACGGTAATATGTTCTAAATTTATTTTCGAAAAGAAACAATTTGATTGGACCGTAATTTATACAATGTAAATAGTAATTAAATGATCGTCAGCAAATTGTCACGGTGCTTCTTCACGCAGTTTCGTGTGTGTGCACATGTCTATGTGTATATATCAGCATGTGTGTGTGTGTACATGTCTATGTGTATATATCAGCATGTGTGTGTGTGTACATGTCTATGTGTATATATCAGCATGTGTGTGTATATATCCATGTGTATGTACATGTCTATGTGTATATATCAGCATGTGTGTGTACATGTCCATGTGTATGTACGAGCATGTGTCCGTGTACATGTCTATGTGTATATATCAGCATGTGTGTGACGGTTGTAATTATTTTTGTCTTTCCTCAATGGACTAGTGTTTGTATCTAATGCAAGCACGAGCGATAATCAAGGGACAGCTTCTTAAAGGATTATCACGGTAATAGCGTACGACTCAACTTGTATGGAACTGAACAGCTGTTTGTATTTTATGGAATGACTTTTAATAACACCACATCATTACTCACGTTATCTCAGATAAAAAGAACTTCCGCTTTTAGAAACGTTTGGTAACCACTTAAAACAAGCCAGACTAATTGATTGTATTTAGTAACATCTATTACGATAAAATAATATAAAGATTTATGTTCCCGACATAAAAAATTGATCCATTTTAAAATCATTTTTAATCATTCTATATTTGTTTTGTATTCAACCAGTTTTTAAATGAATATAAAGAATCGAACCCGCACTTTTCTTCTCCTCTTTAATGAAAGAATACAAAAAAAGATAAAAGAAATTTCAATGTTGTCATAATTACAAAGCACACAAAAGCATTAAGCGGTTGACGAAAATATTTAAGATAAATATTCAAATCATACCTAAATTCGTAAAAGTCGGTGGAATATTTTCTATAATGTTCACAGCAAATCGCCCGGTGGCTGCATCATTTCCGTCACTGCAATTGATGCTGAGGTTATACGCATCGTGTATGCTATACTCTAAGCCAGGATTGCTCTTGACGTAAATCCCCCAGGTGGTTGTACTTGAAATCTGCTTTACCAGGAACGGAACGTTTGTTGTCGTCACGGAGCATGTAATGTTAGTTGACGTATCCGTTACGTTGATTGTATGCAATAAAATTTCATTGTAGGTAGTCTCGATAATTGCTGTTGACGCCGGTAAATTGTGAATTACAGGTGCCTGTGAATATGACAACTCTTCAGTTTACAAGTGTCTTGAAAAAAATTGACCTTGATAATATTACGCATTTCTAGAAAGCACATCTACCATGTAAAAATCACTAACGATCTTCAAGAACAATATGAACTTATACATCTGGTTTCAGCAAGAGTCAACATTAATAATTGCACGACTAGAATGGCAGAACTAGGTCTTTATGAGCAGCGGGTGGTGGGTGTGGTGGCGATGAGCATGCCAAGAGATTTGACAAGCAAATAGCTAAAATGGTGAGTCCGGCCGACCGGCACCCAACGAGAGCGGCCAGAAAAATCAGTGTGCCCACTCTTGTGAGAGCAGGGAAGGCGACAGACCAAACGTTTGGCGATTTTAAACCCTCTTTCGCCATTTTCGACCCCATCTACAGACCCAGAAATATGCTGATCCCCACAGACCGGAAAAAGTACCTCTAGTGGCCCAAGGATTGGCCCAAACCCCACAATGGCCTTACCAACATATGCTCTTTCTTACTGTGAATAATGTTGCCAGCGCTGGGGTATCGACTGCCTCCAATGTATTACCTTTTAATCCTTTTTTTTAGCCCAAACTGTTACGACTCCTACTATATACATTTATTGTACATGAGCCAGTCGGCTAGTCATATTTAAAAACTACCCATCGATATAAGCAGCCCTGTTTACTATAGAAAATAGCTTCACTAGACGCATATAGATTGTAAGCTGTCTGCTAAAACGCAAGTAAATATTGAAATATTTCTGTGTAATATTACAACATGTAGGTATTTAAAAGATTTTGTTGAAATAATGTTTTTCATTGAGACGGACGGATGATGATAGCAGACAACTTTTGTTAAAAATTAATACATGCAGATAACAATAGCAGCCACTTCAGGTAACGGTAAAGGCATTGGAAAACCAAACCCAAGTTTACAAAATAGTGTGCGGTCGAGCCAGCACTCCAAATAAAGTCTTTTTATTTAATTGAGGAAGTGCAAAGTAGATGCAATGGAAGCCTTGTAACACAAACAAACAAACAAAGGGTCAAAGGAACCATGTGTACAAATGAAGCAGGGTAGATCAGCCAGAAAGGCGCTTGGAAGGCGATGGTCCCATGTATAACTTGCATAAAGAGCTGAGTAGAATCATTGTCCCTTAGAAAACGGAATAAAGTATTGTGCAAAGTAAATGCAATGGGAGCCTTGTAACACAAAAAAGATTGAATGAGATCAGTACAAATAAAGCAGCCCAGGTCAGCTAGAAAAACGCTGGGAAGGTGCTGGTCCCTTGTATGACTTGCATAAAGAACTGAGTGAAACTAGCAACATTGTCAGTAAGAAAACAGAATAAATTGGAATTCTTTGTAACATAAAAAAGGCCAAAGTGTCGCAATGTGTAGAAATCAAGCAGCCCGGGTCAGGCGGAAGGTGCTAGTTTTATGTTTGACTTGCATAAGGTCTGAGTGAAACTAGCAACATTGGCCATAACAAACCAAATGAATAATGAATTCTGTCCGGTTCAGTCTCAGGGATTTAACACTAGTTAAACACCTTTACCTGTTATGATTAAGATGCATCCCATATTTAACATTAGTGAACTAAAATGTGTACGAGTTGTTTTATTATCGACGCATTTCTGCCGCTCACAGTATGGTCAATTGCTCATTACTGTGGGGTTTGGATTTTTGGCAGCGACTGGGGGAACAAATAAAGATGGTACTACTAACGCGAAGCAGCACATTAAGATTGGCACAATCACAATGCATCATATGGTAGTGGTGCGCTGGGGGTAGGCCTCGTGCTTTGCTCTTTACCATGAGAGCAAGAAAGTTGTCGGTTCAGCTGTTCCGGCGATCCTATTGTTTCAGTCGTTTCCACTGTTCCAGCTGTTTCTCTTGTTTCAACTGACACCACGCAGCTTACACTTATATGGATTTTCCAGCGAGACTTTTTCTCTGGCTATCAATTCGTTTATTGTCACTTCGTTGATAGCGACCGAAGTGTATTCCTTGTGTTTTGCAGACCGAATTTCGTCGACGATTAGTTTGAACTCTTTTTCAAAGAGAGCGTTGTCGCTGAGCTCTCTGGATATGTGGTTCGCGATCGTGTTGAGCTTCGCTTGTCAGGACGCGGATTTCATCGTGTTTTGGGGGAATTCAGGGACAGCCGCCGACTAACGAAATTTCCGACGATGACCGCAAGTCAGCATCCAATGGCTGTACCCTCTGGAGGGGTATAACGAGTGGGGCGTCAAGGAACGCTGAAAATATGCGAATACCCGCCACAGCGGTGCCCGCACACACCGATCCAAGACTTTTGTCAACTTTATCCAGCACATTGGCGGCACACCTGTACTTTTTGTAGAGGGCACGCCGCTGTTTGGCCTCAACCCGTAAATAAGTTTCAGACTCGCAGAATTTCTTTCGGCGGAAATCGTGTCGATGATGGAGTTTTGGGTATAGCGACATTATAATTCCTCCATGAGGAGCGTGATATAGAAGTTTAAATTATCCACGGTGGTGGTGGTGGCATGACGGCAATGTAGTAAACGAAATGTCAAATTTCCATTATTTTTATTTATTTACTTTTTTCTTATTTATCTATTTTTGTTCTTCCCCTTTTTTCCTTCGTATATTCTCAACTTTCTACAAATGTTTGACACATTTAAATTATTAATTTCTCCTTTAAACTGCGTTCTCTTTTATTATCCTTGTCACTCACCTACTCAGTTGTTGTTCATCCTCTTGTTTCATGTACATTGGCTAAATGCTAATGTTTAACAAAGAGATTTTTCACTTTGGCTGATCAATAATTTAAATTTTTTGTCATTAAACTTAATATCGTCCACCATAAATTTATATATGTTTACAATTTTTGTATCGTAAAAGGAGAACATTATAAGTCACTGGCTTCCGTTTTAATCCTTTACCTTCTATACTGTATTTTTTATAATCACCAATTACAAATTTATGAAATAAAATATGTTTAAACTAAGACGTCAATGTAGTGAACGAAATGTCAAATTTCTTAACCTTGTCAACACGCTCGCCAAGAACCACAGTTACCATGCCTTCTAGTTGAGATTTGCTTTTCCTGCATCTGTTTTCTTTTCTCGCCGATCATCGTAATGCGATGGAATATATCTTTTTCAAATATAACTCTGTTTTGTCTGGGGCTGAGATGAGTGATAGAGGGCGTTACATACCCAGAGGGAAAGGTTATTGTCACTTTTAGATGTTCACTTTCCTATTGTTTTTAACTCCATTTGACTTCCTATACTTATTGTTTTTCCATGTCATTTTTCTGTATTGTATTCCCCAAATTTCACTCAAATTCCGAAATAAGTGCTTAAAAGCTGTGATCTACTATATTTGGTGATAGATTGGCTTATTGCGTGGATTTTATTCACTACACAAAGTATGAAAGCTTTCTATTTGTGTTACACAGAGGATGGGTAGGCTGACCTTCTTGCAAGAACTGGAGGTTAGTGACCTCATGTATCTGCAGTCGGTGTAAAGTGTTGAAAGCTTATACTTATGAATAAGATTGGGTCATGTTCACCTGTCTCTGATGTTAAGTGCTTTGTCTTCTAAACAAATATAAAGTCCTTTATTTTAGACCAATTCTCCTTTTTGAAGTAGGAGAGGGACATACTAATTAGTACATTGACCATTGACCTTTTTATTACATAATATGACATAATGTGATTTAAACCATATGACCAATGTGAAGTTCAATAAGTGCTGGTATGAATAAAACACATTCATAGTTAAAACAATTCATTTTATTCCACAAAAAAAAGTGGTTTGTAGTAAAGCAAAAGTATGTAAACAGCAGTTGAAACAGCTCAATGACATTTCCAAAGACATCAATATACTACATAGCTTGGTACCTCATAAAATTGTTTTTGACTAGCGAGACTTAGTACACTAGATACTGGTACAATCCCGAGCTATATCATAGATTATTGAAAAAATTAAGGTTGGCTGTAGGTATAACGGTACTAATTGCGCAAGCCCGGGGGGGGGAGAGAGGGCGGAGCTTAAGGTGTAGGGAACATTGTATTCACAAAAAAACAACAAAACTAGCTGTGATTGGTGCATAATGTAAGATTTTCTGTCAGGCTAAAAACAAAAGCTGAGTCTTTTGGCAACATGTGAGATTATGTTAATTCATATCTAGATCATATTTGTATTTTTTATGATTTTTTAAAAGTGTGATTCACATCATTGAAAATACCTCTGTTATGACTGGATAAATCTTACCCCTGTTTAGTTCCAGCCGAGTAATCTCTCTAAATGCAGTGGTGTACATGGTTTAGTCCTTGTCAAATTGACAATGTAACATTGATCTTTTTGACGGCGTGTGACATGCATGCTGAAGTAGGATAGAAATTATATTTATTTCACCAAATATTAGGATTGAGGTCTATGGAAAAACAATTGGTATTGTGATACCATATAACAACAACATTCAGGAGGCGACCGGCGACATGGTGGTCAGAACCATCACTATCGTCAACACGTCCAGGATACCAGTAACAATTTGACGACAAAATGTCAGCACAAGTGCAAAGCACAGCGCAACAACCCCAAAAGACAAAGCATGAAGAGGTCGGCTTGAAACAGCAGCGAGCACCATGAAAAAATGGAAGCATCGAAAGAAGTCGAAGACCGCGCAGGTAATTAAACAACACTCGTCGTGGGGGGCATAGCGGTGGGGCTTTTAGCTATCTGATTTCTCCGCTGAGCGCTTGCGCAAATGCCTAGCTTTCCTGCTTGTCTGCGTATCGCGAGCGGAGAACCGGAAAGAACGCAAACGCTATCGTGATGACAAGCACAACGAGGTTTCCGGCCAGAAAGCCTATGTCATTGCCAATGATCATCAGCAAAAACATTACGATTGACCCGATAATTTGTGGCAGAGCCGGCGCCGCTTTTTCTGCCAGGGTTTACAGCATTCCAGCCACGAGCGTACAATCGTGCTTATGATGAACCCGAACGCGATGAAATGGAGGCTATACTGATTCACTGTTCGCGGAATAGCGTTCTCAGCCTCTGGGCTAGGATTGTAGATTCATGGAGTATTCTGTTGATGGTCTTCCTTATCCGGCTAAAATGGGTGCGAAGGGTGATCTCTTATTTCATAGCTCATCCTTTCTCTTTCTTCTTTGGATAGGCTCGTCTAGGATTTCTCAAATTGGGAGACTGTTAGGTTCCTGTGCTGCTGCTTCCTTGATTGCTGTTTCCTCGGATTGCGTTGTCGCGAGTAGCTCATGATCTGTCACACACCTACTGTGGTTTCGGTTGGGATCTCATCTCGTTCTGTGGCGGGCTTTTCTTGTGCTTTATCCGCTATCCGCTCTTTTGTGAGGCTTTACGCTCGGGCGAAATCAAGCCCATGTCCTTGTAACCTGGATAGGGATAATACTTTTTTGTTTGCTTTTTCCACATTAGCGCAAACCAATTTTTACCCCACTTCACTGTAAGGGCGCCGTTTTTTTTTTGTCATAAACTATAGATCGATTTCGCGCTTTCCAACTCCAGTTCTTTGCGATACGCATCGAACTCGGCTATGCGTCCTTCTAGTCTCCCCAATGATACAACAGCTTCCTGCTTCCACCCGGCTGGCACCTCGTTGCTGCCAGCCCAAGAAGAGGTTTCTGTAGGCAGTTCTTCTGTCTCATTGGCTTCGGGGGTAACTGAGGTGACATTTGTTGCAGCATCGTTGGACTGATAGATCTCCAAGCCACCTTCAGCCATGTTTTTTGCTTTACACAGCAGCAACTATGCTCGCTTATTGAAGAGAAGGCACTTGAACTTCAATATCACCACGAGTATGTCTCACTACTGAAACAAACTCGACCCATTTCGTTCCCTCCGCCGCGCGCCAAAGTAGGCGGAGAGCACCGTTGTTGTGATGAACAACCCAAGCACCATACACCAAAACCAAATGCTTACTTTCCTAACCTCGGTGGCAACGATGTTATTGTGCCTGGTACCGCCAGACTGGCATTCACAATTGTTTTTGAAAAGCGGTACATGAGCTCAGGCTGATTCCAACTGTACAATCGTGAAAAACCTGAGCTACACCATCGTCAAAAAGATAAGTGTCAAGCTCGATGCAATGAGCTGGCCGACTTAGACGACGCCAGCATTTGGGAGCCTTACAAAGATCTTTGGCTGACTGAAAGAGAGAGAACCAACACGATCTACCAGTCCTTACAGAACGTGAACACTGCTGCTGTACATGTCGACGGTGGCAATGTCGTTGACGCCACCCAGCTTGACGCGTCTATCGCTGCCGCGTTTGGGAACCGCTTCTTTTAACCGTTCGACTTTGAGCAAATAATCACATGCCATACTAGTTGTCCGAAGTCTCAGACCATCTCACGTTTGAACTGACGTTCAACGACTACGACGGGGTGATCCATAGAAATGATATCACGGCAGGCTCCACCATCAGCGGTATCTCTATGGAGTTCGACGTCGTGAAGCACGCTTGTACACCAGAGTGCTGCGCCACCGCAGCTCGGTACTAAACAAGATCGACACCACGTGAAACATTAATATAAACTCACCAGCGATAGAATAAAGACGATAGTCATACTCTTCGAGGACCTTACGCTAACCGCTTATTTCGCACGCGATACTGAGCATTTTTATAATCCCTTTATCAACAAAGTGTTGGTGACAATCGAGGGTGTTCCAAACCAGATCTACGCCCATGGGCTGGCGCAATACCAGCAGTGGGAAGAGGCCCTAAAATTATTGGCAAGGGAATCTATCAAGGACACGGAGATGCCGTCGATAGACATTGGTGAATTTTACCAAAACAAGCTTGCCCTCGTAATTGACATGAGGTTAACGGAAGACCACACTCTGCATGGGTGAGGAAGACGTATCGAAAACACGAGCGAAGGTGTAATGCTGCAAATTGAAGAAACAGCCCAGGCGGCCAGCGTGTTGAAAGCTTAAATTTACATCTTGATGAACGCTCAGCTCAGCATACAAAATGGCCAGTTTCTGCCTGTTTTAATACCTTACGGTCATACTGCGCCATGATAATTGGACGACGCGGCTGTGGCAAGAGAGTGTTTGCCTGCAAAATGCTAGAATCAGCAATTAAGGGCCACTTCGATTACATCGTCATCATCTGCCCGACCGTACGCCTCAACAAGGTGTACGATAGGCCGTGGGTCCGCGGCCAAACAGACGCGAGAGTATTTCTGGTAAACCTTGAGGGCTATGATCTGAATGTCATGCTCGAGGAAACCACCACGCTTTTTCGACTCGACGATTGTGCCTTTCGTTCTTTCGTTTGGCATAATAAAATGGCCCTTACTAAGCTCGCCTATGTCAGCCACTATGCCAGCATCAGCGTGTGGGTCATTGAGACATCGCGTCGAACGCAGGCCTTAGGCTACGTACTACTTAGAGTCAGGCGATCAGTGAACCATATCCAAAATATTATAAGCGCCATGGCAGATGTTGCGAATGACCTTGATATGGAGTATACACTAAATAGGCTGACAACCAAACCAAAAGAAGCTGTCGGAAAGCCTTTGACGACGGGTACAATAACGGCCAGCACAGCTGGAAAAGCGAGAACTGCATGAACAGCATCAGTAGTTCTAGAGCGGCGAAAGAAAACATAGATATCATCTTAGATGTCATCTTACCTTTGAGGTCCTCAAGGCAATGAGCGATAAAGAGGTAGCAAAAATCTGCCATATACAAGGACTAAACTGGGGGCCAGAACGACTACTTCCCTTCTGGAGTGGTGGGTGTCGGGGGCTCTGCTTGTCCTGTACACGGAAGTTGTGAGCCACTTTTTCCCATAGCACCCTGTGAGGGATTTAAAAGATGATCCGCTCATCCAGGCCTCTTTGGCGAGCATCAGCAACCGCCTCTGCTTTAGGTATGACCCGATAATAGAGCAAATTGCAGCTAGCACGATAACCTACATGGTAGACTGGGATGCCGTCCAACCGCAGTCCAACCGGGTCAGGTGCATGATTTGTCATAGTACGTTATAACGTGCCCCAGCGGTGCCTTGCTATAACCGACTAGAGCTTCTGCCTCTCTGCAGGTGGGCATCAGATAGTTCAGCTACCCCGGGTCAGTGACCATCCGGCTCGTTATGCGCTTGCAGCCGTTCGTACTGCCGGTTGTAAACTTTTCGATGATAATACGTCCAATTTCCTTGTCCTCTTGCAGCCAGACCTTTGTCTGCTCTTGTAAGAGATGATGGCCTAGGCCACCTCGAGATGAGTACGTACGCCAATCTCAACAATAAGCCGCAGCAGCGCGATGAGGGTACAGCCCTGGTCATTGCTGATAAAGTGATAGCCAAACCAAACATACATGACTTGGTTGATTTGGAGGGCGAACTCGAACAAACGAACTTGTGAATACCCCGTTAGATCGCACCGCCGTCCAAGCTGGCAGTGACCCGTTAACAGCCATGCCAGCTATTTTACTGCATGGGTATCTGAACATCTCAAAGTATAGGGCGCACTGCCCAATGCCCGAAAAGCTGACTGCGTAACATAGCCATAGCCCTCTGCCATATCTCGACGTAAGAATGGAAGATGTCCTCCAGCATTTACGCGGGCGTGGGCTTCCCGCTGTTTCGTTCTTTTGCTGCTCTGGCCGCAGCGGCTGCTTAGATAAAGTTTTTGGTCGCAAGCACCTCGGAGTTATCTGTGTACTTGCTGCAGACGTTGATAATCTGCGCGTGAATTTCTTGGGTTCTGAAGCACCTCCCATCTTCCTGCACATACTGCTCCTCATGCTTGGGGTCCATTTTTTTTTGGCATTTCCTCCTCCAAAAACCCACACAGCCTTTGGTTTGTCTCTTGTGGCCCTCTGGATGGCCTCCCAAACATCGCGCTCGTAGAACTCTATCTTGCGTACTTCCGCAAAATGAAGTGTTTGTGGGCAGGCGTGCCCGTTATAGATTATGAGCTCGACATTTTGCCCCTTGAGCGATAGTTCTTGCTGTTGTAGATGTCGCCGCCAGCGATGTCTCTTATGATGCTTGCGCGCTTGAGGATTTTTTCTAGTTCGGCCACGTCGTTGATGGTTGCACCTCTTTCTTGTACTCGCCTTTCCCACTTATCCAGCTTCCTACGATGGATCTCTGTCAGGCCATTTGCTCTGGTGGCGTTTTCAAAATGTTCCATCGCCCTCTGGGAGACGCATTCGAGGTCTCCGTCCCTGAGGGGGGCCAGGTTGTTTTTCGTGGATGCCTTATACCACTGCTGCCACCGGATAAGCGTTTTCAAAGTAGGGCATGTCAATCCGGGTGAGAAGCCCAGGCCTTGTTTTACGCGCGATTATGACCATTCCCTTTCCCCTACGCACTTCTGCCCTCACTGGGTCGAACTTGTCCCCCACGGTCCACTTGTCCGTGTTCCGGCCTTGGGTGAGAGACTTAGCGCAGCTGAAGTATTCTCTGCCAGCCGCAGTGGTGGTGGTGGTGGTGGAAGGACCGCGCATATGAAGGCTGCGCGCTCGTCGTTTATCTGGCTTATCATGATCAGGCGCTCGCCTCGTTCTTTGTACCCTGGCAGGATGTTGACGTCCCTATACCAAGCTGGTTTTAGGTCTTAAAACGAAGCGTACTGAACACGTGCTCTGCCCCGTGGACATCAAACTCATCGTTGGCGTTGAGGAAGTTGCGGTACCATCCCACGTCCAAACTTTGGGAATAGGCGCAGGGTGAGGCGCTACCTTGTCAAGATCAACTGAGTCTTCGGGCGGCTCGGGCTCAATGGTGCTAAGACGAGAAAGCTCCATCTTTTCCTTTTTTGCTGCTGGCGCTTGCGCTAGCGCCTTTGCGTCTGCTACCAGCTCCTTTGGGTCTATTTTTGCGATCTCTGCATAAGTTGTTCGCACTCTGTCGGCTCGCTTTTCTAGTATCCGCAGTGCTTCGCGTCCCCTGTGGTAAGGAGGTCGAGCCCCCGTAAGTGCTTCGTACTATCTGCGTATTGCCATCGCCTTATTGGCATGTGCAATGTCTAGTCGATGGGTATACTTTGCCGTTATATTTTTCTAAATATAAAAATAATTACCCGCATAAAGTGGCACTCACCACTGGATATCAGCCAGGTGCTGAAATTCCTCGTATAAATTATATTTTGTTTCTGCCTTGCTTTTTTCCTGTAAATCCTCGTTCTCACAGTAGGGGAAAATACGGATATTTTATAACGACAAATAGTATGAAATTTATGTAAATTACTGAAAAAAATAAAACTTTAACATCTTAATTGAACCTATCGTCGTAAAATTGAACAAAAGCATGCTCTTGATTATATACTAGCTGTATCTTCAGTCCAGGTTGCCTCTGTCTTCTTAAACACCCAGCTCCACCTCAAAGACCATATCTGAATTTGCTTCGCTACGTCCGTTCATTCGGTGTGTAATCAATTTTCAACATAAAATTTAAAAAAGTAGGGATAGTAGGGACAGTTTGGAAAACAGTAGGAAAAAATAGATAGTCTGATAAAAAGATTAGGAAAAAGGAGAAACAGTTGAAACAACTAGGGCCGCTGGAAAGACTGGTCTTTAAATCTAAATTCTCATTTCTTAGAGGATAATTATAAACCGAAATAGATATTAAAGACATACAGGAATTAGTCCAGTGCGGATGAAGTTATTCTCAATGCACAATATCAAGTCTACAATGAACCAGCAATACATTTATTGACATATATACATTGTTTATCAAGGATTCGTCACATAATCCTAAATGAAGACAGAAAAAAGAGCAGGCACACTATATAGTGTGTGGCGCATATCCTAGGTTAAATATATGATGCAATGTTCTACTATACCCTATGTCAATATCGACAGGATTGAGTCAAAACCAAATCAATCAGTATGACCAATCAGTATGACCAAGACATCTAAATAATTACAGTGTACATCTTTGATTTCGGCCCTAGACTGAAACTCTAATTACTACGACGTTGTTTCTTACCACATTGGATACTATAATTGTAAAGGTTCCTGTCGACGTCTGGTAGTAGTGGTCCGATACCTTGAACACAAGGACATTTTTACCAATAGCACCAGGTAGAGAGGAGGCGACTTTGATCATTTCTACATAAAGAGAAAAGTAAAAAATAGAATATAATACGTAAATACAATGCTCAGTCGAGAAAGAAATGTGAACTAAAATTTGAGAAACATAAAACGTGCGATTAGCAATTATCATCGGACTAGAAAATGTTCTCACGGCTTGTGTCCAAAACTTACAGTCCATTTCTTTACGTAAATATTTTCTCATTACCGTCCCAATAATTCATGAGTCTGTGTTGTAAACGATGGAGGTTACGCGCCAATAAAAAAGCTCTGCGACAAAATGAAAGCATGCTTAGAATTATTTTGTATGACTACTGACACAACAATATCCGAAGCAGTTATTAACAATAAAATGAAATAGGCTCCTTACACCAACGAAAATAATAAAATGGATTTTAATATTATGCACCTTTTCTCTTTCTGAAAATAAAAATCTAATATTTTGCTTTGGCGGTGAAAAAAGGCTTTCAATTCCATTATGATACTATCAATGTGACACGAGATTTTCCAAACTAACAACTCACTTGAATTTGTGTCGAAGGTGAAGAAAGATGTACTTGTCATCATTGTGACAGTCAAATTATCCCTTGGGTTGGCATCCGTGAAGTTGAGGGTGTACAAAACGTTACCAATGGCCTCCATTTCATTGATAATCGTGCCAGCAGGTAGATTGGTGAAAAATGGAATTGTTTCTGACAACGAATCCAAAGACTTATTAAAAGATAGATTAACAAGCACATACATATATACAAACAAATAAACCTACCTACGTAAGTATGTAATAACGTAGATACTTAAGTATTTAGTTACACACATAAATATATACAAACATACTCATTCCTTAAAATCTGAAAGTGATTTTTAATTTCAAAATTACCCTTTTATATATATATATAAGACTTCGAACCATTTGGAGTCCCAGAATGTAGTATACCAATATTATGATTCGATATTAATTTGATCATTCAAAATTTAACTTGCAATAAATTGTCGTGAACACGTTAAGAAAGTATTGCCATTACCTGTAATCGTGACATTCAAGACAGCTGGTCCTACAAGCGAGTGTCCGTCATAGACATACATATTAACGGCATAGGATCGAACTGGATGTCCATCCAAGTTCTGAGACAGAGTGATCACGCCAGCTAGAATAAATATAAAGGTGGCAGAAGCTATACTTTTTGTTTAATTTATTTAGTGAAGTTTAATAATAGAGCTATCTTTTTTGACTGCTAAAATTTAATTTATTCAATTTTGTTAAACAACTATTATATACAGTCATGATTAAACAAGATTTTCAACCTGCATTTAATCTGCAAGAAAACTAAAATTGCAATAAAATACTTTTTTAGTGTATCAATTTACTTTTTTAGTGTATTAATTTGTATTGAAGCAGTAGGTATAAGATAACACAAAGGCATTTAGGCTTTTATATGTTAAGTCGCATTTTCACCTATTTCTGTTAGTTTCTCTCAGTCAGACATAAATATTACCCCAAATACCATTCACTACACAAAAAAAACACGTAATTACTTGGAAACAGGATTTCAAACATAGATATCATGTGTTGTTTAAGGTACAATGTAATGACAGAAAGAAGACGGATAAGTTTCTGTAACATTTACTTGAGGTAGGAAAACCATGACCAAAACTCGACTTCATCGATTTATATTTGTGATGATGACCTTTGGTCCTATCACTAATACAGTCAAATTTTGGAAGATTATCACTTTGAGAGCCTTACTCCGTAACGACAAAAATATTTTAGAAATGTAAAAGTTTAATAATCACATGTACAAAACCTTTATAATTATTAAAGAATTTGAAAACATCTTGCAAACATTCTCAAAAAACAATAATCAAAATTTTCACAGAGGAGGAGAGCTATAAACGAGGATATATTTCAGTTTAAGTTGTTGAATTCTATTCATCTATTCGATACAATCTACAAAAACAACAATGATACTCACATGAGGATGAAATGGAGAAAGGGCACATGCTTGGATTACAGGTAAAATTAAACGTCAGAACATCATTCTCATTATCAGAGGCAGACACTATATAGACTACGTTTCCTGTGGTTTGTGCTGTCGTCAAGGAGGCAGTAGTGGTGTTATCTAAATTGGGAAAGAGAGAAAAGTAAAGTTAACTGAAAGTTCCGGTCTTAGGTATATTTTTCCCCAAGCAGATTCCCCTCTCCTTCACCCCCTCCACCCCCACCTCCCAGAAAAATAGTCCAAGAGTAGCACCAGACTCCCTCCACGAAAATTCTACCGTAGAGTCATTTTTCCCCGGGAGAAAAATACTCTAGAGTCTATTTTCCAAGGGAGAAGTGGCGCTATGATTATTTTCCCCCTACAGTACAGTTTCTCCCCCAGGAAAAATTATATTCTAGTGTCAATTAGTTCCTGAAATTATACTTTACAGTCATTGTCCTTACTCTGAGGTCTATTTTATCCGAGTAAAAAGTCCCCCCCCCCCCGCCCCCTCCCAAATTTCTCCTTGAATTTAATCAACCATTCGCCATACACAAAAAATGGTAACGGTAATGATGCATACTTGTGTGGTAGTGTTGGGGCATATCTGTCAGAAGCTATACAGCCCATACTTTTCTTCTTTGGCACAGCTACATTTTAGTGAAATGTTAATTATTTTTACTTCGTAGCATTTTCTTACGATGCAAAGTCTATGGTGTGCATTTTGTGTCTGAATTTTAACGTATAGTGCAAAAATGGCTCCAGGCTATTTTCCCCCTGAAGAAACGTAGAGTAGACTTTTACCACGGAGATTCTACTCCAGAGTAATTTTCCCTCCGGAGGAAAATGGGTCGGTCTGAGAGGTGGAGGGGGGGAGGTTGCTCAAGGAAATTTTCTTCTTCGGGAAAATATTGGCTCAAGAGCCATTTGACTCAGGGGGAATGGGGGGGGGGGAGAGGGAATCCACCCTGGTGTAAAATTGGCTCTGACACCGGCGCGGAGTTATTAAACATTCAAGGCATGTTTCACATACTGGGACCTTGATGGGGTCGCAAAACATGCCAATAAAATAGCATTTAAATTTTGGTCGAATATTTTAAGTATTTTGCAAGTTATTTTCCACTAAACAGTAAATATTCAGGATTTTGTCCTTATCATGCTTTATGTACAAAAGGCCTGCCGTTAGAAACAACTTGATAAAAGATTTCTAAACATCAAAATTGAACATATTGACTTCAATTGTATATGAATACTATATTGTAGTTTATTCTGCTTTGGTTTGCAATGAAAATACTTCAGATATTTGATATTACAAGCATCAGCAATTGTTACGTAACTGGTTGTATTTGTTTGAATGATCACCGATATGTAAATTAGATCAAAAGTAGATCAATGTAATTTGCAGAAAAAAACATCCACTTTCAGGCAAATTTTAGAGACTACTTTAAAAAGGCATATAAATAAAACAGATCAATTACAAACAACAAAAGTTGATTTATTCTCATTAATAACAGGATTGGTCTATATCACAGAACACTTTTGCTATCATGTCATTATATTAATCTTAAACAACTGTTAATTATATAGAAATTTCAAATTCAAATATCATCATGGTGTCTTTTCCTTTACAGACAAAATTGTTGAGATAGAAATATTTAAGCAACCTGAAGTAAGATATGTAATATTATCATATTCTATCAATGATTAAAGAAATGTTAAAAACAAAGGAGATCAAGACAATGTAAAAAAATCTAACCTAAATTTGTGAATGTCGGTGGTTTATTTTCCGTAATGTTCACTGTAAATATCGCAGTGGTTGCATTCCATCCGTCAGTACAAGAAATGATCAGGGGATATAAATTCTGTATGCTATACTTTAAACCAGGATTGCTCTTGACGTAAATCCCCCAGCTGGTTGTACTTGGAATCTGCTTCAATAGGAATGGGACGCTTGTTGTCATCAGTGAGCACGTAATGTTCGTTGACGTATCAGTAACGTTGATTTTATGCAATAAAGTTTCAGCATATGTTGTCTCGATGATTGATTTTGATGCCGGTAAATTGTAAATGACTGGAGCCTGTGAATATAACAACTTATCAATTAACTGATAACTCAGAGTGGAAGCTTTAGAGTTTTGCTTAATTGAGTTACTTGTGTAGATACAAAAATGATATTTAAGACTAAATATAGATCGGTTTGTATATATACATTTAAAACAATTTCCCTGTTTCCTTAATGATGATATCCTGGTCAAAAGTTTTGGTATCGTCCACAAAATACAGTTGACGTATTATTGCCGTAACCGGATACGTTTCCTTAGTTTCAAGCAGTTAAAGACTGGGTCAACTGCGTAAAATTAATCTTGTTACCACATTAGAATACCTGATTTACCACAATGTAAACAGATCAAAGTCTACAGCTAACAGCCTTTATTCCTTTTTTTGTGTTTTTGTTTTTGTTTTGCACAGTTAATATTAGATCTTGCGAGTTTGGTTTGATTGTAACGAACTGCATGTAAATACATATCATGCATGTATGTATGTATGTATGTATGTATGTATGTATGTATGTATGTATGTATATATATATATATATATATATATATATATATATATATACAATCTCGAGATAAGATTAAATACTTTTTTTATACCATGTTTTCGGTGTTTTATTGAGACCAACTAGCTCAATCACATCGTTCCTTTTTTCTCTGTGACATTTTGGACTGCTTCCAGACATAAATATGCACAGACCGTTTTTATATTTTGACTTACCACATTGGTTACCGTAATTGTAAAAGTTCCTGTGCACGTCTGGGAGTATGGATCTGACACTTTGAATACAAGGATATTGTTACCTATAGCTCCAGGTAGGATAGAGGCGACTTTAATTTCACCTGCATTAAAACAAGACAACAAAGAACGTAACAGAGGTGATTAAGCCTGAGTCTATAATGGAAACGGTTCGCAAAACAGATACAACACGAGGGAGACATGACCCCAAACTAAAAAACAATTGTTTAAATATCAGTAAGAAATAAAACGATAACATTAGATGAAAGGTTTTTCCTCATAAAAAGAAAGATGTTTGCACGTATATAATGTCAAATTGTTGCCCTAATTCCAATTTGAAAAGGCAATACTATTAACAAACAAAGAGAACAAGCACAGGTCTACAAATATCTCATGTACCACTGTTGCAACATGAACAATTCTAATTTTTTTTTAAAAAGGGGACTTAGGCTGAAAACGGTACGCCAAGAAAAATTCGCTTCTGTTACATTACAAAATTGATTTTCAGAGAACTATGTATTAAATAAGTATTATAACGTGCATCATGGAATAATACCTTATGTTTGGTATCTACAACATTTACATGACTCTATTTGAACTACAGGTCTGCACGTCCATAAGCAATATGCAAATTTGATGTTTGTTGCACGTGCAGACAAGCTGTTCATTCTTTCCGCTAACGATTCCATGTTTTATTGACATAAATATTTACAGTTTGATGGAATCCTGATGTATAATCCAATCTGAGTGGACTTATGGTCTATGTTTGATATTATATGCTTCGCACTACTTAGCAAATGGTCAGTACAGTGACAAAGTGAACAGTAGCAAATGATCAGTACAGTGACAAAGTGAACAGTAGCAAATGGTCAGTACAGTGACAAAGTGAACAGTAACAAACGGTCAGTACAGTGACAAAGTAAACAGTAGCAAATGGTCAGTACAGTGACAAAGTGAACAGATTATTAAATACTCTCTATTACAATATCAGCAAAATACCGGAGGTAATAACCTTACATCTGATATCTGGTTTCTTGATAACAAAACTTGACATATTTTGCAACACGTAAGACACAGTGCAAATGGGAAAGGATTTTAAGTAAATACTATCTCGTCTTTCAATGCTTGAACAATTGCTATCTTTATCTACAAAAGTTATGATTTTAAATTATTTGAAATTGGTTTCGATATCTATATGAATGTTTAGAAAATTGACAACGTACGTGTACTTGAGTCGAAGGTAAAGTAAGGCGTACTGGTCATCATTGTGACAGTCAAAATATCCTCAGGGTTGTCATCAGTGAAGTTCAGAGTGTACAAAATATTGCCAACTGCCTTCGTCTCATTGATTGTAGTAGCAGCCGGAAGATTGTTGAAGTATGGAACTGTTTCTGAGATCATATACATCATTTTTAAAGCATAGGTAGACTACAATATGTGCAAGATCAGCTTATGCCGGCTTTTTGTTTGTTTCCCTAATTTAATCGAAAGCCATAATTCCAGTCTGGAAACAAATTGCACCAACCTTCCATTTATATATTTTCCAATATAATGACCGCAATCAAGTATCGTATCCATTATTAGAATAAGCCCATTCTGTGAAATGATTAGTGTGTACGAAGATTTTATATCGATTCCGGCAGAGAGTAATTTTGGATTGCAGGGGTTGTCCAAGTAGGTAGCGAGACCATCATCGCATCATAACGTGTGAGGTTCAACCTGAACACCCCTTGCAATCCAACATGGATGCGATCTGTTAGCATTGTTTTTCTTGTGGACTATAATAAAAAAAACAATAGGTGTAGCTTTATGTAGCCTACCTTTCCAAGTTATTAATTTGCGAAAAATTGTATAGATGATCTTATTCAGTTATCTTGTGTGTATTACTAAAAAAAACTAACTTGTAAACATAATTATCGCGGAAAAACGGCTGTATTAAATTATATTTACCACTAACTATATTGCACCCATACAAAAGTGCATTTGCGCATATGTGTGTTAGTGCGCAAGTACAGACCTACAACAACAGGAAGTGGAAATTTGGTGCATAATTTTAAGCTGAATAAACTCTCTTTTTATTACGAAATACAAGGCTCTAGATTATGGAAATTTCGTGTGTACTTGGTTTTCAAAGTTTCAACTTAAATATATCCTTTACAAAAATATAGCTTGCGCTGACCGTCATGGGTATTACAAAACAACAAAACAAAACAAAACAACAACGCCCCCCAAAAAAACCCAAGCAACAAAAAAAAAAAAGAAAAAAAAAAGAAACTGAGGATATTTATATTACCTGTAATAGTGACATTTAAGACCGCAGGTCCTACAAGTGAGTGTCCGTCATAGACATAGGCGTATATAGCATATGATGAAACGTTGTGCCCGTCCAGGTTTTGAGATAGGCTGATCTGGCCAGCTGTCATGAAAAATATCGATAGATGCTAGATTTCCAATTACAAATTTCGTTACAACTTTTATTACCATTTTTAATTAGCCGAATTTTTAGTGCTCACAATTAATTGCAGTCTTAGCATTGAATGGATTTTGAAGCCACAAAATTCTGTACAAGATTTATAAAAATTTTGCATCACGTTGAAAATATGGGTTTTTCACAAAAAATTTGGCCAAGAAAGAACGTTTTGATTTTTTTAAAGAAATAGGAGCAAACCAGGAAAAATTACTAGGAGTCATGCCTCTCTTGAAGCAGCATCGGTATAGTAAATTAATATTGATAACGCAAAAGAGACATTAGAACATCGCATGTCACGTTGTTTACCGTTTCCTCTCCTTTGACGTCATCCATTTTGGATCCTGCGTCAGAAACGAGTTATCAGGCTGATTTATGTTTCCAATTGCATGTTTTATGAATGATTGTGATAAAACCTACAAGTATTTCATTATAATGATAAAATATGTTTGCAAGCAAAAATGTCTAACAATATGATAAATTCATAGGTAATTATGCATTTGGTTGCAGTAGACAGATATATATCTGTCCAAATATTATGGTCCATTACATAAAAAGCATAGTAAGGGATTCCGTCACATAACATCGACATAGTACTAACTACAGAGTATTCATACATTCATGCTCAATTGACTCATGGCTGGTATTAAGCGTCTAGTGTAGTAGCTTTCAGCTACTTAATTCTGGCTAGCTCTTCACGAGTGCGTAGGCCTTTCCTGCCAGTAGATAGCCTCTACATAGTTAAGACTCCCGCAAGTGCCTCCTTGCGGTGGACACTGGGCCCTTGCGGTCCCAGGCTAAACTGAGGGCTATCTCAGAGGGGCTTGGCCCCCAGAGAGATTGTGTGTAAGCCCGCCGGCGAGTGGACACGCCCTGGCTTCCGTCAACCAATCCCCAGCTATAGGTCAAATAGCACCCTCTGCCTTGTGAGTTAGACCCGGGAGAGCCAAAGGCTAAAGGGAAGCTCACCCTGACAGAAAAACTGGAGTGGAGTGCATTCAGACGGCTGTGGATCACTTTATACACCTTCCGGTAACTCCTGCAACCATGACGGCCCCAGACGTATCGAGACCTGATTTCAATGTATCATTAATGAAAACGATACAGAAAGTGCAATCTGATCATCCTAAGATCAGTTTCTCCCTCCGATCATAGCAATATAGTACATTGGGGTAGAAGCGACTTCATAACAATAGGTATTGCTCACGTCATTCGGCTCTGAGCAGTAAAAGTTGATTTTACACCAGCTAACATCCTTAAATTTGCAATTACAACCATCTTGTGGTATCAGAGGTGCAAAAGTATATCGGTGTTGTTGGGTCCTAAAAGTACCTTAGCAGCCCGAATGCATTCTGAAGAAAGGCATAATAGAGTCAAACATTTAAAAGTATAAATTACGTAAAAACCTCTGTATGTTTTTTGTTTCGGACACACTTTGATAAACTTTTCAGTGCGATATATTTCACAGGAAAGGTTGTCGTCGAATTGGATATATTTTTATTAAAAAAATCATTTTACATACAGCCTTGATAATTTTGGCAACTTACTTGATGATGAAAAGGAAAAAGGACAAGTGATTCGATTACAAGTAAAATTAAACGACAGAGTATCATTCTCATTATCGCTGGCTGAGACTTTATAGAGAACGTATCCCATGTTCAAAGCCGTGGTCAAGGAGGCGACAGTGGTGGAACCTGAAATAATAAGAATAGAAACAAATAGCAAACTGAGGACTAGAGTTATTTCATGCACATTCTAGAACTAAGACTTTGTAAAACATTAAATTATACCATAAGGATTGTGTTTTAATCGTCTTTCACATAAACCCAAAACAGTTTCACCAGTGGGAAACACTTCCATGACATTTGTCATTATTTACATTTTAACATTCAAGTGCAAGAAGGATGCAGTGAGAGGAGTTCCTATTATAAATTATTTTTAAAATGTTAAATCATTTAATTTTTAGTGATGCTATTAGCTTCGAGAGCTTGTTTCTTCGGAAACCAATCACCTGTTTCAGAAATGTTTAGTAAGAAATTTCCATCTTCACAGAATGCGAAAATGTATCGGCTGCAGCAGTGCACAAAATTTATTATATTATTACACAGCAATAATCTCCTCATCCCATACCCTTTATCAATCAAACAGCTCCTGATTTAATGAAAATGATTTGAGGTAAACCTTCACCTTTTCATCTCATTTAGTAACAAACCTATCCGGACAAAGTATATAGCATTGTGAAGCAAATACTTTTGATATAACTGTAATGCATTGATGATTAAAAACATCGTATTATGCAAACACTAATGACTTTAATGTAATTCTTTAAATCAAACCTAAATTTGTGAATGTTGGCGGCTTATTTTCTGTGATGTTCACGGTAAATATCCCAGTTGTTGCGTTCCATCCGTCACTGCACGATATCACCAGAGAATAATTATTCCTAAGGCTATATTGTAAACCAGGATTGCTTTGTACGTAAATTCCCCATTTGGTTGTACTTGGAATCTGTTTCACTAGGAACGGCACGCTTGTTGTCGTCAGTGAGCATGTAATCGACGTTGACGTATCCGTAACGTTGATTGTATGCAATAAAGTTTCATTATAGGTGGTCTCGATGATCGCTTTTGATGCCGGTAAATTGTAAATGACTGGAGCCTGTGAAAATAAGATTTATTGTATATCCTAGTGACATTTTATGTATTTCAGAGAAAAGTGTGCAAGTGCGTAAGGTCGATTACGTCCGCTGTAGGTTTTCATCTGCAGTTCAAGTTGGTTTCTTCAATTATAACCGGTTCCACTTGGGTTAAATCTAATTGAAGAATATTTATTCTTCCAGGATTGCTGTCTCTAAAAATGTCAATCAGTAGTGTAAGTCAAATGATATAAGTAGTGTTCTTTGTGTGTATGTGTGTGTGTGTGTTGCTTTTTAATTCATTTGAAAAAATAACTTTTGGTATAAGAGAGTGGGGAATTTTGCGGTAATTCAATGTTGTGTTTATCATAAATAGAAAGAAGAAAACAATACTGTGATAATTTTGTTGCCAATATTAATTTATTAGTGTCATATTCCAGTTATTGAATTTTGATCAAGCTATATGCTAGTAGACAGAATGAGAAACGGATCAATGAAACATGAGTATTCTCCAGTCAGTTTAATTCATTCTTCTCTAAAACAAAGCAAGGTATCATTGGGAATAGATCTTATTAACCTTCGTGTGTACTCTTCATTTCATCAGTAATTACATTAAATCAAGAGCAATTAAATTCTTCCATTTTAAGTGCTTATATTTACCACATTATTTACAGTGACTGTAAAGGTCCCAGTCGATGTCTGGGAGTAAGGGTCTTTGCATTGGAACACAAGCAAATTGGTTCCTATCGCACTGGACAGAGAAGAGGCAACTTTGATATTTTCTGTAAAACAATGAATCACAAAAAAACATCTTATGTATCGAGAAAGTAAATCGGTTGATTATGTAAAATATCATCCTATATACAAATTCTTAATGAACATTCATGACTATTATTACATCTCCTCCTCCTTCTTTTCCTACTAATACTACCACTACTACTGATACAAGTATTACTACTACTACTATTGCTACTGCTACTAGTACTACTATCATTGTTATAGCTTTCATTATTATTATTATTAGTAGTAGTAGTAGTAGAAGTAGTAGTAGTAGTTGCGCCATCATTTACAATGTTGGTAATAGTTTGACACATTATACTTTCCGTACAATACGAGATTTTGAATCTACAAACCACTTTTGCAGTTTCATTCGATTAGTCCTCTCTTTTCGTAAAAGAATATGTACATATAAAATTGATACCTATTATATTCGAGCATTTGAAGCCTCCAAAATATATATCTAATACAAATCATCTAAACCTAAGTTTGTTAAAAAAGCACCGTCTCAACACTTAGAGTATGTCATTAAGTTTGTTAAATGCCACCGTCTCAACACTTAGAGTATGTCATTAAGTTTGTTAAATGCCACCGCCTAAACACTTAGAGTATGTCATTAAGTTTGTTAAATACCACCGTCTCAACACTTAGAGTATGTCATTAAGTTTGTTAAATGCCACCGTCTCAGCACTTAGAGTATGTCATTAAGTTTGTTAAATGCCACCGTCTCAACACTTAGAGTATGTCATTAAGTTTGTTAAATACCACCGTCTCAACACTTAGAGTATGTCATCAAGTTCTTTCCTATCATTTTAAAATACATGTTGAAAATATAAGAATGTCTATAATCAATTACAGAATAATCAATTAAAATAAGGCTTTAGATGAGCTACCTCTTAAACCACTACTACTTAAAATCTTTGATTATGTTGAGAATCCTTACTTGTGGTTGTATCAAAGCTGAAATTGGATGAGGTTGTTGTCATTGATACAGTCAGATTATCATCTGGGTTTTCATCGATGCAGCTGATCGTGTACAATATTGTATTCAATGCTGCTGTCTCATTGATTGAAATACTTGCCGGCAGGTTTGCAAAATAAGGAATTGTTTCTGAAATATATATATATATATATATATATATATATATATATATATATATATATATATATATATATATATATATATATAATTAGTCATCGCTCTTGTGTATTCAAATTAATATACTGACAAAACCTGTTTTATATCTCATTATATAAACGTTAGCTACAATTTAGGAAGTAAACGTGGGGAGCTCTTTCACTTCGATACCCAGACACACACTATCATTAAAAAAAAAATATGTTTTAACTTTGTTACAGATTTATTTAATTCCCACAAATTTGCCCAACATTTAAATATGCTGTGATATTCCACCTTCGCAAATGTATTTAAAAGGCAGTATTGCATCTGGTATCTTCAGTTATGTTCCATGTCGAAGTCATATCTTGAAACTTTGGGGTGGTTAATTCTTTTAGTTGCCATGCTTTCCAGCTCAAAGTGTTTCTGATAAATTCTTTGCGGATTCTAAAGACATATTCATATTTTTAGCAGATAATATTAAGCTAATAGTACTAAGTAAGTAAGACTAAGAGGACAGTAATTTTGTGAATAGCTATTGTGGTTTAGCAGCATACCGATTTCTTCAACGTCACCACTCACCAAAGATTGTGACGTTCAAGACTCTCGGTCCCGCGACGTCGTATCCATCATATACCATTACGTACAGGCTGTACTTTGGAGTTGAGTGGCCGTCGAGGTCTTTACTCAGTGTAATCTGTCCGGCTGTGTAAACACAATTACAATCCTGTATCAATTTGGGTAAATTCTTTACAAAAGAAGCAACGAAAAATAAATCTCATAACACACATTTGTCGTTTTGTTGTTCTCGTAGTACTTAAAACGTTATCAAAATGAAATGGTCGGAAAAATCAGTGAGAGTATTTCAGTCAGATAAGAGTAGATACGGGGTCAAACGGATAACTTAGCTGATGCCACCTCCACAGCCGTCGAGGTTAATTGTCATCATCGTCATACGGATGACTTAGCTGATGCCCTCTACCCAACTATCAAGGTTATTTGTCATCATCGTCATACGGATGACTTAGCTGATGCCTACTCACCAGTCGTCGAGGTTAATTGTCATGATCGTCATACGGATGACTTAGTTGATACCCTCTACCCAACCGTCGAGGTTAATTATCATCCTCGTCTATCTTATCCACAGTTCTTTATTGACACTTTTGGTCCGTGTGTCACTGCGCCTGTAAATTACTCATAAACTCTCAAAAATACCATATTCGACTGTTACATGTAACATGACCAAATGTTTTCTGTTCATTAAAGAGTTGTTTTCATGAGCTCTCCGACCATGTATTTTTGATGATGTTGTCCGTAAGATGATGAGAATAGTTTACATGTCCATAAGGTGATAACAATAGTTCACATCTAAGATTATAATTAATATTTTGTTTGCGAAAAGATTAAGTACGTTCATGTAAATTATAAACAACAAAACAACTGATGAACGTTTTACAATCAAAATGCAATACGCGTATACAGGGGTCCTACATATTCGTTACAGACACTCCAGCTCACTATTTCAGGGACTCATCTAGCATATTATGTTATGGAGTCATGTAACTAAATTAGGTATTCCCAGTTGCAATGTGGAACAACTTTTAATGCGCATATATGTCTGTGGTACTAGAATTGGAATGTAAAGAGCATCTACGATATCACTGCACATGTGATAATGTAAACAGCGTGTATATTACAAACATTTAATATGCGTTTATCCTTCAAAATGTTTCGAAATGAAAGCTATATTTTCAAATTGAAAAATATAGTATGATAGTCACAAATATGGACTTACAACTCGCCATTGTGAAAGGACAAGGACTCGGGTTGCAGGTCATATTAAAAGAAAGCGGAAATCCCTCAGGGTCCGTTGCTGATACATTGTAGACTGATGCATTTGTATTCAACGCAGTAGACAGGTTCTTTGTGGAATCTGCAAAGGATGCAAGAACGTTGTCACATGTATTTCATGGCACTTATGTGCAAACACTTGTCCCTAGCAAAAATATTCATCTATTGGATGAATAATTACTTGCACACTAAGGGTGGGCGTTACTGGATATTGTCAATTACATTTTATGAAATATAAGTGTAAACTCTTCCTTCAGTGCAAAATATTTCTGTGGTAACTGGAAATACGTGGATTCTACAATCTTTTACCTATAAATTTAATTACTTAATAAGAGTAGACCGTATACAATTGACCATATCTTGAAACAAAATAGAGTCAGATGTTACACTAATTGTAACAAAATGGAAAGAGAGTACATTTTTTTAACAAGCCGCTTGTTCATACTTTATCAATACGCGAATCAGCCCTTGCTTCAGCAAAATGGCAGATATTTTCGCTCAAATATCAGATATTGTATCCCGGACAACCTATCTCAGAAATAAACTTTCTTTCTCGTTGCTTATATTGTCATATTTAAATAGAGGTCAGTTTCAGTAAGGTATGTATATAGAAATAACAAACTTGTTACGAGTCATTGTAGGGAAGAAACGTATCAGGTCATACGCACTATAAAGTAGTACTCTAAACCATAATCCTTGCTTGGCAAGAATGATGATGATGATGAATACCATTATTAATGTTGTCTTTGATGTTGATGTTATTATTTGGTTCCTTGTCGCTGTTTTGGATGTTTTGTTAGCAATTTATATAGTTATTTCTTATAGTCTTTTTTGTTTTTCTTGCTTTCTTTATGTTGTTTGAATTTGTGGGTTTTTTTTCTTTTTTTTCTTCTTTGCTTTGGTTGATTTTAACACTTTATTGGCTTTCTTATAATCTTTTTTGTTTTTCTTGCTTTCTTTATGTTGTTTGAATTTGTGTTTTTTTTTTCTTTTTTCTTTGCTTTGGTTGATTTTAACACTTTATTGGCTATACCATGCCGAGGAAATTTTTATCTAAGTGCCTTTCTCAAGAAAACACTAAGGCAGCCGACCTGTGGTGGCCTGGGCGGGTATTGAACCAACGACCCTTGGATTACGAGTCCGATGCTCTACTAACTGAACTACCGCGGTTCCCTGTATTGTTTTAGGTAGTTGTCAAGTTGGTACAGGTGGTAGTGACAGTTAATACACTGGACTATTTTTTGGTGATCGAAAGTTGCCTACAAAAATATACATAAATGTGTTCATTATACGGATTTTTTTTCTTCCTGATAGATAGATAGTTAGATAGATAGATTACCTAAGTTAGTACCAATGGTTTTTTTTCCTGACAGATAGATATATAGATAGGTAGATTACCTAGGTTAGTAAAGTACGGTGGAATATTTTTTGTAACATTGACAGTGAATTTTCCGGTAGACGTGTTTTGGCCATCAGTGCAAGATATGCTGAGATTATACGCAGGCGTCGCATCGTAATCAAGAGCTGAATTGAGGTAGATTCCCCATGCTAAAGGAAAAATGAAAAAGATAACATTGCTATAATATGAGGTTAAATGTTCGAAAATAGTTCCACATATTTTTTTGTACCTATAGGATAATGAAGTGATACAGAATAGGAAGAAACAATATGTAAATAGCCCATAAGTTGTAATCTTAAGTCATATATTTTGTCCAGTGAAGTAAAGAATATACGCCTGAACAATAAGGTTTAAACGATTCACCGATATATCGATGCATCGATAATTTTGCCGTTTCGATACACAGATCGATATTAAAGGTGTAGAATTGACTCAAAACAATATTCAACTTATAAAGGTTACTTTTCATCTTCAACGGCCATGAATAATTATTAGTCGTTTGCCGCTTTTTTCTTTAAATGCATCGATATGTATCTATCATAGGTTGTGTATCGCGATACCCATTGATACGTGGCATATGGTATCGTTTAGCTACTAACCAATGTACCCATTATAGGGTTAACGATCAGGAAAGGTGTATTATTTTTCCAAAGTATTTCCAACTATATACTGAAGTAATGAGATGTACTGTATATAACTATATCGAGAACAGGCGAACTAAGCTTTACAAGGCGCTGAAACAAAGGATTTCAGCTCATTTGCTTCCGAATATTTTCAGTGCAAGGAGGGCCCATCTAAAAGTCTCCTTCGAGTTTCACTACAAAGATCGCCCATAAATATAACATCTGCATTTACTTGACTGTGTAAGCCTGCCCGTTTGAAGCAAAAATTGTTTGAAATCGTAAAACGAGCATTAAAAGTATATATCGTTTAAGCTTCTAATTTTTCACGCAACTGAAAATGAGATATCCTTGATAGTTTGTCTTATGTAGACTTTAAGGTGCAGTTACGTTTTCAGATTTTTGGGATGGATACAATCTTAACTTCCTCTTACCGCTGGTACTCGAGTTTTTCTTGACTTGAAAAGGAACGCCGGTGGTAATGAGAGAACAGTTGACTGTCAATGTTGTAGCGGATGTACTGATTTGATACAACAACGTACCCACTGTTGTAGTTTCGGAAACATTTTGTGTTGCCGGAAGGTTTGTTATGTTAATGGCCTGCAAGAGATTCAAAAGAAACACGTACTCATATATTAGAATTCATTTCCAGTTAAAATGTATTTCTCCGAAGTAGGATAAAGCCAGATTTGAACTTTTGCTGCAAGTGAGGGACATGATCAGATGATATTTCTACTGTCTTCTCATAGTTTTCATTTTTCTTAAATAGGTGTATGAACAGAAAGGTTAGAAGTTATTCAAACATTTCATATTTTATAATAAGTCTTTCCTCCTTGAACACAGGCAGCACAAGGGAAAATTCTAACCCAGTAAATTTTAAGTACTTAAGACTATTTTTTTTACTTTTTTACAACATATATTATCTACCATTTGTTTTTATTATGAAAATAGTTTTCATACAGTTCAGACACAAAAATAGATTTATATTTACTCATTGTTTTAACCATACACATTTTAGTTTGTCCTTTAGTTCAAAATATTTTGCACCTAAAGGTTTCACTAATTAAAATTGCGTGTTTCAGGGATGTTAATTGAGGTACAGGACGTGGACCAGAAAGGATAAATGGGACATCATATGGGTCATAGTATAGTCATGGTTAGACACGATGAATGGGAGATTAAATCGGCAGTGCTATGGTACCGATGAGACAGGACAAATAGGAGATAGTACTGGATATACTATCGTAAACGTTAGACATGAAGTATAGAAGGTCTTAATGAGTATATTATTGCAATGGTTAGACAGTAAGAATGTGAGATTATACTTAGTTTATTACGGCAACCGTTAGACGGGAAGATTGCGAGATTGTGCCTGTTGTGACAAAGTCATGACTGGACACAAAGGATTGTAGATAATAACGGTATAATATAGTAACGGTCAGGGAGTAAGTATAAATATGTATATATGTATAGGTTTTTATAGCACACCAGCAGAATACTGGCTATTTAGTACCAAGTACAAGGCAGCTAAAATGGTAAAAGCAATATATAATTTTAATGGCACATCAGCACAATCCTGACTATATAGTGGCGATTAAAAGTTAAGTTCTTAAAATGTAAACATTGTCAAAATCTGTAGGAAGATAAACCCTTACAAATAAGCTTAACATTTAATCTTACAAGACGGTATTTATGTATGTATAGGGTTTATCGGCACACACACACACACACACACACACACACACACACACACTCCTGACTATGATGTACCAGTTTAAAGTTCACTTCTGGAAAGTTAAAGGAAAAATTTACTAAAATCTTTATGAAGCACAAATACTTCCAAATAAACCTAATCATTTACTTCTTCAGGATAATAGATGAATGCAAAATGTGTTAAAGTCTTTAAAAGGCATATACATTAAAAGATAAAGGTAAAAGAGGTAAATTCATGAAAATACGAGGCCAAATTGTTATCATATAAATCGCAGTCGTTTAGAAAGTCCAAGATTTTCTCTGGTGACAGAAAGAATAGGAAATCGTAAGAGCACGTGATATCTGACCACCTCCCTATCCTTACTTCCCTTCGTACAGTAACCTGTGGGAGAGACTTCAGACAGTCTATGGAGAGAAATAACATAGCTTGGAATAAATTAGACGCCGATACCTTGAAAAATTATCAAACTGAGCTGGACCATCGCCTGAAAACTTTTGATATAGATACTATTTCGGACAATGTTGATAGATTTTACGGGCACATTGTTAATGCAATACAGCAGTCAAGCGACATCGCGCTTCCAAAGTCCAAATTCAATTATCATGCCAAACCATACTGGTCAAATGAACTCAAAGAAGCACATAAACTTCAAAGACAAGCTAGGTATATTTGGATAAATGAGGGAAGACCGAGGGGTAGTCAATATAATTCTTACAGAGAATATAAAGATAAGAAGAGAGACTTTAGAAACCTTCAAAAACTAGCTGTGGAAAAATATATGGGGGAGGTATATGAAGAAATTGAAACAGCACATGAATGCGATGTAAGGCACTTTTGGAAAGTGATCAATGTTAAGAGAGGGAACAATATAAATTTTTGTCAGGAACTATCAACTGATGGAGTTTATGTCCGTGATGATGCTTCCATTGCAAATGGCTTTGCCAGATACTGTAAGGACATTCACACGCCAAATTTTAGCCATATTTTTGACGAAAACTTTTATGAATTTATAGAGAGAGAATTAAGTCGGGCTCTACAAGATGGAGCAAGCCATATCGAGGCCTTACAGACCAGTATCAGTGTAAATGAAGTAAGAGAAATCATTAATAGTCTAAAGAAATCAAAAGCATCAGGCCATGATCGAATTTGCAATGAACATTTGATCTATGGCAGCGATTACCTCATAGAGTGTATGACAATTTTATTTACTCAGATGATTGATCAATCTTACATACCTGTAGACTGCAAAAAAGGGTTAGTAATACCACTGTACAAAGGTAACAGAAAATCAAAGAACTCCCTCGAAAGTTACAGGCCTGTTACTTTACTGCCTGTTATCTACAAAACTTTTGAGAAAATTATTCATAACGTTTGGTAACTTGGCTCAAAGATATTAATTCTAATATACCCAGTTCACAACAACATGGTTACCAAAAAGGTTTAGGCTGCACAACAGCGAGGTTTTCGCTGTTGCAATCAGTACAATATAACGTAAACATGGGTTCACGGGTTTTTGCTGCTTTTCTTGATACAAAAAAGGCATTTGATACCGTGTGGCACAAAGGGTTACTTTTTAAATTATTCATGTTGGGAATTACGGGTAAATCCCTTTTGATATTTTTTAACATGTATATAAATTTACAGAGCAAAGTCCTTGTCAATGGGCAATTTTCGGACTGGTTCTCAATTGGCCAAGGAGTGAGACAAGGGGGTGTTTTATCAACCTTGATGTACACAATATTTATAAATGACTTGCTGCTCCAGTTAGAGAATAGTGGATTTGGAGCAAAGATTGGATCCTTAGCTGTGGGAAATCCAACCGTAGCTGATGACATTTCACTTTTGGCTATACATCCTAGCAATCTACAAAAGCTGTTAGATATAGCATACGCCTACAGTAATAAGTGGCGATTTGAGCTTAGTGTCACAAAGTCATACATTATCATTTTCGGTCCCCAATACAAGAATTATGTCAATATGAAATGGTATCTTGGGCCGTCATGTTTGCCGGTTACTGATTCGGCAACACACCTGGGACACCGGATTAACTCAAAGCTGACGTCGCATGACGCAATACTCGATGCATGCAAGAAAGGGAAAAAATCTTTTCACGGTCTGTTTGGTATTGCCATTAAACCTAATGGTTTAAATCTTTGGTTGCTGCAAATGTGATCAAAAAGGTAATTTTTCCTTCAATGTTTTATGGAAGTGAATTACGGTTTAATATTTCAAAAAGTGACCTCTCTTCATTGGATAAAACTCTGAGGTATTTTGCCAAACATTTACAAGGCTTCCCAACACATACAAGATCAAACATCGCTCTGGGAATGTTAGGATGGACATCAGCTCAGTCCGAAATTGATAGAAGAAAATTGATGTTTTTACACAGATTGTGTTTGATGCCTAATAACGTACATACTAAACGTGTGTTTAACGTTGCGTTATTTCATTTCATTTTGAGCGGATGTATGTCAAGCTACGGGTTAATTTCAAATCTATATTATACGTTAAAGAAGTTTGACTTGCTTGAGTATCTAACTGATTATTTGCAGCATTCCGAAATTCCAGATAAACAAAATTGGAAAGAAATTGTAAGGTCAAAAATTGCTGGTCTTGAAAATAGCCTCTGGAGAGTTCGTATGTCTAATCAAGCAGATTTTGATAGATTCTCTTCGATACACGAATCCTTGCGACCTGCCTCAGTATGGCAGTCGGCTAAAACCAGACAGCACACTAAGGTGTTTACATATGTAGGTAAACTATGGGCTGCTGTTCCTCAAACACAGCTCGATATGTGTATTCGATGTGGGAATGTTTATACAGACTTGATACTTCATTGTTGTGTTGCTTGTCCTTATATGTCGAATTTCAGAAACTCTTTCTGTGATTTCCTTACTGATAAATTTCCACTGAGCCTGCATATTACGTTATTTAATGCAGAAGATGAGCTGCTACTGCAATATCTTCTAGGTAAAAGGTTACCAGCAGGTGTAATCGACAAAGAAAACTCCAAGTTATTCGCCCTGTATGCACCATACTTTGTCATGCAGTGTGCAGCTATCTTCTGCAAATAAGGTACTTAAACTTGCAACTTATGCAGCTGAGGAACACTTTAATGATGGATATACTGTAAGAATTTGTATTCTATTATTCTATTTTATATCATAGACGAACAATGTTATGATATTCACACTATAGATCTCTTGACATTATTGTATGCACGAAGTAATTGATGTTTGTTCTACGGCGCCCCGGATTCACAGTTTGCTTATTTATTTATTTATTTTTTTATTTTTATTTTTTTTAATTTTTTTTATTTTTATTTTATTTTATTTTTATTTTTTTTAACTCGTGTTTGCTTGTTTTGTATTAATTTCTTTATTTTGGTACTTATTTATTGATTGTATTCAGATGATTTATTGTTATATCATGCAATCTTCTACGGAAGGAAATAAACATGATGATGATGAAAATACGAGGCCAAATTGTTATCATATAAATCGCAGTCGTTTAGAAAGTCTAAGATTTTCTCTGGTGACAGAAAGAATAGGAAATCATACTTTATATATAATGATAATGGTTAGATGTGAGAAACAGGATATTGTTGTAGCTGGTATAGTATTTTTATAGCTTTACATGAATACTGTGAGATTATAACAGATATAGTTTATATTATAGTCACGGTAAGAATGGAATATAGTTTACATTATAGTCATGGTAAGAATGGGATATAGTTTACATTATAGTCATGGTAAGAATGGGATATAGTTTACATTATAGTCACGGTAAGATGGTAAGAATGGGATGTAGTTTACATTATAGTCATGGTAAGAATGGGATATAGTTTACATTATAGTCATGGTAAGAATGGGATATAGTTTACATTATAGTCATGATAATAATGATGTAACCGTCATTATAGTCATGGTAGTTTACATTATAGTTACGGTATAGTTTTGCATATCTAATAATTATTATTGAAATGGTTGCACAGGAAAAATGGGGAATCATGTCTGGTATATAATAAGCATGGTTTGATAGGAATAATATTAGATCATACCTGGTATATCGCTATTGTGGATAGATAGGAATAATATTATATCATACCTGGTATATCGCTATTACGGTTAGATAGGAATAATATTAGATCATACCTGGTATATCGCTATTGTGGATATATATGAATAGTATTATATCATACCTGGTATATCGCTATTGTAGATAGATTGGAATAATATTAGATCATACCTGGTATATCGCTATTATGGTCAAATAGGAATAATATTATATCATACCTGGTATATCGCTATTATGGTTAGATAGGAATAATATTAGATCATACCTGTTATATCGCTATTACGGTTAGATAGGAATAATATTAGAACATACCTGGTATATCGCTATTATGGTTAGATGGAAAGATTCGGATATCATAGTCAAAGTTTGAATGAAGTATGGGAGATCTTATCGGGTATATACTATTATTATTAATCAGAGAGAATAGAAGAAAATGCCTTGTATAAATACTGCTATAGTTAGACAGGGAATCATATTTGATGTATTTTTATAATACTGAGGACGACTATGATATTATTTCTGATACATTATTGTTATGGTTAGACAGGAATAATGGTATATCATATCAGGCATATCATGGTAATGGTTTGGTATAAAGAATGGAATATCATACCGAGGATATTATTGAAACAGTCAACGTTCCTGTGGCCGATTGAGAGCAGATGTCAGCAACTCTGAAAGTAAGTGTAACTGGGGAAACAACACCGCTCATACTTGCGATCTTCACTTGCACTGAGATTTAAGAAATTAGAAAAATGAAAAATAAGTTACGGATTAATTCACAAGGATAGATAGAGATAGATATATAGATTAATAGATATATGTCTATGTATGAAGAGGAAGAGAATGATCAATACTTGTCCCCTAATTCTAGGCCTGAAAATAAAAATATTAATAATGAATGCCACATAGACTAACATTGTCGTTTACTTTCATAATTATTTAAACCCAAGCCTGATTTTTATATAGCTATTTGGCGGAATAACAGATAAATTTTATGAAGACGAATGTTTCCCTGCATGACAATAGAAAAAAGAACATGATTTGTAAAATGTTTAAAGATCATACGGTTAAACGTGCAGCAAATTTTAAAAGAGGGAAATCCAAGACCCTTTATGACTACGCTTATCCATTAAAAACAATTAACTGTCCCAGTTTCACGATATCAAGAGAAAGTTCCAACTGTTGATGTAGCCCTTAAATTAGTCAATATAGGCAATAGCTGACTCACAGATAGCGTGTGTGTCCAGCTTCCTTTGTCTTACTAAAAGATTTGTAGTGTCTTTCTCAAACCTTAATTCTAGTTTGTTTCGATGCATTCGAGGAGTAAAACACGTTACATTTAGCAATACAAAAATTAGAAAAAAAGTCTCATCGATTTCATTGTTAATTAAAAGTTGAATGTGATGGAAGAATTAGTTGCTATCCATTTAGCCTACCGTCATTCAGAGCTACTCTTGGAAAAATGTAAAGAAGCCCCTTAGCATCACAGTCGAAATTAAAAACATGCTTTTGAGAAACGATGACTAATATAATATTTTTGTCACTTCAGTTTGTAAAACATGGTTAATACGTACTTGTGCTATTGTCAAACGTAAAATATGGATTTGTTGCCATAGAAACCGTGAGCGTTGAATTGTCATTGGTGTTGGGGTCACTTGTTCCCACGGTGTACACCACTGTTCCTACTGGATGTATAGAATTGGCTGTTGTTGAAGCCCCGGCTAAGTTGGTAAAGGAGGGGGGGCTATCTGAAAGATAAGTATATGTTTCCATATCTTTTTAATGAGTAAGAGTATTTTGATATTTAAATTATCGAATCCTTGTGAAGTACATTATATTCTGCAAAATATATATGTTGATTTCGAAAGTAATCAAATAGTGGGATTTAAGAGATAAATTTGCTTATAAAAAACATAATCATAAAATCAATGGTACTATTTAAGAAAAAATTACGTCATGTATTTTCTGTCTTAAGAATATTTTATTGTTAAAATCAAACACTTATATTGTCATGATCTAAACATTTCATCCGATTCTGGCTATTACCGTGCAAACATATTGCATTTAGAAAAAAATCTGCCTTAATTCTGTTGGAGAAAAAAAATTTACGCTTTGCAAAGAACCTTATAGTTTTGGCCAACACGTGTAGATTTTGTTAACAAAAGTGTAAGCACCATTCAAGCAGACACAAAAATGAGGAGCTGTTTTGTCGGTATACTGAAAAAAGTAGGTGATGAAAAAACTCACTGACATTATATGTGGCTTGACAGACGTAATCATCGTTATTTTCCTGATTAATATTCGACCAGTCCTTTGTATTGCCAACCAACACTTCGGGCATGCCGGTATGGACTCTGTAGCTCGTACTACCCGTTTTGGACCATACAGATTCCGAAGAATTGCTCCACCTTTATGGTAGAAAATTAGAGCATAAAGCAAAAACACCAAATAAAAAAAGACTTTTTTCATCCTTCAAATCAATTTTAATAACCAACTATTTTGTGGGATTCTTAATGATGAGCTGCTAAATGGGAATACCTATTAGGGACAGTCAATAGTTTGACAGAGACAAATACACTTTTGAATGACCGAAAGAAAAAAAGAAAGAGAGAGATAGATAGATAGATCAATGGATAAAAAGACAAACATACGGATATAGTAAGCTAGATATTAAAGCAATTTATTTTATCAATTCTAGGTTAACCCAGTCACTACATATAGAATTACTGTAAGATTTAATCAGACAAGGTTAGTACAAAAGCTATGTTATATAACACGTTGGTATCAACCATTTGCATGATAAAACTCGAGTAGAAAATATTTCGTAACATTCATGTAGCGTTGATTTTTCAAGACCTATATCGCCATTAACTAATACATGTGTTCCCGATTATTCTTATACCAGTAATCGATTATATTTTTTAGATAAGGCTTATAAAAAAGTCTTATCGCACAATATAAGTCTCCTGGTCATTTTTTCAAATAATTCATCATATACTTGTAAGTGATATAAACAGTTTTGTATATCTAATAATAATAAGCATAGAGAGCCATATTGCATGGCATATGTGATAACTAGAACCTTATTACATCCCTTAACCCGAATCATGAAACACACAGCTGTAATGTAATGTTTACAGTATGATCCTTGACTCTCAGTATAGGAATCTGTGCGACTGTATTCTCATATTGCCAGTAAACTGTCTGTCTTTTTGCTGTTTATCGGCCAATTTTAAGTGCTGAACAACGACAGGTAAGAAATATTTTCATATTTGTGAGATATATGAATGTAAATTTCATCTTATTTTGAATAAATGTGTTAGCTGAAGTGTTACTGATGCCAGCTGCAATGTTATAAATCGGAGAGGAAAAGCATATAAGCACGAAACTGATAGACTTAATCATAGAATGCGGTACGATGCACACGAAAAATCAGCCTTTTCATTTATTTCTGTGACTTATTCAAAATCAACGACTACTAGTTTAGAATGCTGACACTTAATGGTTGATGAGCGGTTTTAAATATACGAGGGACACACTCATTATTTTTTTTTACTGGCGTTCATACTTGTCACTGACGTGAAGAATATGCAGAATTCTTTATCTTTGAAAACAAGCGAAACACAAATGTTTTCTTATGATATTTCAATTAATACAACGTGAAAATACATATATAGTTAGATCTACTGCCATTTAGAAAATGCTTTTTGACTATCAATGGAGGGATAAATGCATGCACAAAGAGAAAGATTTGTTTCATTTGGAAAATTAATTTTGCGTACATGCTCACCGTGAAATAACTTGAATACTGGCCAAAGAAAATGTTTGCCCAACGGAAAAATTAATATATGTTTTGTGCTCTGGGAATTTGTACTCAAAACATTTTCCTTTTCTATCGTGTGCGTGAATTTTTTATCTTACCAACCAACTACATCATTTGGAATGACTGTTATTTGTTCGGGACCATTTATGCTCACTTGGTTTTTACCATTTTTCACTGAAAATGTGAAATTTAATTTATATTAAAAATCGTATCATACTTTTCTATTGATAAATTGATAACTTAAGAGTGGTCAGTACAACTTTAGAACTTTAGAAAGATTTTGGAAACTTTGGACATCATGTTTGCTACTGACCATGGATTAGTTAACTTGCTTACTATATGCAATGATACAATTTATCGTCTGTTCATGTATGATAGATGTTCTATCTCTCTATATCTTTCACATAAACAAAAACTTGTATATATATCTATCTATCTATCTATTTATCTATCTATCTATCTATATATATATATATATATATATATATATATATATATATATATATATATATATATATATATATATATATATATATGTATATAAACTGTTTTAATAATATGTTACCTGATACTGAAAGGTGGACAGACCACTGAATTTTCATGCTTAAAATTTGGCAAAGAATGAAAGAAACTGAGAAACTAAGAGTATGTACAATATACTCTCGTCTGTTCTTTTGTAAATCATGATCATTGTAATGTTATGAAATTGAGAATACGTGCTATTGACTTACCAGAAATGATATTTTTGCCCACCAGCCTATATGACCCAGATGATGTAGGCCTCCACACTTGGAAATGTGTAAGTATATTACTCACATCTGAGTAAAACTCCCAATTTGTCACCACTCCGCAGCAACTAAACCGGAAGACACTGTTGTCCATCAGAAAGCCTTTTGAGCCAAAAGAAAAGAAAACTGACATTTGTTTTTAGATCAGTACTTTTATTAGAATAGTCATTTGGCACTGTTCTAGTAGTAGCAAATTATATTTTTGTCTTTAAAACCGGTCCAATTTTTCTAGAAAGCATTGTTTCATTTCAATAACATTTGCAAGATATAGCTTGAAACGCACCATTGATAGATTTACACTGCAAACTCGAGACCTATTGTTGTCTCAGTAACTTGTAAGTGTTGTCTTCGGAAATTTAATCAAAACTTAAGAATCTTCTTGCTTTTATTCATCTTTTTACGAGATCATTTTCTTTTCTTTTTAAAAAAATGTTATTTAAGATTTTACTGCATTATAATTTCCTCTTTCTTTTGATGTGTTTAAATGAAAGATAATGGCAGATCATGGGTCGATTAATGACGCAAGCGACACAAAAAATTTCGAAATTGTTTTCTTCTTCTTACAGTGCGTAAATAAATAGAAGGGCATGAGAATTCGAATAGATAGATCGATACATACATACATACATACATACATACATACATACATACATACATACATACATACATACATACATACATACATACATACATACATAGATAGGATGAAGAGCCTGAACATATATTATAATGTCTCCCATTTACTTACCCGAGTTAGTCCTGCCTTTGGGGGTCGACGTCCCACCAGTGTTACCGCTACCAACAACACCAGTACCACAAACTGTCAGAAAGATATATATATATATATAATCATACCTTTGTTTCTCATAGATAAAATTATATCCGGGATGTAAGGACTGGGAGCAAAACTAATGGACCACTATAGATGGCGTAGGTGACGTATGTATATAGGTCACGCAAAGCAGAGCTATCGTACATCCAGCTTACATCCAAACTAATTTTCTCTTTTCGCCGTCTACAGAGAAACTAGGTGCCTTTTTACACATGTAGTTAATCCTTCTGTTATTTTGTTCTTGTCGATGGCTTTGATCTTTTCGTTATTTGTGATAGTTTTGCTTCTAGCTTTAATATCAACCAGACGTTAGGATGTCGAGGCAAAACTCTAATCTAAGTCCTAAGATGCAAAACATGTGCCCTGCATAATGCTGACCAAACCGTTGACTGCAGAAAACAAATAAATATCCATAACAGTCATATTTGCAATTAAATCTATGGGAAACTCGCCAACCACAAAAACTCAACAGGACATTCAGTAGAGTCTCCTCAGATCCTACGTACTGAGTTTAATCCGAGGTGGACCGATATAGAACGCACATATAAGGAACGATACGGGAATCTGTAACTAAAACCTCCTGGGAAATTTGGTCTAAATGAATTTTTTTTAACCTTTCCAATGCAGTCTTGTCAATACTTCACTCAGGCATAGATTTATGGCCTGTACGCAGATCTTTGCGACAAATTTTGCCCATGTAATATGCCTTGACATTTTGCATGAAATTATTATTATTATTATTAATATTATTATTATTATTACCTCTTTTTTAGTATATCGCTACAACATTCTCATGACACATTTCCTTTACCACCTAAACCACGCATAACTTTACCTGGATATAATTTGTAGTAAATATTCTTGTTGTTGGTCTTTAATGCCGTTCTTTCTCGCTACACATGGTTTCCGTCCTTTGTCTGGAATTCTGCCAAATCAATTTGGTTCTTCGTACCGTCACCAAGCATTTAAGGGGGTCACCCCACCTTAGTTTTTTTTTTTAAATAAAAGTTTGCTATTAGTTTCTTATTGGCTCTTGTTTTACGTGTTTTTTTTTTTTTTTTTTGTTTTTTTTTTAGGATATTTCGTCCACTGAGGAAGAGCTTTATTAGCTCGAAACGGTTGTAACTGCACCCCCCCATATATATATATATATATATATATATATATATATATATATATATGTGTGTGTGTGTGTGTGTGTGAGTGTGTGTAGTCGTATAAGAAGGGCAAGGTTTCGATGCATGCATACACATATCTATGAGCAGAAAAATAAACGCAAAAAATGAACTAGTAAAACGTAATTTGCTAATTATGCGAGCAAGCTTACGAATCATTATGTTCACAGGTGTTGTGTCTATGATACTCATACATACGTGCATGCTTACCTGCCTATCTACCTACCTGCATGCATACATACATACATACATGCATGCATGCATGCATACATACATACATACATACATACATACATACATACATACATACATACATACATACATACATACATACATACATACATGCATACATACATACATATCTCTAAAATGGGTCATTTTCTTGTATTAGACATATCATCTCTTCGGCTTTCATCTCAGTTTTGCAGGATACTGTATATTTCTATTCCCCCTGAACAGATTGGGTCGGCTTACTGAGTGAAACCTAGCCCAATGCCAAAGTTTAGACCGTATAGTTTTTATTTTTTTGTGGCTGGAATAATATTGTTTGTTTACCCTCATAAAATATTATGTCACGGTAAGAGGATGTTCTAACATTAGTAGTCAGGTATCTTGGGACGCATTAGAGCTGATTGCAAAACCTTGAACTTCCAATTTGGAGGCTTTGGAGTGAAATATCAGATGTTGGCTTTAGCGTCAAGTCGTCCTCAGATGGTTTTGATAAAAATTACCTCCCAATAAATTGAATTTTTTTAGAAAGGATTTAATTGTTATGAATATCCTCTGAAATAGTCCTTGTGATAAGAATTAAAAACAGTCAGAATAGATTCGTTTTCTCCACCCCATTGAATAAAGGTAATGATGGTGGTAGTAGTAGGTAGTAGTAGTGATGTCAACTGCAGTGCCATAAGTAATATCAACAATAGCAACAATAACAATAACAACAGTAAGTGCATTGTTTCTATTGCTGTTATTCTATTTGTTGTGGTAAAGACCATTGTGTATGTAAAGGCTGTAAGGCTTATGTAGCGGAATCTTTCTGATCTTGTACATTCATACAATTCTGCTAGCTGCAAAAGTAATCAAAGATGAAAATGTTTGTACAAAAGGAATTTAACGACTAAATAGTGTCATAGTTTCCTTTTTGACACAAATTTTTTATCGTAATCAATTGTGATATATACCTACAAAATTTTTAAGTTTTGAAAGTACTAGTGTAACATACACACAAACTCAAACATCTGATCATAAAAAAGAAGAGCTAGCATGCAATGGTTTATCCTTTTTGTGGCTGTTGACAGTTCATATTCCCTTGCCACACTTGTTCATACAGTTTCGACTTAAATCGTGACACTTGTTCATACACTTTCTACTTAAATCGTGACACTTGTTCATACACTTTCTATTTAAATCGTGACACTTGTTCATACACTTTCTATTTAAATCGTGACATTTGTTCATACACTTTCTACTTAAATCGTGACATTTGTTCATACACTTTCTACTTAAATCATGTCTTTGATTTTTATTGGCCAGTCCTGCATAGGCAACGGGTACAGTCATCAAAATCATAGCAAATATAAAAGACGAAGACACATTGTAAAATATTCGCTTGATCTGTTTGATTTGAATAATACATGTTTGTCTCGTTCATTTGTCTGACGATATTGAATGTTAACACATCTTATTGTTAATAACTTAAAAATTACATAATTTTTTTATTATTTTTTCTTTGTGGGGGAGGGTGGTTACCAAATGACTTAGTAAATCAGCGGTGTCACAGTATTTGTAAATAATATAAGTGACAATATTAAAGGTACTTTGGCAAAGATTCACTGATGAGGGAAATGTTGTCTCCTGCGTCTCTCATGCTATTGGTGTTCTTTATAATACGTGCATTAATTAAATCAATTGAAAAAAGATATGCAATAGAGTATGCTATTCTCTTTTTACAGACGATATTCCATCTGTAATGTTACATATTGCTACCATACTGTGCAGACACGTATTTTAAGATGGAAATTATGAAACAAAGCACCTGGAGTATAGAATTTAGAAATTCTTGGATACGTTTTTCCCAGTTCAATGCAATTGGCTTTATATTTTTCGGTAAATTCATAGACTTAAAACAAAATTGATCATAGCATATTTATAGAAGTCTTCATTTTGTGTTTTTTTTTTTGAAGGGTTGGCCATTTCTTTATGTATTTTGCGAAGTTTAATGCATCGTGCAAAGCGCCGAAAATTGTATTATTAAGATTATTGCGCTCTATATATTGTTACCGCTGTGTCGCTTATATTGGACTGGGTAAATTTCTAAATGCGTTTCTTTGAAAATTCAGTGTTTTGAGCTTAAATTTAAGTTTAGAATCCCGTGTGGGCTGAAATTTAAGTCTGATTTAAAACTGACCAATCAAATTTCTTAAGTCTAGACTTAACTTTTGAAGATAAACTCATAAACGCTGATCAACGAAAATATCGGCAAGAAGACATAACGAAGGAAGGGGAAATATCTTATTGAATTGCACAATCATGAGATCACTAAGGAAGGTTCCGTGTAGACATTCACGGGAGTGACTTCCTATCTTTAACGTTTATTCTAAAGTTTACGTTTCTCGATTTCAAATAAAAGATAGCAATGTCGCTTTATTGTACATGAAAATAAAAGACCTAGCAATGTCGCTTTATTGTACATGAAAATCTTTATTAATTGCTAGTATCTTTAAGATGTTCTTTGTCTGCTTTTACTCTTCATAACGACAGCTTTTACTCTTCATAACGACAGCTTTTACTCTTCATAACAACAGCTTTTACTCTTCATAACAACAGCTTTTACTCTTCATAACGACAGGTTTTACTCTCCATAACGACAGCTTTTACTCTCCATAACGACAGCTTTTACTCTCCATAACGACAGCTTTTACTCTTCATAACGAGAGCTTTTACTTTTTATAACGACAGCTTTGTTAAATTGTCATGGGGAATTTTAATATTCACCAACACACAAGAAACCCTTTTTTTTACCATAAACGATTCCTTTTCAGAAAGTCTATTCACTCTAAATCATTACAAGTTCACTAGCAGCGACACTTATACAAGATTAAAGATTGTCATTTTAGTAAAAAATTACAGTTCCATCTTCAAAAGATCCGAGACTCTTAACACCTTCAGACAGTCAACAAGGCTTTCCTCCGGCCCATTAGTTGTACTACACATACATGACCGATACAAATCGAATAAGTAACGCACCTGAATGCTAATTACATGACTTTCGCCTGGTGCAAATAATGTATGCCAAGTTTCAGGGTAATTCAGCAAAAGTTGTTAGACTTGTTGCACACATGCAAATTATATGCATGGTATTACATTTAACTCCAAAAAGGGGCATAACTCTTAGAAAATGCATCAGCATGACGACAGAACGTTATGCGCATTTTGAATTCATGTCAGTTAAGTCTGTCTAGTTTCAGAGCAATTCATATATAAATATAAATAACAAAATGAGGTATAAATCTAAATAATATGTGAGAGTGCCATGACAGAACGATATGAGCATATATTGAGCCCGAGTTCATAATGTCTGACAAGTATTTGAGCAATTCATCAAAAGCTGTGGGGCTGGTAGCACACAAGAGAATTATTATATGCAGTATATGCTTTTAATACCACAAAGTGGCACCACTCCAGAAAATGCATAAGAGCGCAATGACAGAACGACATATTGACCTCGTGTCCATAATATCTGCCAAGTTTCACGGCAATTCATCTAAAACTGTGTTATATTTATGTATCTCGACTGAGCGTTGAATTACGGAAAGAGAGAGAGAGGATATAATCCTAATAATATAGTAAATTACATTTAATTGATTAAAACCGTTGACAGAGTAAAGAACTTAATTTCAGCATGAAAGATTTATATGCGGATACAAAATGTAACATGAGTCCACTGCTTTGTTCGTAGTAATATTCGTGAGAATGCGTAGAACCCGATACATTTCAAAATCCGTTCTGAATGGTAACATAAGCTTTCTTGCAACCTTTTGCGAAGCAGCATGACCACCACCACCCGCTTTTCCATGGTATTACACCACACCCCTTTCCTACCAATTCATAACGTACCCATTCCCCACCTCATAGCTTTGTCGCCAGGGAAGGGATTATAACTCGAATATCTTTGTGTGCGTCTGTAAACCAGTGTTAGTTATATTCCAAAGATTTGACATCTCTGTCGTAAGCACTGTAGGAAAGACTGCATAACATTACGCATGTACACACGTACAGTATCTTATTATTGGTACACTCTCTTCTTGTAACAATGTGACGGCGTGCTATGTAACATTATACGTGTATTTACGCATGCTACGATGCAGGTTACCCTTTATATTTCTTTTATAAGAACAATATAAACATGTTTATTCTTCTAAATTATCGTAAATAAAACATATGTCGAGAGGTAAAATAGCAATATCTGTTCAAATGATTCTGCCTGATTTCGCTAACGGGAGTCTAATACTATCCTTAGCGTCAGTGACGCCTGTTTGTGATTTATATTATATTTTCTGGATTTTCGATCATATTTAACGCATGCCATTTGTAATTATATAAAATTGTAAGTTGGCCATATGATTAGGCACTTAATAATAACAACCAATTCTTTCCTTAAAAAGCATAGGACTCCAAATATATTCAGTACCATCAACAACATTTTACTGACACCTTATTTCTCCTATAACAAATATTATACAATAAAATCAAAATGTCGTATGTATTTAAATGCAAAGTGGATAACATTGAATGAATATGACTATGCAGATCTTGACTGACCTTCGCTTGATAAATTAATTATTTTCACGCTGAACTCTAAGGTACGATTACTGATAGGGCGATGCACCTCAGTAATGAAAGGCATTCTTGCAATCCAAACTAATGGGGATTTAAAGATCAATATTTACGTTCTTACATTTTGTATTGATACTTTCAAGCCAACAAGCACGTGTTATATTAAAATATGTTACAACTCTTGCTTTTTAAATATTTGAATTTACAGTTGGCTGCCCGTAAACTGAACAAAAGTCAGAACAAAACCTGTACAAATTTTATCTGCACAAAATACTGGTAGTTTCGATGTCATGACTCAGTAATACGCATTTTTATTTCTCAAGAACACTTAAAATTTCATTTTATGCTATTGACAATATTGAAAAATACTATAGATTTCTGTAATACTGGTCAACCAGTAATATCGGATTTAAAGTTATTCGAGTTAACGAGAAATACCATCCTGCCCGTAACCGGTGGCTTCCAGTAATATAAATTTTTATAATACTATGTGAAACTAGACAATACTAGTGTATCGGTATCAAATTGAAACACCATCATTATTGACAACACTGGACAAAAGTTCCTTCCATTTATATCAGAAGAATAAGAACACGCGTGATTCCAACACCGGCACTCGATAAGTTAATGTATACGTCAGTACTATTGACGGAAGTCTCGCCTTAGAATTTCAGAATCATAATTGACTGATATGGTCATGTATACAAACTGTGGGCGTGAGAGTTGTATATGTATGCATGCATGTATATATATATATATATATATATATATATATCTATATATATATATATATATATATATATATATATATATATATATATATTATTCCAATTTCACCGGAATCGTTTCCACCACGTAGGTACCGGAAGGAACAGATAACGGTTATAAGACGATTTTGCACATTTATGTACACCTTAGTGAATATTTTTAAGGATATAAGTATCTGTCCACAAATATGTTGAAAGGCATCGCACTACGTTATGCAGGGATGCCGCTCAGGCTAACAGGTTAGATTTATCACAAGCTTGTTGGGAAAAACCTGGGGTGAAATCAAGATTATGTGTAATTGTTTTGCCTCAATAAAGTTATAATTTAAAAAAAAAACAAGAAATATAAAACTGAATGATACACACACTTGTTCTAGAATCGAAGAGTGCCCTCAGTGCTTTACTCTGCATTTAGATAGGAAAATGTCTATCACTAGTAACAAGCATCAAACGTTAAAATGTAATATTTAAATAAGATATGACATGCACAGGTGTTCCAACTTATAAAGTGTAAATTACATATTGTTATCTTTTCAAGACATTACATAAAGTTTTATATCGGTTTGTTTTATAGTTTAACAGAAACTAGATCAGTGAAAATAAAAAATCAGAAACGCACCAAAAGGACGACTATAAAAGTTTCAATGAGTAAATAAAAAACAATATTGAGTAATCTTGACATAATCGGTATTTCGTAATGACTTTGACTGTTATGATTCCTGCCAAATGTTTCGAACATAGTCAATGAAATATACATACTACACTGATGACTGTTGTTGCTGATATAAAAAATAAGTTATGTTCTTTACATTTTATATAGCTTGTACCAAGTTACAAGGTATTTAGTGTATTAGAGCATACAGAACACACACACACACACACACACACACACACACACACACACACACACATATATGCAATAAACTGATAACGAACATAGCAAAACTAGTTTTTAACTAGCCTAAGAGCTTTCGACTCTCATTGAGTCTTTTTCAAATGCAAAACACAAAACAGAGACAAGACAAACAATAAACACAAAATGCGTTGAAATTACAAAGGTGTGTGTGTGTGTGTGTGTGTGTGTTTAAACATAAGATTTCCACTTTCAATTTTAGAGTATCATGTCTCCATGCTTTACTCAGAAAATAACTTAGCCCGCCATCTCACGATCCCACCCCGTGGAGACCCATTCCCACTTTAAGAGGTTAATCGAAATTCCATGAGCATTGTATACATCTACAAACTAACCAATCGTATTCCATAGTGCGAAATCTCTTCAAATGTATTTATTTTTTGTCATTCGGCACGCATCAACTAAAGTGCACGCACACATTTATAGACGCGCAGAGACACGTAATTATTTAGTAGTAAATTGACACCTACATCAAATATGCCTATCTATAAATACGCTTTGATAAAGTTCTAATATTTATATAACGAAACTATTTTATAAATAACAACGTGAACAAGTTTATTCTCAAAAAGTTCATCTGCCAAAAAAGGTGTAGATTAATAAAAGAGTAAAATCTTTCTTTTTATTTCACGGCGACAGATCCAAAGAGTCTAAGACAATCTGTCATTGTTCACGCGTTCTTTTGTAGAATATTTACATCAGAATTTGTTATTTAATTCTGTAGAATCCATGGTATCACTATAATGGTTGTAAGTATTTTAAAAAATCATATTGTACAGGTGATGTACAATTTTCCCACAGGAAACCTGATTATTCCTTCATCTGCCTACAACCAAACATCGGTATACAAAGCCAAGTTTTTAAAAGAATAATTGCAACATTTGTTAGTAGATCATTGCGTTATTGATTTCTTGCTTTGTATTTAGAATATGAACGACATGCAAGAAAAGTTAAAGATGTCCATTTTTATAAAAATTGCATTTCAAATCAGTTCTTACTTCAAGAGGGGGAAACCTCTTATTATCTTCAAAAAAAGTCAACAACATTTTTATCCAGTCTGTATTCTTCTAGTATAGATTCTATGCAATGCAAATCAAAGGGACGTGATCAAAGGGCTAAATAAATAACTTTAAATGAGCATAGTAAAATAAATATTAAGTGAACTGAGTTAATATTGAAATTGCCCTGACTGAGCTATCAATACAGCCAGGGGTTGCGTTAAAAATATTGTAAGCATTTCCTATCTTTACTGATTCACGAATACACAATTTGCGTTCGCTAATGATTTTTCCTGGTGTATAAACGCACCTGAAAAATCCTTTTATGTAAATATTTGGATATTCCAGCAGATATTTCTTATTTACCAGAGGAATTCATGATGATTTATGATTTATTATAAATATACAAAATTATTCTGCTGTAAAATATAACATCATGTTTAGCAATAGTATGCCTGAATTGACTCATAACTTTCGCTCTCCTGGGAATGTTGGTACAATAAAATAATTAGCATACATACTCCCTATTCCAACTAAGCTAGTAGTAATATATGAAGTCTAAGATCATGCTTTAAAATGTGTCTCGAATTTATGACCAGAATCATATGATCAGATGGAATGAAACAAAATTCATTCGAGAAGAGCAATATCCATTAAACAATGTTATATGCTTGACAGGATGTTGAATCACAAATTGAGAGTAGACATTGTTTACATTAGCTAAATAATATCCAGTTATTTGTGTAGACAAACTATGGAATTCTGGTTTGGCAGGAAACTATGAAAATCATAATACTAAAAGTATAAACAATCCACAGGTTGGTGTATAAAAATTTGATGGATATATATATATATATATATATATATATATATATATATATATATATATATATATATATATATATATATATATATATATATATATATATACACACCTCATCGGATGTACCTTTTATTTATTTTATTCAATACAAAATTCCCAGAAGGCAATATGCCTCAACGTATTTCTCATTTATCTTATAAATGAATCGTTGCGGATATTTGTCTAAAAATCTGTTGTTTGATATTAGCGACTTCAATCTGAGCGGCTAGACTGGTTTTGGTTCGTGGGTTTAAAACAAAGTACTGTTCTCCAGGTTTAAGCGCTTACACTGGTTTTGGATCAAAGCTTTAAAACAAAGGACTATTCTCCAGGTTTAAGTTATGCAGTCGCATCCAGATTGCAAAATTGGAGGAAATATAAAACTACGCTCCCAACCCCCACCCCCACCCAAAAAAACAAAAAACAAGAACGGTTATACGGTATTTATTTATTATCGCTAAACATTGTCTTATTATCCTAAATTATATACTCCACTCTCGAAAACATGGGTAAATATTTTCCTGCCATTGTAAAATCTAAAATCCACACTGATCATATTTTAAAATCTTCCGTCTCTATCTAATACAATGTAGAAAAATTGTATGCCATAAAGCAAGCACCTGTCAAAGAAAACGCACAAGCACGGAATAGTAGAATTACGTAATTACCGTCTCTTCTTTGATAATCGTAGGGACCAATATGCTAAATACACTAAATTACTACCTTTTCCTAATTTGTTGCCGAGTTTTACAAAACTGTCCACTCTGTTTAGGACAACCTAGACATTAAACATTTATCTGGTAAAATTATCGCAAAAAAGACGTCGATTTGAACCTGGGCAATGTTTGATTAAATGGCGCCATCTTGAGATAGATGCAGGTGGTCTAGTGCAAAGTTGGGTTTAAGACGCACCATTGTATTGAACTGTAATATCAAAGCGTATGTTTCATTCTATTGAATTTAAAATACCTTCTGGTTTTATTTACAAAGAAGATCCTAAAGTACACATGCGATACAGAAATTTCAATAAGAAGTCAAATAGCTCCTTTACATCTATACAAAGAGAACATCAGCGAATCAGTCCAAGTTTTTGAAATGGCTAACACACTCTCATACCACCTGCAGAAAAGTAAACGATACCCCAAATTGTGTTTATATTATAACATGTTCACGACTTATGAGAATTCTGACGAAAGAAAAAGGTGCAGTCCAAAAGAAGAACAATTCAGTTGAGTTCATATTGCATTGCAGGTAATAAAGCAATACCAATGATAAACACATCAAAGGGCAAGGTAAATATATATTTATTAGTACCATGGTACAGATATCGAGTAAACACGACTTAATAGTTTTAGTAAAAATAGACTTAAACTTAGGCATGATTTCAATTACAAGTGTCATACATTCTATAAAATGGGATCTATCAAAACTGGGTTGTCTATTTTACTGTAGAAGATGGGTACATAATGTACTAACCAACCCCAACGTTATTGTGTTCTACTGGAAGAATTTAAATCAGCAATGGTATTGTTTAAATGCACCTCGAGATATATGTACAAGCTATACCTGACATGCTACCTTAAAAGATACAAACTATACCTGACATGCTACCTTAAAAGAATATCTGCATCGAAGAGAAGAGGTATACAAATTTGTATAAATTTTAAAATATGTTGTAATAGACCAGAAGTCTATAAATTTTGGGAGATTGTTTAATGAGATTGAGGAAGACATATTCCTAACATATGATTATTAATTAGGGTTTATTAGAACGAGTACAGTGAAACAAAATCGGTCAGAGGCTATGGTATAGTATACCCTCGCTTGAGCGGAAATTCTTTTTTCGCCACATATAATATACAACACACAGTAAACAAATTCTTACTATCTGCTTAGAACAAATATGGAACTGAATTTGCTGTCATGAAAAGTGAAAATAAAATGTGGATTGTGTACATATTTAAGGTATCATTCACAGTTAACGATTCTTGGATTGTGCCTGAAACTTAAGCATAATTTTTTTTTTAAATTAAACTTTACCATAGTACTCAAGAGTCTGAATGTATCGTAAAAAAACTTGACAACTTGACAACTGAATAACATTTACGTCGTTTTGACGATAGTGGACACAACGTATTAATGGAAAGATTATGTGCAACAACTTTTTAAAAATATAAAAATTATATACGGTAAAATACTTTATGAATGAAAGAAATTGAATAGACACGAATCTTTATGTTATACAATTTTAATGTATTCTGGTTCCGCACCTTTAGAGAAGCCTGAGCGTGGGTTTTGACATGAGAGTAAAAGTAGTTCTTCGAATATGGGAACAGTTCACCATTTAAGAAAGTTGATACAAACTTTATCACACGTCATTTATTATCTATTTCATAATGCTATACTGACTTTGATCAATGGGAAAAGATTGATATTGTCACTTTGGCGATATTGCACTTGGAACTATTTTCTTTCCCACTCAGAAAATATATCTGCCCTTAAGTATGTTATTCAGACTTATATGTCCATCTTTAGGCCTATTTCGTTTTTCTTCTTTTCAATCTCTCTCTCTCTCTCTCTCTCTCTCTCTCTCTCTCTCTCTCAATATGAACAGATCTTAAAATGTGTCAAGACTGTACATTAATGCACGCAATGAGAATGTACCATTAAAAACAAGATGCTTAAAAATGAACTGAAAGCAACAAAAAGTAGGTTTCAGGCATTAACGTTTTAAAATAGTTTCCACATGAATCGTGCAAATTGTCAATGACTGAACTTACATGGCCTGTTTCTATTTAATATTCAGTGTCACCCATACCGTATCTGTTATACTCTAGGACAAACAGTACAAGTTTTAGAAAAAAAAACACTTTATTAAATATGATACTAAAATTGTTTAATTAGCGATTTAAACTCTCGTCACATCATGTTTGAAAATGATTGAGAAATTAGGGATAGATAAGTGTTGATTGCAAACCAAAATTAGTGACAATCGAAATTTGGATGCAGTGTCTGTTACATCAATAGGCTACAAGCTTGCCAAGGCTACAAAATTCAGGTGCAGAAATAAACAACAACAACAACAACAACAAAATGGTAAAAAATAAAATAAATAAATAAAACAATAAAATAAATAAATAAATAAAAATATCATGATAGGTAAACCCACAATCATTAAAATCTTGTATTTAAAGATGTTGCGCTCTAAAATAATTCGGATATGACTGCTCTGTGATGATTCGGCAAAACCCACTCAACAACATTCACTGTATCAATCCGCGCAAGAAATGAATTACCTAAAGTAAAAATCTTCATTTTCATATGACAACAGTAATTAATTTGACAAAATACACAATTTGAAGCTTATATGCATTAACTAAATTTGTAAACAGTCGCTGTCCTAACTTAGTGCAAAATTCGGAGCATTTTTTATCGATGTAGTAATGCAGTCGTTAATCGCATATGCACAGAATGGGAAAACAAATCCGTGCAAATCGACTGCTTTTGCCTTCAGAAATATACAACATATAATAAAATGAAAATCTAGTTTTTTTAAGTAGATATAAGGATATATTTCAGATTTCAGTCGTGAGGTGGAAACATTTTATATTTGTCACTCATGACTTGGCCACTCGTGACACTATAATGTTTCCACTTCACTCGTGCAATATTTCCTTATATCTACTAAAAAAAACGTAGATATCATCAAAGTATTTTGTGTAAGCAACAATATTGAGCTAATATAATCGTTTATGAAAATATAATATAATATTCTATAATTTAAAACCACGCTGACAAAACTTGTAACTTTAGATTGTTATGAAAAAATAACAAAACGGTAAAGAGTAGATAAAACACTCATTTGCATTGTGTTAGGTGTATATGCGCCATATCTAATCTATTTCACTTCAAGTCTGCATGAGCATATAATATTTGTAGAAATCCGCCTTCAAGAAGCAATTTCCAACTTTATTTTATCGTTTATCGGTTAATAGCGTACCGCAACTACCTATCCAAGCCCCCCCCCCCCCCCCGACCACTGGAAGATATGAATCCATATCTTCAAACCGTTTTGCACATTAAAACATTCGTAACCATCCTGAAACCATAATCCGTATTTGAGTTTTTTTTTTGTTTTGTAAAAAGATTTAAGAAAGATTGTGTCAATTCCCTCACGTACGAGCGCACGTACGGTACCTCATAGTCTAGAATGGTTGCCAGTCCCTTCGACTTGTTATCTCTCTTACCTGTTTGGGCTAGGTAAGTTGCGATAAGTAGCGACAGAGGGAATTAGGGAAAATGTGTGTTAGGGAAAGTTTTCCATGAAGAAAGAAAGCGTGCTATTTTTATGCTTAAATATGCCGTAAGAATGACACCACAGTCCTCCTTTTTGTTCGAAAAAAACGAAATCGCCATTACTATTTCGTGTGTTTCTCACAGCTTAAACTCTTGTTTTTTTCTCTCAAAATGTAAATATAACTTCGAGCAAAAATCAACTAGAAAAGTGACGAACTTCATTTTTCATCAACTTACTGCGAGAGATTCACATTAGGCAGTAAAACACATAAACTGCGCTCTCTCCAAAGGTGCAAAGCCTTTGAGTTGAGAGAGAGAGAGAGAGAGAGAGAGAGAGAGAGAGAGAGAGAGAGAGAGAGAGAGAGAGATAGAGATAATACATTGCCGATATTCTGTGGCATGCACAAATGCACAATATTCAAATATTTTCAGTTCTTATTAAACTTATTGAAAATAAATCCACTGGCTGGCTGCGATGCATAACATCAGCGCAGATTGTAACTTTGATCAGGGGAAACACTTTTTCTTAAATTAAAATAAAAAGAAATTTCTAATTGTAAAATATTGTTATTCAAGTCTTCTTTGAATTTCAAGGCATTTTAACTTTTTATATATATATATATATATATATATATATATATATATATATATATATATATATATATATATATATATATATATATATATATATATATATGGCTCTTTCTCATGCTATCACTAATTGTATCTATTTATTCCCAAACAAACCTTTCATTAACATAAATCTGTTTTTATCTGTTCTCTAGAGCTGTTTATGGATGAAATTAAACATATAATTCAACCTGACCCCTTTTCTGTTAACAACAGAGATGTTACGTTCTCCCAACAACAGAGATGTTACGTTCGCCCAACAACAGAGATGTTACGTTCTCCCAACAACAGAGATGTTACGTTCGCCCAACAACAGAGATGTTACGTTCTCCCAACAACAGAGATGTTACGTTCGCCCAACGAGGAAATTGCGCATAATTTCTCGAGAAACGTTGACCTCATCAGAAGTACGAGTTTTCGTATCAATATTGAGAATATTCTATTTCAAAACAAAACGTATGTTCGGTAATTACGATGCATATTCTTTCTTTGTCATTTTCAAAATTGTATACGCGGGACTCTTACGTTGATGACAATGAAACCTTTGTGTATCAGTAGTATGACTTCTGTAATAAAACTGTACATATGTCGTTGGGCAATCTCTTAAAATTTGCTCGCAGGTAAAACTTTTTGCTAATCATGTTGCACTTTACTTGAATCACCTATGCAGAGTAGAACATGATCTGAAATATCGCAACCCCTGCAGTAACGTATCTGTTTTTCGGGCAAGTTTCAAAAAAGTAAATAAATACCATATTTCTTAGTAAAATACGTTAAATGTTACGAAAGTGACATACAAAAGAATAAAAGCAAATCCAGTACAAAAGTATAACACTGGTAAAGAACTTGCATCGTTGGAAAAATACCGCCAAATAAAGACGTTGCTTAATATGTAAAGAAAGGTACCTCCAGAAACTGCTCCGTTAAGACCATCTAACATTGCATTTATAACACAATATTCATGGCACTTATCATACTTTTCGTATTTTCTTTTTTGAATATGATCCAAACAATGCACTTTGTGTAAGCAAGAATATTCAACTAAAATTATTGTTTTTGAAGTATAATAACATTCCATAATTGATAACCGCGCAGACAAAACTTGAAAAACAGCCCTTTATTGTAACATAGGAAAATTATTTTGTTATCGTTTAAATTGTTTTTGTAGTATAGAAATGATTTTCTAATATTGGAAAAATTATTTTTTAATATTAGAAAGTAATTATTTAATGTTATAAAATCATTATTTTGATCCACAAAGATGGCAACCGCAAGGTTAACGCATTATCAAGGTTGTTTTGTTAATAAGCTAGATTCGGTTTCTCATTTAAAAATAATAAATGAACCAAAAACCTTTGAAGACATGCATAGTGTTATATTTCATTAATTATTTATGAGAGAAAGCATCCATTAAAAAAGAGAGAAGATTTACAAGAAAATACATGATGATGTGAGTATTGATAGAAGAAAGAAAGCAAAACTTGACACGGACATTTCTAGAATGCAGTGCTTTAATGATACACTCATTAAAAAAACCCCAAAATAACTGTCATGACTGTATATGGCAAGATTTTCAAAGTTTATAACTGGTTCCTTACTAAAAATTGTTAGCACTAAATTACAGATATATAGATTGATGGATGGATGGAAGCGTATATTTAGCTAAATTGTTTCTATAATTTATGGGTGGTTCCTAGTGATTTCATTAGTTTAGAATTTTGTAAACACTAAATTCACTATAATTTAATCTCGTGTATCGATATAACATTTTTTTTTATTCTTTATAAATTGTCAGCCTTTGATGTTTTCACTTTGGGAAAATAATGAATTTATATACATTTATTTGGCCTGCAGTTTACACTGTGGGTCTTGGCATATCAAAATAGGACATAAAGAAATCATATATTAATATTCTTTTTCCCAAGTAAGTACAGGACAGATTTGATATTTAAAATCGGAATTCATCACGAGCAATAACGCCACTGCATCTGTAATTAACTTTAACACAAATGCAACATCTTCCAATGATATAATGACTCGTACAGGCTTTTATAGAAAGCTCTGATATTTGAAGACGTAAAACGTTGATCATTTACGTGAACGTCATACAACCAAAACAAATGTCCATTGTTGCGTACGTCATAAATATTGATTTAAAAGTATGGAAAATTAACAGTTCTAACTTCTTCAGCATGTTGGCAAATTTCAAACAATAAAAATCGCTCAACATGGCTGTGAATTCTGTACACACATCGAATAGATATAATGCATCGATATCCCGTCGAAGATTTGTCTCTTTGAGATACTATTGTGACTGCACTGTAAATGGATGCCTAAAGCAAATGTTCTGAAAATATTTACAATATTAAAAGACAGGCTCTCAATGATTAATTGCTCTTTTGTCTCCAGTTTTCCTTGCTTTTGAAATTATTTTAAATGTAAAATTCTTACCAATTCAGATATTTGCTTTGCATTAGAAATGCCGAAGACAAGGTTAATGTTAGAAATATATACTCCAACTTTTCTTTTCTTTAGTATGGTGGTCGCAGACTGGAATTTTTGATCTCTAAGAAAACTTCCTTTAACTAATTTCAAACCAGAACTCATTCGTGTAAATAGTCAACAGTTTAAACTGGTCACCTGGATCACATCTCAGTTTATGGCTGTAACTCTGGATAACATCTCAGTTTATGGCTGTAACTCTGGATAACATCTCAGTTTATGGCTGTAACTCTGGATAACATCTCAGTTTATGGCTGTAACTCTGGATAACATCTCAGTTTATGGCTGTAACTCTGGACAACAGCGCATTTCATGGCAGTCATCCTATAAGCACACTGCAGTTCATAGCTATCACCTTGGATCACATCGCAGTTTATAGTGGTCGCCTGGATCACATCGCTGTTCATGGCGGTCACCCTGGATCACGTCGCAGTTCATAGCGGTCATCCTGGATCACACTCAGTTCATGGCGGTTACCCTGGATCACGTTGCAGTTCATAGCGGTCGCCTTGGATCACGCCTCGGTTCATAGCGATCACACTGAATCACATCTTAGTTCGTGGCAGTAACCCTGGATCACATTTCAGTTCATTGCTGTCACTCTGGATGACATCTCAGTTCATGGCATATTAGCTCTGTCAGTTCTTGTGTACGGAACTGTTAGTTTATCCGTATAATTATGTCATTTAGTTCCTTCTTGAGCTTACCAATTTTCAGACAAAAGGGTCAGGATATCGAGTGCCGCGATGAATTTTAAATGGAGATGTTCGCATACGTTGCGATAGTATTGTCAACAGTGTCCTCTTGCAGTGTTTCTTGCAGTCCCACATGTGTCAGAGCGGAAGAAATTTTTTTTGATGATGTCGTTTACTCTTCCATCACTTATCTACTCGGAAGATTGTCGGCACTGCCGGTTCACCTATACTTAAACGTCAAACGTGTATTTAGGTTTCAAAGCGTGATCAAAGTTAACATTTATCAAAAATTGAACTCTTGGAACAAATTATATAAATGACAAGTGGCTAATCTAAACGACTGAGCCCACATTGCTGATTCGGTGCATTAATGTCATTAAATGCATTTGTGTTGCCTATTGTGTGTTTTTATTATATTATGATACTACAGAACTATCGACACTCAGCACGTTTATGGCTTAGTGCACGCACGTGTAGCACTAGCGCGCCCAAGGTACGCTAGAATGAATACGTATTTCCTGGAAAATCATACTTGCTATAGTTTTAAAGTAAAGCCTGGGAAAAATGGGGTGACCAGTTACAAATTGAGACCAATATTTTTAAAAGCATGGCAAGAAAAAGTGTCTGAAATCTTTTCGATTACAGTGGTGCATTAAAGCCAATAAAATGATGCTGTGTCCAATTTTCAGTTCGTCGAAATCTTTAAATGATATCAACAAACTACAAAATACCATATATTATAATTGATTTTCTATGTTCAAAAGACTCGATAGGATTTGATCAACCGATATTTTATTTTATTAAGAAATAAAGGAAACGGAAATCACCCCTTTTTTGTACAAGGAGTTTATAAACCTTCCATACGGTGGTGTTTATATGTAACTGTGCTTAAACAAACTCCTCTTTGAAAAGGGACAACCTCCTCTTTGAAAAGGGACCAACTCCTCTTTGAAAAGGGATTCACTGGACCCAAAAGAATCACTGCCTCCAACTGTATTTGCCATTCAGTTCAACAGCTACACATGTATCACATGCATGGTTGCAAAGTGACTCTTAAAGGCTCAGACCAGATAACCCTCCGGATGTGCTGTGTATGTATAGTTCTCATTATTTGCAATGGTATCTTCTTACTCAAATAAAGTCTATTGTTGCGAGCGACGTACTTTTGACAATATTAACAAATGTGGAAGTAAAGTAATTAGACAGCAAAATACAGATCTTCAATTAAACAAACTGCAAAAATTTTGCTATTATTTTAATTGAAAAAGGCATAATACTGACTATTTTAATGGGGATCCATTTTTCTTCGTGATATTTTTAGAATTTTATGTAAATGTATACCTATGCTGTTGAAATGAGTTTGAAAATTGTCAATAGAAAATTCTCAATAGTTTACAGGTCTTTCATTTTGTTTCCAATTCCATCTTAAAATAAACTCTATAATCAAACCTGTTACAACTTAATATGTAGAATCAGATATCATCATAATATGATGCGTATCTCGGATACTTCTAGACCGAGTTAGCTCTGTCTTAGAAATCGCTTTTTATTAGCTGGAGATGAGGTGGTATTGCTCCATCGCGTATCGGATACACATATCTGACTCATGCATACCTCATATAGGCTGAGCCTCGACCAGAGTGCACACCCTGTCAGTGTGTCCACAGAGAATGGAATACATTTTTGTAGAGTGCATCGACTTCCACCCTGTTAGACAGAATTTGTTTGATGTGAACTCAATGAAGAAACTTTATGATGATGTACCACCAGAGACAATCTTGGACTTTTTGAAAGAATACGCATTATATACAAAATTTTGACCATCTGTTTTAAGGGTCTTACATTTGTACCTTCATCTATGATGTGATATATCTTTTAGAGGTTTTTAACATCTTTGGCCTTTAAATGTTTTCTTCTAATACATTATGTTTCTGTTATTTGGAAGGCATTAACATCCTTGAGTTATATTTATGCAAGTTTTTACATTTACATTGTTTTAACTTGACTTCGATCAGCACGATATGGCCAGTATTGTGCTGACGTACTGTTAAAACCTCCTACTGATATATATATATATATATATATATATATATATATATATATATATATATATATATTTGTCCAGTATTTGTTGACGCTGATCAAAAAATCAAAAACCTACTCATGTTAAAATCGCCAAACACATACAGCTATTCGCCAAATATGAAAGGAGTGACCAGAGACGTTTGAATGAGATTGTCACAGGTGATGAAACGCGGAGTTACTTTTTGAACCCGACTCAAGAGAAAATAATAAAGTCTAGATCAGAGAAAACGAATAGAGACCACAAATCGCTCGACGTAGTCAGACTATCAAGAGTGTTTTATGCGCATTATGTTTTGGTGCAAATGTCCTGGTCGCCCAGGTATCTATGCCTGACTCTGCTGTTGTCACTGCAAAGTTTATGCCTCCAAAGCATTGCCAACAATTTTGGAACACTACCGAACCACCAATCCACACACCGGTGCCCGATGCATCCATTCACTCCATGACAACGCACCGGCGCATAAATCAGCCGTCTTGACATTCTTCCTGAAGGATCACAGCATCCAAACTTTGCCATATCCTGCATAAGTCCCGATTTAGCTTGAGCATCCAAACTTTGCCATATCCTGCATACAGTCCCGATTTAGCTTGAGCATCCAAACTTTGCCATATTCTGCATACAGTCCCGATTTAGCTTGAGCATCCAAACTTTGCCATATTCTGCATACAGTCTCAATTTAGCTTGAGCATCCAAACTTTGCCATATCCTGCATACAGTCCCGATTTAGCTTGAGCATCCAAACTTTGCCATATCCGGCATACAGTCCCGATTTAGCTTGAGCATCCAAACTTTGCCATATCCTGCATACAGTCCCGATTTAGCTTCAAGTGATTTATGAGTTGAGGGGCAGACGATTTGAAAGCCGCCATGCGGTTGGCAGAGCAATTGTCTAGTGTATGAACAACATACCATAAAGTGAATACAAAATGGACTTTTATAATTGGATAATCAGACGGAGAGAGTGTGGAGAGGTGCTGGGAGAATACTTTGAGGGGATGCACTGACGGACTGTTCATTAATAAAGAACTTCGTTATACGGTGCTCTCGTATTCAGAACTTTTTAAATGCCCCTCGTATAGACATTCTAATTTTGAATTAAACCTTATTTAGAGGCTGTTGCAGTCTGTAGTGTAAGGAAGAAAGCTTTCTGGTATTTTGGGTTTAATTTTATATTCATGAAAGCTAGTAATAATACATTATAAATTGTAAATAGAGGCTGCAAATAAGACTATGACTGAGTGAAAAAAAACAAACAACCACGGCACGGTCAATACCATAAATGCATAAAACATATTGTAAATAAAACCCATGTTATCCTTGTCTTTATTTATATTTACTACAGACCATCTAGAGATATTTACTACAGACCATCTAGACCTCTCGCTTATTGATCAGCGTAATAGCAGGGGTGCAGTCAACAAGAAATGTTTTTACTTTTGGTTGGATTTTCTGAAATATTCCTACTGCATGTTCAGTTTTATTCAGTTAATCTAAACTATTAAGACCTAACAAGGAAGCCTGGCTCAGCATGGAAGGATGACAACAGAGTACTAAATGTATAAACAAACAACAGTGTGGGGTATGACAACATTTTTGGGCATATATGTACCATGCTTGGTAACTTTTTATTCAGGTTTCAATTATAGAAATTGACAGAAAATCAGTACGTTCCGACGCGTTTCTCAGTTTTTCGCGGGACATAACAATCACAATTTAGGTACCCATACTTTTACCTGCCCCCCCTCCCCTTCCAATAAAGACGTTGCTGAAAATTATAAGACCATTGTGCGGTTAAAAAAAAAAACATTTCCAAGCATATCCCAAAGTTTACACCGCATTTTTATACAGTGTTAGAGGTATCACATTATATTACACGAACGCATGTAAACGAACGCATGTAAACGAACGCATGTAAACGAACGCATGTAAACGCACGCATGTAAACGAACGCATGTAAACGAACGCATGTAAACGCACGCATGTAAACGAACGCATGTAAACGAACGCATGTAAACGAACGCCTGTAAACGAACGCATGTAAACGAACGCCTGTAAACGAACGCATGTAAACGAACGCCTGTAAACGAACGCATGTAAACGAACGCATGTAAACGAACGCATGTAAACGAACGCATGTAAACGCACGCATGTAAACGAACGCATGTAAACGAACGCATGTAAACGAACGCATGTAAACGCACGCATGTAAACGCACGCATGTAAACGAACGCCTGTAAACGAACGCATGTAAACGAACGCATGTAAACGAACGCATGTAAACGCACGCATGTAAACGAACGCATGTAAACGAACGCATGTAAACGAACGCATGTAAACGAACGCATGTAAACGCACGCATGTAAACGCACGCATGTAAACGCACGCATGTAAACGAACGCATGTAAACGAACGCATGTAAACGAACGCATGTAAACGCACGCATGTAAACGAACGCATGTAAACGAACGCATGTAAACGAACGCATGTAAACGAACGCATGTAAACGCACGCATGTAAACGCACGCATGTAAACGAACGCCTGTAAACGAACGCATGTAAACGAACGCATGTAAACGAACGCATGTAAACGCACGCATGTAAACGAACGCATGTAAACGAACGCATGTAAACGAACGCATGTAAACGAACGCATGTAAACGCACGCATGTAAACGCACGCATGTAAACGCACGCATGTAAACGAACGCATGTAAACGAACGCATGTAAACGCACGGACAGGTGGACTCGGATAATCATAACATCTTCTTCAAATGCTGTACAGGCATACATGCTGTATACACTATTTTGTTGGTGTGCTTTTTTTTCGATCTATACATAATTGTGTTATTTTTAGGATAATCTCAAAAAGTTTATCCTTTGAAAATTTCGAGATGTGCATGGGTAATATCTGAGCAAACGGTGATAACATGGGAATGTTATTGGTACTGAAATGCTTGTCTTCCTGTTAATATGCATTTCATTTCTCATCAGCATCCAACAGTGTCTCTTAAAGAGTTAATTATCAAGAACTCGGTGGAGAAAATTCACATATGGGAATAACACTGACTAAACTTAATGGAAAATGTGAAGCGTATGAAAGGAGATCCTGAAAAAAACTATGGAAATAAATTAGTTCACCCACGTACAGATGCACAAGTATATTAAATTTATTTCTTAATTTTTTCCCCCGAAATCCACAGAAACTCAACTCAACGCTGGACACCGGCTCTTGTAGAGACTTGGTTCATTTCTTGTATTATATATTTAACCCGTAGTTTTACACGTGAGAGCAAATGTATAGTGGCAGAGTAGACTAATACTTATATAGTTTCTAAAAAATAATTGTTTAAAACAATTGCAAGTAAATTTGCGAATTGCACGAGATTTTGGCTCCCATACGAAAAGCGTTCCTAATCTCAAAGTAAATATGTAAGAATGTAAAATACAACAACTACTACTAGATATTTCTAATAATCTCATTGTCGAAATTTTAATAAATCTTTCACGGAGTAAACAAAATTATACAGAATATATAACTTTTATATTTTTATAAATGTACACTTATTGGGTATTGTGCGTATAAGTTTTTTTGTTTTCTCTATGCGATCTAAATACACGTTTTACTGTTTTCGCTATTTTGTGTTTGAGCTCCTTGCGTGCCTGTATGCATACATGGATTTATGAATATCCTCATCATCACCATTGTTGTTGATATAATAATAATAATAATAATTATTATTATTGTTGTTGTTGTTGTTGTTGTTGTTGTTGTTGTTGGGAAACTATTGCATTTTTGGGGTTCAATAGTTTATGTTTTTAGTGTTATTCAATGTACGGATAAACAGAACAAGTGCTTTTTCATTATAAAATCGTACAGCCAGGTATAACTTAAAAATGTACATTTTTCCACAAAGTAATTTCCCCTCTGCTACATCATTTCAATAAAACATTTTTTTTTTCGTTTTTTTTTTTGTTTCTTTAAATCTATTAAATATCAGTATAATAATGGCGAAATAAACCGATTCATAAATGTAAGAAATTATTTTTTAAAAAAGCATTAAATTTTTCTGGTCTGTGCTAGGCTGTAGTCCACATTTTAAAAAAGTATGTTGGGGAAATTTCCTTCTGATTTCTGCTTCACTGCACATTTATGGAAAAGGTATCAAGCGCTGACATTCAGTTTCCTACACAAAATATTTTACTCTTGTCCGTTGCCAGATTGTTATCAAAAATATGCATCCGAAAGTATGTCTCTTAGTTTGTGAGGCATGGCACTTTTATCAAAAGGCGGGAGAAAATTAGGAATTTTTTTTTGTTGGTTATATATGACATAAAGTAGACGGAAAAAGTGTCTAAACCAGTATGAACGAAAAATGACTTACTTGTGTATCCATGGCAACGAAATGTTAAAAAGAAAATGGTGATGAGAATCTGCAATGCAAAAGGCAGAGGGCTTCGCATTCGGGACGATACCAAAGCCATGAGGCGTGTCACCTGGAAGAATCACAAATAATGAACCACTTGCACAAAACAACCAGTTTATTAACAGCACAAGTTTGCCAGGTTGTATCAGCAATGTCCAAATATTAGGTCATCAATACCTCATAATGCTACCAATGAACAGCAATGTCCAAATATTAGTTCATCAATACCTCCCAATGCTACCAATGCACTAGGACGAATTAGAATTGTCGTTTTATCTTCAACATAATTGATCTGAGTTTTTGTGCAGTTTGACTTAAGCAAACAGAACGTATCCCTTTTAGAACTAGAATCCTGATACATCGTTCTCAGTAGGTATACCGGGGATGGGGAATAAAACCAGTTTTGTATTTGATAACAGAATAATTTTAAGCACAAAGCGGCTTCTGCATCTGTAACTAGTTTTGCCAAAGAATGCAACAACTTTGAATTAAACTCTAAAAAGATTTGAGAGTGACCCTTAAACGCTCTGTTTATTGAGCGTTCTGGCATGTGAAAGGTTGGACAATGATACTTAAAAACAAATTTGTCGTGTAAATACAGAACCATTGTCGTGCGCAAATATATTTCGCCACGATTTTACAAAGATAAATCAACGGCAAGTGAACAAAGTTTGAACAGATAAACATGACTCGTTATGCATTTAATTTGATTCTTATCATCGATAGATAATAACAGGTCAGTGTTCGAACATACATTTGCCGTGTTCATAATAAACTTGTTTTGACGCTTATAGGTAAACTGATGCTTATGATTACGCCTGATAAAAAGTTAACTCAAAATTTTACTGTATCAAAAAGACATCTGAATCGTTCCTTTCTTTCATTTTCCCCCAGCTACAGTCCTACGAGCGACGAAAGATAAAAGCTGTAAAAATGAAATATGAGCAAACAAGATAATAATAGTCTGATTCTAGTAGAAATGATTTTGGAAAACAACCATGTATAAATTTGACATGATGTTTTAAGTTATCATTATTAATCTTGTGTAAAACAAATGAATGGATTCCTACAACTAATACAGATACAACAGTTATGCCTCGTCTACATTGATAACGCAGAACATGTAAGGGACAAGATCTTGTCAGATACTAACAGTTTGTTACACATAGAAAGAAAAAAATAGATAAAAATTATTTAAAACGTTTTCCTTTTATCTCGTCTCAACGACAAGAGACGAAGCCAGTTAGTTTCTTATAGCTAGAAATGACAGTTTGCTCTTATTCGACACATTTTGTAATTCAGGCTTCAGGCTTCAGGCTGTACGTATAAAGAATTTGAAAAAAAAATCCCGCAATTTGATGACAGAGGGTTCTCACTATTGACATACATTTTTCAAAGAAAAATTTAGAAAATTACAAAATAATTTGAAATCGGTCTACTCTTCTTGGCATATAAATAATGAAGAAGATAATTGCGTTTTTTTTTTTCTTTTCTCCTTTTTCCCCTTAGTATATTTAAATTCTTGGCCTTCACACAAGCAATCCACTCTGACCCGGAAACCGGAAACTAAAAACAAAAATGAAAAAAACTGTAAATGATATCGATGTAGAAGTAAGCGTAAAGTAAATGTTATATCTAAGTTCATGATAGAAATGCCAGTTTCCAATTAAATTCGTCTCAGATTAAATAAAAAGGAACGGAATCAGAAGCCTCGGTTTCACAAGTCAGCCTCGGTTTCACAAGTCAGCCTCGGTTTCACAAGTCAGCCTCGGTTTCACAATCTAAACAATATACTGTGACAAATGTTGAACGTATTGAAAAATTGGAGGATTAAATCAGTAGTAGTGGTCATTTTAGAGCTTGTACGACATGGTAGAAATCTATAACCTTGACTCCAGTAAAAATGGTGAACTTTAGGAAGAATGCGTTCTAAGATTATGCCCATATGAAGTTGGATTACCGTGTTTCATATTTATTTTGGGATTTTATTTTTTAACTACTGCTAGCTAATATTTACATCGTGTAAAAATAAGAAAAGACCAAAGTAAAGGTTAATGTCATTTTTCCTTATAATTTGGTGACACAACACGCAAAAGAACATTATGCACTAATACAGCAGATATTTACTTTGAATTAGCGTCAATATTATTAATTATGTAATTGTACGTCATATTATCGAATAATCTTAAACTGAGCATATGATTAGAGGAACAAAATACATTGTTGTGTAGTAAGATTGATGCAGTTAGTGCACTGAGCATTGACCTGATTCATTAGCATAAAAGAATGACTGGTATGACCATATGTACTAGTTGAAGTTCATAAAATATTCAGGACTACATGTGGCTTGCTATGATGCACGGTGTATACATACACTCCTGTTATGGTAGGCTACTGCAGCTCCAGTTTTAAGCTCAGTGATCTATAGATTTTGTTTTTGCTTGCTTTAATTCCAAATATCTTTTGAAAATAATTTTTAAAATCTATATTTGAGATACATTTAAATGACAAAGAATGATCCAAAGCAAAAGTTTGTTGAATTCTATGTAAAATCCCCTTCACGAGGGATGGGGGTTGAGGTGGGTTGGGGTGCATGAGGAGGGTTGCCATCACAATTGTGCCCAGAGTGACTTTAATTTATTTCTAATTACCTCATTCACACCTTCAGGTCATTCAGTGACGAACCATTTATGTAAGTAAAATATCCGAGTATATTGTTTTTTTACTCTTAAAGGTTCTAGTAACAGAACTCTCTAAAAAAGTGCAAGGACAAACCTTAATAATCTGGAAAGTTAATCTTATACCAATACAGTCTAAAATATTCGCACGCGGCTTGTTCTATGATTTTTCAAAGCAAAAGAACGATTGGAACATCGCTCGGCCATTTCCGTCAGGTCATGAAATAACCTCGGAAGTAGTTGTAGGAATACACTTCAATTTAATGTGCTTGGTGATTCGTCTCCGGTGGTACGCACCATTATTGCTACAACAGCCGATAATGGTCGGATTGTGACTTTGTCTCATTACGCCGCCATAAATTATTCCATGTGAACGAAATTAGTTCAGAATATAGTTTTCAGTGGCAACGAAATTACAGCAGAGGTTTCTTTCACGACTTGACGGAAAAGACCGAGGACGTTCCGATTGAGCAAAAGAGAAACGTATCAGCGGTAAGTTAGCATCGTCGCAAGCCACAGGCAAAATTCCTCTACTTTCTCTTTTCACACGTGGGTGCCTGCGATAAGATTTCCTCGTTTCTAATGAATATGCATCAACCTGCTTAACCAGTCGGAGTAAAATTTTCTCAGAAAGTTGACACAACATGACCTTTAATGCTGACTGAATAAGCCAATCCAAGCGTCTCTTCCAGAAACAGTCACTTAACAATCGATATACGGGCACTTTTGTTGATTTGTAAGGCTTGTTTTATTGTGTTGTTGATTTATTTTTGTTTATGCACATGCACGAGAAAGAATAAAATCTTGTTGCAGGCAGCCAGGTGTAAAGAAAAGAGGGTAATATATTTTCTCTCGTGGCTTGCGACGATGGCAAGTTAGCAAACTTTGAACAAGTAATTGTGGGTGGATAATACCAAGAATTCTACTCGTGCCAAGTGGCATAAGATAAAATAAATTCATGTATGGACGGAATTAATCTTTTGAATATACTTTTGAGGCACTTGTATGTAAATTGATGGCTATTTTTGCGGCTGATAACTGTCCCAATAAATGTTACTGTTTGATGTAAATTGATGACTATTCTTGGGGCTGATAACTGTCCCAATAAACGTTACTGTTTGATGTAAATTGATGACTATTCTTGGGGCTGATTACTGTCCCAATAAACGTTACTGTTTGATGTAAATTGATAGCTATTCTTGGGGCTGATAACTGTCCCAATAAATGTTACTGTTTGATGTAAATTGATGACTATTCTTGGGCTGATAACTGTCCCAATAAACGTTACTGTTTGATGTAAATTGATGGCTATTCTTGGGGCTGATAACTGTCCCAATAAATATTACTGTTTGATGTAAATTGATGACTATTCTTGGGGCTGATAACTGTCCCAATAAATATTACTGTTTGATGTAAATTGATAGCTATTCTTGGGGCTGATAACTGTCCCAATAAACGTTACTGTTTGATGTAAATTGATGGCTATTCTTAGGGTTGATAACTGTCACAATAAACGTTACTGTTTGATGTAAATTGATGACTATTCTTTGGGCTGATAAATGTCCCAATAAACGTTACTGTTTGATGTAAATTGATGGCTATTCTTGGGGCTGATAACTGTCCCAATAAATGTTACTGTTTGATGTAAATTGATGGCTATTTTTGGGGCTGATAACTGTCCCAATAAACGTTACTGTTTCAATGGAAGATTTCTATAGCTCCTTCCTCTTTTCTTTTTCTTGGACTTCACTCCTAAAATACTTAAGATACAATCAATGAACATTATACATATAGAACGTTATCGATACGATACAATGTACTTGTAGTCAATTAATGATACGTTTTGGACCACAAATATGAAGGTTTCTAAATTTCAAATTAAGCTTTAGATTAATTACTTGCAGTGCAGTATACAGCCAGCAAACAGGTGATTTTTACGAGATAATAGTACTTCTTAAGTTGGACATTTGACAAATAAAAAATGCAGTCTATTATCAGTTTCTATCACTCCGGGCACTATCTTTTTGGAAATATTCTTGAAATTGATGATTGTTAACAATTATTGAATCACTTGAAATAATTACTGCTACAAAAGTTTTCCATGATGGTCCAATAACTTACACAAATAGTGAGAAAACACAACACTTTACAAGTTTCAGAAATAAAAAGATATCATAATTTTCGATCATGTTTACTCTACAATAAAGAAAGAGTTAAATAATCTTTGGCTTCACATTTTAAAAAGAAACTTATACACTGCAATCGATTCAGAGAACATTGAAAATTTCGACCTTTATATCAAATGCATTCGTCCAAGGTGACAAATATTTAGAGAAAAAGAAAAACAATTTCCCAACTGTCAAACTTCAGAGTTAACAATGCCGTGTTCGTTTACATTTATTTTGGTACTTGAATCGTTAACAAAGTCGGATATTACCATGGTGTACGAAATATGGATCGCTAGATCAAAAGCCAGCAACTATTATTACTTTCTACAGGATTAAGACGTTGACCCGCATCTTTTATAAGAGAAAAATGTTTAAGTCAACGATTTTGCCACTGGGTTTCATACATCATTGAAATATTTTAAAAACTTTGTGAAATAAACAAATCGGAAATCTTTTTAATTTCAGTTCTTTATTTGCCCAACACAATTTAATCAGTGTTCATTTTTTTTTTTTCAGCACACCTAAAATTATATTAATGAACTGCGATAAATTCGAATCGACGTATTATGACAATCACATTCAATTTAAGTAGAAAGAACTGCTGTAAATAGGACTAGAGCTGGGTGGAAGTTATGGCTTTGAGACTCTAGCGCTGACACACCAGTCCGATTAGGCACACAGAGTGCTTTGTGTAATGGCGTCAATATCGCATTGTTTAAGAAGGATTAATATAAGTCTTAAAATGGTCACTGTGCCTACAACAAACTTTATCATTTAATAGAACTATTTCGAATTGACCATATGCAGCAGATTTGACGGTGAGTGTAAAAGGCTTTGATCACAAAACGCACCGGCATGCATAGGGTTAAACATTGATAATTTAGAACTTTGTCTGCATACAAATACCAAAGTCCGTTCCCGTAGGGGGCAGTAGTTTACAAGTTAAAAAAGTTTGGGAGACAATTAATTTAACGATAGGTTAGCAAACTGTAAATAGATATCAGCCTTATCAGCAAACAAATGTATTGACATCTCAGATGGATCTGAAAGGTCAATATTGTGACGGAGATTTGTAGTTCTATCATTGTTTATCAACACTTATTTGTAAATTGATGCATGTGATTGTGGCTGATAAATTTGTATAAAAGCTTTACAATTTGGAAAAAGAACAATCCAATAGCTGATAGCTTTTTCATTTTTCTCCGTCCCCATTTCTAAGAGCAATCAATGATAAATCTTGTCAAAATTAAGTTTGTAAAATTGATTCAGTTACAATCCTAATAAAATACACGTCTCGTCTATATAAACAATGGTTTTGGAAGAATATAAATATATTACTTTTTTAAATTACCATGAATTTGCGATTTTACAAATAAAATTCTTTCAACACAATTACAATTAACATGTAACATGCGCTGTATACAATAATAAGTGAGACTATTATATGTAAAAAAAAGGAAAAAAAAAAGAATAACTCGAGTCCATAATCACAGGAGTTCTATCGTGTTTTCAGAGATCAGATTAACACTACCGACTTTATCTGTGTATAACACGCACCCAGCTGCAAACGTCATAGACCTCAATCTGTCGTTGATAATGCTCATACAGACTCAGGTCTAGGATTTTCTTCAAATATAACAGGCACAACGAAAAGCGGAGATCCTCATCGGCTCCAGCATGCGCTGTCAGATCAGGTCTGAATATCAAAAACTTTTTGAGCTTGAGTTTCATTATCAGCCAATGAAAACTAGAGTTACAAAAGTAAAGTTACTTGCGATTGGTTGGACAAAAGTCTCAAGCTTACACTCAGGTTCAAGAGTTTTATGATCTCTTGGCCGGGGCTCCAGGTGGCCGAGTGGTCTAACGCGCTCGCCTTTACAGATCACTCACACATTTCACCTCTGTCCGCATGACTTTGAGTCTCGGCTCGACCAACGTGGGTATGTGAGAAAGCTTGCTATTAGCTTCCCGTGGGTTGGTGGTTCTTTCCGGAGTCTTCCCGGGTTCTTCCTCCACCATATATACTGGGAGCCATGTATAACCTATCATGTGCTGAAAACTGGCGTTAAACTCCACAAAATCAAACCTGATCTCTAGGCCAGGATCTATGTTAGTTGCTGTTGGGCGCGTGTCTTATAAACGAACAATTACGGTGTTTGAAATTGTTTTTGATTTTATGAAAAATGCACACAATTGTTTTCATCTCTCGAATATACATTCTTTTTCTAAGATTTGGTTGTGTGCAGCAATCACTTTAATTAGGTACTTCTATCAAATTTGCAAACCATGTCTACGATGACGTCATAACTCCAAAAGTAATACTACATGTCTGACGGAAATGAAAGAACAAAAGGAAATTACAGTTGAAAACTGAGACGATCCAGCGGTTGCGATATAATAGATTTTAAAATAAGTATTTACACATAATTTAACATTTTTGGTAATAACGTTCTATGAATATATGAAAGTTTAAAAACTTCGTTTAAACATATTTTATTGCCATAAATGTTGACAAATGGGGTCGGGATACAAGTTCTCACAACTTAGAATAAGCCCTTCTCCTACAATCGATAAGAAATATAAATGCATAGCTGCACTAAATTAATATAGTTTCATACAAATATATGTAAGCATACATGATTCATGGAAAATATGTAAGAAAGAGAGAGAGAGAGAGAGAGAGAGAGAAAGAAAGAAATGAAGAAATAAATGATCGTGGTAGAAATTGGACAAGAGTACATATACTAAAATGTTTACACAAGACAATCAATAGCTAAAAATGAAGAACGTCATGTCTTTTTTTATCAATATGGCAGTAATTAATTGGGTAGAGAAATTAAATTTGATCTACTCCTTAATTATATAAAGCGTTTCGTGTCTTTAATATATGATAAGAACATGTCAAATAAGCGAATATTAACATTCGCTGAAAAATCAGATGATCCATATAACAAAATATTAGTAGTCGCTGTTATATAGAAATGATTAAGACTTTGAATCAATTTCCTACGCTGTTCAATATAGTATTTGCAAGTAAATATATAATGATATGCATTTTCTATATCCTGACCACATTGCACACAATGAATTATCTTTCAAATGATCGGAATATAAATCGTTATGTAAATCACTACAGTTATTTACAATTCTAGTATGCAGAATAGATAATTTTCCTGTTACCAACTAGCGATGTCTAACATTAATTCTTTACATAACTTTCCCAACACAACTCAATAGTGAAATAGGCCTGTAATTTGACAGATCACTGGCACTTCCCTTTTTATAGATTGGATTTCCTTTGGGGTTTCACCATAAAGATGGAAACACGTTTTTACTAAGAGACATGTTGAATAGAATACAGAGTGGTTTAACTATGGATGCGACGATTCCTTTGAGCATATGGGGACTTATTTTATCGACATCACATGCTTTGTGGGTGGGTAATGTGTCGTTTGCATCAGTAACGTCTTGTCCTGTTATTAATATACTAGTTAGCTTGTTATTAGTTTTCAAATGTATATCCGGTAGATTGACTTTGGTGTCACCAACCTTGGCTGTAGCAGCGCAAAAGGAATTAAGACATTCTACTTTTTCGACATCGGAAAATGCTACTTATAACAAACCATTCGCATTAATGCTCCTGAGTGGAGGTACTGCGGTTGAAAGCTTTTATTTAACAAAACGACCCAAGTTTCCAATAATCTTTCGAGTTTACACCAATAGAATCAATATTGTCCTATTTACGAAAAAAATTCCTTTGCTCTTTTCTCTGGTTATTGACCTTGTTACATAATTTTTGTATTAAAAACTTATACCCTTACACTAGACGCAATCGTAATTATCATCTATTTTTAACATTACATTTTAAATTTGAAACCTTCACTAATGCTGATACTCGCTTTCCATTACACATTTGAAAAGACAGTGAATGTTATTAACTTGGACAAATAATTATTTCGTTTTATTGTAATGATTGCAGCGAGTCCGAGTACGCGCATAGAAGTGTTTATCTGATAGGATTGTTTTTTCATTTTTATAGAATGGAATTATTGGGGGAAAAAGGAAATACTGCGTCTGGAACTAGCTTTGTCGCTGAATGAAACAGCTACATATCGTATGAAGATTTGGCAGTATTTCTTGAAGGGTCTGGTCACAAAGCGGTCTGGCATGTATGGCGTTAAACTTTGATCACGAAGAGCTCTGTCTTCATACCAATTCGTTGTCCATTGTTCCACTACAAACGTTCGCAAACTTTCAGTAGATTAACACGACTGAAATAGACTGTGATTGTGATTCACACTGTTGAACAAAATAATAGGTAAATATTTGCATGTAGGGTATTGTCGTTTCAATATAGTTTTCTGACATCTCTGTGGTAATTGATACCTATGATTGTGGAAGATAGATACTCTATCAAATTGAGCGTTTAATAAAGAGAACTTTTAAAGCTCATTGTTAATATATTTTTTACAACTTGATTCTTAAGAAGAAGAATGTTAAAACGTTTCAAAATCAAATACACTGTACGAATAACTGTCTTCAAGACGGTCTTTATCAAACGCATATATCAATTTAGCAATGATGCCTTTACAATACGCATCTATCGATCCTTCTTATTGACAAACGTGTTTTAGAATGATCACAAGTGATCAAGTCTGATACCAATGGATAAAGCAGCATACGGTAAAAAATAAAAAATAAAATCTGCGAATAGTTCTCTAAGATAGGTTTGGAGCGTTGTGTTCATTGTGAATCATCAAATCTAATGCAAATTGTTACTGACAATCATATCGTAGTAATATATATATATATATATATATATATATATATATATATATATATATATATATATATATATATATTATATATATATTAAAATTGAAATGTATTTGGAACCAATAGAACATATTCCATGTAACATAACATACATTAGGCACAGTCAGTCTATTATATTTCAAGAAACTCGATCAATTCAATTAAAAATTATTTTTCGCTCTATCTAATAACTTGATATAATTCAGAATTCAGACGATCAGTTTTTATAGCTCCAATTCAAATATATTTTGTGTAACTATAATAACAGGACGTTGTGTTTGGTAATCACGTCATCGTACTTACCATATTTTTCCAGATGACGCATAACCATTTAACAAATAATAATGTATGTCATCAGGGTAAAAAGAAGAAAACAAATTTCAGAAAGTTACAAACTGAAATGATGCATATCAAAGGAACCAAACAAACACTCGGGACTCTTAACTTCACAATTTTGCCAAAATACTAGTAGAATCTAAACCTCAACATCAGAAGCAGTAGTCATTTTAAGGACAGTTGTTTTTATACATTTGTAAGTGTCAGCAAATTCATATATTTTGTATTGTCGTAGATAGATATAAGTCATTGGTTCCGTTAATAATCTGAACACCTGAATGTATCCATGGTGCCAAAATATTTAAAAATTTGGAAAATGAAAATGACTGAAATCTTCTGAAAATCTTTTTGTTTCCTATCCGCTAAATGAATACGTAAAACACATCCTTCACGTTCAATGAATTCAATTCCTATCTTAAAGAACTTGTAAAATTGCAAAACATATATACATTTTTTTACATATTGGGTTATAACGCCAGAAAAGTGACCCCTTCCTTCCTTTCTCGAGTTCTGTGTTTGGAATTCTTCTTCTCGTTTGTTTTTGTTTAATCTGTGCTGATAGCAAATCAGTTTTATTGACTTCGTTTTCATATAGCACAAAACATTATTAATCAGCAAACATACTCTATCCATTCTCATGGCCTCAGTGTTGCGCTGTTGTTTTACGGAGAGATTCAATACTAACCTAGTTCTTGAAAGCCATATATTCGTTTGTATTTCTGGTTTCTATGGTTGTTCTCTTAATATCTTCATAAAATGTATATACTCGTACAATTATTACAATAACATATGAAAAAGTATACCGACTTAAGTAATATCGTACTCGTACTCATGTCCTTTTATTTTTTGTGCTGTTGTGAATGAGCAGGACTCAGAAATGAATCAATTCAAATTTCATTTGAAAATAAATCTTATTGAAATGATTGATGATAAACCTTATAATTGAAAAGTACACTTATTTCATCGATACCATTTTCAATGTTTTGTGAGAGAAGACAAGAATCTATGATAGTGCATTGTTGAAAGTCAGGGTTTTATTGTATCACAAACCCTCAAAACAAAAATTATTCACCGGGAAAAAAACTGTAACTGCAATAAATAGGATCGAATTCGTGAATTTTATTTATCATTTATTTCAGCTTTTAGTAGTATATTAGTCAGCTTACTTCTAAGTATATAGAGATGCACAATTATTTGAGTATGCGTCAAAGTTACTCCACGATGGAGTAAGATTTAAAACAGAAAAAATCGGAGAAAAGGGTACTGTGAGATTTAATTTTCATCGAAATCGACTTTCCAATGAAAGGACAGTAAATGTATTGTGAGGACGATACTAACTGTCAACAGTCAAGAAATAAGACTACCATTTTAAAAAAATAACAATTACTTCTTTTATCAGATCCAGGCGTTTCAGGTACACAGTTTTGTAACCGTAAACTAAGGACTACATAAATAATTGGAAGAAAAGGAGTTGAATTTTATGCTGATGAATAATACAACGACGAAGATAATTATTGCAATGACTTACCATATAAAATACTTGGACCTAAATTTATATTAAGACATTTTTTATTTAGTATTTATATTGGTTGGAAGCTGTTTACATAACAGAGATAGATTATATTTTCTTAGGTGTCAAGAAAGAAAGAGCACAATGTGACATGCGACGTTGACAGAATCAATTAAACTAGACAGAATGGATGGCAACAGCTGGATATTGAATATCTTATTGACATTTAACAGACCAAAGTGTACCAAAGCTGGGCAGCAAGAGTTTACTTCAAATAATAACAGTATAGGTTTTAAACAATGTAACATAATCTGTAATAATTTTCACCAATGTCCAAGTCATGACTGGAAATATATCACGACAGAGCTTACTGGATTCATATTAGTTAGTGATGAAAGATACCAAACTGGAGTAACAAACTGAGTACACTTACTTGGGAATTTGAGATGAAAAAGTCAAATGATTTGTATAACAATACGATGACTACGGATGAGGAAATAGGCTGAACATACATCTTTCTATAGGACATTAATGGTTTGACAGAAGAAGGACTAGTAAGATTAAATCAGAGTATTAGTCCTTATGTGATCTGCATTTTAGGTGCTTAAGTTCAAAACATAACATCTATTACACAGTCTGTTTTAACTGTTCAAGTCTTCAAACTGTTAAAACGTTGATTGAGAAATTAATTTTTGGACAACAAGAATTTGACTAAAATGAAAATATCACAATACGATTTCAGCAATATATCTCAGATTCTACAACCAAACCAGACTATGATATCTTTTTTATTGGCGAGATATAATGTGATGAAAACGGGTATCAGTGTTGGCTGCAATTACAATATGAAAAAGTCATCCTAACTCATTATACTCGGAATGAACACTGCTATACGTAACGGCATAGTAAACAATATGATTCCTGCAGCTGATAAACAGTATTTAACAATTTGTCAAAAGATAGACAAGAAAGTAAAAGAAGAGTAGAGAATAAGATCTATATAGAAGGCGAAAAATGGTGACGATCTCAACACATGATTTAAAAGACGAAAATGATGAAACAGACAAATCGTCAATTATATTGATACTAACGGTTGCAGGAGCTAGTTTAACAAAAGTTTTACAAATGTTATAAATTTTTATCTTTTGTGTTGCCGTCCCTACACATATGAACAAAGCTGCAAACAATAGGCCAGCCAATGCTAAAATAAACACTATGACATGATCAGCTAAAACGTCACAACCTGTCCAACAGTTCTGAGCAACCAGCTTATTACACTGCCAATGATATTAGACAATGCGACTACTGCCTTATTGAATAACTGGAAGAAATAGTTTGAACATTTTTCCTGCCTTGACTTTGTCCACAAATCACTATCTAATATCTTTTTCACCGTTAAAACCACAAGTAGGTGTTCCTCCATCACCTCCTGTTAAACCTATTACCAAATTTTGTTTATACAGAACAACAGTTATATAGTCAAAACATATAGCTGTAATAATTATGGCAAATTTACTTTTATCATTTCTTTTCTTTTTATGTTTAACTTGTAAATATTTTTAAAACTTTCGATATTCCCAACTAGTTCTGACCTTATAATGTTAACCTTGTATAGTTCATTTTTTAATATAGTTTATTCCTTAATTTTTCCTTCAGTCTTTTGATCTCGTCGTCATAATATTTGAGATCTATTTAAAAGTTTCTATTTTTAGGCGGCGACTTCAGCATCATTTTTTTGTATCATGCAGTGTAAATAATCTTTAAACAATTCCTTCTTGAGCTGAAGCTTTATCATGGAAAGACGCCTTATTGAAAGCTTCGTTTTGTTTACAAATTGATTAAATCAAATCAGTATTTCCATTTCTGAATCCGCTATTTAATTTGTTTGAAGTCAAAATTGCTTCCATCAATTGCATATTGTTATGTATGATGTTTATATAATATTATAAATATTTTAGGAAATTATAAATGTTTCTTCACTTTAATATTTGCTTAAATCTTAATGTTATCAGGAAAAACATGTTTAACTAGTGTCCTTGAATTAGGTTGTTTTGATCAATATGTTTTCTCAATTTGAAGGTCAAGGTTGAATTTTTGTTTACAAGTAAAAATTCCATTAAGATGACTCATATTCTAGAACATTCTGTCATGTGACCAATCTTTATATATACCATGTTTGGTGGACATTTATTCAGTTTTGACATTACCATCAGTCTTGTAAAGAGCTATTACAGTTGTGAAAATTCATTCCAAATTCTAAGAGAGGAATTATTTTAAATATTCACTGGATTATAACAGTGCTCATAAACTTTTGGATTTTGGATTTTTAATTGATGATTTTGGAATTTTTGTGAACTTATTCAGAGATTTTGGAATACTTCATTTTGACATCAGCACATCAAGATTACTAGTACATCAGGACTTTGGAGACCATTGGCACATAATAACATTCAAGGACACAGCCGTGAATTCGGAACATTCTATATTTAGGACTTGTGATTAGAACAATCATTCTTATTGGATTATTAGGATTTCAAAACACATTACTGTAAGTGAATTTTTTTGATTTTTCATTTTAATTATCTAGTAATAAATTGCTTGTTGATTTTTACTTGATTTGTTGGTTTCACTTTCTTTCTGTTACATTTTTCTTAGACCATAGAGTCGTAACAATATCTATATCCGCAGGAACTTGTTTTGCCTGTTTATGTACAGGAGTCAGTTTTGTCTACATGCTTACCATTTTGTGGCATCCATTTATTTCCTTGTTTCATCCAGCCTAGTAACATCAAGATGTTACTTCCACCTTTCGTCGCTATAGAGTTAGGTCCTGGCATCTCATTTGGACTACCCTTCGTAAAAATTTGTATTTATTTTCTTCTACTAGATACAATGATTTTCTCTCTTTGTTGAAATGAAGTTTAATTATTTAATATTGTGTTTCGTCTGCATTCAAAACGAGTTTAACCAATTCTTTATATTTATCCACTAAAATCTGTAGATATAGGAGTTTTTCAATCCCCTTATTACAAAAATTCTAGCAATGAAATCATTTAAATTATTTCATCCGTAATTTGTTGATCATAATTATCTTCATCATTAACAGGATTTTTTAAATGTCTGATCAAAATCGTCTCCACCACATTCATGCTATTTAAATGGATCAAACAAAACAAAAACAAACAAACAAACAAACATCAGAAACAAATTACGATTTACTGCTCAAGTGAAAAACAGCAGAATCTTTATTTTACATGTAACTAAAGACTACAAACAAACTTGAAAATTAAAACAACAAGCAAAACTTACAAAGAAATTACTGTTAAAAGTTGACTGACAAGAAGTTGGAAAAAAATGAAAAAAAAAAAAACAAAAACAAAAAAAAACCAAAACCAAAACAAACAAACAAACAAACAAAACAAATCACGAAAACTTATTAAATCGTTGCCAATGCAAAAGCAACTCAAATATTCAAGTCATTGTCAGATATTCTCACCCTAGCAGTAACCTCTTTGATGAGTAAATGTATACCCATGTGTGATTCGAATGAATTACAGAGTTGAAAGAAGATTACATTACGTAGAAATGGTTTCAGATACTTCACTAGGTTCCGTCATTAACGTTTGGGAATAGCTTAATAACATTTAAAACATCACATGCAACACGTCAATTTCAAAATGTCAACAGAAAAAAACCCACTTATAATACTACCAAATAAATATGTACTGCATGCTTTGTAATCAATGTATTTGTACGTTTAAAACAATTGCAGCAGCTGTTGTTATTACTGGAGTATCTGTCTACTAATTCGTTAAGTCTTTCAGGGAGACAAACTAAGAGACAACCATACTAAAAATAATTATCCAAAATCTCCTCAGTAAAAAAGTTTGCAGTTTTGAAAACTTCGATGTTTCTCTTATGTTATTGTATCCCTTTTGTTTGGATGGCATCTTATCCTTGTTAGATATGTTATCACTTGCTGCCATACATCTGGTATTTGTCCTGTTACAATATTTTCTCTATTGTTCAGGATCAGATGGGTCACAAGAGGCACAAGGAATAACATGATACATATGATCGTCAATATCATCCACACATTCTGGTTTAGATACATTCGAGACTCTACGATAGAAGTCAATAGATGGAACGTCGGGTATTTTCAATGTTGTATTTGATTTGATCTTTCTCTCCAACACATGTAAAGTTCTTTATCTTTTTGTGAATTATCCTAAAATTTGCTTCAATGTGGCATCTTTATTTCTTGTATTCATTCATGCCTTCATCATAGTTTTCTCTATTCTTTTGTCTCTAATTTTTCATGTATTCATTATATTCTTCTCTATTTTCTTCTTGCCACTTTGTTTGGTAGTTCTTATTTTGTTTTCCACAATCTTTCGTGTAAGTGTTATAAAAAGTTAGCAATATCAGTTTTTGTTAAACTCAGTTATATCTTTTTATTCGTTACATTTAGGGCACGTCTTGTTATATATCATCTAGGTTAGACTATCTAACTGTCAATCACTTTATTACTATTCAGATTTACTATAACCATTCTTCCAAATACAATAAGTTGAGTTTAAGTTGACGTCAAAATTTGAAGAAATATGTTGCAGATTTAATTTTGCTTTCATCATATAATTTCGCTGCAAATAAATGGAAGATAATCAAAGAATTCAAAATCTTAAAAGCAGATATGTCAAAACAGGATAAAGACAAACTGTAGCATCACAAGATCAAAGAAACGATGCAAGTTCCCGTAGTTTAAACAAATGTACTGTTGGATAAGTGGTGGTATTTTTATATTAGGTCATGTGTTGATGTGTACAAGGTGCACCGTTGGTTACATATTCAAAACTGCTATTCGTGATTAACACCTCAAGAACAATCAGTTAAATTATTCACTGTACCAAAAGAAGTGCTAAATCCAATTCCAGAGATGTTGTGAAATATCACAGTTACAAATGGCAACTGAAACAAACAACATAATTACCACTATTTACGATGCAACATTAAAATCAGTTCTTACAGGCAGTTACAGCATGCATTTGAAGACAATGTTGAAGTTTACAGTAGGTCTACCAACTAACATAGATGTTGAATAAGTTATAAAGCTAATCACTCCAGTTTCATTGAGCCAGTGTACAGTTGATTACTTGAGAGCATACGGGATCCTACCATTTAAAATAATTAAGTAATTAAAAAGCGTAAGCCACAAAATAAGTACTAGTGGACCTAATGATAATTATATTTCAAACTTGAAAAGCAAACCAAAGAAAGCTGTTAGATTTAAATACACCGTTGAACCACCAAAAAGGCCAATAAATCCTAAATCTAAGCTGTCTATTTCCTACATATAAATATCAACTGCTTAACCTTTGTACCATAGACTTCCTGCAGAAAATGGTTTCAGGCTGCGAAAGAGCAACGAAATTAAGAATAATTTGCTCAAAGAGATGGAACTTTACAGAGATGCCAGAAAGAAAAAAACACTAAAAAAAAAACAAAAAAAAACAAAAAAACAACAAAACAAGGCAGCATATAAAGTTTTGAACTTGATATAGCATAGCACGGATACTAATTCCCGGTGGATCGGGTGTCGTGGGAACAGATACTGAATGTAAAAACTTGTGACTTTCAGCGTTTGAGGCAGCTTTCTGTGGCTAAAGTTTTCCTGGAAATGTTGATACACAGTGAAGTTTTAGAATAGGATGAGATCATGACATCTGCCATTTCCTAGCTAAACAGAATCGATGATATGTTGAGTACGGCAATACGCGATAATTAAAGCAATCATGAGGCATTCAGTTTGACAGTTACCAAGTACAACAGATATAAAGAAATGAAGAATACAATCAGAAACAACTTAAATCACACATGAAGACTAAACAGAGAGAGAGAGAGAGAGAGAGAGAGAGAGAGAGAGAGAGAGAGATAGAGTTGGGGAAGATTACAGCACAATATGTTATGATCACGGAGCTCGGGTTAAAGGATACAAATTAAATAAAAAATCTTTAACTCTCAGTTGAATACATTTCAAGACTATATAACCGTAGAAGGATCACATGAAAAATAAATTTATTTTACCAATCTGATTGATAAAAGAAATGGCAAACTATATATTTCATTACAGAGAATAGATTTTCATGTTGTGTATTGCAATATTTCAAAAGAACTCAAAACAACATATTATATTGGGGCCCCGGGTGGCCATGTAGTCTAAGGCGCTCGCCTTTACAGATCTCTGACATCTCACCTCTGTCCGCGTGGGTTCGAGTCTCGGGCTCGGCCAACGTGGGTATGTGAGAAAGCTTGCCGGTAGCTTCCCGTGGGTCGGTGGTTCTTCCCGGGGTTTTCTCGGGTTCTTCCTCCACCAAATATACTGGCCGCCATGTATAGCCTATCATGTGCTGAAAAATGGCGTTAAACCCATAACAACGATAACAACAACATATTATGCTGTAATCTGTATAGCGTCGGTGCCAGTGTTTTGTGCATTATCTTAACTTTTTTAGTTTGCCTATATAGATCTCTTGCCACTGAATCCCAACAATTGAGAATTGTAGTTGGTTATGTACACTGTGTAATAATTGCTTTGAGTGACAAGAACCTTAAAATTATGTTTCAAACACTCGATATCAATACTTTCTTCATTATCTTTGCCAGCAGTCCTTCCATCTCTTACTTTGCTCATGTCAGAATCTGGAAGTCATGTGGTATTCTAAACTCAGTTCCATTGTATACTTTGTTCTTCCTCGAGGTTTGAGATTTACTATTAGACTGACATAAGTATTGGAAGTTATAGAAAGTGGTAACCATGACTACGAATTGGAAAATGTTTGTCTCCAAGTACGATACAGTTATTTCTGATTGAATGGCTCAGTCCGTTAATGATAAATACAGGAACAGAATTTCTTTCTTTTATGATTGCATCACTAAAGAGAGAATTATTGACATGGCAGCTAATCCGACCTTACACATGTTAATTCACTACGAATGAGCTGAAAAGGAGTTTTGATACTGTTTAAGAAAAATATAGAAACTGATCGAGAACATGTTTTTAATCCAGTCATATAAAAGATAATTCTTATATGTAAGAATAACCCAACATGTTTTATTCTCAAGTGACCTCAAGGTAATCGTGGTGATACTTCATAAAATTGGTAAGTTTTTGGCGGACAAACATCCGGCTAGATGTGAAAAGAACAAATTCTTATAAAATGCAAGGCATTGAAAATAAGACACGACATCGATTCAACAATAAATGAAATACCAACACTTTTAATTTTTAGGGTTATTCATGCAACTTTGTAACTAAAATGCTGAAGAAATCATTCGGTTTCAATAGCATTAAACAGTTGCTTACGTTGCTGTAGTTGATGACACTTAATCTAGTCATGGTGACATTAATAAGGTTATTATGACGTAATACCAACCTTGGACCTGAGGACAGGTCACAAAAGCCATTATATACATCCTAGGTTTTTTCTTGCATACGATGGAAAAGGCCGAGGACGTTCCGATTGATATGAACATGATAAATACATTAATTAACAGCAGAAGTCACGCAAGTTTGGATAGGTGCCAATTTTATTGAAACATATACAAAATTCAAAACTTAAAAGTCTTTCTGACATTTTTTGAAATGTTTAGAGAAATCTTGTGATTCAGGATTCTATTGTATTAAATGGTTAGTATCTTAAAAAGTTACTTCAAGTTATTTACAATGTCAAATTAATAATACAGTTAATGTCACAAATTTTAACATGTACACAACATTTTACGAGAGAGGAGAAATCAGTTGTAACTCTATTGTACAGATTCCGTTTCAAAATTAGACCAACAGTAACAATCTTAGAAACAAATCATACACGAAAACATGAAAACTCTTTATCTTATTGAAGCAATAATTGCTAAACTGCACATGTTGTACCTAGCTGGTTTGCTGGTTTATTATTTATTTTTAAAGCAACCAGGAAGCAATAATGTGTATAAGAATATTTTTTAAAACTTTTGTATTCATACAAAATATATCCTAAAAAGAATAATTAGTGGCATTGAAAAAAAGAATGTGAGTTAAGTATTTTCAGTTTCTATTATCCATTATACATATGTCACCATTTTGCCACCAAAACTGAATCCAATTCCAAGAACCAGATATATCATTCAAACTTTGAATAGCTCATATTTCGAGAAACAAGGGGAGTTAGATTTAATACAGGGATAGCACAATTAATTCTTCGTAGTGTCACGTTTAATACTTTTACAGTGTTTTAAATTGTTTTGGCTTACTGTACACACAAATTAAACATATAACTATAGATAGATAGACAGATAGATTGATAGGTAGTTAATTTTGAGTCAGTGCATTCTAAGAAGGAAGTTAAACATCTAGATGTAATTGTTTAAATACTACAAGTTTGAAAAAGATGTCAGAGATTAAATGTCCAAAATATACTCCCATTCGAGAACAAAATGTATATCTACGTTGATAAGAATCAAGCGTTATGAAATACTGATTGAAAAAGCAAACTAACCTAGCAGTGTTTCCTGCATATAGTTTTGCTACTATTCAATATTCAGTACATTTCACAAATGCACATTGTCGCTGACTGAGGTGAAATACACAATAACAAATTATGTACAAATATGTGTGATACTCGGAAAGAAAATCCGCAACTAAAATACATTATAAATCGTAAATGTATGTGAGAAGCATAAAATGTTACAATTTATTTACATACTTTTTTCCATCCTAAAAGTATATTTTGCATTTATTTTGGTGAAGACTTGAAAGTTAGACCTGAAAGCGTTGATTTGTAAAGAAAAGAGCAAAGTTAGTTTTGGGCGTGGAGCATGCAACAAAACAGAGTTGGCATATCCTTGTATTAGAACAGACATGTCCTTGTAATAGAGCAGACATGTCCTTGCAACAGAACAGACATGTCCTTGTACTGTTTGTAACTGTACAGTCTATTGCATTTGTCCATTACTCAACATAACTCAAGCTCTGTTTCCTTCAGACCAGAAATTGAAGCTACCATTAGTAGTCCCATGACTCTCCGTTATCTGAGCTCTGCCAGTGGATTGGCCTGCGGTGGCTGGACCTGTTGCAAACCACAATATATATATATATTATGATAACAACAGCATGATGAGAATAACATTTATAAAAATAGTTGAATGTCCTAACATGAAATATAGACAAAAAAACATAAAGAAAATTATAGCAACTTTATACTTTTTCACACTTCTAGATAAATACATAATTTGATTTGCATAAAAGAATTGGCAGTATTATTTTCATTAACGACCCATGCAGTACATACATTTTGAAGAGCCAATACAAGTAGTTTTCAAAACTATTGAGACTAAACACGATGATGTCCAGTTTCAAGAATTTGCAATTCAGTGTTTAACGGGCACTAAGCTACACACAGTGTTGATTATGATCTGCCATTTTGCAGGTAGACTGGAGTCAGTGCTGTTAACGCTACTAATGATCTCAAGCGAACAAAGTGGATAAGAATCTGCCGGCGCATTTGTTTGTCATTTTTGCGGCGTCAGATCGGGTCTTAAAGAGACAGTATTTAGAATCAGTACGTGTGACGCCAGCTGTGACAAATTTACCATAGCAAATTTATGAACTTACCTTGATAGGCGGAACCATGAAACCCTGAAATAAATAAATAAATAAATAAATACAACAGAAACTTTATAACGTTTCATGCCACTTTGGAACATACAAATTATTTCCCAAAAGGTTCAGTAGTTAAACAATTTCGGTCTTTAAGGAAATTAAACTTCAGAAAGGTTATTAATCTTTCCTGAAATATTGGTATTCAAAATAGTCAACATAGTCTATGTAATTTAAACTGCTATTATCCTTTAGAGTGACAAAAGCATTTATATTTTAGCATCTTCACCACTACGTGTCGAAACGGAATAGTCTGTGCAAATCAATTCATTGTATCATGTATGTGACAACCATTTTGATATTCTATCATCTACGTGTCAAAACATTGTAGGATCATTTGAATTAAAAGATGAATGAAATGACACAATGGTGACAATGAGTTTACTTACCGAGGATTATGGGTGTGTGCACTGAAATTAAACATTTATAAAGATTTATATTGAATTTGTGCTATGAAAATAAAAACTTGTGGCCAAAGACCATCTCTTAAATAGGGTCAGAAGGTTTCCTCAGGCAAATGACTATTTAACAGAGGTTAATTGCTTCTATACTATAGTCCACAGTATACCCATAAAGCAGTTGTTTAAATGAAAGGGAACTGATTGCTTAGTGAACAGATTTCATTGCAGTTTAGACTTAACTTCTCCTAAAAAAGATGTCCAGCATTTTTGGGTGAACCCTACATGGTAATTATATTTTCGACATATTTTCAGACATATATACATTATACTGCTAATACAGTTTGGGGTACAAATCTATCAACGATATGATATATATGAAAGGTAAAAAGGTTTGGAAAATGACCTAACTTTACATTAATGAGTTTCTCACATATTTCTTATTAGAAGATTGCTCTTAGATTTGCTGACATTGATTCCATGGGAAGTAAATATGGAGGATGCAACCAAAGAATACAGCTGATTTCGAACAGGTTAACGGTATCCACATATTTGAAGAACAGGTTAACGGTATCCACATATTTGAAGAAGAATATAAAGTATTTTTGAATATGGCGCTAATTCCATAGAACCTTTTATAAGTTCGTCAAATGAAAACTTTGTGGAAATATTTCATGAACACATAGTTTTATAACTTCATGGAGATATTATGAGAACTTTGAGTTTTTGTTCTTGATGTCAGGTAAAGCTCAAATGTCTCTACCAGAAGAAAGAGATAAAACATCTAACAGAAATACTTGGTACACTAAATACAATTTTGTTCCCATAAAACTTTGGTGAATTTAGCGAGAAAACTGGATTTTACTCTTTTTCATGTTTAAGACTACGAAGCAAAATGTTTTATATTTAGTTCCATCATTGATTCGCGATATGTTTATGTAGCGAACGCACTGAATGAACTTAATGACGCTTGAAATACTAATTTAATAATTAACTTTATCCACGGAATAGTCGAATTAATAAGGTAATGACTTATACAGCGAGAGAAGAAAATGTATGACTACAAAAGTGGAATAACACACAGACGGTAAATAAACATCAACAGAGGCGTTCTACTTCAGTTTCTATGTGGCAATCATTTTCGACAATGTTAAGATGTTATAGTTCACTATAGCCTGTATCTTTTTCTACAATGTTAAGATGTTATAGTTCACTATAGGCTGTATCTTTTTCTACAATGTTAAGATGTTATAGTTCACTATAGCCTGTATTTTTTTCTACAATGTTAAGATGTTATGGTTCACTATAGCCTGTATCTTTTTCTACAATGTTAAGATTTTATGGCTCGCTATAGCCTGTATCTTTTTCACCGCATATGTTTTGTGTACCTTTTCAGATAACACATAAAAGATAATAGATGCCAATTTAGAAACAGATCCCTATTGCACAGCAAACAACTTTAGGAGACATCTTTCTGTAATATATATATATATATATAAATATATACCTGGAAGTAATCTTGGAGTCTTGAGAGGGTTATTTTTCTGCGTAATTCTCTTATTCGGCCTGGAAAAAAAAATTTAATTTCCTCATGCCTATTTGTGTTAAACTAAATTAGAATTCTATTCTTCTGAGAGATTGTATATCAATTGAACAATGACAATTCTTATAGTGAAAATAATTGTAAATAATAACAACTTCAATGCAGATGGTCAAAATGATAACTGTAACGGGTATGATTGTAGTAATTATTCAAAATCTCTGTCCACCATATTGAGTAAACTGTGAACATTATTACGCTTTCAATGCTGCCTATTACGTATAGGATACTGAAAGTAAACTAAGGAAATTAAGCAAGTTTTTTTAAAGACATAAATAACCAGTAAGCCAGGAGAAAGAAAGTAAGACGTACCTTTGTTTCTTGGGAGTTAAATTTCTGATTCTGTATGACGCTGAACCTCGAAATTTTCGAATCACTAAAGCTGTTATTACACAAATGATCGCCGTCAGAATGACTAAACTTGCAATCAACCATGCAACGTTTCTGCTATCCTGAATGAAGGTCCGGTAAGGTCCACCGGACGAAACAGGATCCACCGGACCTTCAATCGTCACGAAAACTATGGTTGTTACCGAGAGACCACCTCCGTCTGTAGCTTTGGCAATCAGTCGAATGACATCAAATTCATTGAAGTTGAGTAAAGAGAGCGCCACGGCTATAACTCCAGTATTGGAAATTCGAAAGTATTCAGATGAATTGCCTGATATGGAATAAGTAGCGACCCCATGCGGACCAGCATCAGCATCTGTTGCTCGTAAAACACCCACCACTCTTCCAAGAGCACTCGTGTTGGGGGCTGTGAAGGAGTATAATTCGTTCGGAAATGATGGTTCATATTCGTTGACGTAATCTGCAATTAGGATTAAATACAGAGCATTATTAATTAGAAGATGTCAAAAGATAACTATAAGACAAACATTTACAGAAATTCGAGATCTGATACACCTTTCTCGCCACTGACGTAAGAAAAGACGCGACAAACTCGACCAATGGTGATGTTGGGAGAATTCTTTTCTAAAATTTAATTTAAATTGAAGTCTTCCACTTAGTCTTCTAACGCAAATCATATTAAACAAGGTGTGCTAAAATGCTATTCCCATGTGATTGACATAAATAAGAACTTATCAACAAATTCTGAATGAATATTAAAACTAAATTATGGTTAAGATACATTGAAATTTTTAAAATGTACATATATATACAAGATACGTTCAAATTTTGAAAATGTCACAACATATGTGCGAGATACGTTCAAATTTTGAAAAATGTAAATACATATATATAAATGCTTGCATAGTGTAACTTCAGTGTAAATATACTTACACTTTTTAAAAACAGATTTTATATTATATTTTTTAACAAAAAGTTTATGACCCGTTTATCTTTGTCCGTGTAAACTTTTGTTTGTTCGTAATCTCCTGAAAACATTGATAGCGTGTTCAGGACAGCCTACAAAATTCTCAAAAAGACCTCATCCTGATAGAACGATGAGCAGCGCCTCTGATCAGGTAGTTTTTTTTATCAGTCTATCAATATCGTAATAAACAATTTAGTCTGCAATTAAGACCCTATACTTCTATCAGTTAAAAGGAATGAATATAAAGTATCTACCTTTTTCAACTATTGTATGTCATTCGTGACTGTGATTGTGCGTAAGAAAATTGTCATGAAAAAGGATACGCTGCAAAGCTTTGCAGATTTAAAAGTAGAGGCAGGGGCGGTTTTTACTGTGTTTATTTCCTGTAGAAAAGTGGTTCATTAACCACTTGGTGATGGTGGTGGTGGTGGGTCGAATTTATTTTTCTGTACCATTATTACCATCTCGTGTATGGAGGCGCGAAAATTTCTAAAACACTTGTAATTTAAAATAGTTTATGCTTTTATTCTAAAACACTTGTAATGTAAAATAGTTTATGCTTTTATTCTAAAACACTTGGAACTTTTACATCGATTCGATGGTCGGGTAGTTAGAACAAGGTTTCATGAACAAGTGGGGGTGGGGTGGGGGTGACTGTATTATCTACTCTAGGCCCGCTTCTATCCTGTGATTGAAATCTTACTACACCAATAAATGGAGATGACTAAATGCTAAAATTGTGGTACTGACAAATCACCAATCAAAAATAAAAGAAGGAATACCAGTTAACAACGTTCAGAAGATTGCTCATTTAGGAGTCCGCTTGATTTAGGAAGATCAAAGCTTATTCCTACGTGCTGGAAGAATTTGACGATGACAAATTCAAGTGTTTATGTGAAAGGGCCATTAAATATAGATATTTCCACACACATGTTAAAAAAAGACCCACACACAATAAGAACACGAAACTGCAGGAGACATACAAAATAGGATAGAAAGAATTATAGCAGAAAAAGGAGAGATATTCAACGCCGATGTCAATCAACCAAAACAAACAAGGGAGCCAGATTCAGCAAATAAATATGTCAGAATCTACGATTTGATTGATTTAGGCGAATTATCACTAGACCAAATTCGTGCTGTTGAATTAAGAGAATGATAACTAAACCAAATTCGTGCTATTGAAGTCTTTCTACTACAACAAATGGGTACGAGGATGTGGCTTCGAGAACATTTCGGGACGATTCAAATTTAAAAAACATATATACTCCAATGGTACATAGACCATAGTGATATTTCAGTGTTGAACTATGCCAAAATATGACAATTTGGAAACTAGATTAAACTCAGCAAATTTACAACTGAGCACTTCGGGTCATCTACCACCTCGTCCCAAAAAAGTACTTTTGTTTTATTAATCTTTAACTTCTGCTAATTACAGTATTCGTGCAGAGCTCCTACCCCTTTCTGTAAACTATGTACCACACTTAAGAATAGCACAATATAATTAGCATACAATAATAAGAACAAAAATCAGCATACTCATATCAAAGCCTTCAATATCGTAAGAAATTAATTCTTCCTGAAGAGCAATAATTAAAACAGCAAAAAGAAATGGTAACAAACATTTTTATTGTACTTACTGATTGTTATTGAAATAGTTGCAGTTCCAGACAATCCACCTTTATCCGTGGCAGCGATGATGCAGACTACCGATGTCGTTAGCAGTGTATTGTTATCCAGATCGTAATCATCAGCAAATGTTATCTTACCAGTTAAATTTGATATTATGAAGTAACCGTTCAGAGAACCACAATCCAGGGAATATATATGGTCGTCGGAAACATCTTGATCAAGCACAGTGAACTGGGGTACTGGATTCGGTAGCTGAGTTCCTGACTGTAAACAACAACTTGTAATGTCATATTGATTTTGTGTTCATATGTAAAGCACTTACATGTCGTTTGAGATTTATAATCTCGTACATTTGCCAGTAGTTTCAAGCGCTAATAAAAATATTTCAATGTTACTAAGCCATGTATGCTGTCCCTGATATGTAAGTAACTGTCTGGCTTACGATCGCTATTTCATGTATTCGCGACAAAGTCGTCAGAACAAAATTGGCGATGTAGGTTGGCGCGAAAAATAAGTAATTTACAGTTGCAAAATAACTCAGCCTGTGATATATAACAAAATGCAACCGGTAAGTTCTGAAAATGTAAACAAAAAATATTGTGAATGTCCGTTGTGAATCTGGGAGACGGAAATATGATCAACCCTTTGGATTTCAAGTTGATTAAAGAGGCCATACAGCTCAACGAGATATATACATGTTAAAAAATGAATGAAAACAGATCCAAACAATTGTTTCAAAAACCTGCGAAATACTAAATGGCAGAGAGAGAGAGAGAGAGAGAGAGAGAGAGAGAGAGAGAGAGAGAGAGAATGTGTATTATAGTTTTATAATATCTGCATAACGTGTCCATGGGTACTACATATAAGAATTAGGCATACCACACGTGAACTATCGCCTAAAATCATCCAAAAATTATTTTGAATTTATAGCGTGTAATGTAAAGATTCAACGAATTCCAAGGATAATATTTTGTGATGAATATGAATCTACGTAATATCCTCAAAAAATTCAATATAATCTTCGTCAATTATTTTTATGAAAGATTGCACAATACAATAAGTTGGTTGTAACAATGTGTGTGTGTGCGTGTGCGTGTGTGTGTCACAATGATACAGTGAGTTATTATTGTACATAAGATAACTATTTGATAAGATTCATGGTACAATTGCAAATACTGAACTAGTGACCAGTAGAGCTTTGACCAGAGGGCAAGAGCTGGTTAAGAAATATATCAGAATTTAGAAATGTTCCAACAAATATGTCATTGCAGGACAGCCTATTTTGTTATACTTACCACATTCTCTGTTGTTATGATAAAATATGTATTATTTACAAAAACTGGGCGCTCATTCATGTCAACAATTTGAACTTGCAGTAGTTTGGTATCAGATGTTCTCTTATCACTAGCTGTAATACTTAAGTTCAACCTCAGGGATGGTGTAGACTCGTAGTCCATACAAATTGATGAAGATACTTGTATAACGCCATCTATGGAAGAAAGTTAGAGTTACATGTACATTTAAAATTCGATTTAAAAGTGCTTTTAATGGAAAGCAATACATATCACGTACAAAATAACTGCATAAATGGACATTAACATCGTGCTTTAACATTGAATCATATCATGCCAAACTGTGCTTTAATACCTAGAGTTTATATTACATCAGGAGATAAAATAACTTAAATTATCATCCTACCACAGGTTTAATTTGGTTTCACATGTTTTAGCGTTGATATTTTTTCCAGAACTGTCGATGCTGAAAACCTTGCGTGATTAATATGTGCAATTCTGCCATTTTCCAATGATTTCTTTTCCACTAAGCGAGGTGAACGATTTACAACTTGTGACCAAAACTCAAAATCTTGAAAATTAAGCAACGCGGAATTTTTCCCCACATAACGTACATTTTAACTCAGGAGTCCTTTAAGTATGAGTTTTCCCAACACCATCGCAAATCGACGTCCAATACTATTATACCGATTAGCTCCATCTTGATACAACAATTTTACACGAGAAATGCATGTATTTTGTATTCGTCGCTTTATTTTCTTTTCTTTTGCCCCCACTATCGCCATTATATTTCTGACACTACTTCAAGGTTCATTCTTTATATTTTTCGTGGTTTGCATTTGTTTGTAGATTATTGTATATATTTTCGTTGTACTCCTGAAAATAAAATTATTCGTGTATATTTTTAGCAATACACTTTGATCTGCCTTTGTGTTTATCAATGTCAAATATGTCTGTTGGAAGAAATACAGTCTTTATGTTTACCAATGTCCATATGTCTGTCGGAAGAAATACATAAACCAAAGGCTTTAGTTCTTACATTTCAATTGATATGTTATTTCTTTGATACCACTTTAGTAAAGGAACATATTTCTACAAAACTAATTAGATTTCAAAATACCCAATAGTCATTAAAGACTTCTTTTACCCGTTAATCCAACTGCAAAGCAGCTAATCTCAGACAACGGAATGATCGTCATGTTAAAATGATGAAAGTCATATGTGTTCGGATCGGTGATGTTTACTTGGAAAACAGCTGTTCCAAGCGCCGTGTTCTCAGAAACATTTATGGTGGTCAAGTATGGCAGGTTGGTGATGACCACTGGTTCATTTGCATCTGAGGGATAAGAATGACAAGATTGAATTAAGTAAGCTTTTTGTACCGAGTTACTGTTCTTACTTATATATACCGCGCAACGTACTGCAAAAAGCGTAGACCTTGATCTGAAGGCGCATTATTCGATGGCTGGTCTGGGTCACGTTGTTCACAGGCAGCTAGTTAATATGGTAGAGAAAAGCTTCAACCAAAAGAAGAAAAAAAAGATGGAGACACTTATGGTCATATTAGTAAAGACTTATAGTCATATTACTGTGGATAAGTGCTTATATGCTTCAGCACATGATGCATACAGGTAAAATATGACGTCTTTTCCTCGCTCTCTTGTTAAAGTCTCCCAAGACATGTTATTTGGTAGGTGAGTAGATCTAATTAAACTTAATTGCCACAATTTGAAGAAAAACAAAAACAACACAAAAAATAACACAAAAACCAAAACAAAGAATGGAATAATTTTCAAATGGCTTCTAAAATTAGACTCATTGCATTTTAATTGCACATACAAAACTTTGTTTGGGAATAAGTAATCCTTTCACATTCATTGTAAGTGCGACTGGCGTGGTTAATTGCTTCAGCTCTTAGAATTAAAAGAAAGTTTTTCAGCTTACACGCTCTGACCTGACAGGCATCTCGGTGCGCCTTCCACCTTCACATTTAGCTTTCTACAGAATAATGATTTGGAAAAAAATTGAAATCGTTCAGATTTATTGTCTCTTCTTTTCTAGGTTGCGTGCACACTCACACACCTTACACACATCTCTCTCTCTGTCTCTGTACATATATGTATATATATATGGGTGGGTTTGGGTGTGGGTGTCATACGTTTGCCTATTGTATTTACTCGTGTATAACGCGTAACCAATTGTAAACAAAAATGTGGACCAAGATCTTCCGTCGCATACTGCATTGGCAGATTAGGTGGTCCTTGTTGTTTTATGTACTTTGATTTTAAGCAAGTAGCAAAAACCATGATGTGCCGGCAAATCATGGGAGGGCAGATCTGGTCTATACTGTTTGCAGTTGGGTGCGTGATTGACTGAAAGCGTTTAACATTGTTAATAAAATATACAGCGTAAAAAAGGGAGAAAGCTAATGACAATTTTCTGTACGGCATTTTCATGCAGTGTCTCAATAGCATAGAAGCAAAAATAAAACATATTTATACCACCTCAATAACTACACCTAGTAACAGACGTTCAAATATGTATTTGTTTGCTGGATGCAAGTATGTCTGTTGGTGTATGCGAGAGAGAGAGAGAGAGAGAGAGAGAGAGAGAGATGGATACCTCTGATGGTAATATTTAATCTGCCAGGTCCTGTTACAGAATGGCCATCGCTTACATACACAGTAAGCTCGTATTTTGTGTCAAAATATACCTCTAGGTCCTCAGACGTATGTATTGCTCCAGCTAAGACGATAAAAATGAAATAGATTAGAAAACATATTGCTTAGTTAACTTTGGCATTTTAGTATCAAATGCACGATTCAAAAGTTCTTTCTTAAAATTTGTAACAATCTCTGCGTCCTCATGAAATATGTTTCATATTCTCTATTTCGTGGTGCGTACATCAAATAATATCCAAAATTATGGTTTGAAGAAAAAAATCAATGATATCAGGTCTATTTTGTTCAATACTTTTATATGAATCGCATATAAAGAGTTCCACGTAAAACGCATATATATAGTCATACGTAAAACGCATATAAATAGTCATACGTAAAACGCATATATATAGTCATACGTAAAACGCATATAAATAGCCATGCGTAAATCGCATATAAATAGCCCCACGTAAAACGCATATAAATAGCCCCACGTCAAACCAGAGCCTTAAGTTCTTAATTATTTTGCCCCTATAATTTGGTTTTTCCGCAAGAGAAGTTGCTCATGAACAAATACGACCAAAATGTGTTGAATTTCATCCTAAGTGATGCAATTGTTACATAATTATTCGATGGGGAAAAAAAAGTGCGACATTTAGCATAAAACCCTGCAGTCATACTGAACTGTTGCCAATCAACTTTGGCATCAAACAATAATAACAAACAGATGTCTAATATACATCGAGTGTTAAAAATTTACTTCCAGTAAAATATGTTTTACCATGACATGAATAAAGAATCCCTCCAACCAGCTGGCGTGAAAGAACAAAATACATCATTAATCGTGGGTTTCAATGCAGGTCTATGTGGTCATGACAACTACATTAAATAAGAAGATAGGAAAATAGGAAAGTATTATATTGCATTCCTATTAGCTTTTACTTACAGGTAGTAGACACATTAAACGGACAAGGACTCGGAGTGCAAGTAAAATTAAATGATATCGCGTCCCCTTCCACATCAGTCGCCGATAAGGTCAATACCACAAAACCAGAAAGTTTATCGGATAGAATACTGACGGCAACTGACGAATCTGAAAATGAAACAATGGGTGAAAATCTCTCTCTCACACTCCCTCCCCGCATCCCTCTCTCTCCCTCTCTCTCTCTCTCTCTCTCTCTCTCTTTATATATATATATATATATATATATATATATATATATATATATATATATATATATGCACGCGTAAGTTTTGGCAGATAAGCCGTTATTCAGATGGGTGCGGCTTATGCGACAGATGCGGCTAATCTGTACTTTTTTTTGTTACAGCAACCCGAAATGCGACTTGTAAGTCAAGGGCAACCTTTACACTTGTCGTGAAAATTCATTTCGGATTATTTATAAAACAACAAAACAATTCTCAGAATCGACTGATTTGATTCAGATAGGGGTGACGCAAATTCATTTACTTCGAATGAAAACCTATGGTAAGCAGTACAGGAAACCGTCGGTACTCTCTGGTTGCATTTTGTTTTACGTCGGAGGCTGCACGAAGACATCTAGTCACATGCCACTTGACTGAAATAACAGCATGGGTCACATGCATTCTCCGAAATTGCGATCACTATTTTTCTGTTTTCTGCTGAGATACCGAAACCAAATGTCGAGAATTTAATCAATCACGCTCTCAGAAATTGTCGCCCTTCATGAAATTTAATTGGTTACAACAATTTACAAACAGTAGCACCCTGTTGTGATACAGACTCCATGTCATTCAATAAAAGTTGCCATTTATTAAGATTTTATTATGAATTGCAATGAATGCATTGTACTTGGAAACATTGATAAAAAATCCAGGTCTTCTTATTGTTGCAGCAAACACAAATGGGCTGGTCTAAAGTAGGCCTATTACAGAAGGGTCGTTATATCCTAAATGGGCTTGTCTAAAGTAGGCCTATTACAGAAGGGTCGTTATATCCTAAATGGGCTTGTCTAAAGTAGGCCTATTACAGAAGGGTCGTTATATCCTAAATGGGCTTGTCTAAAGTAGACCTATTACAGAAGGGTCGTTATATCCTAAATGGGCTTGTCTAAAGTAGGCCTATTACAGAAGGGTCGTTATATCCTAAATGGGCTGGTCTAAAGTAGGCCTATTACAGAAGGGTCGTTATATCCTAGGCCCAAGTATAAGTTTGTCCAAACCCATTTTCTACGTTCTACCGTTTCTGAAAAACTGCTTAAAAATGTCTCGTGATGTATGTACTCCGGAGCTATCTTCTCATAGAAATTGCGGTATATTCATTTTTAAAATAAAAAAAAATCAAAGTGAACATATCTTTGACTTTTTGTTAGTTTTAAAAAGAATGTCCTTGTTCATCTTCCATGTTTATTAACAAGGAAGATTGATCGACGGTCAAAAAGTCGAAATAGTAGTTTTAAAATGCAGATACATAAGATAGAGGTATTAATTGTCCAATAAATGTAATATTTTTATTGCGATATGATAGCATAATAAATGGAATTCAAGCCATCATAGAAAGCACGAATACTTACTCAGATTTGTAAATACTGGAGCATAATTTTCTGTAATGTTGATGATGTATGTTCCATTTACGATGTCTATTCCATCGGTGCAGGATATATTTAGAAGGTAATAGTTTTGCCGGCTGAACTCAAAATTTGGGTTGGATTGAAGATATATGCCCCATGCTGAAATAATGTATTTGTATGATAAAGGTGACGTGAATTACTTTTAATAAAAGATAATCTCCTTATAGACATAAATACACAAGGTTCAATACGTTTCTCACAACAAAACGCAACTATTAATTTAAACCAAGATCAGTTTGAGAAAAGGGTCGCATTGTAAAGTAAACGAGCACATGAAGTTGGAAACCTAACTTTAAATATTATAATTATCAAGCATTAATAGAAAATACAGCAAACTTTGATATTGCAAAAACATTGTACACTGAGATTTTATGATAAAAAATTAATGATAACTAAGTCATAAAATAATCCCTTTAAAGGACCTATGACAAACATTGTCTCGAATTTACTTTACTCTATAATAAACTGAAATATGACAGTTTAAGAGAAAGATATTTTGTTTTTATCTTCAAAAACTGTCACTTGAGAGATGGATTATTAGAATAACTTATAAATATCGTTAAATACTATCTGTGCCTACAAGAACGTGAATTCGAAACACTTCAATGAGACATTCATTTACTATATACCTTGCAACTTATAAGGTATCAAGACAATCTTCATTTATATAACAATCATATGAATTGTAGATAGGAAAACTGCATGATATTTTGTATGCGTAATAAAAACTTACCATTTTGAGAGAGTATCTGTTGAACCATAAATGGGACTACCGAGGACGTAAGCGAGCAGTTTATCAGTGCCAGGTCCACATCTGTAATATTGATTACATCCAGAAGTTGTTTTGCAGATGTCGTTTCAATCAAGGAAGTTGAGGATGGAAGATTGTGGATTACTGGAATCTGATATGAAACGGAAAAATAGATAATGTCTTAGTCCACTTTCGTTGTTCTCCTCCTATTAGTGAACCCCGTTCGAAGGCATGTTGCATAATGTAAACATAAAATATATAACAAAAGATATAATTTCAATACAATGGCGATACATATGAGCATTACACACATATAGTCATTTATAAAGTATTCCAAAAAAAATCATACTCGGTTTGCAATGATAAACAAGCTGTAAAAACACACCGCTACAGCTGGTATTATTGGTCATTTGAAAAATATATCAAAGATTATACATATACCTAGAGACGCATATACTGAAATGTGCACTGTATAGTTTTTTACAATATATATTTCCTTGATTGATTACTTTCCTGTGCCATAAAAGGACTCAGGAAAAGATATGCAAGTAGCTGAAATTTGGTGTGATTGATCATATCCCAAATTAAATGTTTTGTTGTTGTTGTATGACATCATATTAAAATGTAGCTTTGTTCTTGTTTTATTTATTTGTTTTTTGGGAGGGAGGGTAGAGGGTATCTATTCTGGGACGTAATTTCCCTCGTCCACATTATAATATGGCATCCTCACATAATTGTAACGTTCTAGAAAGACTAAAATAGAAAGAACAAAGACTAGATAGTCTACTATCACGTCATAGGCGATTGCACAGTAGCCGTCCTTGTTTTCTTGCACCCAGACAACTTGTTGGACATCAGTGCTGGGTGGGAGGAGGGAATGGCGCAATTATGACAGGTAAGTATTACATTATTAAATTAATTAACTTTTCGCTCTCCAAAAAAAAAAAAAAAAAAAGCAAACAAAAAAATACACAAACATTTTAACAGCAGTAATACATAATCTGTCACTATTACCTTGCTGAATTTGCCAGTTCGGAGGGAGGATGATGGCCTAAAAAAAACTGGTATAAAAATTGATATGCTTACCCTTACGGCAGGAGTGTCCGCTACTGAGGTAATGACCTGGGTTATGTCTACGAACAGGTCGAGTAGATCGCTAAACCAAGATCGTTGGGGCTACAGAGAGGCTATGAGAATCAACTGAGCAGTGGAAGTCCTGACTTTGTGGAACACTTGCGGAATCATTCTGAAGCTTAGGAAGGTCGAATGGGAGAGTTAAAGGAGATTTGGGAGTGAGAACGCTAACCTACAATCTCTCCAAACTGAAGAGGATGTTCTTGTTCTCTGAGCCAGATGGCTTTGGGACACAAATCCGTAGGAAGAAGGCGGTAACTCGTTTATCACCTAATCGAAAGACCAGATATCTTCCCCGCTTGAGTCAATGGGTGGGAAGAGGCAGGGGACCCGAAGGGAGGAGAAGGCGAAGTCTCAGCCTGTTCCTTGGCGAACTCACTAGAGTCCACCAAAACTGATAGGACATCCTCGTCTGGCGAGGGATGCCAATAGGAAAAGCAATAACCTACCCTATCGTCAAAGAGGAAGGGTAAAATGGAAGGTCACCGCTAAACACGGCACAATAATGCCTCAGATCTCACAATGGAGCTTATACCACCACTAAATATGCAAAAGACTGAGGGAATTATGACTCAGATAATACGGAAAAACAGATCAGGATACAGGAATGCGTCTTTGACACGAGAAAAAAGGCAATTTTTTGGTCGCGGATTTGAAATTGACCAATTAATAATGGCGCCCACCGAAAAACAAAGGACGGATACTGCGCATTGGCCTATGACGTGGGAGTCAGACTGTGTCTGTGTTCTTTCTGTTCTAGTCTTTCTAGAACGTTCTATCTATGGGAGGATGACATTTTCTAATGTTAAGTATGGAAATCCGTCCCGGAAAAGGTAAGGAAGGCAATAGTGGTAGGTTTTGTATTACTGCTAATAAACTAAAATATGTGTACCCAATTATACACATAACGTTTTCTTATCTTGTGGCTTTGCAATGATGTCAGACATAAGATAGCACAAATCTATTTGTTTCAATATTTCGCCATTGTTTCTTACCATATTGGTCACCGTAATTGTAAATGTCCCTGTGGACGTCTGGAGGTAAGCGTCTGACACTTCGAACACAAGCACAGTTGTACCTCTTGCTCCCGGTAGGGATGAAGTGACTGTGATCTCATCTACAAATGTTAAATGAGTCATTCTGATAGTTAGATATGACTACAAAAAAAAAAAAATATAATTTTCAGAAGAATGCCACCAAACATTATAATACAAATGCGACCAGAAAAAGAAAGAAAATTTCATTGAGACACCTAAATGAGAAATAAAATCAACAAACCGAGAAATTTGTTGTCTTTCGATAAGATATTTTTTCATTTGTCTTGTAAAATAATGTGCCCTATTTCCATTGTATTGTTATCTTGAAAAAATGATACTAGCATCGAAGATGAAACTATGTCCTCCATCACTGAAAGATAAGAAGCTAGGTATCGCTTTGAAAATGGGAAGTACGTTGAGAAAAGCAAAATATTTGCATATAGCTAGCTACGAAACACTAGATTATTTCAATAATCTTATTTGTTTTGTACAATAATGTGACTTTATTTCTATCTTTAGTCTAGAAAAATGCCACTCGCAGCGATGATGAAACTGTGGTGTCCGTCTTTGAAAGATAAAACGTTATTTATAACTTTTAAAATAGGAAACAAGTTGACAAAAGCAAAATATTTACATATCATTAGAGACGATTGTTTGAATAATCTACGAAATAAAGAAATAATGACAAAATGTACCGTGCATTAAACAGTTAAATATGTCTGTTGAAGGCAGGGAATTTACAAATTCCTGTGCTAATAAGTCCAAGGTGGTGGTACCTTTTTGGATTACGACTATGAAAGTGCCAGGGTAATGGATCATACAGAACATCCTCGTCTCCTTCCAATCCGAGTCGAATAACTTCGACTCTCTGAAAGAGACTCGGGTGAAATCGTAGTGATACTTCCCGAATTGGTAAGTTTTTGGCAGAGGAACATCTGGCTGGATGTGCGAAGTACAGATTTTTATAAAATGATAGGTGCGTTGCAGCAATCAATAAAATACCTCCAGTTTTAATTTTTAATGTTATTCCTGCAACTTTATTATGAAACAATTGAAGAAATAATTCGGTTTCAATAGCCTGAAACAATTGCTTACCTATATTGTAAGTGATGACACGTTATCTTGTCATTATGTGGTTAATGATGTTATCAGGACGTAATAACTAGCACGGGGTTGAGGGCAGTTCAAAATGGCCATTAATTACATTAAACGTTTGTTCTAGCATGCGATAGAAAAGGCCGAGGACGTTCCGATGGGGTATTGGATTTGTTGTGCACACTTTTCTCCTTTGAAATATCGAATAAGTTGTAAGTATCGCGGAAAATAGAAGAATACTTTAAACTGTACTGTGATGTCATATCTGAGACCCAAAGCCTAGAAGATTGGAAACTTACGTATACTTGAGTCGAGAGAAAAGTAAGGTGTACTGGTCATCATGGTAACTTTCAAAATATCGTCTGGATTATCATCGGTAAAGTTAAGAGTGTACAGCACATTGCCAACTGCCTCAGTCTCGTTGATTATCGTATTAGACGGTAGATTGGTAAAGTATGGTATTGTTTCTGAAAATATGACCATAGAATAATCGTTAATAGATAGACAGTCAAATTCATACATACATACATACATACATACATACATACATACATACATACATACATACATACATACATACATACATACATACTATATCCAAGATTTTTCACTTTTACTCAACATCCATCAAATTGAGCAAAGTATAATACCACGAAAGTGTGTGTGTACGTAATTACACAAGAAATGTGGAACATGTTTTAATGCATTAACTACATCTGTTCATTCTTTGTCACCTATATCTTTGTTGGCAAAAGTATCTCCCCGCAAATGTGGGATGTGTGCTATTCCTGACACTGCCAGATTTGATCCTTCAATGGTATTTACACATACTATTGTTTAGTAACCTTCACCTCTAAACAGTAGTGGGATAGTAGCAATTTGAGATTTTTTGTCTTTATAATGCCACTATTTGCCAAAAACAAGCCAACTGCGCCAAGAACACAACAATAAAATTGTCACACTAGCAGGGCCAGACCTGGAATGACCGCGCTGACTCTTGCAAGTACGCTGGGATAAGTACGCGATAAATAATAATTACAAGAAAACATTGAACTATTTATATATCAATGGGATACGCAAGAAATAAATGTCCATGGTGCAAGTTGAGAACTAAAGAAGTTTGTGGACGAAGTTGTGTTTATGAATACTGTAAAGCCCACAACGAGGCACGTAGCCAAGGTCATAAAGAGCCTAAAACATGTTCACATTGCGGCATGGGAGTAAAGTCACATAATCAATTAAGTATCAATTGTGGGGTTCGTGAAGTCTACATGATTGATTGTTACCAAGCAAACAAGTATTACATTTCCGAACGAGTCAGACTCCCGAGGATCAAAGTCAATTAATTAATTTTTAATTAAAGAAATGTTATTTATATTGTATGGCAACTGTTAAACAGTTACATGATCAGACGAAAGCCAACAATATCAAGATCCCAAGAGTGACGTCAAAGCAGGATATACTTGCGCTGCTATTAGTTCCGCTAGGTTCTACACCGGTGACAGCGAAAACTCTTCGTGAGAAAGGTGCGTGGTTAAATCTTAATGTCGCCCCAAAAGCTAAACGAGCTGAAATTGTCCAGTTGATCGATGAGGAACAGCACCGTCGCAAAATGAAGCTCGTAGGCGTTTTAAAAAACCCGTTTATCTCAAGGCATCGTCGGGATGATTTTGCAGATGCTACATTGCTGTTTTCGGCGACGAGGCATGAAACCGAGAAAATAATAGTACCCCATCGCGTGGAACAAATCTTGGTGTAAAAGTAGATATCGTTCTTGTCGCAGGGTTTATTGTGCCCAAAATCAATAAGGGTATTGTAAAACATTCACGTTGGCATTTTTTAAGTAACACGCTTGTGATCCTCGGCAACAGCAACATAGAAAACGGAATAGGTCGTGGATTTGCTGTTATTTTAAAACGGCTTGAGGACTATACCATAACTGGCTCAGGATGGACGTTATCCGCGTGAGTTGAGCTTCATGTCGGAATTTCACCATACCAGCCATTTCGCGGCGCAAGTTATATTCCAACGTCAAATGCATTCCACGCAAGGCTGTCATCAACGTGAAAAAGAACGGCCACATATGTTTCGCATTGTAAATTTTATCTGCGTTACATCCAGCCAGTAACAACACGACCAAGTAAGTAAAAAACAGCAATACACGAATGAGCCTGAATTTGGTAAAATACAATTTCCGGTATAAGTTTCTGACGTAATCCTGGTGTCGCAGTGAACATATTCAAATGGGACTCTGGACTCCGGCTAATTCAATTGTCAAAAGAGCAACGCCAGCATAACATTGATTTGTTGCTGCCAAACAACAATGACCGTTAGCACTACGTGTGGATTAAAGATAATAACAAGATAGTTTAACGGAACAGTAAATATGAACATAAGAAATGTCCGTGTCGGCGTTGCATGCATGCATTTACGTCGAATGAAAGTTCCGTATGTTATTTACGTCGACTTTGAGTATTTAAACATACCCTATCAGAATCCGCCAGCGGATCAGGCTGACCGCCGGCACGACTCACCGACAAAGTCATAGACGACAAAGATATCCGACCAAGTTCCATGTGGATTGTGTTACGTAGTTGTTCATGCCAATGGACAAGCTGACCAGCCTGTGTCATATATCGAGGAGTTGCACACGCTAAATGTAATTTACAGCTGCGAATTTGTCCTGATAAAATAAAAATTCCAGTGGTGTTTCATAATTTATTAGATCACCTAATCATGCAGGGAATTGCGTCTGCGTCTCAGTCGGAGATAAGAATGATTCCTAACAACATGGGGAAATATATGACTTCTCGTATTGGACAGCTAGAGTTTATTGATTCATTTCAGTTTATGAATTCATCGCCGGACAAACTTGTTAAGAATATTGTCCATGATGATTTTTTGATAACAAAAAATTATTCCCAAGCGATCCCGCAATGCGCTAACGCATCGGCATTAAAACTGCTTACCAGTAAAGGTGTATACCCGTACCAATACAAGTCTTCGTGGGAAAGATTTTCAGAGATATTTCTACCGCCCAAGGATGCTTTTTATTCGTCGCTTTCCAGAGAAGGAATTACCGAAGCAGACTACGAGCACGCAAGCGATGTTTGGACGACATTTTCATGTAAAACTCTAGGAGACTATCACTATTTGTATTTACTTACAGACGTTTTATTGCTCGCAGACGTTTTTGAGGCTTTTAGGAAAACTTCCATGCGCGTCTACGGTCTTGATACGGCTCATTATTTTTCATCTCTGAGAATGTCTTGGGATGCGTTGTTGTTAAAAACTAAGATCAAGGTGGAATTGCTGACCGATCATGATCATCATTTATTTATCGAACGAGGAACCAGATGCTGTATCAGCATGGTCAGTCATCGGTACGCACGAGCCAATAATCCGTATCTCGGTGACCTCTACTCTGCTAGCGGCCTAAAATAGACGTTGGCGGTAATTTCGTATCCGCGGGAACAACTTGTATTCTTCTCTGATAAAGGATGTACTGGGTGGCAGTGTTGATGAACGCGATCGTAAATATATGGACGGACCATAGGCGACGTTGTCCACCATCTAATTCACAAGGGGCATAGAAATACCGAACTAAACTATTCTCAACCAAATCCAACGATACTTTTTTTTTTGCGCGTGATGTTTAGTTGCGGAGTCAACTTTCGTTACAATTTTACGCTGGATTGTGCATGACGGAGTTAAGCCTGTTACACGTGTAATTTCATTATTTAACGCAGCTATGACCGGTCGGAGCCGTGTTACCCACTCGAGAGAGCGCTCTTGCTGTCCACGATGTAATTCCTGCGCGTATTGATGTCCAAATAATCGTTCCGCGAGTGTACGATTGAATCGTTCAGCTATGGCCGGATCACGATTAACATTGAACTTGTCCACGACACATTTTTTAGTTAATGTTTTTTTTATATCAACGCCAACACTGCTCCGAGAAATTCTTTACCAGGATCTACCTGTAAAAAGTTTAGCCATGTTAGTGGTCCGCGTTCGTAGATACATTTAAATGCGTCTGCGATACTTGCTGAATCTTTGGACGTCAACGGTGCAGCTTGTTTATATCGGTTGGCAACATCGATTGCCGTTAACGCGTATTTGTATGTACGTAGATTATGACGTGCTCAAGAATTTCGTTCGCGTTCCTTATCGTGTGGTAGAAGCATGATATCAACCTGGTGAATTTCGTTGGGTATTTTAACCTCAAACGTTCCTCGTATAATTGTTCTTGGCGCTGTAAATTAATCTGCCATAACGCTTGTGTTTTTAGCCACGCTCGTGCGACTCTGTAGCCGGCATCGGCTGCGTTTGCTAGCGTTGGCTATGATACCTTTCCAATAACCGCGTGGACAATAATACACAGCAGCAAGTTTAGCATCCATCGCGGATATTATATCGTTGGTATTAATAACGAATCACAATGAAGTTTCCAGGCGCTGGCGACAAACCACCGATTGCAATTTTTGCTTTCATACCGCCTTGACGATCCAGCGTGCAACTCGTTCTCCTACGGCTGATCCTACCATTAAATTTAAATCATGGATCAAATTGACATCAGCAAATTGTCGCTGCCGTAGATCTGATGAATTTGTATAAGCAAGACCATGTCGATAACAAGCAGCATCAACAGGGTTCACAGGTTCTTCTCTGGTTCTTGGTCAATCGCGACCATCCAAAAGTATATCTAGCCGTGTTCCAGGTCCGCAATAATTATATCCAGGAATATGTTTTTTTCCTGCATATTTAGCGCATAGAAGCCCGGGAAGTTTTCCTAACGACGATGCGATGTCGCCGCCTTTTTTTTTATCATCGACAATTCCCGCGAATGTATATTTGAGGATTCTACAGCGTGCACATAAACCTTTAATGGCAAATCTTCCGTTGGCCAGCGTGACCATAATTGCATCTTTTATTTCGTTCTCGTATGACAACGTATACAATATGAACTAATGACGATGATTGTTTTTATAATCGTCGCAAGAGCATCAAATGGTAGACAGTCCGCTAGTACATTTGACGAGGGAATCGGTCGTGCCCGGGGGAAAAAAAAAAAAAAACGCACGAAGACAGTCTTGACGTGATTGATTTTTCCGCACGTGTATCAACTCCAGCGCGTAAAAAAAAAACACGCGGCATTTCCAAATTCTTTTCGCGCGATCATCATTGGTCCGTTTAGATCAGGAAAGACTCAGTTGTTGTTGAAGCTTATCATTCGCTAGCTTACTTGGGATAAATAATACCTTGTAGCAACGTCCGCAGACGACCAATCGTGTTACGATTTACTTCGCGATTTTAATGAAGTTGCACACGATATTGTCGATGACAACGACAATGATGACGTCCCAGTTAATTTTGTCAGAGATATCGATGACGATGTAATGTTAGATTTTCAGAAAAATCCTGGACGTATATTTTTACGCGGACGACATAAAACGCGGACGTGATTACATGACTCAGCGTTACGCACATGTTCCTAAAGGGATCCGCGATAACGCGAACATGATGATGTTTGACGGAATCGATGGGTACGGGCTGGGGAATATTTACTGCATTTGGTGTGCAATATGACCTGGAACTCGTTTAAGAATATTTTCTCGACCGCGCAGTCCTCGAAAGAAAAAAAAAAACAAAAAAAACCTCACGGATTTATCACGGTCGATTTAACGAATAATCGAGGACGTTATCGGACAGGATTAGATACCATTTGAGGTTGATTCGTAAGCAATCCGCGCAACGTCGGTCGGCTGGCGGACTGCGCACGTCGGGCGAATCGAGAAGGGCCCGCTAGCGGACTACGCGAGATTTCCGTCACGTGGCCGTGCAAGATTTCGAAGTCTGCAATTTGCCAGCAAATTGCGACCTCGAATTGAGATAAAAAAAAAATAACAATATCTTCGAAAGCAAATCGCGAAAAACTGTGCATACTTCAAGATTATATCTCAGTCCGCCGTCGCGTCAAAGATATGCTCGACTCGAGACAAACCGCGCAAGAAGAATTTCGTACAGGTTTCGAACAAGCACTTACTTAATTAATCCCACAAAAGAAATTGCAGCTGCAACAAAAACTACTAAAGCTGCGCCGCAAAAGAAATGCCACGGCCACAAAGAACTGCCACGGCCACAAAGAAATGCCACGGCCACAAGACAAATGGCGCTATGTATCAAAACGCTGCCAGATCAAGTTCAAGAAGCGATCGACGCCGCAGAGCTCCCACAAACTGCCGCGCGAAACTCTTAGACGTCGCTGGATCGCTTCCAACAGAGGAACCTTTGTTAGATATACCTCCGGAATATAGATCATCGTTAACTACAATACCAAGCAAAAAAGAGCCTGGTTTCATCGAAGAAGAGCGGCACAAAAGGGTTTTCAGCGAAATATACGGCGCCACCAGAGCACAAGGCGTTCAATATGGGATGTTTGTGCGTAAAATCAGAGATTATCTCAGTGAACAACATCCAGACGTACAACAAATGATAACCCCAGAAAAAAAAACAAAAAAAAAAAACAGGTAGCGGCGTTGACGAGCGGTCTGCTAGCGGACTGATAGCGCGTCAGGACTTTGTATGACCGTGGATGATCTTGCTTCGCGGTTAGAACTGTTAGCACTTTCAGTTCGTGCCGGTAATACTTCGTCGGAAGTAATCAACGAAGCGACAGCAATTTGTCAACAATTACTTGTCTAAGATGCTATGGATTGTTATACGTAAACGTTGTTGATGCCCGAACTGATCGACGAAGTCTACGAAGATGTGTATAGAGACTAAAGGCGCCACGATTAAGTATCTAGTAAATTGTATACTTTATTTACTTAGACGATAGGATAATCATGGATATAAATTTACTTCGTGAATTGAGTTCAGCGTTGCAAACAATAGTGATGAATACAACTCCAAGTATCGTCAGAACGATATCTGTAAGTTCCACCAGGCCAGAATGTATTGTGTTTTTTCCTAACGCGATTGAAGCTCCGTCGGGCTGTACACTGGAACTTGCACTGGCATCGTTGCGTGTGTATTACAGTTGGCCAAATATACGAAAACAAGCCTTTGGATGTTTACGTGCTAATAATTCGTTAGTGTTTGCGCATTAAAATAAACCCGATGGCAGTCCTGATTGGCAAACAGTTGCATTTTCCACAGGCTCGAATGAAAAAGAATCCATCAATGAGGAAATACGACGGCGTATAGAATTAACTACAGTAAAAGGTTCCAAAATAGCTATACGCGTAAACGAACCTACGTTAAGTTCTGTCATTGAAGTATTTTCTCTCAAACGTTATTTCGTATTTGTTTGCGCAGTCACCGGCCAGAACGGTACTAGGTTGGCCTGAAGATCAAAATGAAATTCCTGAGGAGAAACGAATCTTTGGCAAAGGTTATTATGAGGCTCTCAACATTGTTAAAATTACATCGACGACCGCGATCAATTTAGTATGTAACGCCATCTCGGAAAGTTATCAAAGTAGTGGCGATACTGGATTTGCCGGCCAAGGATATATCTTGTAAAGTTTTTTCCCCGATGTTGCCCCAAGAGATCTTAAAACGGTCGCGCCATCTAATTCTGTGTATTTGCCGTGTACTAATCCAAGAATAACACGTCTATTTTTTGCTATTACAGATCAAGATGGACATTTACTGGATCTTCGCGGGGAAACTCTCGCGGTAAGATTATATGTACGAGATCGAGATGAAAACGTGTAGGGGCTTTGCCGTTCAACGATAATTTTGATTTACACAATATCATTTGCAATCACTTAAACGTAAAAATGAACTAATTTATCAAAAATGTAAGAGTAATAAATTCACGTAAACCTTGTAAACCTGTCTATGCTACATATTACGGAAATGGTCCTGGTGAGGTCGTCCAAGGATTAATCAGAGGTGCTCCAACAGTATTAGCAAGATTAAGTGCATTTGCGAAACAAGCTGCGATGCGTGTCGTTGATGTTGTTAAAACACACTTGTTAGATGAAATTGCATCAGTTGCCGGAAAAGTATTTATCTCGATGATACAAGCCTATTTACCAAGTTTTATTAAAAATGGATACAAAATATAGTCTCTAAATCAAGAGAGGTAACAATCTCAATGAATCAGATGTAAGATCATCTTCGTTTAGCACTATTAGCTCGACGCAGACCACAAGCACCAAAAATTGCAATGTCTACACCGTTAATCGAATCTACCGCTGATATGCCAGCGAGCGTCAGTAAAGTCATCAACGATGCCGTAACGCAATGATTACTAGCATTAACAAGACAACCTCAACTCGACATATCAGTGGAAGATAGTACAATCGCTAATTTAATCGCGGGCAGTGGGCCACAGCGTCGGCGACGATGTCACTGATTCGCGATTCGCTAGTGATTCGCGCAAAGCATTAATGCATTAGGCGAATTTAAAACGATAAAATCAATTTAAATAAAATGGCAAAAATCGAATAAGTATCTGAGGTCGCGTTTGACATGAATGCACCTGTGTTACGTGATTGCAGCGTACGAGATTTTCAATTGTATTCATACGAAGCACGAGTTCCTAACGACCGTGGACGAACAGAATTACAATTCAGGATAGAAGTCGTTACTTTCTTCCACCAGAAGCTTTTATCGAAGTTAAAAGACATTTTAGGCGACATGGCGGTGCCGCCTTACCGCAGATGTTAAAATTGGTTTTGTCAACTACGGCATTATGGCCCTTTTTAACAGTGCACGATATCTCATCGACGTTAAAGAAATCGAAGCATGCCTGGATAACGTCAACGTGGCCTCAACGATACTAGGTTTGGCCAGATACAGCGATTATGCTCACAGCGCTGGACTATCTATGATGCTGATCACGTTCACGTTCAGTATGTGTTAGATGATAATGATCTTCATCCGGTAACGGGTTCTAACCCGAATTTCAACTTGGGATTTGCAGCGCGCTGTTCCCAAATTAACGCCGAAGGTAAATTTTCATGTGCGATTCCACTCGCATTTATTTGGTTTTCGTAGAGATGTCCGCAAAGTTATTTTTGGTGCCAAACACACAGTAGAGCTGATTCGACGCGGTAACGACGATGAAGCTATTTGGCATCCCGTTGGTACAGGCGCCAACGCAGGAGCGATTGCCGTCGCAGCACGTGCGATGGATGGACAAGTTACACTGTCCCAGCTCTCATTGTGGATGTCTGCGATGATTCCATCGTTGAATGCAGAAACTAGACTGTTATCGTTCATGGAACGCGGCGGTACTTGTACATTTTCATGCCTTACGATGACTACAGATTCCATACGAAGAGTTGTTAATGGTCAATTAAGTTGGCAAATTAACTCTCAGCAAAGACTCTCAGCACCACGACCCGTATTTATAGCGTTTGAGGATGTAAAGTGGCTAAACAGACAAACAGGTAATCCTATGGCGTTTAACCGAATGGGAGTAACCGAAGTGTCGTTACGATTAAGCGGCCATCAAGGAGTTTTACTTGATTTTGACCATAATCAAATCACTCCTGCGTATCATAGGCTGTTGTCGTACATGGGCCGTGATCAAAACATTGACACCGAACTACAAATCTCTCAGAAGGATTTCTCGACTTGTATCCGATTTATTACTTTTCGCTGGAACATTTGGATTTTATCAGGCAGTCCGTGGTCTACATGCAGTTTAAGGCACTCGTGGATACGAGTGCAATTCCAGAATGCAGATGTATTACTGTAATTCTCTCCGACAAAACTGTGCTGCTGAAAGGTGCTGGCGGCCGGATGAAAAGCGATGACTCCCCAGTAGAAAACATGTGATGGTTAAACGGTAAGCCGTTCCGCGCGAATCTAGCACCTCCACATAAACACACGTACAATAAATACAATGTCATATCAGAGTGTCTCAGTGACTTTGACTCCCAGTCAACTTAAAAAATTAAATCACGCCCTATCAAACAAATGCTGGATAAGTCTAAAGCTACCTCAGGAAAATATGTCAGGGACACATCCGCTGGCTCTGACGGCAACACAAGTAAAACAAATTAAAACGGCAAAACGTAAGCAACATGGAGTAACTCTTAAGTTGTCCGCGGCCGAAGTTGCTTCGATGGAGAAACAAAGCAACATATTTCCACGGCTGGCTGCGATTCTTGCGTTGATCGCTGCTGTCGAGCCAGCAGTTGCCAAAGCAGCTGCGTTAGGTGCAATGGGAACCGCTGCCGGAATGGCATTGAAAAAGGGAACCGTAAAAGGAGTTTCCAGACAATAAAAAGGACGAGGACTTCGTCCAGAACGCAGGTAAAAAATATACGAGCACTCTCCAGTTTTGATTTGCTTGGCCGTACAAAAGGAATCAAGCATTTCACATGTGTTTTTATGCAAGATCAATTACCAGCGCGTCCACACCTGTACGAAACTGGAATTGTTAACTTATATTTGACGACATGACCACGTACACATTTGGTCGTCTACGCGATTTATAAACGTGTTAGTCTTTATTTTGATTTGTACAGGTTAGCACCGCCGCGTGAAGTTGTTGATTATATACGGTGACAAAACAAATCAAAGCCGCTATTTTATTCAACATTACCTACCCATACAGTGTTGCATATGGCCCCATTTGCGGACATGTGGTCATTGGAGCGTTACGCGCAATAGATAAATGAACCGATCCTGTCAAGGCGATAATTGGATATACACTTGATAGAAAAAAAATGCTCGTAGATATTTATGGACGATCACGTGCAGCGTCAACGTGAGGTGTGGGCCGCGCCACTATGGTAGACGTGACAAGATTTGCCACCAAAAACGATCTAGTCGAGTTACTTAACCGTCTCGTTGCCACTGTTAACAAAGATGAAATCGTTGTGTTTAAAAACAGAGAAGGGCAGTTAAAATCGTCTGACTTACATATCGCTGACATACTTCTTCGATTACTAAGTACCACAGTGGACAATATCGTAGCAACCAACAACGGAAGAATCAAAGATTCAAATATTCCCATTTCTAAATGGACGAACGAGTGAAAAAACCGATGACAGGATGGCTGGCACGTTGGACATGCGTAATAACTTTATAATCGCAGTAAGATATCCGGAGAGCGACAGACATGCCGCGACAAAACAATATGTTGATGAAACAGAACGTGAATTAGTAAAGACAACCGGTGATGTGATGAGCGGCGATCTAAACGTCTGTGAAAACCAGATTAAGCGCCTACGAGATCCAACTGAGGCCAACGAAGCCGCGACAAAAATGTACGTCGACGACGTCTTTGCTGGCAGGAATTGTTTACCTGATCCTGCGCTGGTCGACAAAAGCGTTAATCGCGTAGTTGTCCGTGGTAATATTATCACATATGTACCAGAAATGAAAATCATATATGATTACATAAAGTTTACAAAAGTCATCACACAAGACGAAGAAACCATAATCGATAGTTTAACGTCTGGTACGTATGTAATATATCCAGCTCCCGCAGAATTTACTTTAGAACGCAACAACACAAATTATAGCGTAGTAGAAAGATCTGGAACTTATATATTCTTTTAAACGTAAAGACCAATCAAGAATGGAGAGCAGTTTCACTTGGTGTTCCTGTTGATAGATTAGGATATATATTTCGTACAGCAACCCGATCTGATAACGAAATACAAGAACTTTCATTTTGCATACCTTTAAAATTAACCCCGGGGGATGATATTAGATTTCACGCGATAAATATTCACACAGAGATGCATCTTGGTATTTTTGGTATTTGTACATAAAGTTACGATGAGCGATGAAACAAACCCTAACGCGTTTAACTCGGACGATGAAACAAACCCTAACGCGTTTAACTCGGACGATGAAACAAACCCTAACGCGTTTAACTCGGACGATGAAGCGAACCTTAACGCGTTTAACTCTGACGATGAAGCAAACCCTAACGCGTTTAACTCGGACGATGAAGCAAACCCTAACGCGTTTAACTCTGACGATGAAGCAAACCGTAACGCGTTTAACTCGGACGATGAAGCAAACCCTAACGCGTTTAACTCGGACGATGAAGCAAACCCTAACGCGTTTAACTCTGACGATAAAGCCTCTGGCGATAAAGTTGTTGGTGTAGCCTCTCGCAATTGCCTTTTGGACCAGCTGGAGGCACGAGCCGGCATAGACAAAGATTTTGTACCGATTGTGGATGAATATTTACCCCAAAATAGAATTAATGTACCGTCGTATACGATCACGTGGAATTCGGAACTGAGTCAGATAAAAATCGCTGACTGGAATCATCCTACGGTGCCGTCACCAACTCGTAGTTAACTAGGAATTATAGTTCTGGCGCGGTCAGAATCACGTTCACTTATCAATGAAACGGCAACGACGTCGCGACAAATCAACGATTGTTTCGTCAACAACAGAGTGGTCATCGATGACAAACCTTCGCTGGTTATATTTCCCGACGAGCATGGTAAATAAACGTTAACTCAGTTTGACAAAGATAACAAATCAAGGCTGATATTTAACAAGAAACGAGGTTGTCAGAATAACACTTGTCGCACGGTGAGATGTAAAATCGATTGGAGCTAAAATCGCATATAACATCGGTGTAGGTCTAGGAGAACGTAATCGGGCTGGCAACGTAATCGCAGGAGATTGAAATATTCCAAGCACAGTTCATTTCTATCACACCATTGCAGTACTTAGTGAAACGAAATAGCTGGATTGAAATACGCGTACTTGCTACACTACCCAACGCAGATCAACCTGTGACTCAATTACAGTTTTCGATAACATTATTGATAGAATGACTGAGTTTACAACACGCTCATGATCTTTGGTCAGGTGACCGATCTCGGCCAGCCACACCAAGTGGTAGTATTGATCGGTGTTTAACCTCAGCAATACAGGCGTAATAAAACCATCGATACAGAACAGCAATTACGAAACGAGATAAATAAACGTATCAGACTTGTCAATAAATACAAACGAGCATGTAATATGGTTGATGCTGTTTATACTGCATTTGCGGCGACCACGGTCGGGGTTTGTGTACTGGAGACGCAACGATGTTATCGGTCGTGGGTGCTCCAGCATGAGCTATAATCAACGCGATCTCGATTATTGCCGGGATTACAAATGGGGCAGGTAAACTTGTATCGTCACGGTTATATATGCGTTCACGGGAAAATGCTGTAACTGCACGCGATGGAAAATTTAACTATAACCACGGACGAACTTATGATGGTATTATCCGAAATAGATAATTTCAAGCGCCTTCGTTACGAAATAGGTGTAAGAGTAACAGAAAAAATTAAACGAATAAGGGGTACAAATATATACACACACTACATTTTTTTTTGTTCTTGGTCTGCTAGCAGACGGTGGACATCTAGGTGTCTAACATGTACTTATGAAAGGTTTTTCATCTTGGACTTCAGATGTTATAAAATTTAACTTAAACATGGACGTGGTAAGATCGTCGTGATTCGCTTGCGAACTGAGGTTATCACCGCATCGTTCAGCCTCTCCTTTAGGAATAACATCTTGTTGCGGCATCCTTAGATGCTGCGCTATTGTATCTACGGTGGTTATTTTCTTCTCATCCTTTAAAGTCTCATAAATAAGTTGCCTTAGCGCTTTGGATCGTTCATCGGTTCCGCGTTGTTTATTAAATTTTTCACCAAGAGCATGTCTAAATTTTTTCAAAAAGAACCGCTACCGTACCAAGTTTTCTCAACGGAATGACATCGGAGATAAACTCTACCATCCCTTGCAACTCTTTAATAATTGTATATTCTGCCGAAAGTGTATATTTTTCGTTCAGCACGTCGTAGTTTAATATTTTCAAACTTTTATGAGATAACTTCACTTGAAAATTCCAATAGGACACAATACTTTATCTCCAACGATATCAGTTCATCAATACTCCTTTGCATATCGTCGCTGTCCTTGGCAATTATTATTTATCGATGAGGTTTACTTCGTTCACTAATTTCCTCAGCGTATACATGCGAGTGGTCTATTTGTGGTTTAACATGCGACATGCCTGGCACGCTGGCGTGCTGAGGTTGTACCTGAGTCGGTTGTACCTGTTGAAGTTGAATTTGTAGTTCTAAAAGGTCATCTTGGACCTGCCTCTGATATTATCGTTGTTTTATAATCATCGTCTTCAGTTCTTCTTTTATCATTTCCTTGATTACAGTGATCTCATCAAATACCGTATTTGTAATTTCAGTACATTTTCTTTCTACCACCTCGTTGACGATTTCAAGTACATTTATTATGTCATCTTGTGTCACCCGTGGAAATCTCACACAAGGCATATCATTCCATATTTTATACATCCTCGCAGTTCCTAACGAACATCGTTTTCGTATATTATCCACGGTATCAGTCCGGCGTAACGCACGGATCTCCTCAGTAAGTTTTTCTTATTTGCCATCTTTGACTTCTTCGTAAAAATGATTATATTTCATCTCATAAAAAATGTTATTCACCGTAAAAAAGAAAAAACTGATCAATTACCCGGTCGGGCATTAAAAATAGTTATATTCACCTGTTAAAAATGGCTATATTCACTGTAAAATCAGTTGTATCCGCCAATTATGTTTCATCATTTTTGGTTTTAATTATTGCGTATTTGTAAGCCTCAGCGCGGTCATTCCAGGCCTGGTCGTGTTCGTGTGACCAATTTATAATTTGTTCTTCGTGTGGTAGGGTTTCTTTTTGGCACATACGGGCACTATAAAGGCAAATAATTTCAAATGCTATTATCCCACTACTGGAACTGACCTATATTGGGGACAAGCCACCCAAGATTATGAATAAAAAAACATTTTTTCCTGCGAGACTGATATCGTGCATTTTTCGAAATCGCTTTCTTTGTCACTTTTTTCCAGAGCACATATCCAAATTACTTGTTTGTATGCTGTTATATGTACAATGGATTGTGCTTTTGACAGTAAGAATTTAATTGAACCGAAAAGTAATTAACTCGTGATGCATTACAGCCAGTACATGGATTGTTTCCAAAGCAAATAGAGTCTAGGCAAACATTTTAAAATGTGCCTTATGTCCTCTTTTCTTTCATTATTAATATTTATGGTATTTGCATTAATTGATTTGAATATGCAAATGGTACTTCAATTTTAACCTATTGTCGTTACTGAGTGTTTAACTAAGCTTTGCTATTTTTTAAATAACCCCTCCTACAAGTACAGGAATGAAAATGCAGTATGTATTCACCTACCCTACTGACCATGATACAAAGCCACGTGCTCCCTAATATGAGGTCTGAATCGGCTGTTGAAGAAGTGGAAATGATCAGTGGCGTAGCGATGGGGGGGGGGGGGGGGAAGGGGGCAGTGGCCCCGGGCGGCACTTTCTAGGGGGCGCCAATTTGGTAAGAGTACCTTATATATCATAAATAATACGAATGGAGTGGGTGCGTAATTTTGGTAGTTGGCCCTGGGCGGCACTTTGCCTCGCTGCGCCACTGGAAATGACGAGAGAGAGAGAGAGAGAGAGAGAGAGAGAGAGAGAGAGAGAGAGAGAGAGAGAGAGAGAGTGCAAACTGCTACGTAATATATGTACAGCCAAAATGAAATTTGAGATAGACGATAGAAAAATTCCAAACTTTTGGTTAGTTATGCATGTTAACAGTAATAACTATTAGAATTTTGAAAGTTTGCTAAACATATGGATTTTGATCAAACTTGAAAAAACTAGGTAATCATAGCAACCAAATTTACCATCCATCCATCTATACTTTCTTGCATAAATGGTTGAAATGCGGACATATATTTGAGATGCAAAATTGAATAAACATTATTTTTGCCTTTTTTATGTACAAGTTAACGTCAAAAGATACCAATAGGCGAACTTTGCATTCGTGAAAATAAGTATCAATTTACCGTTGATGGTGACATTAATGACTCCAGGTCCTACAAGGGTGTTTCCGTCATAAACATAGATATATAGAGCATAGGCAAAAACAGGGTGCCCGTCCAGATCTTGGGACAGAGTGATCACGCCAGCTGCAATGAAAAGAAACTCTGAAAGGTAAAAACTATACTTTAAAGATAATTCAACTAAGGTTAAATTAGCAGAATTGTCTGTTTTCAAGTGGTTGTAAGAGTTGTATGTGATTACTTGAAAGACCTTTTCTTTCGTGAAAGAGTTGCTAAGAATTCGCAAAATGCAGTGACTAAGAACAATTTTTCTGATACACTGGTCAAGAACTTGTGGTCTCTGAGGAATCATTTACCCTGAGCAAAAGATGTATCTCTCCTTAAATTTAAAGTTCATGTACAATCTCAATTATCAGAAGCTTCTTGGAAAAGTAGCTTTAGAAATAGAGGCCCCACAGTAACATTAAGACAGGCTCCTGCTGTTGGCTATCCTGTGGTTTAGCTTTAGAAATAGAGGCCCCACAGTAACATTAAGACAGGCTCCTGCTGTTGGCTATCGTGTGGTTTAGCTCTAGATGAAGAGGTTCTGGTGTAACATTAAGACAATCTCTTGCTGTTGGCTATCCTATTGTTTCGCTCTAGAAGTGGATACCCCGGCGTAGCATTAAGATAAGCCCCTGCTGCTGGCTATCCTGTAGTTTAGCTCTAGAAGAGGGGGCTCCGGAGTAACATTGAGACAGGATTCTGCTGCTGGCTACATTATTTTTAAGCACTTAAGCGTAGAAAACCTTTATCTACCTGTTCCTGTTATTGGAGTTTACCAAAAAGAGATTAAATTGTTTAAAAATATAAAGTGTTCTAAACTAAATGCTTGTATTTTCTTGTGTTTGGGATTATTTGAAATATGGTAGCGAACCGGAAAATGTCAAGTAATAATGATGCCCGCTTCGAATTTTTTTTTTTTTTTAAGTCGGCGACTGGAATATGTAACATAAGAATATGTGAAATTTGTATATACATATATATTCGTCGTATTTTCGGTTATTTTCGTGGCTTTGTTTTGGTGTTCAATTTATATTTAGCTCACAAAGCAGTCGCAACAAATAAAGCTATCTAATGATATTCGAGGTTCGAAAAGCTGCAAGGAAGAAGAAAAATAGGTTGTTTTAAAAACAAAATACATAATTTGGAAATGGACGCTGACTTAAAACTGGACTCAAAGATTGATTTTATCGGTTTTGTTTTATTAGCACGACTGTCGTAATAATTGGGACTCTTATATCTTGATAACCTGACTACATCAAGCAAAAAACGACAATTGAATACTTGAAAATTAAATTAATAAAATCCTTAAAACTGTATTTGCCGTGCACTTCTTCAGTTACTTTCTTGTTCAGTTTCGTAATATAATTATAGAAAGGCTGTCGTCGGTACAGAAAGATGCAACATACATGATGGCGAAATGTTGAAAGGGCAGGTGCTCGGATCACAGGTTAAGTTGAAAGTCAAGGTATCATTCTCAGTGTCGGTGGCTGACACTATATAGACTACGTATCCTGCGTTCATAATCGTCGTCAAGGAGGCATTGTTATTGGCAGCTGAAATTAAGCAAAAGAGTGAAAATAATGACGTTCTAAAGGTTTTGACTATATAAGAGCCAAATATATTCCATTTCGGTTGTCTCAGGGACTTCCTGAACAATATGAAATAAAAACAATTCTCGTCTTGACTGTTATTTACACATCAGTTAAAATCTGTTTTGGTTGGCATCAAAATGATCTTTGCAAAGTTTCGTCATATTCACAGGCATGACACTAGCAACGTCAATTTTGCACGTCTTTCTCCTTTTTGGATAATAAGCAATATCTAAAGGAAACAATAAGTAGTGCTAGTATCTTTCCAAATGTGCATCTGATCAAGATTCCCATTCTATATAGTCCTTCTTTGTATAAATATTTTTATACAAATTTACAGACGTGATATTGTCTCTTATTTTATACTAAATTTCATCAAAACAGCTGGGTCATGCAGTTTGTTAGGAGTAATCAGTAGAATAAAACAATATAGACCCTGATCTGCATTATGCGATGGCAGATCAGGGTCTATGTTGTTTGCAGTTGGACTTATAAGCTAGTATATACGGTAATTATAAATACAGATATATCAGAAAATGAGCCAAATGGGTTTGATACTGTAAAAGGTGTCGATGATTGCAAGCATAAAATCATACGGAAGGGGAATAATTTTCAGATTAAGTATCAAATCAAACCTAAATTTGTGAACGTAGGCGGAATATTATCTACAATGTCCACAGTAAATATTCCAGTATCTGCGGTGATTCCATCATCACACGAAATGCTCAGGTTATACACATTTCGTTTGCTATACTCCAAACCAGGATTATGCTGCACGTAAATCCCCCATTTGGTTGCACTTGTAATCTGCTTTATGAGGAACGGGACACCTGTTGTCATCAGTGAGCATGTAATGTTTGTTGACGTATCTGTCACATTGATGGAATGCAACAAGGTTTCATTATTGGTGGTCTCGATGATCATTGTTGAATTTGGTAAACTGTGTATAACTGGAGCCTGTAAATATAACACTGTGTCAGATTACTGAAATCATGATACATGGAGGATATCTTAAGTAGATATACGAAAAATATTTCACGTGTGAGGTGAAAACGTTGTATTGTCACGAGCGGAGAAGCCACTTGTGACAAATACAAAATGTTTCCACTTCATTCGTGAACTATTTTCTTATATATACTCAATAAACGTAGATTTTCTTTTTTATTATGTTTGTAAGGCAAAAGCGGTAGATTTACATGAATTTTCTTCTCCATTCTGTACCAAAGCGATTAACGGTTGCATTACTACATTGATAAAAAGGAGTTCCGAAATATTACATAAATTTTAGGACAGCGAATTTTTTGCAAATTTAGATTGCACATATAATGCTTCAAATTGTTTAATTTGTCAAATTAATGACTGCTTTCATACGAAAATTACGAGATTTTTATTTTCGTCAACACATGTATTGCGCGGATTGATACAGTCAATATTATTGTGCTGGGTGTCCTATACAAACATCACAGGGCAGACGTATACGACAGACTTCAGAGCGTAGCATCTACAAACAAAAGATTTTAATGATTGTGAGTTTATTTGTAAGGATTTTGGTTCTTTATTTTGTTCATTTCTGCATTCAAACGTGAATGTTTGTTTGGCCTTTGCAAGCTTGCAGTCTAGTTCGATAACAGACGCTGCACCCAAATTTCGATTGTTGTTACTTAATTTCGGTTTGGAATCAACACACATCAATGTCCGATTTCTCCATCTTTTTCAAACACGATTATGATTGTGATGAGCGTTAAAATCACTGCTGAAACAATTTTATTACTATAGTTAATTTAGAGTTTTTCCTCAAACTGTGTATCGTTTTTCGTAGAGTATAACAGGTATACGATACTCTATGGGTGACCCAGAATATCAAGTAGCAACAGGTCATGTAAAGTTCAGTCACTGACAATGTGCATGATTCATGTTGAAAAGTAATTATAAAAAGTTAATACTTGAATCTTACCTTTTGTTGTTTGGAGGTCGTTTTTTATGCATTTTTTGTTATGGCGCCTCCTCATAGATTACAGAAATGTATACTAGAGGGTCTACATTCTTGACACATTTTAAGATCTGTTCATCCTGATGGAGAGAGAGAGAGAGAGAGAGAGAAAAAGAGTAGTAGAATAAGAAAAGTTAAGTAGGCCTACTTATTGAAATACCGGTTTCAATAACATACATAAGGGCAGATATATGTCCTAAATGGAAAAGAAAGTAGTTCCAAAAGTGATATCACCACTGTGGCGATAAAAGTGGTGTCGTCCCTTGGCGATATAATTTTCCTCCCACTGATATATTTCAATATCTCATTATGAAATACGTAATAAAATGTAGCATCATAATATGTGGAACTGCGAGAAAGCGTCACACACATAGACACACAAAAACGCACGGTACTTATGATTATCGATAATACATTTCCATTTCTATATACCGGGTTGGACAATGGTTGAATCAAAACTGCCGCTTCGCAGGTTACCAGAAGAACTAACTTTGTGTTATATTGTCAGAAGAGTTCTATGCGAAATCAGAGGTAATCGGTAAATACATAACACTTCTTAAATGTTTCGTGAGGTAGGGATTATCCCCAAGTTATGTATATATCTTATAGGTCACACTTTCGGCTATGTGTACAAGTTTTGGTATGTCTACTTGATCGTTATAGCTCATATTCTTCAACGTTATTTGAGAGAGAGAGAGAGAGAGAGAGAGAGAGAGAGAGAGAGAGAGAGAGAGAGAGAGAGAGAGAGACTTACTGAAATATGGCATATAGGTCATCTAATAGATGTGATGTGAAAGTATATGCCTTATTGCACTTTGTTTAATTCTTGCTTATATTGACTAAATCACAGTATGTATTCTTATTTGACTGATTACACATTTAAGTTATACGATAGCGTAATCGTCCTGTTATGTTTCACCGTGTAACTTACCACATTGGTCACCATAATTGTGAATGTCCCTGTCGAGGTTTGGGAGTATGGGTCTGACACTTTGAACACAAGTTCATTTGCACCTATCGAACCCGGTAGGGATGAGGCCACTTTGATTTTATCTATAATAATGAAAGTAACAAAGAGTGTGATTTAATAGAAAAACAGTATAATTTGAAACGCAATAAAACATGCATAAACAGAAACTGAAAGAACATAGTCATGCAGTATGGACTAAAATGAAATAACCTCAATATAAATACATCTTCGTTAAAGAAAATATTGTCAGCATTAGTTTTGACATAAGGTTTTGTTTCAGTCATAGCAGGAAAGAATTGCAATTTTAAGGTCATTGTGATGAATCTATTTTTTTTCGACTTAGCAGAGCTACGCATCACTTTAAAAAATATACAGTCTGTGAGGTATTCGGTATAAATGAAAGCGGTGGTTCCTTAAGTCATATAACAGGATTTTTGTTGATAATCTGCAGCATAAGTTACAGAACGCATGAAATATCATGGTGTTCATAAAAATGAAGTTTACACGATCTTTTTGTTTTGAACTGGAACAGGAACTTGTTTGTTCCATAAATATTTGAAATATACCCAAGGCCGGATTAAAGGCGAGGTGCTCCGCAACGCAGTGAATATAATTTTTTTTTTGGGGGTGGGGGTGGGTGGGTCCCTTTTTGAAACTGCTCCAGGATCTCCTACCACCTTAACGAGGCCTTGAAATTACCCAAACAATTCGAAATTAAGTGAATCTAGCAGGTAAGGCTACCTTGAAAACACGCCCTCCACGTTTTATATGTTTTGCTTTCGTATGTAAGCCAGCTTTGAAAAAAATCCACTTAATATAGTTCATTCACATCTTGTATGCATGCAAGGTAACTTATGAAGAACGAAACGGCTTCATAGAAGAAAGACGGATGTTCTAAACTATATGTAAAAAAAAAACTGATTGCAAAATCATCTATCAGTTAAGACTAAACAAAGATATTCTTAATCAGTGATGAATTGAAAGGTGTGAATGAATATATTCTTTCTCCTTCTTGTAACAAACATGGGTAACTTTAAAAACAGAGAAACTCTTTTCGATGTTTAGCGATATGTTCACTTCAAAATATGCCTACCACAAATGTAAGCCGTGCTCGAAAATAAGCCAAATAAGAATTAGTTACGATAAAAATAGGTAGCTGTTTTCCAATTTACAGAATAAACAGATTCGAACCGTGATGCTTGATTTTTGATGAAGAGTTACGAAAATCGAAAACTTACTTGTACTTGAGTCGAAGGTGAAGTAAGATGTACTGGTCGTCATTGTGACATTCAGAACATCCGCTGGATTAGCGTCCGTGAAGCTGAGGGTGTAGAATATATTGCCAACTGCCTCAGTCTCATTGATTGTCATATTGGCCGGTAGATTGGTGAAGTATGGAATAGTTTCTGAGGACATAAAAAGATTTATTCTAATAAACGTACAATGTTTAAAAATGACTATAAAAGGGATAATATATTTGAATTGCAAATATAATTGCTCATTCTTGAGTGTTTTATATGCAAACGTCTCGGGATAATATAAATATAGTTTGAAATGGTTTGAAAATAATTGTAGATACATGGTTACCTTCCCTGATGCGTACCTTGCATTAAATGGTTTAACACACATGTAAGACATCCCTGTTACCTGTGATAGTAACATTCAAGACGGCGGGTCCTACAAGCGAATGTCCGTCATAGACATAGACATTAACAGCATAGGAAGGAACAGGATGCCCATCTAGGTCTTGGAATACAGTAATCACGCCAGCTACAATGAAAAGAAAGAAGGAAATTTCCTTTCTGTTACAATTCTGGATAGAACTGACCGCGCAATATACGTAGCAGACTAATCTGCTCACATTTACATTTAGTTTGAAAGTTACCATTCAATTGACACAGGTACAATTAGTTTGAAAGATAGCATTCAATTGGCACAGGTACATTTAGTTTGAAAGATACAATTCAATTGACACAGGTACATTTAGTTTGAAAGATAGCATTCAATTGACCTAACGACTTTGCTCACAGGTCAATTGACACAGGTACATTTAGTTTGAAAGATAGCATTCAATTGACACAGGTACATTTAGTTTCAAAGATAGCATTCAATTGACCAGACGACTTTGCTCACAGATACATTTAGTTTGAAAGATAGCATTCAATTGACACAGGTACATTTAGTTTGAAAGATACCATTCAATTGACACAGGTACATTTAGTTTGAAAGATAGCATTCAATTGACACAGGTACATTTAGTTTGAAAGATAGCATTCAATTGACACAGGAACATTTAGTTTGAAAGATAGCATTCAATTGACACAGGTACATTTAGTTTGAAAGATAGCATTCAATTGACACAGGTACATTTAGTTTGAAAGATAGCAATCAATTGACACAGGTACATTTAGTTTGAACGATAGCAATCAATTGACACCGGTACATTTCGTTTGAACGATAGCATTCAATTGACACAGGTACATTTAGTTTGAAAGATAGCATTCAATTGACACAGGTACATTTAGTTTGAAAGATACCATTCAATTGACCATACGACTTTGCTCACAGGTACATATAGTTTGAAAGATACTATTCAATTGACACAGGTACATATAGTTTGAAAGATAGCGTTCAATTGACCGAACGACTTTGCTCACAGGTACATATAGTTTGAAAGATAGCATTTAATTGACCGGACGACTTGTATTTAGGTAGAAGAACGGTTAAGATGGCACTTTTTGAGGAATTATTTACCTACCGGGTACCTATAATTGGAGTTTTGTCAAGGCTTTAGTTTATCAAAAATATGCAATGTTTTCAACCATCCGGGTTTGGGAAGTAATTAAGAGGGCTTGTATTTGAATCTTAGGAATGAAAAGAAAATACGACGATAGTTTGAAACGCACTGCAGAATGCATATAATCATGATGGGATGTGGATTTAGGTTATACTTCTAGTAAATACAACTAGCGTCAAAACCAATAATCAATAATCATAGAATATATATATATATATATTATATATATATATATATATATATATATATATATATATATATATATATATATATATATATATATATATATATTGTTACGACTCTATGGTCTAAGAAAAATGTAACAGAAAGAAAGTGAAACCAACAAATCATGTAAAAAATCAACAAGCAATTTATTACTAGATAATTAAAATGAAATATCAAAAAGTCACTTACAGCAATGTGTTTTGAAATCCTAATAATCCAATAAAAATGATTGTTCTAATCACAAGTCCTAAATATAGAATGTTCCGAATTCACGGCTGTGTCCTTGAATGTTATGATGTGCTAATGGTCTCCAAAGTCCTGATGTACTAGTAATCTTGATGTGCTGATGTCAAAATGAAGTATTCCAAAATATCTGAATAAGTTCACTTAAATTCCAAAATCATCAATTAAAAATCCAAAATCCAAAAGTTTATGAGCACTGTTATAATCCAATGAATATTTAAAATAATTCCTCTCTTAGAATTTGGAATGAATTTTCACAACTGTAATAGCTCTTTACAAGACTGATGGTAATGTCAAAACTGAATAAATGTCCACCAAACATGGCATATATAAAGATTGGTCACATGACAGAATGTTCTAGAACATGTGTCATCTTAATGGAATTTTACTTGTAAACAAAATTCAACCTTGACCTTCAAATTGAAAAAACATATTGATCAAAACAACACCAGTTAAACATGTTTTTCCTGATAAACATTAAGATTTAAGCAAATATTAAAGTGAAGAAACATTTATAATTTCCGAAAATATTTATAATATTGTATAAACATCATACATAACAATATATATATATATATATATATATATATATATATATATATATATATATATATATATATATTCTCGTTTTTATGAGGTTTGATTTTTAAAAAGTATTGGATTTTGCTCAAATCTTATAGTTAGATTATCATTATTTCTACATTTCATATCCAAATGTGTAATATGTTTGCATTTTAAAAAAATATTATTAGGGAAACGTTTCTCGAAGTAAATGGGGTTTAGCAGGGGTCAGAACAAGTAAGGGATATATTAATTTCATGCTTGATAATTTATTTTATTCAATCTCCAATAATCTTATATAGTGTGGACTAAGCTGTCCATTTATAATTAAACTGCAAAATAAAGTGACGACAAGGTTGTCCTCGAGTGGGATGAATACAAAGAAGAAATCTGTTATACCAACATCAAGTACTGGAAAATACGTTGTGAGACTTACATGTTGAAAAAATGGAGAAAGGGCAGGTGCTTGGATTACAAGTCAAATTAAATGACATTGTATCATTCTCATTATCGGTGGCCGACACACTGTAGACAATGTATCCAATGTTCTGAGCCGTCGTCAAGGAGGCAACAGTGATGAAACCTGAAATCATTAAACAAGGGGAAAATAATAGAGTAATTAAAGTCTGGGGTCATGTAAGGTCAAGAATTTTAAAGACAATTAAAATGCATTAGAAATGATGGAACAGTAAACTATGCAAATATAGAATTACTGAACCCAACTATTTATATATATTTAACCTTTTTTGCCATGAGGGGGAAATTGTACCGATCTTGCCTTAATCATGTCTGATTACTTGGTTCGAGTTGTCAGTGGACAGATAAAAAGCTGCTATATTAAGGATTGAAAGAGCAATTGTAATGATTTTATCACTTTGAATATCATTTACACGTATTCATTTTGTTCTGCTTTACTTTGTCTCAGCAAGACTGTTACTTTGTTTTCCGTCTTAAAAGGCAAATTCGGCAATCTAGATTTCACAACAATAACACAAAAAGAAAGAAAAAATCATCCCCGAGAGTATGATGAGACAGCAGGACATCTAAATGTTACCCATGCATCTCATGCAAAAAGTGCGTTTATTGCATATATTTGGAAAGAATGTCCAAGTATGACAGTATAATATATTAAATTGATTACAATAAACAATTGCAACTTTATTGTTGATTTTTTTCTGATTATACTAGCTGCTACATACTTGAAGGTTTTAATTCTAAGATAATTTGAAATAAAACATCACTGTGTTTCTCCTCTTATAATAAAAGTGCAATAACAGAGATAGATCAAACAAGATCAGTAAATGAATTTTAATATCGTATAAAGCTCCAACAAATAAAAAGTCAGAATATAAAGCGAAAGAGAAGTTTTTTTCCTACAAAAGATCAAGATATATTAGATTACAACCAAACCTAAATTCGTGAATGTCGGCGGAATGTTTTCGGTAATGTTCACAGTAAATATCCCTCTGTCTGCCTCAATTCCGTCATTACACGAAATGTTGAGGGAATATATATTCTTTATGCTATACTCCAAACCAGCATTGTTCTGGATGTAAATTCCCCATTTGGTTGTATTTGAAATAATCTGCTTTACTAGGAACGGAACGCCTGTCGTCGTCAGGTTGCATATGACTGATGTTGAGGTATCCGTAACGTTGATGATATGCAATAGCGTTTCAGTGTGGGTAGTTTCGATGATTGACGTTAATGCAGGTAAACTGTGTATGACTGGAGCCTGTGAATATAAAACATTACCGCTATTATAATAAGAAATAGCATATTTGATAAGCAAAAAGGCAATAAATATTACAGTGCTCAACATATACGATACTTACGAAAATAACTTAATGATGCTGTTTTTGTGAATTTAACAAGGAGTAAAATAAAGATAGACGCCACTCTAAAGGTCTACACTGGAATCAATGGGCTGGTCAAGTATCATTCATTAGAAACAGCAAACTAGTGGCAATAGGTGTGTAGAACTGTTCTAGAAGCTCTCAGGAAAGGCTGAAGAAGATTATTTTTTTCCAGAAAGAGGTAATAAAAAGATAGATAGCTATGTATAGAGTTTTTAATATGTGGACATTGTCGTCTCTTTGTGATCATTTTCAAAATCGAGAAAAAGGTAAAAATTGTTGAAGCACTGACACCTATGCATGAACATAGCATGTTTCATTTTGTGATCACATTTTTAATACTTTAAATAGGATTGTTTATTTTCGTATCTTTACCGTACACTGATAGGCTCATAAAATAACGTAGTCATTCAATTTAGATCTTTTGACTTACCACATTGGTCACTGTAATTGTGAAAGTCCCTGTCGATGTCTGGGAGTAAGCGTCTGACACTTTAAACACAAGCTTATTAACACCTATTGCACCAGGTAAGGTAGAAGCTACTTTGATTATATCTGTATCAATGAAAAGTAATAAAAGTATAATTTCTAGAAAACTCTGATATGCTTATAGGACAATATCCTAACATATACTACTGAATAGAAATGTTGAAAAGCAATGTCACGAAACAGAAAGCTATTACATAGATAACCCAAAGGACGGACCATTGGGGGATGGGGTGGGGGGAGGGGGAGGGGGATTTCTTTCGAAACATAATATTTTTTTCTCTTGTACCTGAACATAATTAATTTTTCAACTAATATACTACATAATATGATATTTATTTTCCAAACAAATCAGAACAAGAATATTTGTTTTCAAGCTATTAGGGGACCATACTTATTTTTTCTCTAAAAACTCACCCCCCCCCCCCCCCCCCCATCACAGAAATAGAAATGGTCCGTCCACAAGAAAGATTTTGATCGTCATCCGATGCGAAATTTTCCTCAGCTGTTTGGTCTATATATGTACCATCATTCATTAGAAATGAATCATCTGTCATGTTAGGAAAGACAAAAATGCATCTTTTATTAATAGTAACGAACTGAGGTATAACTTAGATAAACAGCGGTTATAAAAACAAATACAGGGAAAATATTTTATCATTCGTATGCTTTTAATTTGTAGATCGCAGTGCTGTAGAAACATCATGCAAAATGACTATTGAAAACTAGTTTTCGTTACACATATATTGCATCAGCTACTATTTGCTGCATACAATGCAAAAATCTCTCTGTAATGCAAGGTTCCCAATAAAGAATACTTACAGGTACTTGTGTCGAAGGAAAAGTAAGGTGTACTCGTCGTCATTGAGACATTCAAAACATCGTCTGGGTTGTCATCCTTGAAGGTTAGTGAATACAGGACGTTACCAACTGCCTCCGTCTCATTGATAGTTATACCATTCGGTAGGTTGATGAAGTATGGAATTGTCTCTGGGGTTATATATGGACACTTCATTTAGAGATATACCTACATAACTACGTTCGAACAACAACATACGTAATTACATGTACATAGACAGGCAGTCGAGTATATTTGACTTAAGAGCAAAAAGTGTATTAACGATGCTACATTGAATGAACACTATTTGAGATTACACATGCACACTGGTTGCCGTTCTATTATTTTGCATAACAAAATTTCTTGACTGTAGATTGTACTAACCATCATGAACCATGTTAGAATAAACAAAAAGGGTATCCCGATTACCTGTGATTGTGACAGTCAAGACCTTAGGTCCAACAAGCGAGTGTCCATCAAAAACATACACATTTACAGCATAAGATGGAATGGGATGCCCGTCTAGGTCCTGAGATACTGTGATAACGCCAGCTACGATGCCAAGAAAGAGGCAGAGATTAGACTTAGTATTAAAATTTGGGATAAAAAGGATCTTACGCATTTGATATGAAATTTATGAAACCAGGTGTATACTATTGTGTGCATAAGTAGTATATTCAACGAGTTGCAAAAATGTACTGTAAAAATGAACATGAGTATAAGATTAGTTTCTTCACACAACGTAAAGGACTTTGCAGTACTCAATGAAGTTGCTATGTGTCGCTACTAAGTAATATGGCACGTCGCTGCGAAACAGTTTAGTAACAAAATGTCTTGACGCTATTAATAGTCAGCGTTATCTGATAAGGAATTATATTTTCTAGCAATTTATCTCTGCTCATGAGGAGATAGAAATTATGCATCTGATTCATTGGATGACTTCTATTTGGATGTGACAGTGATTACTATTTTTCAGGAATAAGAAAACATATACTTCCCTTTGATTGGAATGTGCACAAACACAATAATGTTTCAAACATATGAACTTATTTCTCTCTATACACCCTCAAATATGCCGACTAAGGACTGAAATCAACTATTGATCTGATAGGTGATGTGGTTTAGTCTTAAGGATATGAGTCGAATCACTGTCTCATTGGTCCAACTACATCATGAAGAAACAAAGTACTGTGTATACTCGCTTATACGTTGAGTCCAACTGCAAACTGCACAGACCCAGATCTGCCGTCGCATGATGCGCCGGAGGATCTGGGTTATTCCAGTTTGCTAAGAGTAATCAGTAGCACAAACAACAAAGACCCTGATCTGCCGGCGCATTATGCGCTGGCATATCAGGGTATATGTCGTTTTGCAGTTGGACTCGAGTTATAATGGAGTACATTCGGTAGATGGTCGGCTCTTTCTAGTAATATCGTAATTAATATTTTATTTGCAATCGGCTCATAAATTACTATCTTGATAAATTTCATATTGTAACAATGAACAAATATTGGTGGAATAGAATGGAATTCAAAACAATAAATACTCGACTCTGGCCTTTTCTATTTTTTATCATTATTCAGTTTGATATATCTTAGGAAATAAAAAATGCAACTTACATAATGGAGAAATGGAGAAGGGGCAGGGGCTTGGATCACAGGTAAAATTAAACGACAGAGTATCCTTCTCATTATCGGTGGCCGAAAGTGTGTAAACAACGTATGTCAAGTTCTGAGCCGTCGTCAAGGAGACATTGGGGGTGGAATCTACAATGATATAAAATAGGTAAAACATGGGTGATATATATATATATATATATATATATATATATATATATATATATATATATATATACTATTACAATAATTGAACCTTGCAATATCCGGTGAAAATGTAAATCTAATTTGTTGCAAAGATATTATTTCTTAAAATATTTGTTCAAAGGTGTTTTTGCTTCTTTATGGGAGTCTAAATGTTCGGCTATATAAAGTAATTTCAAAAGATATTCACACAAAGTTACTATTATTGCATATAATTTACTCTTATCAGTCTTGCTTTGCTTTGTAATAATTTCTATAAGATTTTTCATGTGCACATGTAGGGCAATAGAAATATATATGGCCATTCCCTTGCAGAACCATAAATACTCTCAAATTCTGAAAACAAGTAGGACTTTATCTTCTTCCCCCGTAATCCTGTGACAGGTTTCACTCACATCAAAACGCATGCATATATAGTACTTTTAAAATTTTTAACATAACATACTAAAGAAGTCTATCTGACACGATAGTAAATAAAACGTTTAATTGTGCTCAATTATACTTTTCTTTCATTAAACATGCTTATAAATTCGAGGAACTTTAAGTTCATTAGTACAATCAAATAATGCTTGACTTCTCTCTTTCCTCTCGGAATGAAATTGGTTTATCTAGTAAAAGAAAATAATGCCATGATATGACTTTAATACAGTTTGATGCTTGGATGATTATAAAGGTGGAAAGATTGCAGTGGAGGAATGCATTTAAGATTTATTTTGAATCCAGACCTAAATTTGTGAATGTCGGCGGAATGTTTTCTGTAATGTTCACAGTAAATATCCCGGTGTCGGCGTCAATTCCGTCACTACATGAGATGTTAAGGAGATAAACGTTCTTTATGCTGTACTCCAAACCGGGAATGTTCTGGACGTAAATTCCCCAGTTGCCAGTACTTGGAATTCGTTTTACTTCGAATGAAACATTTGTAGTCATCATAGAGCATATTATTGACGTTGACGTATCCGTAACGTTGATGGTATGCAATAGTGTTTCATTATAGATAGTCTCGATGATTGAAGTTAATGCTGGTAAATTGTGTATGACTGGAACCTGTGAATACAACCACTTGTCAGATTGACGATATCTTAATAAACTTGACTATTAAAAATTTGAGACATCAAAAAAGCATCCAGAGCTTGTATACGACACCTATTTGTTATTAAATATAGAGAAACACTTTGTTTCTATTGGCTGAAAAAGAGTTAATAATCACAAGAGCAGCTATTCTGCAAGGTCTAATGGAATTAACTAAAACTTAATTAGAAATTATCATCCATTTGATATTACAAAAAGCGGCGTGTTTCCATGTTAGATATTAATTTGTTAAAAAATCTTGCACGCTTGGAAAAGTTTCGATAATCTTAGATCATTTTAAAATATAGCAGAGATTATAAAAGTCAGCGGATACGCATAAATATCCATGGAAATAGTTATTAACATGTCGACTGTTTGAGATGTTAAGGAATACCAAAATGAGAGTTCAATATTTGAAGAAGGGTATTTAGTTCATATGCAAGATATAATCCAGAAGATATACATCATAATGCCATAATTAGTTTAACAATTTGCTTTCTAATTATTTATATTGCAGTTTTTATTTGTACATTTTAATGTTGACTGATGTCATTATTACATAAAGATAGTGCAACTCATTAGTTACGTACCACATGGATAACATTAATACAGTGCAACTCATTTGTTACGTACCACATTGATAACATTAATGTAATTATTACATAAAGATAGTGCAACCCATTAGTTACGTTCCACATTGATAACATTAATGTCATTATGACATAAAGATAGTGCAACCCATTTGTTACATACCACCTTGATAACATTAATGTGACTATTGCATAAAGATAGTACAACCGTTTTGTACGTACCACATTGATAACATTAATGTAATTATTACATAAAGATAGTACAACCGTTTTGTTACGTACCACATTGATAATATTAATGTCATTATTACATAAAGATAGTGCAACCCATTTGTTACATACAACATTGATAACATTAATGTAATTATTACATAAAGATAGTACAACTGTTTTGTTACGTACCACATTGATAACATTAATTATGAACGTTGCTGTCGATGTCTGGGAGTAATCATCTGAGACATCGAACACAAGCACATTGGTACCTATTGCCCCAGGTAGAGAAGAGGCGACTTTGATCGTATCTAAATTAATTAAAAGCAATACAGATGTCATCCAAAGCAAACTCTAGTAACAAAAGGAACATAATAATGAGCCAGATATATTACAAGACAGGTATGACGAGGTTCAGAAATAATAATCTTGTGAAATAGCCACTGAATATGGAAAACAATCAAGGATAAGGAATTTATAGTCAATAGATGAAAACGTTACCCTGCTAGTTTTGTGAAAAGGATTGCTTTCATTCATATCAGAAATGGTATACTGTATTTAAGAATGAGAAGAATACGTTTATGTTTGATGCAAGCCAAGCTAATGTACCACCTAAAAAAAAAAAAAAAAAAACCCACTGTCAATACCATGGCAAATGCATTCTATTAATTTTTGTATGACACGAGTCTGAAATATCAGCAGGGTTGCTTAAAATATTTAAAAGGCTTCAAATTACATGTACATACAGTGACGTAAGTTACAAAAGAACTTATGGTGTGAACAATACAGATTTTCAGTTTGTATGTTCTCTCTCCTTTTAATAATTTTGATTTTTTTTAAATGAAAATAAAATATGAGAAAATGTATTGATTGCTTCTGTGATGTTATATCTGCTATGCAGAGTTTTTAAAACTGAAAACGTACTTGTACTCGTGTCGAAAGTGAAGTAAGATGTATTTGTCTTCAATGTGACAGTCAAGTTATCCTCTGGATTATCATCCGTGAAATTGAGTGTATATATGACGTTGCCAACTGCCTCAGTTTCATTGATTGTCGTACCAGCCGGTAGATTGTTGAAGTAAGGTATTGTTTCTAAAATATAATTTGGAAATTTCTACAAGTATTGGTAGCAGCTACATAGTACTGTACATACATACATACATACATACATACATACATACATACATACATACATACATACATACATTCATACAGGTTATGAGAGAGACAGACCTGTTTTAATGTCTATAAAGCTAAAATATACTTGAGATAAGAACATTTCAGACAGATTTTTAATGTTGTACAAGGTTATTTTGCTGGACGACAGAAAGTTATTATTGTGTGATCCTAAGATTTACATGATAATTTAGCTGGAACTAACAGATACATGCTACTTCTGCATTCACGGATGACTTATACCCATTACCTGTAATCGTGACATTCAAGACGGCGGCTCCCACAAGCGAATGTCCATCATACACATATACATTAACAGCATAAGATCGAACTGGATGTCCGTCAAGGTTTTGAGATAGTTTGATCACGCCAGCTATAGTAATAAAAACAAACAAAAAACAACGGAATTAAACCTCGCTAAAATTCGGAATAGACTGATATATTTTCAGAATTGTATTTAGCGGTTAAAACTAGTGAAATTGCATATCATTGATTTGACAACCTTTGGTGTTAGAAATTTTATAAATAATTTTGTTGGGAAAAATCTTTTCTACATGTAAATGGAATTTGCCAGAAGGTTTTAATTTCTCAAAATATGCAACTTCCAAACTTTACATCTCTGAGGCATAGATATAAAATCTCTCCGCGAGCCGGCAAACTGTCATAGAAGGTATACTTACCTTGGACAGTTTCCTTCTCCGAAAAAAAAAAAAAAAACAAAAAAAAAAAACACAAAAAAAACCAAACAAATAAAACAACCGCTGTAAAAAGTTAAACCTTTAGCTTGAATGGATTGTTTACGTATCTGTGTTTAGTTTTGACATAGTCAGTTCAATGGAATACATGTCAGCCTTACGTACGTCCGATAAGTTATGAACTTTCTGTTAATTACACAATTGAGAAGTTTATCATAACACATATCTGGTATTGAGAGGATTTAAAAACGTCCTTGTTTTAACCGATAAAGTAACCTTGTATTTATCTCGGCTTTGGACAAATGTAAATGTTGATTATTGTGTATTAGCTCTGGCGATACTCGGAAAGAAATCAACTGGGCCGATGTAACACGTCCACACAACAAGTGATATGCCTTCTGATTTCGGTTACACGCTGATACAGTTTGTTTTCAAGAATACGCGTGCTGGTTTTAAGAAGCCGCAATGGCTCAGTGGTTAGCGTCCTGGACTCGCGACCAAAAGGGTTGCGGGTTCGAATTCTACAATCGGATCTGCCAGGGTTGGCTACCGTGGTGTGTCGTTGAGCAAGGCACTTTACTCCATTTGCCTCGGCACTAAATAACCTACTTGTGTTCCTGTACCGTAAAACTCCAAACCAAATTTTTCTTTCTTTCCGATTGCGCACAGAGCAACCACGAACACAATAAAATTTACAATCATCCTAAGTCGCGACCAAAATACGCTATATGTTTCCTCTCTTCTAGGCACTATAAATTTGTTACATTTCACTTCACAATTATGTAATTAACACAAAGATCATACTATTGTATGATGTATTGGTGAGGTAGGTCATTTTCGATCGATTTTATTCGTCAAAATGCAATTAAAATACGTAGACAATGCCTTAAATTGATGGGATTTCGTTTGCTTTGTTATTAATTTTCATAATGTAATAATAAAAAGGTCAGGTCCAGAAGGATAAAATTTAAAAGAGAAAATATTTTCAGTCTCTGAGTGTTATTACTACTTACATGACGAATTCATGTAGAAAGGACATGTACTTGGATAACAAGTGAAATTGAACAATAGAGTATCGTTCTCATGATCTGTGGCTGACACCGTGTAGACGACAATTCCAGTGTTCTGAGCTGTCGTCAAGGAGACAATGGGCTCGTTATCTGAAATCATGAAATAACGTTTAGGTATTGGAAAGGTAAGCAAAATATGTGAACTTGATTTTACATACTTCAGCAAAGATGAGGTTACATTTAAACATGGGAGTGACACAATAAAAACTAAAAAACGTTTCATACAAATACTTTATTGTATTTTTTTTCTAACAGTTTGTTTTCATCAAGGGGGAAAAAGTCATGACTTTGTCCTAATTATCCCTGATGTGTACAAAGATATAAAATGACATGACAGCTCTTTAAAAGATTTCAATACTAAATGATTTTACTCATATAATATGAGTCTTGAGTATAGCAGTTTACTTATGCTATAAATAAGACCCAATGATACTACGAAAGTCGTCGTCCCTTTCGGTAATTTTTAGGGGGCAGTTTTCATATATTATGCTTAACAGCATAAAGAGATTACAATATGGCAATGGAAAATTAGTTTATTCCTACCCAGGTAATTATCTCTTATTTAATATTTCAATTCATCGAACCAGGCTTTTATTTATTAGACTTACAGCAAATCTTCACTATTGTACTGGAGAGAGAGAGAGAGTGAGTGAGAGAGAGAGAGAGAGAGAGAGAGAGAGAGAGAGAGAGAGAGAGAGAGAGAGAGAGAGAGAGAGAGAGAGGAGAGGAGAGGAGAGGAGAGGAGAGATGGTCAAGAAAACTAAAGTCAACTAATAATACTAAAATTAAATACTTTTATACTGAATAATGTAGAACTAAATGATGAGCAAAATATTATGCGCGAGATGAATAACGTCGAGATGATTGCATAAAACTACATACGTGTTTTGTTCTGAGTCTGCAGAAAGAACGAGTTTGATTATGGAATTGGGATACATCGAGTCCGTCAGGCCGAGACGTATTCATAGCTATTTCAAACGAGTTCATTCCACAGACCCGGAACAAAACTCGACTGCAGTTTTGTATTTACCTTATAACCCCTCTTTTACCCTTTTGAAATATATTTAGCTTTTTTGTATTAATCAAATTCAAAACGAATTGGGATTTATACAAGTTTGATTCATCGCGTCTAAAAATATCAGCGCGCGGACGTCAAAGAAGACACCTAAGTAGTTCCAATCTGGGTGTGTGATGCGGAAATACGAACTGAATAGCCAGATCAAGTATGTAAGATCAAGTGGGTATGTGATAAAGGTCAAATCAAACCTAAATTCGTGAATGACGGCGGGATATTTTCTGTAATGTTCACGGTCATTAATCCGGTGTCTGCGTCGATTACGTCATTACACGAAATGTTGAGGGAATACACATTTGTTATGTTGTACTCCAAACCGGGATTATCCTTGACGTAAATTCCCCAGTCATGTGTACTTGGAATCTGCTTTACTAGGAACGGGACGCCTGTTGTCGTCAGGTTGCATATAATTAACGTTGACGTATCCGTCACATTGATGGTATGCAGCAAAGTTTCAATGTTGGTTGTCTCGATGATTGACGTTGACGCCGGTAAATTGTGAATGACTGGAGCCTGTAAACGTAAAATCGGGTCAGACAGCGGTCATCTAGATGAAATTAACCATGTTAATATGTAGAATCAACATTACATATCGTGAAACCTGTTCTAGCGGATAATTGAAAATAGTGGACACTCGCCAACAAGGGACAGGTATTTACATTCTTCAATAATTTTCAACAGATTCCAGTTAAAGAATTGACAGAGAAATGAGGACACTTGCAAATTAAGACATGTGGACAAAAATGCGGCCCCAAACATACAAATTCATCTTTATTTGACCTATTAACAACGGACAGTCTAGACACGCCATCATCTCGTATCAAGTATTCAATCCAAAATCAAAGCATATATCTGGCGCTCGTGATAACACACACACTTTATTCTAATAGTTTGATTGGGTTTTATTTTATCTGTCTTTCGGGCGAATAAAGCCGGTCGACATGTAGCTGCCCAAATCAATGAAGTCACCATTCTTAATCAGGATGTAGATCAAATCATTTTTAATAAGTTTATGTTCACTTGTAGAAATAGATCAATTGTCCTGTGTCTTAAAAATCAGCTTGCATCATTTACATAATTTCTATGCGAAAATCTCTCTGTCTTAAAATTAGCTTTTATCTAGTTTCATTTTTCTGTGAGAAATTTTAACAGAACATTTTGAGATAGAGGAAACTCGGTCTTTATATAAATCTTGTTTGCTGTGAATTGCATTTTTAACATCGAAATTCATGTATATTCAGGTTGACATTAAGAGTTCTAAAATGCTGCGAATTGTTGTTTCAACAAAGAAATGGCATACATTTTGGTGCATCGAATCATCAGCGTCCGTATCAATAGGTTGTATGATATTACTATAGAAAGTCGAGGTGTTAGAGAGTTGACCCCTGATAATTAGGGAGACCTCAGAACTGAGAACACTCAACTTATATATGTACAGTATCATGCTTATTTGTTTTTTAATCTCATGCTTAATTTCATACATTAAAAATATTTTTTGCTTACATACAATACTCTGACATATTCTCGGTAAAAGTAAAATTCCAAGGAATGGCAATGTCGTTGTGAAAAAAAATAATTATAAAGGAAATATGCTTGTTTGTCACCGAGAAATTACTTATGGATTCGGAGGCTGAATATCCTATTATAAAGATCAAATTTTACTATTGAAAACGTTTGTTCCCATCAATGATCCGTTGGTAACCGAATACCCAGTTGTATTTAATGGCGCTTTAACGCGAGTGTTATATATATATATATATATATATATATATATATATATATATATATATATATATATATATATATATATACGATATTTATAATGACAAAATACAAACATGCAATTGTTTTACTTTTGATTAGAGCCAAAGTCTACAGACTCAGTAGTTCGAAAAAGGAATCAATTAATATTCTGTTATAAGCAGTCTTTTAATAGACAAAAGAAAGTGGCCCTTCTGTTTAGAGAGGACAAAGTGGAAGCGTATATATTCTGACACTTAGAAAAGTTTCGTTAGGAAGGGACTATCTTCTGATTATGGAATAAAGTATTCAAGACAACAAACACGCATGTTCTGTTACTCGTACAGTTTTTGATAGTTGTTTATTGTCGTTTAATTCCGGGACGAACCTGACAAAGTTAACAAAATAAGAAATGTACTGAGACGTGTTACTTAGATTACACCCGATATGCGAAAGGATTTAATATGTTTCATGACGTCATTTTTAATTGCAACCTAAAATCCAATCAGTCAGTTTCAGTATTTATTTGTCCATTTTGACTTTAGACTTTGAAATTTACTTGGAAATGAGTGAAAATATTAGTCATATATGCTATATAGCTCATTTCATAGATGTAATTTGAAATTATTTGCTTTATACCAAGTTTAATTATGAACTGAAATCTATTAATCCCAGTATTTCATTTATCATTTTGACAGTTGATTTATTACAGATTTAAGATTAAGTACGTATTTTGGTTTTGATTTATTACTCACCACATTCTTCACCGTAATTGTGAAAGTCCCTGTCGATGTCTGGGAATAATCGTCTGACACTTCGAAAACAAGCATATTAACGCCTATCGCACCAGGGAGGGTAGAGACAACTTTAATTTCATCTACGTAGAAAAAGAATGGAAAAAAGTGATAAAACCTGATATAATGCTAAGAAGGACAACAATACAAATGTTCTAATAGATAGGAACGACCGCAGACAGAGCAAGTAAATTGTTATGCGATAGTCATGCAAATAAGAACTAAATTGGATAAGATGAGATGATAAATTTACTACACTTGTTTTCTCAACAGGAAAGATTTTTCCATATTCAAGCAATGTATCCACGTATCTACATTTGATGCAAAAAGATGCAACAAGCTACCTTAAAAAGCAGGCACAATTAGTATTCAAATGTATTTGAAGATTTTCTTTATGAAATTAGCCACAAAATGTTTGGATTGCTTCCTTATCAGTTTAACAGGTTTCAGAGCCTCAACTTGCCACGAATGTTACGAAAAAAACATCTAATATAGTGCCATACGGAAAATTCTCAGTTAAAATATAATATGCACCAAATATTGAGTTATATTTTTGTGAATTAATAAACATTATTTGGTCATATCGGTTTAAATTAGAACCTAAATTTTTTTTATTCATACAAATTTTGGGTAAAATTTTAAGTTAGGTCTTTGAATCAGTCTGTTTTGTAAATTGTTATTGTATATCCTGCGTTTTATGCGTATAAAGCCTTAAAATTTTAAGCAGTAATGTTTCATAATTCACTCTTTGGTGTAAAACATTATATGACCCTTCTCATTTGAGCTATTGAGAAGTTATTTGTTCGTAATATAGAGATGAGAAAATGGATTGATTACATCCATAACTCTATCTAAGCGATGCAGAGTTTTGTAAATTCAAAACATACTTGTACTTATGTCCAAGGTGAAATAAGATGTACTATTCGTCAACGTAATAGTCAAATTATCCTCTGCGTTGTCATCTGTAAAGTTGAGGGTGTACAGAATGGTACCGACCACTTCCGTCTCATTGATTGTCACACCAACCGGAAGATTTATGAAGTATGGAATTGTTTCTATGAATATGAAAAGAATGTCCACAAAACAGAATAGGCAAGTTTATACATACATACATTCATGTCGACAGACAAACCTGCATTTATGATTGAAACACATTCAATAAATTTTAGAGGCAGAACAAAATTACATTCTTTAGTTTTTATACATTAAACCTTGTCTAAGTCATTGACTTTGATGGTGTTGTGATTTGTTAACATGAAAATGTACCTTGCATGAAGCATAGTTTGCATGATTCATAAATGCCAGTTTTGCATAAGTAAAAGTAGTATCCATATTACCTGTTAGTGTAACATTTAAGATGGCGGGTCCTACAAGCGAGTGTCCGTCATAGACATAGACATTAACAGCATAGGATGGAACGGGATATCCGTCAAGGTTTTTAGATAGAGAGATCACGCCAGCTATATTGAAAGGAAAAGTTGAATTAGACATTCAGTTGAAATTTGCAGTTGAATTATACTTTCTCTAAATTTTACGAGAATTATATTGGCAAGACATAATTTTACCATGAGACCAATTCTCTGCATCAGATTGTTAAATGATTCTTTTTAGCCTGCGAGAGTGCTTAAGAATGTGCATAAGAATACAGAAAACGTTTATATTCCTACTACTGAAAACCAAATAGGACTTTCTGTCTTTAATATTAGCTTGCTTAAATTAACACGCTTTTAGCCTGCATTTGGAGGTGTAACATATATAGCCGCAACGAGGAAGAAAGGAGCCAATCCTACCTTAGAACTGTCGATTGGAATTGATAATGCAAAAACATATATTCTTCATGTTTGGTCATTAAGTTTTTCAGCTTCTCTTGTCCGTGTTAGATATTGCAGGGGAATCAGTATATTTTAGCTTCTTCTTTACTTGTTCCTGTGACATGTACGAATACATTTTGCCAATATATACCCATCTTGTTATAGATGATTTGCTAAAGTATTTAAGAAGAAAGATAAGTAGTTTCTTCGTCATTGTATCTGGCGGAAAGAAACAATTGATTATATCGTGAGTGACTAAATATTTTGAACTAAATTTTGTCAAAATCTTTCAGTGTTAATTTGTTTGCGAAATTCAGATGACTTTAGATTTTGAAATACCATAATACAAAGATCTTCAACGAAATTTAACATTTCAAAAAGACAGTTACTTCCTTAAAGATCTACAAGGTATATCACCCTATATTCTACATATCTTAAAATGTAAGGATACAACTTACTTGATGAAGAAATGGAAAAAGGGCAGCCGCTTGGATCACAAGTCAAATTAAACGACAAAGTATCATTCTCATTATCAGTGGCAGACACTGTGTAGACAACGTAACCCGTGTTCAGTGCCGTTGTCAAAGAGGCGTTGGTGTTGGAACCTGGTATCATAATAAAGAACTTATTAAATGCTGTTTTAGACTTATTACCGTGTTTTGGTTGTTTTACATAATTTGTACTTTCTTATAAATGTTTTGACCATAAAAATGCCAAGAAAAGGTGATGGAATATTTTTCAAAATAAGGTTGAAGTGTTTTGCGAAATGTTGTCATAAAAAGAATAAATATCTTATTTGATATTTATCATACCCGGCATTTACCGTACAGTATAGGAGAAATACAAGAGGATGCAGTTCTGCAAAGGATAATACAGGTCATATTTAATGATTTAACTTGTATTACATATTAATTGAGGCTTGCTTTGGGTCTTAAGAGCATATGTATTAGTTATTACGAAATATGTCAAATAAAAAGGCATTTCACCATTAATAGCTATATAATTTTATATAACCCTGTCTGGAAAATAATCACGATCAAAATAAGAAAACTAGCAGTGGTCAAATCTACGTCACCGTTCTTTTACGGAGAAGTGGAATCGCGTGACATCATTACTCAAGTAGATTACACGAAGAATTTCCACATGAAGAAATGACCAAGAAATTATCGGAAAATAATAATTATCCTCATAATTAGGTGTTGTTTATATCTCCCAGCTACCAGGTGTTTCTGTCATTCAATAGTCTTGTTCGTTAAAGTTGCTCGTGATTCAGCGGATATCGCTAGCAAAACCGTCTTCTTTTCTATTTAGAAAAGGACATCATACAAATGTAAACGATAAGAAAGGATCTATTTGATGCGATCATTTTGGCTGATGATACAGCATACAAAGTAATGCAGAAGAGAACAAACTGAATGATATATGTTTCAATACAACCTAAATTTATGAATGCCGGCGCAATATTTTCCGTTATGTTCACGGTCAAAACTTCAGAATCTGCGTCGATCCAGTCATCACACGAGATGTTGAGGGGATATACATTCCTTTTGCTATACTCCAAACCAGGATTGCTCCGGACGTAAATTCCCCAGTCTGTAGTACTTGGAATCTGTTTAACTAGGAACGGAACGGCTGTTGTGGTCAGAGAGCATGTAATGTTCGTTGACGTATCCGTAACGTTGATTGCATACAATAAAAGTTCAGCGTAGGTTGTCTCAATGATTGCTGTTGACGCTGGTAAATTTTGAATGACCGGCGCCTGTGAATATGAGACAGTGTCTTAGTACGACACCGCTAAATATAACAATTTACCATCATTAGATGTATTATTGTTTGAACGGTTGTACAGCCTATAAATGAAACTTATCATTATCGGACATGACTGTACACATTTTCAGGCAGTTTTTGATGACAGCTGTAATCAATAGTGAACAAAATAGAAATGACCAGAAATGTTGCCGTTTTCTCGATGGTCTATAATGAAAGAATGGAAACAAATAGTAAATTTACAACCAAAAAAAAGTTTCGAGAAGCGGGTTTTTCATCTAAAAATGTATGGCTGCTACATTTCATAAAATGTTCATGTGTTGATATATTAACAGTTTTCACACGTCCCGTTGTTTAATGTAATTCAGTCTTTTAAAGGATGACCGAGGAAAGACAGAGTAAGTTACTGAGCTGCGGTTCATACTTTAGATAAGAAATATGAGGCGGTTAAGTTTCATTGCGTAAAATTCAGCTGTTACCTGGGTATCTTATAAAGAACAGCATTCATTCTACAGTTTTAACATTGGAATGATTACAGATACAAGATATACAAATCTATCTGTTTAAAAACTGTTACTCACCACATTGGTTACCGTAATTATGAGCGTCTGTGTCGACGTCTGGGAGTGATCGTCTGACACTTCGAACACAAGCACATTCTTACCTATTGCTGCCGGTAGGGAAGAGGCGACTTTAATCTCACCTACAGAAGTGAACAAATCATACAAAAAGTGATGTCTGCAAAAAGCTAACACAATTTGCAGGAGAGTGCAATACAAATATAACCGAAGTTGAAAGAAAAATACCTTGCGACATCTAATGAGAAAGAAAAATATTTAAAAAATCAGAAATTTGATATATTCACAGAAGACATTTTTCTCACTAGTTTTGTACAATAATTTGACATCATTTCAATTTTATTATCATCTGTAAAAATGCTACTCCAACAATGATAAAACTATCTCGTTAGTCTTTGAAAGATTATAAACTGGGCATCACTTATAAACAACGCTTTCTACGTTGACAAAAGCAAGATTTAGACGCGATTAGTTACGAAATATTAGAATGATAATTTGAAGAAATAATTATTATGTTTGGTACGTGACCCAGGTAAAGACAATAATAGTGCCAGGGCCTTGGATTTTTGTGTACATGATTCAATATGAAGGTGTAGGTATTGGAGAGATTAGGACGATGTTTCAAATTGTACAATGATGTCATCTCTGAGACCCACCGCATAGAAGTTTGAAAACTTACGTGTATTCGAGTCGAAGGAAAAGTAAGGCGAACTGATCGTAATTGTGACAGTCAAAACATCTTCTGGATTATCATCAGTAAAGTTAAGAGTGTACAGGACGTTGCCAACTGCCTCAGTCTCGTTGATAGTCGTATTCGACGGTAGATTGGTGAAGTACGGTATTGTTTCTGAAAATATGACCAGAGAATAATCGTTAATAGAGATACACAGTCAGATGCATACATACATACATACATACATACATACATACATACATACATACATACATACATACATACATACATACATATGACGAACAGACTGACTATGTTATTATGATGCAAAATGGTATGAACTTTCTATGGAAACGTACGACGTATACTTTTCGGGTGAAATAATGTTGAACACTAACGTTTTAAATATTTTAAATGAACTATTACGTTCTTAAGAATTTAGTGATGCAAAATTGTATGAACTTTCTATGGAAACGTACGATGTACACTTTTTGGGTGAAATAATCTTGCATTTTAAAGTTTGTAAACATTTTAAATGAACTATTACGTTCTTAAGAATTTTGTGAGCCAAACTTGTATGAAGTTTCTATAGTGACTTACCATATACATTTTTCGGGTGAAAAAAATGTTGCACATTAACGTTGCTGAACATTTTGAATGAACTATTACGTTCTTAAGAATTTAGCTACCATTGGGCGATAACGGTTAGTATTTTGCAATTTCTTTTTTTTTTTCATATCGAAGGTATTTCTTTTACCTGTGATGGTAACATTTAAGACTGTGGGTCCAACAAGCGAGTGTCCGTCACAAACATAGACATCAACAGCATAGAATGGAACTTGGTGCCCGTCTAGATTCTGATTTAGTGTGATCTTGCCAGCTACAATAACAAGAAAAACAGAATTAGATCTGGGGAGGAATTTCAGGAGGGAATGTTACTTTCTCAATATTGATTAATAAATGATGGTAATAGCAGAAATATTCTTGTACAATAATTGCATAAGACGATTTAATCAGTCTTATGTATGACAGTTGCAACCTCACGAAGACAAGGCTCATGCACTAAGTGTGGGAATGTGCACCAAGAGGCTGTTATTCCAGACTAAATGTGGGAATGTGTCCGAAGGCAATGTTATTCCAGACAAAATGTGAGAATGTGATAGTAGACACTGTTATTCCAGGCTAAATGTGGGAATGTGTCCGAAGGCAATGTTATTCCAGACAAAATGTGAGAATGTGATAGTAGACACTGTTATTCCAGGCTAAATGTGGGAATGTGCCCGAAGGCAATGTTATTCCAGGCTAAATGTGAGAATGTGTCCGAAGACACTGTTATTCCAGACTAAATGTGGGAATGTGCCCGAAGGCAATGTTATTCCAGACAAAATGTGAGAATGTGATAGTAGACACTGTTATTCCAGGCTAAATGTGGGAATGTGCCAGAAGACACTGATATTCCAGACTAAATGTAGGAATGAGCCAGAAGACACTGATATTCCAGAGTAAATGTGGGAATGTGCCAGAAGACACTGTTATTCCAGACTAAATGTGGTAATATGTCAAAAGACACTGTTATTCCAGACTATGAGAACTTTAAAATCATATACTTTAAGTATGCTTTTGGCGCTGTATAAGGTATAGTAGTAAACAGAAAATCTTCATGTTAAAGTCATGCAAACCTAGAAGTTATATCTTTATTGTATTATGGTATGCACAACACGAAAACTGTTGGAAACTTATACAACATATTTGTGCAATTGTCATTATTTTTCTTTCGGTCCAGATATTGCAACAAAAGTCAGTGATTCATATCAGATTCTTTATTTATTCCGAAGATATCTCATTTAGATTTTAAAATGTTGAGGTCTCGTGATATCCAAGTTGGTAATGAATTTTAAAAGACACATAGATTATTTTTTCTGCTAAATATATTTAGCGAACTTAAAATGCCGACTAATAACCGAAAATGACCATGGATTTAACAGGCAATGAGATGTTGTCTTGCCAGCAGTGCATTCGAATAAAAACATGCAAAATCTTTAAATTGATGGCAGGACTACGTGATAGAAAAGTGCGGTAAAAGTCTTCTTTTTCAAAACTAATGGTACACATACCTTTATATTTAGTTGACCGTCGACTCCCAGATCGTTTTTGTTTCTTTTTGTTCTTTTAATAAATGTCATAACTTTATGATGGAAACGAATTTACCTTTTTAAAATCTAACAGAGGAATTATTTGATTGTGTCTCTCGAAATCTCTACTTTATAAAATGTAGATATTCTAAGAAATAATTTATACCACTTACATGATGTCGACATTGTGAAAGGGCAGGTGCTTGAACCACAGGTGAAATTAAACGACAGAGTATCGTTCTCATAATCGGTGGCTGATACCGTGTAGACAATGTATCCCATGTCCTGAGCCGTCGTCAAGGAGGCGATGGTTGTGGAGGCTAAACTCGTGAAAAACGTGCGAAAGCGAATGGCAAAAGTTAAATGTTTAGGACATGGAAGGTAGGGAATATTTCATGCAAAAGTTTAAAAAGGCTATTACAATCGTGACAACTGAAAAAAAAGAATGTCGATGAACTAGTGTCTGTTTCTAGTTGAATGCAATATGAAGTAGTCCCACGTTCATGGCTCGTCATCCCAAATCCTACATCGATCACCAACCCACTTTTCGCTACCTCCACCCACATTTACAGTTACTAAGGGGATAGAATGTGTCTTCCTGCTATGACTCCAAATACAAACTCTGGTTACACAACATACAAATTGTTACTCTTCATACCATCTATAAGCACCGTAGCGAATTCTTTAAGTCTTCTACAGCGAACACTTTCCACATTTTGTATGTTTAAAATTCATTCCATGTTAAAATAGTTCCAAAAGCCTTTGATTTTAAATTTGTGATGACATGTTTTGGTGATGTCCAATTTTTCAACCCCTTTTATTTTCTATTTCAGGGTCTCTGGGACAAAAAGGGCCTTTTAACATATATGTCTTGAATTGCTTAAGAACTGTACCAAATGGAAAACGAAAGCTTAATCAAAAGATAAGGGGCATCGATTCTTTTTTTTTCTCCTGATTTGGAAGCTAGGACGCTTTGATGAGATGGGATGGGAATGGAGATAGACAGTGGTTGCACTGAAATGTGGAACAATTGCTGCCAATTGGGAAGTCACCGAGTTTGAAAGCCGTACCTTGAACATAAAAGTTGTATTTTTTCAGTTACAATGATCTCAAAAGCCTTAAATTGAATGCCCACAATAAAATGGATTAGTGCCATCTTATTTCGTCACCTTTTGGACCTTCCGTAGAGGTCAGGGAGAGGATCAAAATCCGTTCGATGCATCAGTACTCTCAAAGACCTTTACCTTGACACGGATGATGACATGTCTTGGTGATGTCACATTGTTTGACCTCACAAACCCATGCATCTCACTGCCAACCGCGAACCATATCTTACATGCATGTTATATCTTGATTGATCTAATAACTACTACAATAAAACTGAAAAGCATAATCTAGTGAGAAGAAAGAACATCGGATGTGCTCTTTCTTAACATTAACACTGCCCTAAGAGTTTAATTCAAATTTACATCTTACAGGGAAGTCACATGCCAGATATGACCACTATATCATAAACGGTAAAAGGAGGTTTTGCCTTTACAAGAAACATGACAGAAGGGCGTACACATGTACATACGTACATATAGAAGGACAATAAGAGGAAACTAATTCACCCGCATTTTTCAAAAAGTGGCTATATTAAGTTTTGTCCAGGTCATATTATTGCTTTTTATTCCATAGTTTTATTCATTCAAGCAGCTCTTACTAATAAGAAAACTTTCAATATCAATGAATTAATTTTACTCCTTATAAAGAATATGTACAGAGATTAATTGGAAAATAAAATCAATTGCCGATTTCTAATATAGTAGAATCTTTTGACAATTACCAAGCACGAGATCATGGAAAGGAGGATAAACCATTTAAGATAAAAGTTATAACCAAACCTAGATTTGTAAATACTGGTGGAATATTTTCTGTTATGTTCACAGTAAATATTCCAGTAGCTGCGTCGATTCCGTCATCACATGAGATGTTTAGGGAATATACATTCTTTTTGCTATACTCCAAACTAGGATAGTTCCGGACGTAAATCCCCCAGTCCGTTGTACTTGGAATCTGCTTTACTAGGAACGGAACGCTTGTTGTGGCCAGAGAGCATGTAATTGACCTTGATGTATCCGTAACATTGATGGCATGCAAAAGAGTTTCGGTGTACGTAGTCTCGACGATTGCTCTTGATGCTGGTAAATTATGTATGACTGGTGCCTGTGAATAGATCACGTCACCGATATTTAATACTAAGAGTGATGTAAAAAATGTTACTTTGATCACAGAAGGTCACTCATTTAGTACATGACTATTCACCCTTGATATCTTATATAAAAGCAACAGTGACATCTGTATGCACAGTTTTATCTAAGTACATATATGGCAAACTATATGTAACATGTAGTTGACATCGTTATCTTTTGAAGATTCCTTCATTTCAGTGTTCAAGTCATTCAAGACGATTGCTGCAGCATATTTAAAATTCTTTTAAAGCTGCTCCATGGTGTGGGTTGAGTAAAATTAGTTTTCCAATCTCCTTAGAGCGTAAATTAGATTTTCAAACTCGCTAGAACGTAAATTATGTATATTGTAACGAAACCATGCATCACTTACTTGCGACAAAACACAATATCGAACAAAATGTAGACATATTTCTTGTTTTAACAAGATCGGAAATCAATAGAAGTCTAATGAAATTACATGCATGTTAAATTATGAATTTCCCTCTGTGGGCTTTGCAATCAAGTGGCAGGTCGCTATGTAAGGACAACACGTTTAGAAGCATATCCACACAGTAAAAGTTTGTCAAATAATCTTGCCTACAAAAGTTACAAGAGAAATATACACGACAAGGCTTTAAGGTGTAAATATGTATATGGTCGTATTTTATCGTGATCAAAGAAAGTAAAGAGTAAAAATGTTTGTAAATATTTCATATAATTAATATTCTAATTATTATTTAGTTGCTTCGAACTTTCATACTACGATGTATTCATGTATGCTATGTAGTTGTATGTATGTTGATCACAATATATTTTCTTTCATTTTTCTGTAGACTGTGTTCAGACTTGATATGGCGTAGATCTTTTTTCCGACATTGTTACTCACCACATTGATCACTGTAATTGTGTATGTCCCTGTTGAAGTCTGGGAGTAAGGGTCAAAGACTTCGAACACAATTTCATTAACACCTATTGCACCCGATAGAGTATAGGCGACTTTGATTTCATCTATGTCAATGAAAAAAATTACAAATTCATTAAATATTTACGGAAAACTTTTTCAAAGTAGCAGCAAAAACAACCCATATAAATATACTTAACGCGAATCTGAAATAACACTAATAGTAGTTAACCATCTTTGACAGCCTAGGTAAAAAAATTCGTTATCATATGAGAAATGTCTCTTCCTAGCTTTCTTTAGATAAAATGGTGTGCTTTTATTCAAATCAAGTAAGATTTTATCATTTTGCGACGATTAGAAGGCGTCTGTGCTAAATACAATTGTGTAGATACGCGTCAATTAGAAAAATGTAGACACAGTAATAAAACTGACAAAAAGTATTCAAAAATAAAATGACCAACTTAGCAACGACGATTCAGGAAGTTTAATTAATCCATTCGAAACCTCCCAAATTATTACACACAAAACAAAAACAAATATCATAATGTCAACCGATATTCTTTGTATACGTCCTTTCTACTCTGAACAACTATAAGTTCACAATAATGGAGAGATTAAAAAGATTAATTAATTCCTACCCATGTTATCCCTATGATTCTGACTTCCTTGTTGTCCATATGATTCCGACTACCATATTATCCCTAATGATACCGACTACCATGTTATCCCTAATGATACCGACTACCATGTTATCCCTAATGATACCGACTACCATATTATACCTAATGAATCCGACTACCATATTATCCCTAATAATACCGACTACCACATTATCCCTATGATACAGACCACCATATTATCCCTAATGATACCGACTACCATGTTATCCCTATGATACCGACTACCATATTATCCCTAATGATTCCGACTACCATATTATCTCTAATGATACCGACTACCATATTATCCCTAATGATACCGACTATCATATTATCCTTACGATTCCAACTACCATATTATCCCTAAGGATTCCGACTACCATATTATCCCTAATGGTACCGACTACCATATTATCCCTAATGATTCCGACTACCATAGTATCCCTACGATTCCGATTACCATATTATCCCTATGATACCGACTACCATATTATCCCTAATGATTCCGACTACCATATTATCCCTACGATTTCGACTACCATATTATCCCTAATGATTCCGACTACCATATTATCCCTAATGATTCCGACTACCATATTATCCCAAATGATTGCGACTACCATATTATCCCTAATGATTCCGACTACCATATTATCCCTAATGATACCGACTACCATATTATCCCTACGATTCCGACTACCATTGTATCCCTATGATTTCGACTACCATTGTATCCCTATGATTCTGACTTTCAAAGTTGGAACTTACTGAAACTTGTGTCCAAGGTGAAGTTAGATGTACTCGTAATCATTCTAATGGTTAAATTATCATCTGGGTTATCATCCAGGAAGCTGAGGTGATACAAAATGTTGCCAACTGCCTTCGTTTCATTAATTGCAAGACCAGCCGGAAGATTGATGAAGTATGGAATAGTTTCTGAAAACATATATACAAATATATATTTACCAGTACTGGTAAACTAGTGGATACATACTATCCAATTATTTTTGTATAATAATATTTCCTTCTTAAACAACACAGTTAGATCAAAATCTTATGAGGTACATGTAAAACAAACAAATGCATCCCTGTTACCTGTAATAGTTACATTCAAGATCCAAGGTCCAACAAGCGAGTGTCCGTCGTAGACATAGACATTTACATCATAGGTAGGTACGGGATGGCCATCTAGGTCCTCAGATAGGGTGATCACGCCAGCTAAAACAAAAATAATGATGGGAGCCTGATTATTATTGATATGTTGTATACACATTTATTTCGAAAACATATTTAATTGGTAGAATGCATACAGTTGTTGTAATTGAAGCATCAGATTCTTCGAACAACAATAATTGGTCCGCAAGAGTAATCAGGAATGTATGTCATGGAAAAACATTTACCAAGTAATGGTTTGAAATGAATAAGAGTCCCAAGTGGTTCATAGATCGCTACCTGTCTAACATATACCCAAACGCCAAATGCAAGAACAGTTTGCAAATAAATCTGAGTAAGTAGGGTTCTTTCTCTCGACATTTCTTCAGATACTGTTGATTGACTATGACATTTAATTTTTTTTTTATAAAAGGTTCAATACTATTTTCAGCCAAATTTGATGAAAGATCAGCACCATTTGTAGAAAAATAAGAGGGGTTTTACAATTATGTTGAGCAGTTTTTGATAAGTCATTTAATAGCTTTTTTCTGCTTCTAGTAACAATCGTAATATTCAACAGCAGATCAGCATCATTTGAACAAACTGAATAGGCACTCGACCAAAGATGCTTTTATCTGAGCATTTTTGGAAAGGAAGTCGTTTTAATTTTTTCCTTTCTAGTAATGGCGACCGTATTGGGTGGCATATCAGCATTATTTGTATAAACTTGAATATTCTTCTTGCTAAAATGTTCTTTGACAAATTTGGTCACATTCTGCGCAGCGGTTTTTGAACAACTGTTTAGATTTTTTGTTTTTCCATTGTCAGTAATAGCGGCTAAATTTGATGTCAGATCGGTATCGTTTGCAAAAGCTTTAAAAACATTTATGCCAAGATGCGTCCTGTCTAATTTGGTTAAATTCTGTTGAGAGCTTTTTGAAACGATTTAATTTAATTTGTTTAGTAACAGCGATAAAAACGGCGACCAAATTGACTTAGGATCCGCAACATTTGTAAACATTTTAAAGGCCTTATGCCATGATGCTTTCTGTTACATTTGATCGAATTCTGTTAAATAATTTTAGAGAAGAATCAGTTTCAATGATTTTCTATTTTTAGTATCATATTTAATGCCGGATCGATATGATTTGTTGAAATATGAAAGGCCTTATTGCCCAAAGTTTTATTTGGTAAAAGTTGGATAAATTCTGCTGAGCGGGTGTTTAGAAGTACTCGATGAAGGTTTCTTTTTTCTACGTTTAGTAACGGCGGCCATATTTGATGGCAGATCAGCATTATTTGTACAAATTTGAAAAGCCATTATGCCAGAATGCTCACTATTAATTTAGCTGAAACAGTTTAAATGGTTTTTGAGATGTTGATAAAGCAAATGTTTACGGACGACGCACTAAGGACCGATAGCTATACTATAAGCTCTCTTGGCCTTATGTCCAGGTGATTTAAAAACAATTACTCGTGTAGGATGAAAATCACAAAGCGCATTATCCAACTAAACCTGCATGAATCTATTAACTTTATATTCTTATTATCCAAGAAATTGATATTTCGACTTACATGACGAAGAAATGGAGAAAGGGCAGGTACTTGGGTTACAAGTCAAATTAAACGACAGAGTATCATTCTCATAGTCAGTGGCTGATACTGTGTAGACAATGTATCCCTTGTTTGGAACCGTCGTCAAGGACACCGCTCTATTCGAAGCTGAAATCGTGATAAAGAGGATAAATAATGTGAAACCGAGGAGCTAGCGGTTTCAAATAAAGTAAATAATTTAGGTACTTTTAAAATACTAATAAATAAATTGGCCCGTAATTTACATAATGAAAATTGTACTGAAATCTTCGCGGAAATTATTTATATTGTTTAGTGAGATATATCGTGGAAGAAGCTCATAATTAAATGTTTCATTCATCAATCATATCGGGATTTACGTTCCAATAAAGGAAGGATACAATGTTGGGCGGCTTTATGAAGAATAACGCAAGAATATAATTTGATTAAGCTTGCATTTCATGAAGCAGCTCTGTTAGCTCAATTCATAATTCTTTTGCAAAAATGAGTATCGCCTCTCATATCCAACAATTCCCTTTTATGACAAAGTTGATTGTAAAGCGCATCCTGATGATCAATTTTATTTATTCATACAAAAGAAGGAAATTACAAATTGAGTTCGTTCTCAATGACAAGTAGCTGATGTTCTCAAACTATGCATTGCTATTTTTAAATTTCGGAATTGGTACATCGAAATATCTCATAAATAGCAGAGAAATGAAAAAAAAAAAATCAAATCCAAACTGTTTTGTCCCCTTAAGCCTTAATAGTATCTAGCAGAAAAATAAGATACACATATAACTCGGTCCAGCAAGACTCTTTAATAATGAACAAATGAAATGATGATCTTAAAAAACTAATTGTGTGCAAAGGAATAGCTTTAAGAATCTAACCTGAATTTGTGAATGTTGGAGGAATATTTTTTATTAAGTTGACAGTAAATATCCCACTGTCTCTGTCGAATCCGTCGTCACATGAGATGTTGAGGGCATACACTTTCCGTATGCTATAGTCCAAAGAAGGATTGTTCTTGACGTAAATCCCCCAGTTCGTAGTATTTGGAATCTTCTTTACCAAGAATGGAACTTGACTTGTCGTCAGGGAGCATGTAATTGTCGTTGACGTATCTATAACGTTGATGGCACGCAATAAAGTTTCATTGTAGGTGGTCTCAATAATTGCAGTGGAGGCCGGTAAATTTTGTATGACTGGAGCCTGTAAATATAACATCCTGTTTCATTGCCGAGATCTATATAAAATATACCATTATGACATGTAAGATTGCAAGTAACGATATATTGTAAATGTAAGGCATCTAAGATCATGGAATACAACTATACACTACTATTCTGCTTGTTGTATACAAGAACAAAGATACAGCGATGTATTACCCTCCAGCTAAAACTGAAAATGCTAGATATTTTAGAATAGAGCTCCATTAATAGAGAATGATGAACAAAGCTTTCTGGATTTGCATAATTGTAATATGTTGAGGACGAAGTAAGACCATACTGATAAAAAGAGCTAAATTTTTAAATATGGAAGAGGTTGTACATGAAACTTTAGAGGATTGTACTCTAATCTTAACATCTTTGTTCACCTGTTTATTTTGGTTTGTATTCCACTATCTAATATGACAAAAGAAAAAAAAGTTATCAAGTAACTAAAATTTGGTATGATTGATAATGCTCCAAAAGTAATAAATACCATATGGGTTTATTATATAATCTGTAAATATATCTAATTTCATTGGTCAGTTTATTCAATTGGGTAATTTAAACCCTGTCCATATACGTTTCTGCACGTGTTTTCCCTACGATAACTTTACTTTAACTAGAAAGCGGTCCATGAAAACTTCTTGAAGTCCCATCTTAATAGAACGTCAACTAAAGTCGCTAATTAGATAAAACTTTCGATATTTTGACACTTTTACTGAAAACAAAACCTTAAAAACCATGTCATATGCCTCTGTAGTTTTGATTACTATAAATTATAAATTAAGCAACATTCACCTTCACGACTGATTTCGTGTCTAATCTATTGGATAATTTGCATCCGTTACTTTTAACGACAGATCCCATCTACTTGTATGAGCTTTTTTGTTTCAGGATATAGTTCTGTACTAATCTGCAACATACATCTACATTATTTTAAGTGATAGTGTGTACATTATTATTTCACAAATTATTAAATTGTGTTCGAGGAAACGTCATGTGAACTTTATTTCTCAAAATAAATAATTTACTCCTTAAAGCGAGCTCCACTGAAAAGTAATCGTAAACGAAAACAAAACAGCACGTGAAAGTCAAGTAAGCAAAGCCTAAATTCGCGTTTTTTTCTTATAGCAATGTTGCCATTTGCAATCAAAACACGACTAATATAATTCTCTAAAAAATTATACTTTATATGAATCTATTCCATAAGAAACAGGTAAAGTGCATGGTTACGGACATATATTCATCAAGATTGTCAAAATGTCGACATTTTTTATCTGGTTAGGGAGTTAGTTTATTTTCTGTAAATATGGGACGTCTTTGAAAAGTTGCTGGTAGTCGTCCTGATCAAAGTTGGTCGGTGATATCTTTTCCATCAGAGTAAAATAAAAGAGTTATCGCCGGAACGTATGTGCAAAACTGTATTGTAACAAGGTTTCATATTTTTTCACATCGTAGAAGCTTGGGTTTTTCTTGTATTAGTATTGTGCCTAAATTGTAAATATTAACTTTATTTGACATTTTTTATGGACAATTAACATGATGCTTTCTATAGAAATTATATGCAGTGTTCCCACGCATTACAAATAGGCAGATCTAGTTAAACCACTAGATCAGATATGAGCAACGTACGGCCCGCGGACCGGATCCGGCCCGCGACCTGCTTTTATCCGCTTATTTACGACATAGGGTGGGTTTAAAAATCGCTCATCTGGGGCGCGCCCTGGAGGAAGTTTCACATGCCTGAACTAAATGTTGATGATGATTATGATGATGTACTACACCAATTTTTTAGTAAAGACGTGTTAGATATGATGTCATATCGTTCAGAGGTTTGCAATATTGACCTCAACTATTGCCTTGCTCAATATTGCTGCACGTCAATAGTTAAAAACTTTTTAATCCAACTTCAAGTTTTAAGATGTGATCGTGATATCTTACTAATCACAGAATTCATTCTTTAAATTTGACCAATGTATACTGATTTCAGGCGTAAGATACAAGAATTCTGTTTCGACATTGTTACTTACCACATTCGTCACTGTAATTGTGAATGTAGCTGTGGATGTTTGATAGTGATTGTCTGACACTTGGAATACGAGTTCTTTAATACCTATCGCACCAGGCAGGGAGGAGGCCACTTTGATTCCTTCTACAGAAATACAGATGTTGTATGGGAGTTGTTGTATAAAGAATAAAAAAATTTTTAAAAATGCATTAGAATAAAAGTGATGACATCATTGAAGATATATTTGACCCGTAACTGGCAGATAGCTGAACTGACATAGTACCTAACACAGAGATATGATAGGAAAAGAACTTAATTATGCACATACAATTATCATGGCTAGTTGTAACACGAAGGTGCCGAAGATTAGACACTCTATCACTCCATTGAAAAATTTGCATGGCGATAAAGTGAACCTTATTTAATGATTGTATACATGGTATTAGGCATGATTGTATACATGGTATTAAGCATGATTGTATACATGGTATTAGGCATGATTTTATACATGGTATTAGGCATGATTTTATACATAGTATTAGGCATGATTGCATACATGGTATTAGGCATGATTGTATACATGGTATTAGGGATGATTGCATACATGGTATTAGGCATGATTTTATACATGGTATTAGGCATGATTTTATACATGGTATTAGGCATGATTGCATACATGGTATTAGGCATGATTGTATACATGGTATTAGGCATGATTGTATACATGGTATTAGGCATGATTTTATACATGGTATTAGCCATGATTTTATACATAGTATTAGGCATGATTGTATACATGGTATTAGGCATAATTGTATACATGGTATTAGGGATGATTGCATACATGGTATTAGGCATGATTTTATACATGGTATTAGGCATGATTTTATACATGGTATTAGGCATGATTGCATACATGGTATTAGGCATGATTGTATACATGGTATTAGGGATGATTGTATACATGGTATTAGGCATGATTGTATACATGGTATTAGGCATGATTGTATACATGGTATTAGGCATGATTTTATACATGGTATTAGGCATGATTGCATACATGGTATTAGGCATGATTGCATACATGGTATTAGGCATGATTGTATACATGGTATTAGGCATGAGTTTATACATGGTATTAAGCATGATTGCATACATGGTATTAGGCATGATTGCATACATGGTATTAGGCATGATTGTATGCATGGTATTAGGCATGATTGTATACATGGTATTAGGCACAAAATACTAGGCAGATTACTTAGTTCATTTATCCTATTCAATAATTATGTGCTGAGACATAATTTAAGGAGCTAATAACAATTACACTGTCAAGAAACGGAATCCTAAATTCAATATTTTGCTACCTTTGACAAATAAAAAAGCCTTTGGTCTAATCGTTCAGGAAGAATTTAGGAATTCTACCGTGAAACAAAGTTTAGAAAATGGAAAACTTACGTGTACTTGTGTCGAAGTTAAAGTAAGGTGTAGATCTGGTCATCGTGACAGTCAAAACATCCTCTAGGTTAGCATCAGTGAAATTGACGGTGTACAAGACGTTACCAACAGCCTCAGCCTCATTAATCGTTATACTAGCCGGAAGATTTGTGAAGTATGGAATTGTTTCTAAGAATAAATGAATGAATATATATATATATATATATATATATATATATATATATATATATATATATGTGTGTGTGTGTGTGTGTGTGTGTGTGTGTGTAGTGCAATCAACTCATGGCGGCAGCGAGAATACGTTCATATGATCAGAGGTTCGTATACAACGAAACCTTATATCTGGGCGAGAACAAAGAAATTGCCCTAGTCTTGATACTTTCTCTCTCTCTCACACACACACACATGCATTCATTAACAACATTGGTAAGATAATTGCCTTTCTATGGTTATCATTTTACCTTCTAAATTGCACTTACTAGAACTTCCATCGTAAACGACCTCAATTCGTTGAAAATGTTTTAGCTTTTATTAGTTCCTCAGTATTGTTCGGTTTCCGTAACGTGTATAGAAATGAAAAAGTGAACAATGATCAAACAATGAATTTCTACTCACATTTTTGAAGCAATTAGTTTGCATGGAGCAAAACATTCAGGAGAATTTACATTTAATTAGTTGAAATAGATTGAAATAAACATTTAATGTGGAGTGTATATGCTGCCATTATGTATCTGTCAACGAAATGCGTAGGACGCAAGTTACCTTTGTACAAGGAAGCTGTTGACGGTTTATGATTCGTATTAAATGTTTGGTTCGAATTATATTTGCATTTGTCACGACGGGGTGAAAAATCTGTTCGTATTAAGCGAGAGCTCATCCTAATTCTATTTGTATTAAATAGAGTAGAACATATAATATAAGAATGTAATTTTAAAAAATCTTAATTACGGCATGCGCGTTCGGATCAAACGCATCTGCTCCAATCCGGCTACCCTTGAAAACAAACTCTAAGAGATCATGGGGTACCTTAGAAGGAGAGGATACAGAAGGAAATACATTGACGATTCTATGAATAAAACTAGAACCCTCGATGGAAACTCCCTCTTGAAATATAAAACCCAGCTTACAAAACGCATCCCCTTCGTAGTTACCTTTCATCCCGATGCCCCAAACTTGCAACAGATCATTCGGAAGTATTGGCACCAGATCGAATCTTCCGAACGTATGAAGGGAATATTTCAAAAAGTTCCTATGGTTGCGTACCGTAGATCTAAATATTTCAAGGACCATCTGGTACCTGCCACGGTAACTTTGGTCAGGACCACAGATTTAGACACATAACATTGCAAAGACTAGCGCACCCGAATCTGCAAGCATATGCCCAATACTAAATCATTCTGAAGTTCGTCTACAGGAGTTAGCTTTACTAACAATGAAAAGTCAGGATGTCAATCTACTGACATGCACAATTTGTGTCATCCAACTTGCTGGCAAAACTGTAGACTTCAGAAAACGAATAAATAACTTTATTAGGCCTAGTGGTCACATTCACAGTAAAATCAATGCAAAGCTCGCCAGCCACTTACAACTCAAGCGGACATTCAGTAGAATCTTTTGAGATGCAACCAACTGAGTCTAACCTGGGGTAGACTGATACGAAACGCACATGTAAAGAACGATACTGAATTCTGCTACTGAGAACTCGTGGAGAATTTGGTTAATTTAAAGAAAAGGTAAACTTCGCAATGCAGTCTTTTCAATATTTTGCTCAGACATCAGTTTACAACCCGTACGCAAATCAACGAGACAATTCTTATCCAGGTAAATACTCCTCTACTCTTTACATGAACTAATTATTATTATTTTCATTTCAGTATCCCCCTGAACTCGATAAAGAAACTGAATGATGATGTACCACCCAAGAAAACACTTGCACTTTTTATAAAAAAAAAAGACCGAAAAAACCCATTGACCTTATGTTTTACGGATTGCACATGTGTTACCTTTCTCTTTTATTTTATACACCTTTTATGGAATTTCTACATTTGTACTGTTACATTTTATCTTGTACTTCATGTTTACAATTATTTGGAAGTTTATATCTTCCTCAAGCTTTGGTGTAGTTCTTCATTATAAAATTTGTTGAACTCTTCTCCTTAGTTGGCACCATATAGCCACTACTGAGCTGGGGTACCATACAATTCTACTACATACATACATCCGGTATTCCGCTACGACAATCTCATGACACATCTCCATTGCTACCTTCTCCACGGATAAATTTACCAGGATATCAATTTTAGTATATATTCATTTTCTGATCTTAGATGGCATTGTTTCTAGCTAAGAATAGTTTATGTCCTTTGACTTTAAAATGGGATTAGGTTACAGTAATTTGGATCACCGTATTCATACCTGTATGGAAAGAATTATAACTCTCTAATCTGCTTGATTATATTGATGTCATTAAACATACGTACCAGGCGAATAACAAAATCAAATAAACTCTTTTTGGAATTTAAACTTCATTCTCTTTCGGATGGTAAAATATCATTGATTAGCAATTAAAACATTAAAGCAATGCAAAGCTTGATATATTCGTCAAGAACTATTTTCCAAACTTGAAAAACATAATCGTTACCTGCGATGGTGACATTCAAGACCCGCCCAACGAGAGAGTGTCCATCACAGACAGAGACATTTACAGCATACGTTCCGGCGCCTCCGTCCAGGTTCTCAGTTAGTTTGATCACGCCAGCTTTAATGAAAAAAAAAGAAAAGTAGAAATCCCGAATTTTGCTAAGATTTGAAATGAAACATTGACTTCCTAGAATATTTAATATGTTTAGTAATCACAATTTTCTTTTCATTCTAGGATTAAAAAGAATGGAAAATCCAAGTGACATTAAGTGCTAAGGAATTCGTATTATTTACAGAATTGGTGTTCAAGTCTTCAGAAAGCAGAGGTGCAGATTTTTGTCGGGTATGAGGAGCATTACACGAGAAAGTAAACAGTTCCTGATATAACAACTTACTTAATTTAGAAATAGTGAATGGGCAGGGGCTTGGATTACAAGTCAAATTAAACGACAGAGTATCATTCTCCTTATCGGTGGCAAAGACTGTGTAGACAACGTAATCCATGTTCTGTGCGGTCGTCAGTGCGACCATGTTGGTGGAATCTGAAATCAAAAGAAAGAGGAGCGACAGTCGCAAACGGTAATATGTTTTAAATTTATTTTCGAAAAGAAACAATTTGATTGGACCGTAATTTATACAATGAAAATAGTAATTAAATGATCGTCACCAAATTGTCACGGTGCTTCTTCATGCAGTTTCGTGTGTGTGTACATGTCTATGTGTATATATCAGCATGTGTGTGTACATGTCTATATGTATATATCAGCATGTGTGTGTACATGTCTATGTGTATATATCAACATGTGTGTGTACATGTCTATGTGTATATATCAGCATGTGTGTGTACATGTCTATGTGTATATATCAGCATGTGTGTGTACATGTCTATGTGTATATATCAGCATGTGTGTTTACGAGCATGTGTCTGTGTACATGTCTATGTGTATATATCAGCATGTGTGTGTACGAGCATGTGTCTGTGTACATGTCTATGTGTATATATCAGCATGTGTGTGTACATGTCTATGTGTATATATCAGTATGTGTGTGTACATGTCCATGTGTATGTACGAGCATGTGTGTGTGTACATGTCTATGTGTATATATCAGCATGTGTGTGACGGTTGTAATTATTTTTGTCTTTCCTCAATGGACTAGTGTTTGTACTTAATTCAAGCACGAGCGATAATCAAGAGACAGTTTCTTAAAGGATTATCACGGTAATTGCGTACGACTCAACTTGTATGGAACTGAACAGCTGTTTGTATTTTATGGAATGACTTTTAATAACACCACATCAGTACTCACGTTATCTCAGATAAAAAGAACTTTCGCTTTTAGAAACGTTTGGTAACCACTTAAAACAAGCCAGACTAATTGATTGTATTTACTAACATCTATTACGATAAAATAATATAAAGATTTATGTACCCGACATAAAAAATTAATCCATTTTAAAATCATTTTTACTCATTCTATACTTGTTTTGCATTCAACCAGTTTTTAAATGAATAAAAAGGATCGAACCCGCACTTTTCTTCTCCTCTTTAATGAAAGAATACAATAAAAGATAAAAGAAATTTCAATGTTGTCATAATTACAAAGCACACAAAAGCATTAAGCGGTTGACGAAAATATTTAAGATAAATATTCAATTCATACCTAAATTCGTAAAAGTCGGTGGAATATTTTCTATAATGTTCACAGCAAATATCCCGGTGTCTGCATCAATTCCATCACTGCAATTGATGCTGAGGTTATACGCATGGTGTATGCTATACTCTATGCCAGGATTGCTCTTGACGTAAATCCCCCAGGTGGTTGTACTTGAAATCTGCTTTACCAGGAACGGAACGTTTGTTGTCGTCACGGAACATGTAATGTTAGTTGACGTATCCGTTACGTTGATTGTATGCAATAAAATTTCATTGTAGGTAGTCTCGATAATTGCTGTTGACGCCGGTAAATTGTGAATTACAGGTGCCTGTGAATATGACAACTCTTCAGTTTACAAATGTCTTGAAAAAATTGACCTTCATAATATTACACAATTCTAGAAAGCATATCTAGCGTGTAAAAATCACTAATGATCTTGAAGAACAATATGAACTTATACATCTGGTTTCAGCAAGAGTCAACATTAATAATTGCACGACTAGAATGGCAGAACTAGGTCTTTCTGAGCAGTGGGTGGTGGGGGTGGCGGCGATGAGCATACGAAGAGATTTAACAAGCAAATAGCTAAACTGGTGATTCCGGCCGCCCGGCACGCCATGAGGGCGGCCAGAAAAAAACAGTCTCTTGTGAGAGCAGGGAAGGCGACAGACCAAAAGTTCGGCGATTTTAAACCCTTTTTTGCCATTTTCGACCCATCTACAGACCCAGAAATATGCTGATCCCCACAGACCGGAAAAAGCACCTCTAGTGGCCCAAGCATTGGCCCAAAACCCACAATGGCCTTACCACCATATGCTCTTTCTTACTGTGAATAATGTTGCCAGCGCTGGGGTCTCGACTGCCTCCAATGAATTGCATTGTAATCCTTTTTTTAATTCTCACCCCAAACTGTTAGGAATCCTACTATATACATTTATTGTACATGAGCCAGTCGGCTAGTCATATTTAAAAACTATCCATCGATAAAAGCAGCCCTGTTTACTATAGAAAATAGCTTCACTAGACGCATATAGATTGTAAGCTGTCTGCTAAAACGCAGGTAAATATTGAAATATTTTTGTGTAATATAACAACATGTAGGTATTTAAAAGATTTTGTTGAAATAATGTTTTCCACTGGGACGGGCAGATGATGCAAGCAGACAACTTTTGTTAAAAATTAATACATGCAGATAACAATAGCAGCCTCTTCAGGTAACGGTAAAGGCGTTGGAAAACCAAACCCAAGTTTACAAAATAGTGTGCGGTCGAGCCAGCACTCCAAATAAAGTCTTTTTATTTAATTGGGGAAGTGCAAAGTAGATGCAATGGAAGCCTTGTAACAAAAACAAACAAACAAAGGGTCAAAAGAACCATGTGTACAAATTAAGCAGCCCAGGTCAGCCACAAAGGCGCTTGGAAGGCGATGGTCCCGTGTATAACTTGCATAAAGAGTTGAATAGAATCATTGTCCGTTAGAAAACGGAATAACTTATTGTGCAAAGTACATGCAATGGGAGCCTTGTAACACAAAAAAGATTGAATGAGATCAGTACAAATGAAACAGCCCAGGTCAGCTAGAAAAACGCTGGAAAAGTGCTGGTCCCTTGTATGACTTGCATAGAGAACTGAGTGAAACTAGCAACACTGTCAGTAAGAAAACAGAATAAATTGGAATTCTTTGTAACATAAAAAAGGCCAAAGTGTCGCAATGTGTAGAAATCAAGCAGCCCGGGTCAGGCGGAAGGTGCTAGTTTTATGTATGACTTGCATAAGGTCCGAGTGAAACTAGTAACATTGACCGTAACAAACCAAATGAATTCTGTCTGAGTCAATCTCAAGGCATTAACACTAGTTAAACACCTTTACTGTTATGATTAAGATACATCCCATATTTAACATTGGTGAACTAAAATGTGTACGAGTTGTTTAATTATCGACGCATTTCTGCCGCTCACTGTATGATCAATTGCTCATTACTATGGGGTCTGGATGTTTGACAGCGACTGGGGGAACAAATAAAAATGCTAATACTAAAACTGATGGCGCACGACCTGCTGCTTCAGATAAAACCGTACTGAAGGATGGCGATGGCATGTGAGGCTGCCGTTGTTCTTTATCAGCCGCTGAAAAACATGTTGAAGAAGCTTCAGAGTTTACTCCCAGAGTAATAATGAGCTCAGAAAGATATACAAACGTTCTAATGAGCAGGCTGTTAGCAGATACCCCATATTTTGTTGCCAAGCGTATTACGCCCGGTGGGAGGGGGGCACAAACAAAATAAGCAGCTCCGTTCTATGCAAAGGGTCTCGCCAGGGTACCAGTGACCTATTATCAATGTCTATAATGCCGCGGAAGCTGGGGGCTTTTTCAGTGCGCGCCGCCGCGCTTACTCTTTGCATATGTGTCTGCAGTTTTTCTGGTAACCCGATGGTGTATACTATGCTGCATAAAAAGCGGACAAAATTGTTTTTGCGCCGCGAAGCAGCACATTAAGATTGGCACAATGCATCATATGGTAGTGGTGCGCTGCTGATATGCCTCGTACTTAGCTCTTTACCATTAGAGCAAGAAAGTTGTCGTTTTAGCTGTTCCGGCGATCCTATCGTTTCAGTCGTTTCCACTTTTCCAGCTGTTTCTCTTGTTTCAACTAACCCCACGCAGCTTACATTTATATGAATTTTCCAGCGCGACTTTCTCTGGCTATCAATTCGTTTATTGTCACTTCGTCGATAGCGACCGAAGTGTATTCCTTGTGTTTTGCAGACCGAATTTCGTCGACGATTAGTTTGAACTCTTTTTCAAAGAGAGCGTTGTCGCTGAGCTCTCTGGATATGTGGTTCGCGATCGTGTTGAGCTTCGCTTGTCAGGACGCGGATTTCATCGTGTTTTGGGGGAATTCAGGGACAGCCGCCGAATAACGAAATTTCCGACGATGACCGCAAGTCAGCACCCAATGGCTGTACCCTCTAGAGGGGTATAATGAGTGGGGCGTCAACGAATGCTGACAATATGAGAATACCCGCCACAGCGGTGTCCGCACACACCGATCCAAGACTTTTGCCAACTTTATCCAGCACATTGGCGGCACACCTGTACTTTTTGTAGAGGGCACGCCGCTGTTTGGCCTCAACCCGTAAATAAGTTTCAGCCTCGCAGATTTTCTTTCGGCGGAAATCGTGTAGATGTTGGAGTTTTGGGTATAGCAACATTTTAATTCCTCTATGAGGAGCGTGATATAGAAGTTTAATTTATCAACTGTGGTTGTGGTGGCGAGATGGCAATGTAGTGAACGAAATGTCAAATTTCCTTTTTATTTATTTATTTATTTATTTTATGATCCTCCCCTTTCTTTCCTCCGTATATTCTCAACTTTCTACAAAATGTTTGACACATTTAGATTATTAATTTCTCTTTAAACTGCGTTCTCTTTTATTATCCTTGTCACTCACCTACTCCGTCGTTGTTAATCCTCTTGCTTCATGTATATTGGTTAAATGCTAATGTTTAACTAAGAGATTCTTCACTTTGGCTGATCAATAGTTTTTAAAAAAATTTGTCATTAAATTTAATATCGTCCACCATATATTTATATATGTTTACAATTTTTATATCGTAAAAGGAGAAGAACATTATAAGCCACTGGCTTTCTTTCTAATCCTTTACCTTCAATACTGTACTTTTTATAATCACCAATTACAAATTTATGAAATAAAATATGTTTAAACTAACATTCCAATGTAGTGAACGAAATGTCAAATTTCTTAAAATCTTTAGATTCGGAAATTTCACGGTCTATAAAAACCTTGCCAACACGCTCGCCAAGAAACAAAATTATCATGCCTTTTAGTTCAGATTTGTTTTCCCTGCATCTGTTTTCTTTTCTCGCCGATCACTGTAATGCGATAGAACATATCTTTTTCAAATATAACTCTGTTTTGTCTAGGGCTGAGATGAGTGATATAGGGCGTTACATACCCCGAAGATAAGGTTATTGTCGCTTTTAGATGTTCACTTTCCTCCTGTTTTTAACTCTATTTGACTTCCTATAATTATTGTTTTTCCTTGGCATTTTTCTGTATTGTATTCCCCAAATTTCACCAAAAATCCAAAATAAGTGCTTAGAAGCTGTGATCTAGTATATTTGGTGATAGATTGGCTTATTGCGTGGATTTTATTCACTACACAAAGTAGGGAAGCTTTCTATTTGTGTTACACAGAGGATGGGTAGGCTGACCTTATTGCAAGAAATGACGGTTAGTGACCTCATGTATCTGCAGTCGGTGTAAAGTGTTGAAAGCTTATACTTTAGAATAAGATTGGGTCATGTTCACCTGTCTCTGATGTTAAGTTCTTTGTCTTCTAAACAAATATAAAGTCCTTTATTTTAGACCAATTCTCCTTTTTGAAGCTGGAGAGGGACATACTAATTAGTACATTGACCATTGACCTAGTTACTACATAATATGACATAATGTGATTTATCCCATATCACCCATGTGCAGTTCAATAATTGCTGGTATGAATAAAACACAATTCGTAGTTAAAGCAATTCATTTTATTCAACAACAAAAAAATAGTTTGTAGTAAAGCAAAAGTATGAAAACAGCAGTTGTAACAGCTCAATGACATTTCCAAACACATTAATATAAGACATAGTTTAGTACCCCATACAATTGTTTTTGACAAGCGAGACTTAGACCACTTGTTACTTGTACAATCCCGAGCTATATCATAGATTATTGAAAAAATTAAGGTTGGCTATATGTATAACGGTACCAATTGCGCAAGCCGGGGGGGGGGGGGCAGAGCTTAAGGTGTAGCGAACATTGTGTTCAGAAATAAACAACAAAACTAGCTGTGATTGGTGCATTATGTAAGATTTTCTGTCAGGCTAAAGAAAAGTTGAGTCGTATGGCAACATGTGAGATTATGTTAATTCATATCTAGATCATATTTGTATTTTTTATGATTTTTTAAAAGTGTGATACACATCACGGAAAATGCTTCTGTTATGACTGGATAACTCTTACCCCTGTCCAGCAGAGTAATGTCTCGTAAGTGCAATGGAGTACCTGATTCTGTCCTTGTCAAATTGACAATGTAACATTGCTCTTTTTGACAGAGTGTGATATGCATGCTGAAGTAGGATAGAAATTATATTTATTTCACCAAATATTAGCATTGAGGTCTATGGAAAGACAATTGGTACCGTGATATATATTTATAACAACAACATTCAGGAGGCGACCGACGACATGGTGGTCAGAACCAACGCTATCGTCAACGCGTCCAGGATACCAGTAACAATTTGACGACAAAATGTCACCACAAGTGCAAAGCACAGCGCAACAACCTCAGAAGACAAAACATGAAGAGGTCGGCTTGAAACAACAGCGAGCACCATGAAAAAATACGAGCGTCGAAAGAAGCCGAAGACCGCGAAGGTAATAAAACAGCACGCGTTGTGGGGCGCATAGCGGTGGGGCTTTTAGCCATCTGGTTTCGTCGCTGAGCGCTTGCGCAAACGCCGAGCTTTCTCGCTTCTCTGCGTATCGCGAGCTGATAACGGGAAAGAACGCAAACGCTATCGTGATGACAAGCACAACGAGATTTCCGGTCAGAAAGCCGATGTCATTACCAATGATCATCAGCAAGAACAATACGAGAGCCGGCGCCGCTTTATCTGCCAGGGCTTTTAGTATTCCAGCCATGAGCGTACAATTGTGCTTATGATGAACCCGAACGCGATGAAATGGAGGCTATAGCGTTCTCAGCCTCTGGGCTAGGGTTGTATCTTCATGGAGAATTGTGTTGATGGTCTCCCTTATCCGGCTAAACTGGGTGCGAAGGGCGATATCTTATCTCATGGCTCATCCTTTCTCTTTCTTCTTTGCTGCTGCTGCCTTGACTGCTGTGTCCTCGGATCGCGTTGTCGCGAGTAGCTCATGATCTGTCAAGCACCTACTGCGGTTTCGGCTGGGATCTCATCTCGAATTGTGGCAAGCTTTTCTTGTGCTTTATTCGCTATCCGCTCTTTTGTGAAGCTGTACGCTCGGGCGAAATCAACCCCATGTCCTTGTAACCTGGATAGGGATAATACTCTTTTGTTTTGTTTTTCCACGTTAGCGCAAACCAATTTTTACTTCACTTCACTGCTAGGTCGCCGCCCTTTTTGCCATAATCGTTTGATCGATTGCGCGCTTTCCAGCCCCAGTCTTTGCGATACGCATCGAACTCGGCTAAGTGTCCTTCTAGTCTCACCTTTGATACAACAGCTCCCTGCTTTCACAGAGCCGGCACCTCGCTGCTGCCAGACCAAGAAGAGGTTTCTGTAGGCAGTTCTTCTATCTCATTGGCTTCGAGGGTAACTGAGGTGACATTTGTTGCAGCATCGTTGGACTGATAGGTCTCACGAGAGCGAATGTTCTCAAAGCCACCTTCAGCCATGTTTTTTGCTTTACACAGCAGCAACTATGCTCGCGTATTGAAGAGAAGGCACTTGAACTTCAATATCACCACGAGTATGTCTCACTACTGAAATAAACTCGACCCATTTCGTTCCCTCCGCCGCGCGCTTGGTGCAAAGTGGGCGGGGAGCACCCTTGTTGTGATCAACAACCCAAGCACCATAGACTAAAATCAAATGCTTACTTTCCCAACCTCGGTGGCAACGATGTTGTTGTGCCTGGTATCGCCAGACTGGCATTCACAATTGCTTTGAGCGGCGGTAGATTAGCTCAGGCTGATGCCAACCGTACAATCGTGAAAAACCTGAGCAACACCATCGTAAAGAAGATAAGTGTCAAACTCGAGGCAATGAGCTGGCCGACTTAGATGACGCCAACATTTGGGACCCTTACAAAGATCTTTGGCTGACTGAAAGAGAGAGGACCAACACAATCTACCAGGCCATACAGAACGCGAACACTGCTGCCATACATGTCGACGGTGGCAAAGTCGTTGACGCCACCCAGCTTGACCCGTCTATCGCTGCCGCGTTTGGGAACCGCTTCTTTAAACCGTTCGACTTTGAGCAAAGGATCACATGCCATACTAGTAGTCCGAAGTCTCAGACTGTCTCACGTTTGAACTGACGTTCAACAACTACGACATGGTGATTCGCAGTACTGACAACTCGGCAAGCTACACCATCAGCGATATGTCTATGGAGTTCAACGTCGTGACCCACGCAGAGCTCGCACGCATGATCCGGCAGTAGTACATGAGAAAAGTGGCAATCTTGTACACCACAGTACTGCGCCACAGCAGCTCGGTTCTAAACAAGAGCGACACCACGTGATACATTAATATAAACTCACCTGCAAAAGTATGACGATAGTCATACTCTTCGAGGACCTTACGCAAACCGCTTATTTCGCACGCGATACTGAGCATTTTTACAATTCCCTTATCAACAGACTGTCGGTTACAATCGAGGGTGTTCCAATCCAGATCTACACCTATGGGCTGGCGCGATACCAGCAGTGGGAAGAGCCCCTAAAATTATTGTCAAGGAAATCTATCAAGGACGCGGAAATGGCGTCGATAGACATTGGTGAATTATACCAGAATACCAGAACAAGTTTTCCCTCGTAATCGACATGAGGTCAACGGAAGACAACACTTCAATTAACGCTGGAAATTGAAAAAAAAAAACAAAAAAAACATCTCAGTCGGCAAGCGTGTTGAACGCGTAAATTTACATCATGATGGGACCTCAGCTCAACGTACAAAATGGCCAGTTTCTGCCTGTTTTTAATACCTTACGGCCAAACTGGGCCATGATCATTGGACGACGCGGCTGTGGCAAGAGAGTGTTTGCCTGCAAACTACTAGAATCAGCATTTAATGGCCACTTCGATTACATCGTCCTCATCTGCCCTACCGTACGCCTCAACAACTATTTCTGGTCAACCCTGAGGGCTATGATCTGAAAGTCATGCCTTGTGAGCTAAAAAGTTAGATCAAACCATCACGCTTTTGCCACTCGACGATCGTGCCTTTCTTTCTAGCGTTTGGCATAAGAAAATGGCCCTTACTAAACTCGCCTATGTCAGCCACCATGCCTGCATCAGCGTGTGGGTCATAACACAAAAGCACAACGTCGTTGCCCGCGATTTCCGCGAGCATAATTCGTGAATAGCCCTCTTCTTCTGCAAAGACGAGGACTTCTTTAGGGACACGCTGAGAGGAAATGATATCATTGAGACATCGCGTCGAGCGCAGGCCTTAGCCTACGTACTACTTAGAGTCAGGCGATCAGTGAACCATATCTAAAACATCATAAGCGCCATGGCAGATGTTGTGAATGACCTTGATATAGAGTATACATTAAATAGGCTGGCAACCAAGCTAACAGAAGCCGGAGACGACGGGCACAATGACGGCCAGCACAGCTGGAAAAGCAGGACTGCATGAACAGCATCAGTAGCTTCTCGAGCGGCGAAAGAACACATAGACCGCCATCTTACTTTTGAGGCTCTCAAGGCTATGAGCGATAAAGAGGTAGCAAAAACCTATACCATATACGAGGACTAAACTGGGGGCTAGAATGACTGCTTCCCTTCTGGGGTGGTGGGGGTGGGGGCTCTGCTTGTCCTGTACATGGTAGTTGTGATCCGCCCTTTCCCATAACACCTTGTGAGGAATTTAAAAGATGATCCGCTCATCCAGGCCTCTTTGACGAGCATCAGCAACCACCTCTGATTAAGGTATGATCCGGTAATAGAGCAAATTGCAGCTAACACGATATCCTACCGGCAGATTTAAACATCTTTTCCAATGGACAATGAGTGCCACTTTGGAACCGACGTTAGAGCCGTCAGCGCAGCGGAAGTCAGAACATGAACAAGTGCAAACGGTCCTGATGTCTTGCTGCTATGATAAATGAAACAACTCCGAGCAGAGAAAAACGCCGACACTCACCCCGTTCAGTCGGAACAGCTGAAACAGCTGGAACAGCACAGAACGACGGGAACAGCAGCACGAAAGCAAGATAGCACAATGCCATCTTATGTTTCCTGGGTCTGCCCAGTTGTGGCGGCTGGCCTGGCCTGTGCCTTATTCCACAGCTCACCGCCGCTAGCCGCCAATATTGCGGCAATATACTACATCCCGCACGGTTATTGGAAGGGCGTGGCAGCTATAAAAAGAACAAAACTGGCAGAATCCGCCAAAGTCTCACAAGATGTTGACAGGGAATGGCTGAAGAAGCAGGCCATATGGCAGATATACCTACCCGCACCGCGTAAAGTTTCCCTGCCGCGGTTTGATGTTCCAGCCCCGAACGAGGTGCACCGGGTGGACCTATTGTTTCTGCCGCACTACAGCGACAAGCGTAGGCCGCGAGAAGTGCCGTACAGAAATGCGCTGACCATGGTTGATGTCGCCAGCCCTTGACCACCAAGGAGGCCTCTGAAGTCACAGACGCGTTCACACGCATTTACATGTGGGCACCATTAAAATGGCCCTAGCCTCTGTGAGTTGTCCCCGGCCTGGAGTTTATGGGTGTGATCTCGGAGCTCTTAATCAAGCAAAACGTGCAGGTGATGCTGGGAGAGGTTGGTGTCCACCGTGCGCAGGGTATTGTGTAGAAGTACAACCGTACCCTGACCGAGCGGCTGTTTGTGTGCTAGTATGCCCAGGAGATATTATTTGCTAAAAGCGAGACCGCAAAGCATAGTACTGAGTGGTTTCGGAGGCTGCCTGCCGTTGTGGCGGCACTAAATGGTGAGGTAACGCATCTCACAAGTAAGAGACCTATTGATTCCATTCATGCAACGTCTGTACAAGCTACCCCTGAACATCAGTGACGCAGCCGGTCGGTCTGGAGAAAAAACGCAATGCCTTCAGACACCATAATTCGGTTCCTATATGTACCGGAAGGGCTGTAAGGAAGACAACGTCGAGCTACTGACCTTGTGTGATCCTTAAAAAAAGGTCTACAGGCTAGAGCGTGCGATTGCTAAGACCAGTTCGCCTGTACTATATTATCTGCTTAGCACCGGCAATGCAGGACCTAAGGGCGTGTTTGTGCGTGACGAGCTGCATATTATGCCCCCTGACACACAATTACCACGGGCCTTATTCTGCCGTTAATATGCAATAAGCTTTCTATGGATAGCCTTGTTGATTTCCTGCTCAATCGCCTAACCTTGGCCTCACAGCTGCTGGCGCAGCGATACACTCGAGATGAGACAGGTACTCCACACAAGACAGTGCCATATATGCGAGATTAGACCAATGAAAGTGATTGTCGACAATCCATACCTTCCGCGGGTTTTTTATGGTAAGCCCCTGGGTTCTGTGCAGGGTCATGGCGTAGCTAAGACACCAGTCTGGAGTTTTAACAACAAACTTGGCGGCTGAGATGGTTATCTCGAGGATGTCAGCACAAGATTTTGCTTTTCATTCGTCCTAGGAATGGCCACATCTATGTCCTGGTGTCGGCTATCCTGTGAAGAGTATAGCAGAGGTACCGGTGTATCCGGAAAGTGCCTTTTATGATGCTCGAACAAGAGCTGATGGGCCTCGTCGCGTTCTGTTTTGCGGGTTACCACGAGCGTATCAGCGGGTCTCCACTTTGTTGGCGCTTGGGGCTCTTGAATCTAACACTTCGGCCTTGCAGCCGACTCAGTACTTGGGTTTAGGCTTGTGCGCTGTCGTTGGATGCCAGGAGCTTTTCTGCCACCATGTGTAGCGGCGAATCGGGCCACCATGTACATTGCACTTGAGGGCGGCGCAGTCGATACAATCAGGCTTCTCTCCATGGTAGACTGTGATGCCGTACAACCGCCGTCCAACCGGGTCAGGTGCATGATCTGTCATAGTAGGTGATAACGTGCCCCAGCGGTGCCTTGTCATAACCGACTAGAGCTTCAGCCTCTCTGCAGGTGCGCATCAGTTAGTCCAGCTAACCCGGGTCAGTGACCATCCGGCTCGTTATCCGCTTGCAGCCGTTCGCACTGCCGGCTGTAAACTTTTCGATGATAATACGTCCCATTTCCTTGTCCTCTGGCAGCCAGATCTTTGTCTGCTCTTATAAGAGATGATAGTCTATACCACCTCGAGATGAGTAAGTACGCCAATCTCAACAATAGGCTGCAGCAGACCGATGTGGGTCCAGCCCTTGTAATTGCTGATATAGTGACAGTCAAACCAAACATACATGACTTGGTTGATTTGGAGGGCGAACTCGAACAAACGCACTTGTGAATACCCCGTTAGATCGCACCGCCGTCCCAGCTGGCAGTGACACGTTAAAAGCCACGCAAGTTATTATTACTGCATGGGTATCTGAACATCTCAAAGTACAAGGTACACTCCCGAATGCCCAAAAAGCTGCCTGCGTAACATATATATATATCTTTACCATATCTCGACGTAAGATTGCAAGAGGTCCTCCAGCATTTACGCGGGCTTGGGCTTCCAGCCGTTTCATTCTATTGCTGCTCTGGCCGCGGCTGCGGCTTAGCTAAAGTTTTTGGTCGCCAGCACCTCGGTGTTATCTGTGTACTTGCTGCAGGCCTTGATAATCTGCACGTTCATTTCTTGGGTTCTAAAGCACCTCCCATCTGCCAGCACATACTGCTGCACAAGCCACTTCGTTGATGGTTGCACCTTTTTCGTGGACTCGCCTTTCTCACTCATCCAGCTTCCTACGACAGACCTCTGTCAGACCATTCCCTCTGGTGGCGTTTTGAAAATGTTCCATCGCCATCTGGGCGACGCACTTAAGGTCTCCGTCCCTGAGGGGGGCCAGATTGTTGGAGTCGGTCTCCAGCATTTCGTGGATGCCATATACCACTGCTGCCACCGGATAAGCGTTTTCATAGTGGGGCATGTCAATGCGGGTGAGAAGCCCAGACCTTGTTTCACTTGTGATTGTGACCATTCCCCCTCCCCTACGCTCTTCTGCACTCACTGGATCGAACTTGTCCACCACGGTCCACTTGTCCGCGTTCCGGCCTTGGGTTTGACGCTTGGTGCAGCTGAAGTATTCTCTGCTAGCCGCAGTGGTGGTGGTGGTGGGAGGAGGAGAACCGCGCATATGGAGGCTGCGCGCTCGTCGTCCATCTGGCTTACCAGGATCAGGCGCTCGCCTCGTTCTTTGTACTTACTCAGGATGTTGACGTCCTCGATCCCAAGTTGGTTTTCGGTCTCAAAACGAAGCTTACTGAACACGTGCTCCGCCCCGTCGACATCAAACTCATCGTTGGCGTTGAGGAAGTTGCGGTACCATCCCACGTCCAAGCTTTTGGAAATAGGCGCAGGGTGCGGCGCTACCTTGTCAAGATCAAGTGAGTATTCGGGCGGCTCGGGCTCAATGGTGCCAAAACTTGAAAGCTCCTTCTTTTCCTTGTTTTACTGCTCGCGCTTGCGCTAGCTCCTTTGCGTCTGCTACCAGCTCCTTTACGATCTCTGCTTAAGTCGTCCGCACTCTGTCGGCTCGCTCTTCTAGTAGCCGCAGTGCTTCGCATCCCCTGTGGTAAAGAGGTCGGGCCCCCATAAGTGCTTCGTACTCTCTGCGTATTGCCATCGCCTTATTGGCATGTGCAACGTCTTGTCGATGGGTATACATTGCTGTTATATTTTTCTAAATATAAAAGTAATTACCCGCATAAAGTGGCACTCACCACTCGATATCAGCCAGGGGCTGAAAATCCTCGTCTAAATTATATTTTGTTTCTGCCTTACCTTTTTCCTGTAAATCCTCGTTCGCACAGTAGGGGAAAATACGGATATTTTATAAGACAAATAGCATGAAATGTATGTAAATTACTGAAAAAAAATAAAACTTTAACCTTTTAATTGAACCTACCGTCATAAAATTGAACAAAAGCATGTTCTTAATTATATACTAGGTGTCTCTTCAGTCTAGTTTGCCTCAGTCTTCTTAAACACCCAGCTCTACCTCAAAGACTGAATTTGCTTCGCTACGTCCGTTCATTCAACGTGTAATCAATTTTCAACATAAAATGTAAAAAAGTAGGGATAGTAGGTAGTTTGGAAAAGAGTAGGAAAAAGGAGAAATAGTTGAAACAACTAGGGTCGCTGAAAAGACTCTTCTTTAAATCTAAATTCTCATTTGTTAGGGGATAATTATAAACCGAAATAGATATTAAAGACATACAGAAAATAGTCCAATGTTATTCTCAATTCACAATATCAAGTCTACAATGCACCAGCAATAGATTTATTGACATATATACATTGTTTTTCAAGGATTCGTCACATAATTCTAAAAAAAAGACCGAAAAAAGAGCCGGCACACCATATAGTGTGTGGCGCATATCCTAGGTTAAATACATGATACAATGTTTTACTATACCCTATGTCAATATCGACAGGATTGAGCCAAAACCAAATCAATCAGTATGACTAAGACATCTAAATCATTACAGTGTACATCTTTGATTTTTGCCCCTAGACTGAAAATCTAATTACTACGACGTTGTTTCTTACCACATTGGACACAATAATTGTGAAGATCCCTGTCGACGTCTGGGAGTAGGGGTCAGATACTTTAAACACAAGAAAATTGGTACCTATAGCACCAGGTAGAGAGGAGGCGACTTTGATCATTTCTACATAGAGAGAAAAGTAAAAAGCATATAATACGTAAATACAATGCTCAATCGAAGTATGATGACGACAAGGACATGCTACAAGACAGTTATAATCCGTAAACGATATGTGAACTAAAATTTGAGAAACATAAAACGTGCGATTAGCAATGATCATCGGACGAGAAAATGTTCTCACGGCTTGCGTCCAAAACTTACAGTCCATTTCTTTACGTAAATATTTCCCATTACCGTCTAAATAATTCATGAGTCTGTGTTGCAAACGATGGGGGCTATTCCCCAATAAAAAAAGCTCTGCGACAAAATGAAAGTATGCTTAGAATGATTTTGTATGACTACTGACAAAATAATATCAGAAGCAGTTATTAGCAATAAAGTGACCTAGGCTATTTACACCAACGACAGTCATGAAATGGATATCAGTTATACGCGCCTTTTCTCTTCTTGAAAATAAAAATCGAATATTTTGTTTTGGATGTGAAAAAGACGCTTTCAATTCCATTACGATACTATTAATGTGACAAGAGATTTTCCAAACTAACAACTCACTTGAATTTGTGTCGAAGGTGAAGAAAGATGTACTTGTCGTCATTGTGACAGTCAAATTATCCTCTGGGTTGGAATCCATAAAGTTGAGGGTGTACAAAACGTTACCAATTGCCTCCATTTCATTGATAATCGTGCCAGCGGGTAGATTGGTGAAAAATGGAATTGTTTCTGACAACATATCCAAAGACCCATTAAAAGATAGATTAACAAGCACATAAATATATACAAACAAATAAACCTACCTACGTAAGTATGTCATAACCTAGATACTTAAGTATTTAGTTACACAAATAAATACATACATACATACTCATTCCTTAAAAATCTTAGAGTGATTTTTAATTTCAAAATTACCCTTTTATATATAAGGCTCTTTTTCTTCGAACCACTTGGAGTCCCAGAATGTAGTATACCAATATTATGATTCTATATTAATTTGTCATTCAAAATTTAACTTGAAATAAATTGTCTTGAACACGTTTAAAAAGTATTGCCATTACCCGTTATCGTGACATTCAAGACAGCTGGTCCTACAAGCGAGTGTCCGTCATAGACATACATATTAACGGCATAGGATCGAACTGGATGTCCATCCAAGTTCTGAGACAGAGTGATCACGCCAGCTAGAATAAATATAAAGGTGGCAGAAGCTATACTTTTTGTTTAATTTATTTAGTGAAGTTTAATTAGTAGATGTATCTTTTTTGACTGCTAAAGTTTAATTTATTCGATTTTGTTAAACAACTGTTATATAGAGAAATGATTACGCAAGAATTTTACCATGCATTTAATCTTCAAGAAAACTATAATTGCAATAAAATAAATGCCCTTCAAAATATACACGTCTGATACTTTTTTAGTGTTTCAAATATGGCCGCTAATCGATAGCACTAAAAGAGGACTGTTGCATTCCATTTTTAATTTGTACTGAAGCAGTAGATATAATATGATAACACAAAGGCATTCAGGCTTTTTATATGCTAAGTCATATTTTCACCTATTACTGTTAGTTTCTCGCAGTCCGTTATAAATATTACCCCAAATACCATTCACTACAAAAAAAGGACTCGTATTTAATTGGAAACAATATTTCAAACATAGATATCATGTGTTGTTTAAGGTACAATGGAATGACAGAAAGAAGACAGAAGTTTCTGTAACATTTAACTGACGGAAGAAAACCCTGACCAAAACTCGACTTATATTTGTGATTATGACGTTTGGTCCTATCACTAATGCAGGCAAATTATGGAAGATCCTCACTTTGAGAGCACTACTCCATAACAAACAAAAAATGTACAAAACCTTTATAATTATTAAAGAATCTGAAAACATCCTGCAAACATTCTCAAAAACAATAATCAAAATTTTCACAGAGGAGAAGAGATATAAACGAGGAAATATTTCAGTTTAAATTGTTGAATTCTATTCGTCTATTCGATACAATCTACAAAACAACAATGATACTCACATGAGGATGAAATGGAGAAAGGGCACATGCTCGGATTACAGGTAAAATTAAACGTGAGAACATCATTCTCATTATCAGAGGCAGACACTGTATAGACCACGTTTCCTATGGTTTGTGCTGTCGTCAAGGAGGCAGTAGTAGTGTTAACTAAAATGGGAAAGAGAGAAAAGTAAATTGCACTGAAAGTTCCGGTCTCAGGTATGTTTTTCCTGGAGCAGATTTCCCCCCTCCCGCACCCCTCCACCCCCGCCTCCCAGAAAAATAGTCCAAGAGTAGCACCAGACCCCCCTCCCGAAATTTCTACGGTAGAGTCCTTTTTCCCCGGGAGAAAGGTAATGATGCATATTTGTGTGGTAGTGTTGGGCAAATCTGTCAGAAGCTATACAGCCCATAATTTTCTGCTTTGGCATAGCTATATCTCAGTGAAATGTTAATTATTTTTACGTCGCAGCATTTTCTTACGATACAAAGTATATGGTGTGCATTTGGTGTCTGAATTTTAACGTATAGAGCAAAAATGGTTCCAGGCTATTTTCCCCCTGAAGAAAAGTAGAGAAGACTTTTATCCCGGAGATTCTACTCCAGAGTAATTTTCCCTCCGGAGAAAAATGTGTCTGTCTGCGAGGTGGAGGGGGGAGCTTGCTCAAGGAAATTTTCTTCCTCGGGAAAATATTGGCTCAAGAGCCATTTGTCTCAGGGGGAATGGGGGGGGGAGAGGGAATCCACCAGGTGTAAAATTGGCTCTCTGACACCGGCACGGAGAAGTTATTGAACATTTAAGGCATGTTTCACATACTGGGACCTTGATGGGGTCGCGAAACAGGCCAATAAAATAGCATTTAAATTTTGGTCGAATATTTTAAGTATTTTGCAAGTTATTTTCCACTAAAAGGTAAATATTCAGGATTTGTCCTTATCATGCTTTGTGTACAAAAGGGCTGCCGTTAGAAAAAACTTGATAAAAGATTTTTTAAAAATCAATATTGAACGAGTTTACTTCAATTGTATATGAATACTATATTGTAGTTTATTCTGCTTTGGTTTGCAATGAAAATACTTCAGATATTTGATATTACAAGCATCAGCAATTGTTACGTAACTGGTTGTAGTTGTTAGAATGATCACCGATATGTAAATTAGATAAAAAGTAGATCAATGTAATCTGCAGAAAGAACATCCACTTTCAGGCAAATTTTAGAGACTACTTTAAAAAGGCAGATAAATAAAACAGATCAATTACAAACAACAAAAGTTGAGCTATTCTCATTAAAAACAGGATTGGTCTATATCACAGAACACTTTTGCTATCATGTCATTATATTAATCTTAAACAACTGTTAATTATATAGAAATTTCAAATTTAAATATCATTATGGTGTCTTTTCATTTACAGACAAAATTGTTGAGATAGAAATATTTAAGCAAAATGAAGTAAGATATGTAATATTATCATATTCTATCAATGATTAAAGAAATGTTAAAAACAAAGTAGATCAAGACAAATGTAAAAAAAATCTAACCTAAATTTGTGAACGTCGGCGGCTTATTTTCCGTAATATTCACAGTAAATATCGCAGTGGTTGCATTCCATCCGTCAGTACAAGAGATGATAAGGGGATACAAATTATGTATGCTATACTCTAAGCCAGGATTGTTCTTGACGTAAATTCCCCAGTTGGTTGTACTTGGAATCTGCTTCACTAGGAATGGGACGCTTGTTGTCATCAGTGAGCATGTAATGTTCGTTGACGTATCAGAAACGTTGATTTTATGCAATAAAGTTTCAGCATATGTTGTCTCGATGATTGTTTTTGATGCCGGTAAATTGTAAATGACTGGAGCCTGTGAATATAACAACTTATCAGTTAGCTGACATCTCAGAGTGGAAGCTGTTGCTTAATTGAGTTACTTGTGTAGATATAAAAATGATATTTTAAGACTAAATATAGATCGGTTTGTATATATACATTTAAAACTATTTCCCTGTTTCCTTAATGATGATATCCTGGTCAAAAGTTTTGGTATCGTCCACAAAATACGGTTGACGCATGATTGCCGTAACCGGATACGTTTCCTTTGTTTCAAGCAGTTAAAGACTGGCTCAACTGTGAAAAAATTAATCTTGTTACCAAATTAGAATACTTGATTTACCTCAGTGTTAACAGATCAAAGTCTACAGCTAACAGCCTGTTTTTGTTGTTGTTGTTGTTGTTGTTGTTTTTCCTTTTGCACAGTTAATATTAGATCGTGCGAGTTTGGTTTCATTGTAACAAACTGCATGTAAATACATATGAATGTATGTGTCTATGTATATATATATATATATATATATATATATATATATATATATATATATATATATATATATATATATATATATATTATATTCTCGAGATAAGACGAAATTATTTTTTTATACCATGTTTTATTGAGACCAACTAGATCAATTACATCATTCCTTTTTTCTCTGTGACTTTGGACTGCTTCCAGACATAAGTATGCAGAGACCGTTTTAATATTTTGACTTACCACATTGGTCACCGTAATTGTAAAAGTTCCTGTGCACGTCTGGGAGTATGGATCTGACACTTTGAATACAAGGATAGTGTTACCTATCGCTCCAGGTAGGATAGAGGCGACTTTAATTTCACCTGCATTAAAACAAGACAACAAAGAACGTAACAGAGGTGATTAAGCCCGAGTCTATAAGGGAAACAGTTCGCAAAACAGATACAACACGAGAGAGACATGACCCCAAACTAAAAAACAATTGTTTAAATATCAGTAAGAAATAAAACAATAACATTCGATGAAAGGTCTTTCCTCATAAAAAGAAAAATGTTTGCACGTATATAATGTCAAACTGTTGCTCTAATTTCCATTGGAAAAGGTAATACTATTAACAAACAAAGAGAACAAGCACAGGTCTACAAATATCTCATGTACCACTGTTGCAACATGAACAATTCTAATTTTTGTTAAACAGGGGACTTAGGCTGAAACGGTACGCCAAGAAAAATTCGCTTCTGTTACATTACAAAATTGATTTTCAAAGAACTATGTACTCAATAAGTATAATAACGTGCATAATGGAATAATACCTTATGTTTGGTATCTACAACATCTACATGACTCTGTTTGAACTACAGGTCTGCACGTCCATAAGCAATGCAAATTTTATGTTTGTTGCACGTGCAGACAAGCTGTTCATTCTTTCCGCTAACGATTCCATGTTTTATTGACATAAATATTTACAGTTTGATGGAATCCTGATGTATAATCCGATCTGAGTGGACCTATGGTCTATGTTTGATATTATATGCTTCGCACTACTTAGGAAATGGTCAGTACAGTGACAAAGTGAACAGTAGCAAATGGTCAGTACAGTGACTAAGTGAACAGTAGCAAATGGTCAGTACAGTGACAAAGTGAACAGTTGCAAATGGTCAGTACAGTGACTAAGTGAACAGATTATTAAATACTCTATATTACAATATCAGCAAAATACCGGAGGTAATAACCTTGCATCTGATATCCGGTTTCTTGATAACAAAACTTGACATATTTTGCAACACGTAAGACAGAGTGCAAATGGGAAAGGATTTTAAGTAAATAATAGCTCTTCTTTCAATGCTTGAACACTTGCTATTTTTATCTACAAAAAATTATGATTTTGAAGTATTTAAAATTGGTTTCGATATCTATATGAATGTTTAGAAAATTGACAACGTACGTGTACTTGAGTCGAAGATAAAGTAAGGCGTACTGGTCATCATTGTGACAGTCAAAACATCCTCAGGGTTGTCATCAGTGAAGTTCAGAGTGTACAGGATATTGCCAACTGCCTTCGTCTCATTGATTGTAGTAGCAGCCGGAAGATTGTTGAAGTATGGAACTGTTTCTGAGATCATATACATCGTTTTTAAAGCATAGGTAGACTACAATATGTGCATGATGAGCTTATGCCGGCTTTTTTTGTCCTATTTTAATTGAAAGCCATAATTCCAGTCTGGAAACAAATTGCACAAACCTTCCATTTTTGTATTTTCCAATATAATTACCGCAATTAAGTATCGTACCTATTATTAGAATAAGCCCATTCTGTGAAATGATTAGTGTGTACGAAGATTGTATATCGATTCCGGCATAACAATGGCGTTCAGAAAGTAATTCTGGATTGCAGGGGTTGTCCAAGTAGGTGGCGAGACCAAGAACGTATCATAACGAGTGCAGTTCAACCTGAACACCCCTTGCAATCCAACATGGATGCGATCTGTTAGCATTGTTTTTCGTGTGGGCTATAATTTAAAAAACACAATAGGTGTAGCTTTACGTCGCCTACCTTTTCCAAGTTATTAATTTGCGAATAGATTCTATAGCTGATGTTATTCAGGTATCTTGTGTTTTTTTACTAAAAAAAACAACTCGTAAACATAATTATCGCGGAAAAACGCCTACTTTTGATTATATTTACCACCAACTATATTACACCCATACATAAGTGCGTTTGCGCATATGTGCGTTAGTGCGCAAGTACAGACCTACAACAACAGGAAGTGGAAATTTGGCGCATAATTTTAAGCTGAATAAACTCTCTATCTATTACGAAGTACAAGGCTTTAGATTATGGAAATTTGGTGTGTACTTGGTTTTCAAAGTTTGAACTTAAATATATCCTTTACAAAAATATAACTTGCGCTGACCAGTACATAACCTCCACATAGTTACAAAAAAACAAAACAAAAGAAACACACAAAAAAAATGAGGATATTTATATTACCTGTAATAGTGACATTTAAGACCGCAGGTCCTACAAGTGAGTGTCCGTCATAGACATAGGCGTATATAGCATATGATGAAACGTTGTGCCCGTCCAGGTTTTGAGATAGGCTGATTTGGCCAGCTGTAATGAAAAATATCGATAGATGCTAGATTTCCAATTACAAATTTGGTTGCAACTTTTATTACCATATTTAATTAGCCGAATATTTTTGCTCACAATTAATTGCCGTATTAGCATTGAATGGATTTGAAGCCACAAAATTTGGTACAGGATTTATAAAAATTTTGCATCACGTTGAAAATATGGGCTCTTCACAAAACATTTTTCCAAGAAAGAACGTATCGAATTTTTTTTAGAAATGGCAGCAAACCAGGAAAATTTACTAGGAGTCATGCCTCTCTTGAAGCAGCATCGGTATAGTAAATTAATATTGATAACGCCAAAGAGACATTAGAACATCGCATGTCACGTTGTTTACCGTTTCCTCTCCTATGACTTCATCCATTTTGGATCCTGTGTCAGAAACGAGTTATCAGGCTGATTTATATTTCCACTGTGTGTTTTAAGGATGATTGTGATAAAACCTACGAGTATTTCATTATAATTTAGAATATGTTTGCAAACTTGATGGCAAAAATGTCTAACACTATGATAAATTCATAGGTAATTATGCATTTGGTTGCAGTAGACAGATAAATATCTGTCCAAATAGTATGGTCCATTACATAGAAAAGCATAGTAAGGGATTCCGTCACATAACATCGACATAGTAATAACTACTGAGTATTCATACAGTCATGCTAAATTATGTGTGTTAGTGGCGTGACTCACGGCTGTTATTAGTGTTAGTCTAGTGTAGTAGCTTTCAGCTACTTAATTCTGGCTAGCTCTTCGCGAGTGCGTAAGCCTTTCCTGCCAGAACATAACCTCCACATTGTTACGATTCCCGCAAGTGCCTCCTTGTGGCAACCCATGGAAACTGGGTCCTTGTGGTCCCAGGCTAAACTGAGGGTTATCTAAGAGGAGCTTGGCCCCCAGAGACATTGTGTGCAAGCCCGCCGGCGAGTGGACACGCTCTGTCTTCCGTCAACCAATCCCCAGCTATAGGTCAAATAGCACCAACTGCCTTGTGAGCTAGACTCGGGAGAGCCAACAGAAAAAAATGGAGTGGAGTGCATTCAGGCGGCTGGTGATCACTTTACACACCTTCCGGCAACTCCTGCAACCAAGACTGCTCCAGACGTATCGAGACCCGATTTCAATTTATCATTAATGAAAACGATACAGAAAGTGCAATCTGATGATCCTAAGATCAGTTTCTCCCTCCGATCATAGCAATATAGTACATTGGGGTAGAAGCGACTTCATAACAATAGGTATTGCTCACGTCATTCGGCTCTGAGCAGTAAAAGTTGATTTTACACCGGCGAACATCCTTAAATTTGCAATTGCAACCATCTTGTGGTATTAGAGGTGCAAAAGTATATCGGTGTTGTTGGGTCCTAAAAGTACCTTAGCAGCCCGAATGCATTCTGAAGCAAGGCATAATAGAGTCAAACATTTAAAAGTATAAATTACGTAAAAACCTCTGTATGTTTTGTTTCGGAAACACATTGATAAACTTGTTAGTTTGATATATGTCACAGAAAAGGTTTTCGTCGAATTAAATACATTTCAATTATAAAAAAATCATTTTACATACAGCCTTGATAATTTTGGCAACTTACTTGACGATGAAAAGGAAAAAGGACAAGTGATTCGATTACAAGTAAAATTAAACGACAGAGTATCATTCTCATTATCGCTGGCTGAGACTTTATAGAGAACGTATCCCATGTTCAAAGCTGTGGTCAAGGAGGCGACTGTGGTGGAACCTGAAATAATAAGAATAGAAGCAAATAGCAAACTGAGGACTAGAGTTATTTCATGCAGTTTCTTGAACTAAGACTTTGTAAAACATTAAATTTTACCATAAAGATTGTGCTTTAATTGTCTTTCAAATAACGCAAAACAGTTTCACCAGTGGGGAACACGTCCATGACATTTGTCATCGATTACATTTTAACATTCGTGTGCAAGAAGGATGCAGTGAGAGGAGTTCCTTTTATAAATTATTTTAAAAATGTTAAATGATTTAATTTTTAGTGATGCTACTAGCTTTGAGAGCTTGTTTCTACAAAGAGCGGAGTCTCACCCCAGCAATCACCTGTTTCAGAAATGTTTAGTAAGAAATTTCCACCTTCACAGAATGCGAAAATGTATCGGCTGCAGCAGTGCACAACATTTATTATATTATTACACAGCAATAATCTCCTCATCCCATACCCTTCATCAATCAAACAGCTCCTGAGTTAATGAAAATGATTTGATGTAAACCTTCACCTTTTCTTCTCATTTAGTAACAAACCTATCTGGACAAAGTATATAGCATTGTGAAGCAAATACTTTTGATATAACTGTAATGCACCGATGATTAAAAACATTATGCAAACACTAATGACTTTAATGTAATTCTTTAAATCAAACCTAAATTTGTGAACGTTGGCGGCTTATTTTCTGTGATGTTCACGGTAAATATCCCAGTTGTTGCGTTCCATCCGTCACTGCACGATATGACCAGAGAATAATTATTCCTAAGGTTATATTGTAAACCAGGATTGCTTTGGACGTAAATTCCCCATTTGGCTGTACTTGGAATCTGTTTCACTAGGAACGGCACGCTTATTGTCGTCAGTGAGCATGTAATCGATGTTGACGTATCTGTAACGTTGATTGTATGCAATAAAGTTTCATTATAGGTGGTCTCGATGATCGCTTTTGATGCCGGTAAATTTTGTATGACTGGAGCCTGTGAAAATAAGATTTATTGTATATCCTAGTGACATTTTATGTATTTCAGAGAAAAGTGTACAAGTGCGTAAGGTCGACTATGTCAGTTGTAGGTTTTCATTTGCAGTTCAATTTGGTTTCTTCAATTATGACCGGTTCTGCGTGGGTTAAATCTAATGACGAATATTTATTCTCCAGGGTTGCTGTCTCTAAAAATGTCAATCAATAGTGTAAGTCAAATGATATAAGTACTGTTCTTTGTGTGTATGTGTGTGTGTGTTGCTTTTTAATTCATTTGAAAAAATAACATTTGGTACAAGAGAGTGTGGAATTTTGCGGTAATTCAGTGTTGTGATTATCATAAAGAGAAAGAGGGCAACAATATTGTGATAATTGTTTTGCCAATATTAATTTATTAGTGTCAGATTCCGGTTATTGAATTTTGATCAAGCTATATACTAGTAGACAGAATGAGAAACGGATCAATAAAACATGAGTATTCTCCAGTCAGTTTAATTCATTCTTCTCTAAAACAAAGCAAGGTATCATTGGGAATAGATCTTATTAACCTTCGCGTATCCTCTTCATTTCATCAGTAATTACATTAAATCAAGAGTAATTAAATTCTTCCATTTTAAGTGCTTATATTTACCACGTTATTTATAGTGACTGTAAAGGTCCCTGTCGATGTCTGGGAGTAAGGGTCTTTGCATTGGAACACAAGCAAATTAGTTCCTATCGCACTGGACAGAGTAGAGGCAACTTTGATGTTTTCTGTAAAATAATTAATCACAACAAAAAAAAAACATCTGATGTATCGAGAAAGTAAACCTGTTGAATATGTAAAATATCATCCTATTTACAAATTCTTAATGAACATTCATGACTATTATTGCATCTCCTCCTCCTTCTTTTCCTACTAATACTACCACTAATACTAATACTAGTATTACTACTACTACTACTGCTACTAGTACTACTATCATTGTTATAGCTTTCATTATTATTATTAGTAGTAGTAGTAGTAATAGTGGTAGTAGTAGTAGTACTAATAGTAGTAGTTGTGCCTTCCCTTACAATGATGGTAATTGTTTTACACATTATACTTTGCGTACTATACGAGATTGTGAATCTAAAAACCACTATTGCAGTTTCATTCGATTAGTCCTCTCTTTTCATAAAAGAATATGTACATATAAAATTGATACCTATTATATTCGAGCATTTGAAGCCTCCAAAATATATATCTAATACAAATCATCTAAACTTAGGTTAGGTAAGTATCACATCTCAACAGTTAGAGAATAGCATTTCATCTTTCCCATAATTTCAAAATACATGTTGAAAATAAGAATGTCTATAATGATTTTCAGATTAATCATTTAAAATATGACTTTAGATGAGCTACTTCTTAAACCATCACTATTTAAAATATTTGATTATCTTGAGAATTCCTTACTTGTGGTTGTATCAAAGCTGAAATTGGATGAGGTTGTTGTCATGGATACAGTCAGATTATCATCTGGGTTATCATCGATGCAGCTGATCGTGTACAATATAGTATTCAATGCTGCTGTCTCATTGATTGAAATACTTGCCGGCAAGTTTGTAAAATAAGGAATTGTTTCTGAAATACACACACACACACACACACAGAGAGATATATATATATATATATATATATATATATATATATATATATATATATATATATATATATATATATATATATAATTAGTCATCGCTCTAGACATTATGTTTGAACTTTGTTACAGATTTAATTCCCACAAATTTGCCCAACATTTAAATATGCTGTGATGTTACACCTTCGCAAATGTTTTTAAAAGGCAGTATTGCATCTGATATCTTCAGTTGTGTTCTATGTCGAAGTCATGTCTTTAAAATTTGCAGTGCCTAATTCTTTTGGTTGCCATGCTTTCCGACTCAAAGGGTTTGTGATAAATTGTTTGAGGATTTTAAGACATCTTCATATTTTTATCTGATAGTATTAGTATATAATTACTAAGTAAGTCAGACTAAAAGGACAGTAATTTTGTGAATAGTTATTGAGGTTTAGCAGCATACCGTTGTCACCACTCACCAAAGATTGTGACGTTCAAGACTCTCGGTCCCGCGACGTCGTATCCATCATATACCATTACGTACAGGCTGTACTTTGGAGTTGAGTGGCCGTCGAGGTCTTTACTCAGTGTAATCTGTCCGGCTGTGTAAACACAATTACAATCCTGTATCAATTTGGGTAAATTCTTTACAAAACAAGCAACGAATAAAAAATCTCATAACACACATTTACCGTTTTGTTGTTCTTATGTTACTTTAAACGTTCTCAAAATTAAATGGTCGGAACAATCAGTGAGAGTATTTCAGTCCGATAAGAGTAGATACGGGGTCAAACGGATAACTTAACTGATGCCCACTCCACAGCCGTCCAAGTTAATTGTCATCATCGTCACACAGATGACTTAGCTGATGCCCTCTACCCAACTATCAAGGTTAATTGTCATCATCGTCATACGGATGACTTAGCTGATGACCACTCCCCAGTCGTCGAGGTTAATTGTCATTATCGTCATATGGATGACTTAGCTGATGCCCTCTACCTAACCGTCGAGCTTAATTATCATCCTCGTCTATCTTATCCACAGTTCTTTACTGATATCTTTAGTATCAGTGTCACTGCGCCTGTATGTTACTCTTAAACTCTCAAAAATATCACATTCGACTGTAACATGACCAAATGTTTTCTGTTCATTACAAGAATTGTTTTCATGAGCTCTCCGACCATGTCTGTTTGATGATTTTGTCCGAAAGATGATAAGAATAGTTTGCATGTCCGTAAAGATGATAACAATAGTTCACACGTAAAATTATAATTAATATTTTGTTTGAGAAAAGATTAAATACATTCATATACATTATAAACAACAAAAAACTGATGAACGTTTTACAATCAAAATGCAATACGTGTATACAGGGGTCCTACATATTCGTTAAAGACACTCCAGCTCACTATTTCAGGGACTCATCTATCATATTATGTTATGGACTCATTTAACTAAATTAGGTATTCCCAGTTGCGACGTTGAACAACTTTTAATGCGCACAGTGGTCTGTGGTGCTAAAAATGGATTGTAAAGAGCATCTACGATATCACTGCACATGTTATAATGTAAATAGCGTGTCTATTACAAACATTTAATATAAGTTTATCCTTCAAAATGTTTCGAATGAAAGCTATATTTTCGGATTGAAAAAGATAGTATGATAAACACAAATATGGACTTACAACTCGTCATGGTGAAAGGACAAGGACTCGGGTTGCAGGTCATATTGAAAGAAAGCGGAAATCCCTCAGGGTCCGTTGCTGATACATTGTAGACTGATGCATTTGTATTCAGCGCAGTAGACAGGTTCTTCGTGGAATCTGCAAAGGATGCAAGAACGTTGTTACATGTATTTCATGGCACTTATGTGCGAACACTTATCCCTAGCAAAAAAATATTCCTCTATAACCCAAGATGAAATATCTAAATTGGAATATTGCAGGCATAATTGGATGAATAATTACTTGCGTACTAAGGGTGGGCGTTACTGGATATTAGCAATTACATTTTATGAAATATAAATGTAAACTCTCCTTCAGTGCAAAATATTTCTAGTAACTGGAAATAAGTGGATTCTACGATCTTTTGGTTGGTTTTAACACATTATTGGCCATATCATGCCGAGGTAAATGGGATCTAAGTGCCTTTCTCAAGAACTTTACATGTCCGTAAGGCAGCCGACCTGGGGTGGCCTGGGCGGGTATGGAACCCGCGATCCTTGGATTACGAGTCCGATGCTCTACCAACTGAACTACTGCGGTTCCCTGAATTGTTTTATGTAGTTGTAAAGATGGTATAGGTGGTAGTGACAGTTAATACATTCAACTATTTTTTTGGTGATCGAAAGTTGCCTAAAAATATATACATAAATGTGCTAACTATACGGATTTTTTTCTTCCTGATAGATAGATAGTTAGATAGATTACTAAGTTAGTACCAATGTTGTTTTTTTTTTTTGTTTTTGTTGTTGTTTCTTTTTTCTGACAGATAGATAGATAGATAGATTACCTAGATTAGTAAAGGACGGTGGAATATTTTTGGTAACATTGACAGTGAATTTTCCGGTAGACGTATTTTGGCCATCAGTGCAAGATATGTTGAGATTATACGCAGGCGTCGCATCGTAATCAAGAGCTGAATTGAGGTAGATTCCCCATGCTAAAGGACAAATGAAAAAGATAACATTGCTATAATATGAGGTAGAATGTTCGAAAATAGTTCCACGTATTTTTTGTACCTATAGGATAATGAAGTGATACAGAATTAAGTCATATATTTTGTCCATGTAAAATAAAGAATATACGCCTGACCAATAAGGTTTAAACGATTCACCGATATCTCGATGCATCGATAATTTTGCCGTTTCGATACACACATCGATATTTTAGGTGTAGAATTGACTCAAAACAATATTCAACTTATAACGGTTACTTTTCATCTTCAACGGCCATGAATAATTATTAGTCGTTTGCCGCTTTTTTCTTTAAATGCATCGATATGTATCTATCATAGGTTGTGTATCGCGATACACATTGATACGTGGCATATGCGTATCGTTTAGCTACTAACCAATGCACCCATTATAGGGGTAATGATCTGGAAAGGTGTATTATTTTCCAAAGTATTTCCAACTATATACTGAAGTAATGAGATGTACTCTATTTGACTATATCGAGAACAGGCGAACTAAGCTTTACAAGGCGCCGAAACAAAGGATTTCAGCTCATTTGCTTCCGAATATTTTCAGTGCAAAGACGGTACTTCTAAAAGTCTCCTTCGAGTTTCACGACAAAGATGCGCCTATAAATATAACATCTGCATTTACTTGACTGTGTAACCCTGCCCGTTTGAAGCAAAAATCGTTTGAAATCGTAAAACGAGCATTAAAAGTATCTATCGTTTAAGATTCTAGTTTTTCACGCAGCTGACAATGAGATACCCTTGATAGTTTGTCTTATGTAGTCTTTAGGGTGCAGTTACGTTTTTATATTTTTGGGGATGCATACAATCTTAAATTCACCTTACCGCTGGTACTCGAGTTTTTCTTGACTTGAAAAGGAACGCCGGTGGTAATGAGAGAACAGTTGACTGTCAATGTTGTAGCGGATGTACTGATTTGATACAACAACGTACCCACTGTTGTAGTTTCGGAAACATTTTTTGTTGCCGGAAGGTTTGTTATGTTAATGGCCTGCAAGAGATTCCAAAGAAACATGTAATCATATATTAGAATTCATTTCCAGTTAAAATGTATTTCTCCGAAGTAGGATAAAGCCAGGTTGGAACTTTCGCTGCAAGTAAGGGAAATGATCAGATGATATTTCGACTTTCTTCTCGTAGTTTTCATTTTTCTTAAATAGATGTATGAACAGAAAGGTTACAAGTTATTCAAACATTTCATATTTTACAATAAGTCTTTCCTCCTTGAACACAGGCAACACAAGGGAAGATTTTAAAGCAGTAAACTTTAAGTACTTAGGACTATTTTTTACTTTTTTTAAAACTGATATTATCTACCATTTAGTTTTTATTATGAAAATAGTTTTCATACAGTTCAGACACAAAAATAGAATTCTATTTACTCATTGTTTTAACCATAAACATTTTACTTGGTCCTTTAGTTCAAAATATCTTGCACCTAAAGGTTTCACTAAGTAAAATTGCATGTTTTAGGGGTAATAATTGAGGTACAGGACGTGGATCAGAAAAGAGAAATAGAACATCATATGGGTAATAATTGATATACAGGACGTGGATCAGAAAAGATAAATAGAACATCATATGGGTAATAATTAATATACAGGACGTGGATCAGAAAGGATAAATGGGACATCATATGGGTCATAATATAGTCATGGTTAGATACGATGAATGGGAGATTAAATCGGCAGTGCTATGGTACCGATGAGACAGGACAAATAGGAGGTCGTATTGGATATAATATCGTAAAGGTTAGACATGAAGTATAGAAGGTCTTAATGAATATATTACTGCAATGGTTAGACAGGAAGAATGTGAGATTATACCTAGTTTATTACGGCAACCGTTAGACGGAAAGATTGCGAGATTGTGCCTGTTATGATATAGTCATGACTGGACACAAAGGTTTGTAGATAATAACGGTATAATATAGTAACGGTCAGGGAGTAACTATAAATATGTATGTATGTATAGGTTTTTATAGCACACCAGCAGAATCCTGGCTATTTAGCACCAAGTACAAGGCAGCTCGAATGGTAAAAGCAATATAGAAGTTTAATGGCACATCAGCACAATCCTGACTATATAGTGGCGATTAAAAAGTTGAGTTCTAAAAATGTAAACATTGTCAAATTCTGTAGGAAGATAAACCCTTACAAATAAGCTTAACATTTACTCTTACAAGATGGTATTTATGTATGTATAGGGTTTATCGGTACACACACACACACACACACACACACACACACACACACACACACACACACACTCGAGACTATGATGTACCAGTTAAAAGTTCACTTCTGGAAAGTTAAAGGAAAAATTTACTCAAATCTTTATGAAGCACAAATACTTCCAAATAAACCGAATCATTTACTTCTTCAGGATAATAGATGAATGCAAAATGTGTTAAAGTCTTTAAAAGGCATATACATTAAAAGATAAAGGTAAAAGAGGTAAATTCATGAAAATATGAGGCCAAATTGTTATCATATAAATCGCAGTCGTTTAGAAAATCCAAGATTTTCTCTGGTGACAGAAAGAATAGGAAATCATACTTTATATATAATGATAATGGTTAGATGTGAGAAACAGGATATCGGAGCTGGCATAGTATTTTTATAGCTTTACATGAATACTGTATGATTATAACGAATATAGTTTACATTATAGTCACGGTAAGACGGATATAGTTTACATTATAGTATTTTTTAAACTCTTGTTTGTTTGTTTTGTATTCATTTCTTTATTTTGGTTCTTATTTATTGATTGTATTCAGATGATTTATTGTTGTATCATGCAATCTTCTACGGAAGGAAATAAAGATGATGATGAAGAATGGGATATAGTTTATATTATAGTCATGGTAAGAATGGGATGTAGTTTACATTATAGTCATGGTAAGAATGGGATGTAGTTTACATTATAGTCATGGTAAGAATGGGATATAGTTTACATTATAGTCATGGTAAGAATGGGATATAGTTTAATTATAGTCATGGTAAGAATGGGATGTAGTTTACATTATAGTCATGGTAAGAATGGGATGTAGTTTACATTATAGTCATGGTAAGAATGGGATATAGTTTACATTATAGTCATGGTAAGAATGGGATATAGTTTACATTATAGTCATGGTAAGAATGGGATGTAGTTTACATTATAGTCATGTTGAGAATGGGATATAGTTTACATTATAGTCATGGTAAGAATGGGATGTAGTTTACATTATAGTCATGGTAAGAATGGGATGTAGTTTACATTATAGTCATGGTAAGAATGGGATGTAGTTTACATTATAGTCATGGTAAGAATGGGATATAGTTTACATTATAGTCATGGTAAGAATGGGATATAGTTTACATTGTTTACATTATAGTCATGGTAAGAATGGGATGTAGTTTACATTATAGTCATGTTGAGAATGGGATATAGTTTACATTATAGTCATGGTAAGAATGGGATGTAGTTTACATTATAGTCATGGTAAGAATGGGATGTAGTTTACATTATAGTCATGGTAAGAATGGGATGTAGTTTACATTATAGTCATGGTAAGAATGGGATGTAGTTTACATTATAGTCATGGTAAGAATGGGATGTAGTTTACATTATAGTCATGTTAAGAATTGGATATAGTTTACATTATAGTCATGTTAAGAATGGGATATAATTTACATTCTAGTCATGGCAAGACGGTAAGAATGGGATATAGTTTACATTATAGTCATGCTAGTTTACATTATAGTTACGGTATAGTTTTACATATCTAATAATTATTATAGAAATGGTTAGACAGAAAAAATGGAGAATCATGTCTGATATATAATAGGTATGGTTAGATAGGAATAATATTAGATCATACCTGTTATATCGCTATTATGGTTAGATAGGAATAATATTATATCATGCCTGGAATATCGCTATTATGGTTAGAAAGGAATAATATTATATCATACCTGGTATATCGCTATTATGGTTAGATAGGAATAATATTATATCATACCTGGTATATCGCTATTATGATTATACAGAAAGATTGGATATCATAGTCAAAGTTTAAATGAAGTATGGGAGGTCTTATCGGGTATATACTATTATTATTAATCAGAGAGAATAGAAGATAATGCCTAGTATAAATACTGCTACGGTTAGACAGGGAATTATATTTGATGTATTTTTATAATACTGAGTACGATTATGATATTATTTCTGATATATTATTGTTATGGTTAGACACGAAGAATGGCATATCATATCAGGCATATCATGGTAATGGTTTGGTATAAAGAATGGAATATCATATCAAGCATATTATGGTATATTATGGAATATCATACCGAGGATATTATTGAAACAGTCAACGTTCCTGTGGCCGATTGAGAGCAGATGTCAGCAACTTTGAAAGTAAGTATAACTGGGGAAACAACACCGCTCATGCTTGCGATCTTCACTTGCACTAAGATTTAAAAAATTAGAAAAATGAAAAATAAGTTACTGGTTAATTCACAAGGATAGATAGAGATAGATATATAGATTAATAGATAGATGTATATGTGTAAAGAAGAAGATAATGATCAATACTTGTCCCCTAAATCTAGGCCTGCAAATAAATATATTAATCACGAATGCCACATAGACTAACATTGTCAAATAAAAATATTAATAATGAATGTCACATAGACTAACATTGTCAAATAAAAATATTAATAATGAATGCCACATAGACTAACATTGTCATTTACTTTTTCATAATTATTTAAACCCAAGCCTGATTTTTATATAGCTATTTGGCGGAATAACAGATAAATGTTATGAAGACGAATGTTTCCCTGCATGACAATAGTAAAAGAACATGATTTGTAAAATGTTTAAAGATCATACGGTTAAACGTGCAGCAAATTTTAAAAGAGGGAAATCCAAGGCCCTTTATGACTGCGCTTATCCATTAAAAACAATTAACTGTCCCAGTTGCACGATAACAAGAGAAAGCTTCCCACTGTTTATGTATCCCTTAAATTAGTAAATGTAGGCAATAGCTGACTCACAGTTAGTGTGTGTCCAGCTTCTTTTGTCTTACTAAAAGATTTGTAGTGTCTTTCTCAAACCTTAATTCTAGTTGTTTCGATACATTCGAGGAGTAAAACACGTTTCATTTAGCAATACAAAAATTAGAAAAAAAGTCTCATCGATTTCATTGTTAATTAAAAGTTGAATGTGATGGAAGAATAAGTTGCTATCCATTTAGCCTACCGTCATTCAGAGCTACTCTTGGAAAAATGTAAAGAAGCCCCTTAGCATCACAGTCGAAATTAAAAACATGCTTTTGAGAAACGATGACTAATATAATATTTTTGTCACTTCGGTTTGTAAAACATGGTTAATACGTACTTGTACTATTGTCAAACGTAAAATATGGATTTGTTGCCATAGAAACCGTGAGCGTTGATGCATCATAGCTGTTTGTGTCACTTGTTCCCACAGTATACACTACTGTTCCTACTGGATGTATACTATAGGCTGTTGTTGAAGCCCCGGCTAAGTTGGTAAAAGAGGGGGGGCTATCTGAAAGATAAGTATATGTTTCTATATCTTTAGAATGAGTAAGAGCATTTTAATATTCAAATTATCGAATCCTTCTGAGGTACATTATATTCTGCAAAATATGTTGATTTCGAAAGTAATCAAATAGTGGGATTTAAGAGATCAATTTGCTTATAAAAAACATGATCATAAATACAATGGTAATATTTAAGAAAAAATTACGTCATGCGTTTTCTGTCTTAAGAATATTTTATTGCTAAAATCAAACGCTTATATTTTCATGATCTAAAAATTTCATCGGATTCTGGCAATAACCGTGCAAACATATTGCATTTAGAAAAAAATCTGCCTTAATTCTGTTGGAGAAACAAATTTTTACGCTTTGCAAAGAATCTTATAGTTTTGGCCAACACGTGTAGATTTTGTCAACAAAAGTGTAAGCACCATTCAAGCAGATACCAAAATGAGTAGCTGTTTTGTCGGTATACTGAAAATAGTAGGTGATGAAAAAACTCACTGACATTATATGTGGCTTGACAGACGTAATCATAGTTATTTTCCTGATTAATATTCGACCAGTCCTTTGTATTGCCAACCAACACTTCGGGCATGCCGGTATGGACTCTGTAGCTCGTACTACCCGTTTTGGACCATACAGATTCCGAAGAATTGCTCCACCTTTATCGTAGAAAATTAGAGCATAAAGCAAAAACACCAAAAAAATAAAGACTTTTTTTCATCCTTCAAATCAATTTTAATAACCTACTATATTGTGGGTTTTTGCTGTCGTTTCCTAATGATGAGCTGCTAAATGGGGATACCTATTAGGGACAGTCAATGGTTTGACAGAGAGACAAATACACTTTTGAATGACAAAAAGAAAGAGAGAGATAGATAGATCAATGGATAAAAAGACAAACATACAGATATAGTAAGCTAGATATTAAAGCAATGTATTTTATCAATTCGAGGTTAACCCAATCACTACATATAGAATTCCTGTAAGATTTAATCAGGCAAGGTTAGTATAATAGCTATGTTATATAACACGTTGGTATCAACGACTTGCATGATAAAACTCGAGTAGAAAATATTTCTTAACATTCATGTAAGGTTGAGTTTTCAAGACCTATATCGCCATTAACTAATACATGTGTTCCCGATTATTCTTATACTGGTGATCGATTATATTTTTTAGATAAGGCTTATAAAAAAAAGTCTTATCGCACAATATAAGTCTCCTGGTCATTTTTTCAAATAATTCATCATATACTTGTAAGTGATATAAACAGTTTTGCATATCTAATAATAATAAGCATAGAGAGCCATATTGCATGGCATATATGATAACTAGAACCTTATTACATCCCTTAACCCGAATCATAAAACAGTCCACTGTAATGTGATGTTTACAGTATGATCCTTGACTCTCAGTATCGGAATCTGTGTGACTGTATTCTCATATTGCCAGTAAACTGTCCGTCTTTTTGCTGTTTATCGGCCAATTTTAAGTGCTGAACAACGACAGGTAAGAAATATTTTCATATTTGTGAGATATCTGAATGTAAATTTCATCTTATTTTGAATAAATGTGTTAGCTGAAGTGTTACTGGTGCCAGCTGCAATGTTAAAAATCGGAGAGGAAAAGCATATAAGCACGAAACTGATAGACTTAATCATATAATGAGGTACGATGCACACGAAAAATCAGCCTTTTCATTTATTTCTGCGAATTATTCAAAATCAACGACTACTAGTTTAGAATGCTGACACGTAATGGTTGATGGGCCGTTTTGAATATACGAGGGACACACTCATTATTTATTTTACTGGTGCTCATACTTGTCATTGACGTGAAGAATATGCAGAATTCTTTATATTTGAAAACAAGTGACACACAAATGTTTTCTTATGATATTTTAATTAATACAACGTGAAAATACATATATATTTAGATCTACTGCCATTTAGAAAATGTTCTTTGACTATCAATGGAGGGATAAATTCATACACAAAGAGAAAGATTTGTTTCTTTTGGAAAATTAATTTTGCGTACATGAGATTTTGGTATATAGATCAGCTGTTAAGCAATTTTCACTGGAAAATAACTTGAATACTGGCCAAAGAAATTGTTTGCCCAACGGAAAAATTAATATATGTTTTGTGCTCTGAAGATTTGTACACAAAACATTTTCCTTTTCTATCGTGTGTGTGATTTTCTAGCTTACCAACCAACTACATCATTTGGAATGACTGTTATTTGTTCGGGAACATTTATGCTTACTTTGTTGTTACCATTTTTCACTGAAAATGAAAAATTTAATTTATATTAAAAAATCATATCATACTTTTCTATGTAAATTGATAACTTAAGAGTGGTCAATACAACTTTAGAACTTTATAAATATTTTTGGAAACTTTTGACATCATGTTTGCTACTGACCTTGGATTATATAACTTGCTTACTATATGCAATGATACAATTTATCGTCTGTTCATGTATGATAGATATTCTCTCTCTCTCTCTCTCTCTCTCTCTCTCTCTCTCTCTCTATATATATATATATATATATATATATATATATATATATATATATAAACTGTTTTAATCATATGTTACCTGATTCTAAAAGGTGCACAGACCACTGAATTTTCATGCTCAAAAGTTGACAAAGAATAAAAGAAACAGAGAAACTAAGAGTATGTACAATATACTCTCGTCTGTTCTTTTGTAAATCATGATCATTATAATGTTATGAAATTGAGAATACGTGCTATTGACTTACCAGAAATGATATTTTTGCCCACCAGCCTATATGACCCAGATGATGTAGGCCTCCACACTTGGAAATGTGTAAGTATATTACTCACATCTGAGTTAAACTCCCAATTTGTCACAACTCCGCAGCAACTAAACTGGAAGGAACTGCTTTCCATCAGAAAGCCTTTTGAGCCAAAAGAAAAGAAAACTGACATTTGTTTTTAGATCAGTGCTTTTATTAGAATAGTCATCTGGCACTGTTCTAGTAGCAGCAAATTATATTTTTGTCTTTAAAACCGGTTCAATTTTTCTAGAAAGCATTGTTCATTTCAATAACATTTGCAAGATATAGCTTGAAACGCACCATTGAGAGATTTACATTGCAAACTCGAGAAATTTAATCAAAACTTACAAATCTTCTTGGTATTATTAATCTTTTTACGAGATCATTTTCTTTTCTTTTTAAAAAAATGTTATTTAAGATTTTACTGCATTATAATTTCCTCTTTCTTTTGATGTGTTCAAATAAAAGATAATGGCAGATCATGGGTCGATTAATGACTCAAATGACACAAAAATTTTCGAAATTGTTTTCTTCTTCTTACAGTGCATAAATAGATAGAAGGGCATGAGAAGGCGAATAGATAGATAGATAGATAGATAGATAGATAGATAGATAGATAGATAGATAGATCCATACGTACATACATACATACATACATACATACATACATACATACATACATACATACATACATACATACATACATACATAGGATGAAGAGTCTGAACATATATTATAATGTCTCCCATTTACTTACCCGTGTTACTCCTGCCTTTGGGGGTCGACGACCCACCAGTGTTACCGCTACCAACAACACCAGTACCACAAACTGTCAGAAATATATATGTATATATATATATATATATATATATATATATATATATATATATATATATATATATATATATATATAATCATACGTTTGTTTCTCATAGATAAAATTATATCCGGGATGTAAGGACTGGGAGCATAATTAATGGATCACTATAGATGGCGTAGTTGACGTATGTACATAGGTCACAGCGCTATCGTGCATCCAGCTTATATCTAAACTAATTCTCTCTTTTCACCGTCTACAGAGAAACTAGGTGCCTTTTTACACATGTAGTTAATCCTTCTGTTATTTTGTTCTTTGCGATGGCTTTGATCTTTTCGTTATTTGTGATAGTTTTGCTTCTAGCTTTAATATCAACCAGACGTTAGGATGTCGAGGCAAAACTCTAATCTAACTCCTAAGATGCAAAACATGTGCCCTCCAATATGCTGACCAAACCGTTGACTGCAGAAAACAAATAATTAACCATAACAGTCATATTTGCAATTAAATCAATGGGAAACTCGCCAACCACTAAAACACAACTGGACATTCAGTAGAGTCTCCTCAGATCCTACGTACTGAGTTTAATCCGAGGTGAACCGATATAGAACGCACATACAAGAAACGATACAGGAATCTGTCTCTAATAACTCCTGGGAAATTTGGTCTAAATGAGAAAAAAAATTAATCTTCCCAATGCAGTCTTGTCAATACTTCAGTCAGGCATAGGTTTATGACCTGTAAGCAAATCTTTGCGACAAATTTTTCCTATGTAATATGCCTTGACACTTTGCATGAAATTATTATTATTATTATTATTATTATTATTATTATTATTATTATTATTATCTCTTTTTCAGTATCTCGCTACAACATTCTCATGACACATTTCCTTTACCACCTAATCCACGCATAACTTTATTCTAGTTGTTGGTCTTTAATACCGTTCTTTCTTGTTACAAATGGTTTCCGTCCTTTGTCTGGAATTCTGACAAATCAGTTTGGTTCTTCGTACCATCACCGAGCATTTAAGGGGGTCACCCCACCTTAGTTTTTTTTTTAAATAAAAGTTTACTATTAGTTTCCTATCGGCTCTTGTTTTACGTGTTTATTTGTTTTTTCTAATTTTTCTTTAGGATGTTTCGTCTACTGAGGAAGAGCTTTATTAGCTCGAAACGTTTGAAACTGCGCCAATATATGTGTATATATATATATATATATATATATATATATATATATATATATATGTGTGTGTGTGTGTGTGTGTGTGTGTGCATGTGTGTAGTCGTATAAGGAGGGCAAGGTTTCGATGCATGCATACAAATATATATCAGCAGAAAAATAAACGCAATAAATGAACTAGTAAAAACGTAGTTTGCTAATTCATACGAGCAAGCTTACGAATCATTATGTTCACAGGTGTTGTTTCTACCTACCTGCAGGCATACATACTGTAACACGCACAGGGGTTCCTCTACCGACCGAATCAAACACCTGCGTGAGGTTGGGCTGGAAGTCCCTTGTTTTACCCTATTTCCAAGGACTTCCCGACAACATTCGTTGTTAACTGGAAGTTCTCGCAACGCGCTAAGACTATAATTTTTTTTTCTCCAATCAATAAATAAATGACCACAATGTGACAACTACAACTTCACAATTGCATGATTTTTCCTTGTTAGTAATCACCCAATGCAGGGAACTATAAAAATACTAAAACTGCATCAATAGAATCTTGTCTCTATTTTTTTTTAGGTACAGATAGGATAAGCTCTCAAAATATTTTTTTCACAAAAATTTTACTTTTCATTATTAACCAATTATGGACTACCAAACCCGTATATACTCTATTGTATCTTCACCCATTTCTAGACTCGTTCACAGTTCTTCCGTATAATTAGTACCGTGAATCCTAAAAACAACAGTCTGAATCGCGTTTTGCACGTGTATTCCCACCAACTGCTACAATGAAAGGCATCTCCAAATAAAGCGATGACCTCTTTGCCAATTATTCCATGGCACAAAACAGTAGTTCTTGTCACGAATATCTCCCACCGAAAGGCACAATCAATCAACACCTCTGAATTAAAATAGGAACTCATTGGCTCCATGCCCACGTATGCTAGTCTGACCCCATCTCAAACTACGAAACCAATCCACGCCACTGCAAAGTCTCTGAAAAACTCTAAGTATGACGTCTGTTCCTAGAAATTGGCTAATTACTCGGGCTGGGAAATATTTTCTCAACACCTACTTCCCATAATCAAACAACTAATCACTAAAATCTAATGAACCTATAAATGGAGACGTAAATACAAATGGAACATACCCAAATTTATTACAATATGACTAGATCGTACACGCTATTGCATAACATATAGAGTGGGTCTTTAAAACATACGTGGTTTTGAAAGTACAATTTTTTCAGATTCTTAGCACTGTTTTCTGATGCAACAGAATGTATATCAGACTCCAAAGATGGTTTCTGTGCTCTGTTCGAGACCCTAGCAATCAGTGCATGTCGTTTATCCCATTGGCTTGCTGCTGTACATGTTAGTCCCTCGTGAGTGGGTCTTCCGTTTTCTCTCGTTTCTGTGGGACAGGACAGGGAAGGATTATTCTAATGTTCCTTTACCACGACCAGTACAATAAGTAACAGTACTGGTCACTTTTCTCTTTCGTATGAGCACCATTTTCAACACAAAGTGCTGACATGTACTAACAAGAGTACCTTGAACGGCACAGTATACGCCCGCCTTATGTTAAATAGTTCCCTATATAGACAACTGAAATATTTGGCATAAACCATTTTCATTCGTTTAGTCACAGTGACCTTGACCTTTGAGCTTTTGAGCCGAAATCGATAGGGTTCTTCCTTACCCCAAGTGCAAATCATCCACAAAATTTGATAACTAAAGATGGTATAAAACTAAAGTTATGGTACAGAAACGAAATTGGTAACAGACAGGCAAACCGACGGATGACATCGTACCATGGCATGCGTATAAAAATCGCTCCGACTTCCACGGCTTTAGCCGCCCTCAGTCGCTGTTATTGTTTAATCTATCAGCCACCTAGCGACCATTATGTGAATTAAGTAAGGGAGAGAATCGGGTAGGTAATTTTGTTTTTAGCCTGTGTAATGTGCCGTTATCACATATAGCTTGACTGTACGGTCTCACGGTACGGATACGTAAGCAGTAGAATACGACTTACAGACTTAATAGGTTTATGTTACTATAAGCTTACAGAACATGATTGGTTGAAACTGATAGGAGATTACTACATTGGGACAGATTGATTGAACTGACGAATTAAATATACTTTCCCAGGAGTTTTGAAAAACTATTAACAGCAATTTTCTTTCAGATTTTATGAACAAGTTGTGTTCATACCATACCGTGTCTATGTGGTTTTCAAGAATAAATAGTACATTTTTGTTAGAGAAACAATCATATTATCTTTTGTTTTTTCAAAGCACTGCTGTAAATCGTGTAATTTGTAACACAAAGTCAGAAGGGTCAGCAATTGTGTCGCTGAATTCGCTTCATAATAGTTTCTTCCAAGTATAAAATAGAATCCATCAAGGGGTTGAGGAAAAAGAAGCAATGAAAAATTCTAACCATATTATTAACACAAATCTTTTTTGTTCTGTCTCATAATGATTCATCTCTAATATAAACCGAATCCATCTAGGGGTTTAGGAAGTATAACCCAATGAAAAACGTTAAAGAAAGCTTTAACAAAGCTCCTGACGCCGCCGCCGCCAGAAAAGCGACTGCTATGTTTGGCCTTTCCACAAACGTTGGCTAGACAAAAATACGTCTAGCATCGAAAATATTTTAACATAAAGTAGCTTGCTGTGCTTTATATATATATATATATATATATATATATATATACTAACGTATATATTAGTAACTTAAAAATTTGAAGTGCCATATAAAGAACAAATTGCCATTTGTAAGGTCTGTTCTTTAACTTGGACGTTAGTATTTGTCGATGTAGATCAGATGCGTTAAGTGTAAGGTTCTCCGAAGTTAAGTATGGTTAGAATTCACAAACGCAGGGCAACGTATCTCTTGAAACTTCGCGTATCACCGGCGATTAGATTTGCATACTCTTCTAAATAAAAGAAGTATGTAAATTGTAGTTATATACTCTTTGCGTTTTATATATTACTTAAAGGGCTTTCCTAAATCTCTTTTTATACCTTCCGTTTCACTTTGATGTAAATACAAAAACGTGGCTTAAAAATGTACATGTTTGAAAATCTCAGACAGGTAAAAAGCGTTCCTTTCACTAAATGGCATCCGTAATGAGTCAAATTGTGATATATTTCGTTGTACATGATAATTAGAGCTTGTAAAAAAACTCTAAAGCGGTCTTTTTGAATATTAATGCTGCTCTAATTAGTTTCAAAATACTACTAAATCATGCAATTCGTGTAAATCTCGCGAGATATTTGGGGATTTTCCCCCTACGAACTGTAACCAAAGACTCTTGTCATGATTTTTGGTAATTTGATTTTATTTAAGTCAAAACGGTTTTCATTCAACATTCATTTTACTAATGGCTCCTTTCCGACGCAAAATTTTGCCAATAGAGCCTGTTAGTGAAGAAGGAATGATATATACATTTTTCTCAAGTTTAGTCACAGATGAAAAGTTAAGTAGGTAGACAAGTAAATAGAAATTCTAGCCTAAATGAAAATCACTCACATGTGTATCTATAATAATGAAATGCTGTATGAAAATGTCTGCAGTAGTCAAAGATGAAAACCAAACAAGATCTGCATTTTAAAAAGTGAGCAAGTTTTGTTATGCACTCTTTTGCAGAATCTTAAATTTTTCGCTATTTGTCAGATATCCAGTTTATTGACAGATAAACCCTGTTAGAATGTCCAAATTCCAGTTCGTCATGCCTTATTATTATATGAAGGAAATACAGCAAAGTAAAAATGACGTTTTATGTTGGAAATCATTGAAAAGGAGTTATTAGTAATCAGTCTTTTCAAGCATATTGACATAAAATAGTCCCACTTTAGGACAAGAGTTCCAATATGTTTTCTTTCCCAAGTAAGTACACAGGGAAGATTTAATATTTAAAATGGGAATTCATTACGCGCAATAAAGCCAATGAATCTAAATAGATATTTTGTCAAAGATTTGTCTCTTTGCGATACTATTCTGACATAGCCTGATTCCCGACCCGTATGTAGCGACGACAGGGGACCAGTCTAATCCTGACACTGCTCTATCAATACCTGAAGTAAATGTTTTGAAAACATTTACAGTATCAAAAGACAGACTCTCAATGGTATATCGCTCTTTTTTCTCCGATTTACCTTGCTTTTGAAATTATTTACAAATGTACAATTCTCACCAATTCAGATATTTGCTTTGCATTAGAAATGATGAAAAACAAAGTTAATGTTAGCAATGTATACACAGACTTTTTCTCTTTAGTATGGTGACAGCTGACTGGAGTTTTTTTATACAGAAGAAAGTTTCCTTTACCTGTTTTGAAACCAGAACTGAAACATGAGTGTAAGACTAGTCAACATTTCTAACCGATCACACTGGATCACATCACAGTTTATGGTGATAACCCTGGATCACATCACAGTTCATGGCGGTCACCCTGGATCACATCTCGGTTCATAAAGGTCACCCTGGATCACAGCTCAGTTCATAGCGGTCACCCTGGATCACATCTCAGTTCATGGCATATTAGCTCTGTCAGTCCTTGTGTAAAAGACTGTCAGTGTATACGCTATAACTGTCTCATTTAGTTCCTCCTTGAACGTACCAACTGTCCGAAAAGGGTCACGATATCGAGTGACGTGATGAATTTTAAATGGTATGTCCGCATAAGTTGCGATATAAATGCCAACATTGTCCTCTTGCAGTGTTTCTTGCAGTCCCACATGTGGCAGAACGGAAAGAAACTTGGGTTGATGATGTCATTCACTGTTCCTCCACTTATCTACGGGGAAGAGTTTCGGTACTTCAGGCGCACCTGTACTTAAACGTCCAACGCGTACTTAGGTTTCAAAGCGTGATCACAGTTACAATTTATCAAAAGTTGAACACTTGGAACAAGTGATATGAAAGACAAGTGGTGAATCTAAACGTCTGTGCGAACATTGCTGAAATTTGAATCAATTTCTGGATTACTTCTATCTGAACAACGTGATAAACCCTGTGACATCTCGACCAGTCAAATTTGGTGCATTAATGTCATTCAATGCATTTGTGTTAGCTATTGTGTGCTTTTATTATATTAAAATACTGCAGAATTATTGACACTCAGCATGTTTATGGCTTAGTGCACGCAAGTGTTGCACGTGCACGCCAAGGTTCACTGGAATGAATACGTATTCCGTGGACAATCATAACTGTTATAGCTTTAAACTAAAGCTTGGGAAAAAGGGAGCGACCAGTTAAAAATTTTGACTAATATATTTAAAAGCATGGCAAAAAAAAGTGCCTGAAATCTTAGCGAATACAGTGGTGTATTAAAGCCAATAAATTGATGTATTGTCCGATTTTCAATTCGTGGAAATCTTGAAATTATATCAACAAACTTCAAACTACAATATATTATAAATGACATTCTATGTTCAAAAGATTCGATAGGATTAGATTGACTATTTTTTTTAAAAAAGAAATAAATAAGACGGAAATCAACCCTTGGTTGGACGGGGAGTTTATAAGCCGGCCAGATTGGTCGTACGGGGGTGTTTATACGTAACTGTGCTTAAACAAAATCCTCTCTGAATAGGGGATTCATTGGACCCAGAAAGGATCACTGCCTTCTACTGTCTTTGTCATTCAATATAACAGCTACACATGTATCATGTGCAGGTTGCAAAATTGACTCTTAATGGCTCAGACCAGATAACCCTCGGATGTGTTGGGTAAAGTACTCATAATTTGCAATGTTATCTTCTTAATAAAATAATGCCCATTGTTATAAGCGACGTTTTTTTGACCATGTCAACAAATGTGGAAGCTAAATAATTAAACAGTAAGATAGCAATCTGTAAATAGACAAACTATACTGAATTTTGCTATTATTTCAAACGTTCAATGAAAAGGAATAATACTGACTGTTAAATGGAGATCATTATTCTTCGTGATATTTTGAGAACTGTATGTAAATGAATACCTATGCTAGTGAAATGAGGTTGACAATTTTCAACAGAGAAATCTCAAGAGTTTACAGGTCTTTCATTTTGTTTCCAATTCTATCTTAAAATAAACTCTAATCAAACCTGTTGAAACTTAATATGTAGAATCAGATATCGTCTTAATATGATACTTATCTTGGACACTATCAATTTCCAAGACAGAGCTTGATGCACATAAATAATGTATGGATAAAAATAAACTTTGCCAGAGTTTTAATGGCAGGAGTTAACAAAAACTTATGATGATTTAGGAAGCAAATATTATTTACGTTGTTAGCCTGAACATTCGACTTTACTTCTAGACAACTATTGTTCTAATCCAGCCCGTACATTTCTATAATTGCCTTTTTGAGTCAGCTACCCAAATTAGTCGACCAGTTTCACAAATTTAATTTGAAAAGGGCACTCATGTAAGGTCCTCTATTTACATCGCCGCGAACCTGTCATGTGAACAGAACTAACAAATTTAACGAAGACTCAGCAGTACGTTGTTGAATATTTTGTTATAACGTTTTTGTTCCTTTGAACCGGTCAATAAATGTAATGCCAATCAACAGACAAAATAACGATCTATAAAATGATCTGCAGCTGCACGTACAGCACGCAGGACACCTGCAGATATATGCGTTTGACGTAACATAGGTAAATGACAGTGACGTAAAAATGTCGGAGAAGGAGAAAACATTTATGTTACTGAGAGCTCTTAGGTTATTCTCTGACTGATATGAACGCAGACTTGGATTAAGTTAACTGATGTAATTCTCTATCATATCCTACAATTCTGAGGTGGTTTCATCGTTATGAAGATGGTCGCAAATCCAAGGAAGATGATCTACGTTCTGCAAGATCGTTGTTTGCGACTTTTGATTGGGAAGTGGCTGCTGTGAAGGGGACAATTGATGAAGATGGTCGATACACAATGGAAGACATTTCTGTTATCATGGGCATTAATTCGTCAGCCGTTGTTAATATATTGAAGAATCCTTTGAAACTCAGAAAGGTTTGTGCAAGATGGATCTCGCATTTGTTGACGGTTGATCAAAAACCGACCCGGGTTAAAATTGCCAAACAATATTCCCCAAATATGAAAAGTGTAACCAGAGACGTTTGAATGAGATTGTCAGAGGTGATGAAGCATGGTTTACTTTTTTGAACCCGACTCAAGAGAAAATAATAAAGTTTGGATCGGAGAAAACGAGCAAAGACCACAGATAATTCAACATAATTGGACTATCATGAGAGTTATATATGTATTATTTTTCGATGCAAAAGTCCCGGTATTCCAGGAACCTGAGTCTGACTTTGCTTGTGTGACTGGACATTTGTATACCTCCAAAGCGTTGCCAAACGTTGTGGAACACTACCGAACAACCAGTCCCCGCACCGGTACCCGAGGTATCAATCTGCCACACGACAACGCACTGGCGCAAAAATCCGCCGTCTTGACAGACTTCCTGAAGAAGCACAACATCCACACTTTGCCATATCCTCTCCTCCATACAGCCCTGATTTAGCTTCAAGTGATTATTGGCCGAATCCCAATCTCAAAGCTTCGCTGAGGAGCAGACGATTTTAAAGCCGCCACGCGGTTGAAGGTGCAGTTTTCCAGCGCATGAACAACATACCAAAATGTGAATACAACATTGCATTTAATAATTGGATAATCAGACGGAGAGAGAGAGTGCAGAGGTGCATGGAGAGTACTTTGAGGGGATGCACTTATAAAGAACTCTGTTGTACGGCGCTCTAATTTTCAGAACTTTTTAAATGCCCCTCGTATAGACATCCTAATTTTGAATTAAATTTTTATTTAGAGACTGTTGAAGTCTGTAATGTAAGGAGGAAAGCTTTCTGGTATTGTGGTTTTTATTTTATATACAAGAAAGCTAGTAATAGTACATGATAAATTATAAGCAGATGGCTGCAAATAAGACCATGAATGAGTGAAAATTAAACAAACAACCACGGCATGGTCAATAACATAAATGCATAAAACATATTGTATAGAAAACCCATGTTATCCTTGTCTTTATTTATATTTACTACAGACCATCTAGACCTCTCGCTTATTGATCAGCGTAATAGCAGGGTTGCAGTCAATAATGAAAAATATAACTATTGGCTCGATTTTCTTAAATATTCCTACTGCATGATCAGTTTGATTAAATGCGTGTAAACCATGTAGTCTTAATAAGGAAATCTGGCTCAGCAGTGAAAGATGAAAACTAAGTACTAAATGTATAAACAACAGTGTGGGGTATGACAACATTTTAGGTATATATGTACCATACTTGATAACTTATTATTCAGGTTTCGTTTGTACCAATCGACAAGAAAGCAGTATGTCCAGACGCGTTTCTCAGTATGTTTGCGGGACATAACATTCACAATCTAGATACCCCTACTCTTACCTGTCCCACCCCCACTCCCATCCACCTTAAAGACGTTGCTGACAATTATAAGATTATTGTGCCGTTAAAGAAGATTTCCAATCATATCCCAAAGTTTACAGTGTATTTTCTATACAGTGTTGGAGGAATCGCATGATATTACTCAATTGGCTGTAAACGAACGCATGTAAGCGCACGAACAGGCGGAATCGCATAATCACTACGTCTTCTTCAAATGCTTTGCAGACATATATGCTGTATACATTATTTTGTTGGTCTGCTTTTTTCGGTCTATACATAATTGTGGTAATTTTAGGATAATCTTAAAAAGTTTATCCTTCAAAAAATGTCTAGATGTGCATGGGTAATATCTGAGCAAACGGTGAGAACATGGGGTCTTCATTGGAGATTCGTCCTCTTATTAAACTTGAAAATCAGAGCTATGTTTCAGTATATAATATTACACCATTCTAAACATGGTATACTTTCATTCATAAAATTATATTATAACGTATTTTAACAAGAAGTTGAGTACCATTAATCCTTAGCTATGAGAACATCAGTAAATTAGACCAAGTTTATAAAGGGTAACACCAACAGCTAATGACAACACAAAATTTACACTGTTCTACTATCAATAATTTTATTTCACTTTTATATCATAAAGCGTCTAACACTAGTAAAAGGTTAAAGTTTGCCATTTTAAAGGAGTAATCAAATGAAAAGTTCAAACTTCAAAAGCGGTTAAAAATTCTTATATCTACTGAACTGTAAAAAACGTTTAGTTCTTCGACTTTTTAATCTTATAGAGTATATAACACTACAAATGACAAATATATCAATGACTAGGTAACTTTAAATGAGTGTGATTATTCCAAATATTGGGATAACATCAATAAATAATTATTAAAAGTTAACTTTAAACAAGGCATTACTGTACGAGGTGTTAATATTGTTACAAGAATTAATAAGCGTATTTCAGTTCTATACTTTATCCAGTGATCTTGTCACTAAAGCATGCAATGTATTATAGAACCCTGATACCGTTACATATTATTTTATATTTTGTTCTGCTTGAATAAAAATTGAATTAGTCACAATCTAATTACAAATTGATACGATATCGTCCCATAACATTGCTTAGTGGGAATTCACTCATTTCTTAGCTTGATTACCGTGGAGCGATTCAAAGACAAATGATTTCTTCATATTTTTTTCGACAAAACTGCACAAATTCATACACACACACACACACACACACATAGATACATACATACATATATACATTTATACACATCAGATATAGACATTCATAGCAGACAGACATATACTTAACGATATCGGGTTATGACCATGGGGTCACTGTGGGGAAAGGACGGAATGTTACCAAACATTAGGCAATATCTAGAAAGTGTATGCTTTTTGCTACTTAAATGCTTATCTTCTTGTCAATATGCATTTCATTTCTCATAAGCATTCAGCTAAAGAGTTAATTATCAACAACTAGGTGGAGAAAATTTACATACGGGAATAACACTGACTAAACTTAATGGAAAATGTGAAGCCTCGAAAACCAGATCCTGAAAAAAAGCTTTGGAGATAAATTCGCTCACCTACTTACGGGTCCACAAGTATATTAAATTTGTTTCCTGACTTTTTTCCCCTGAAATCCACGGAAACTGAACTCAAGGCAGGACCCCAACCCTTGTAGAGGCTCTGATAATTTCTTCTATTATATATTTAACCCATAGTTTTACATTTGAGTGCAAATGTATGGTGGTAGAGTAGACTAATACTCACGTAGTTTCTGAAAAGTAATTGTTTAAAACAATTGCAAGTAAATTCACGAATTGCACGAGATTTTAGCTCCCATGCGAAAAGCGTTTGTAATCTCTCAGTAAATGTCTGAGAAAAGCGACCCTCGGTGCGTAATTCTGAATTTCATCACCCGGTACATTCCGCAACGTATGACTGTATAGGTAATAAAGTAAATATGTAATAATGTAAAATGCAACAACTACTACAAGATTAAATTAATAATCTCATTGTTGAAATTCAAAGAAATAGTTCACGGAGTAAGCGAAATTATACGGAGTATGTAACTTTGATATTTGTAGAAGTGTACACTTATTGGGTATTGTCAGTATTGGGTTTTTTTTTCCTCTATGCAATCACAATACACTTTTTACAGTTTTCGCTATTATGTGCATGAGTTCCTTCGTGCGTGTATGCATACATGGATGGATGAATATCTTTATCATTACCATTGTTATAATAATAATAATAATAAATAGAAGAAGAACAACAAGAATATTAAAAACAACAACAACAACAACAATAATAAAAATAATAATAATAACAAATGCTTTTCGAAATAAAATTGTAAAGTCAGGTATAAATTTAAAAGTACATTTTTTCACAAAGTTATTTCCCCTCTGCTACAATCCTTTCAATAAAGCATTTTCACAATTATTTGGGAATGTATTTAAAGCATGTTAATAATGGCGAAATAAACCGATGCATGGGTGCAAGAAATTATTTTTTTTTAAAAGCATCCAATTTTTCTTGTTTGTACTAGTCTGTAGTCCACATTTTGAAAAAAAGTATGTTGTGGAAATTTCCTTCTGATTTCTGCTTCACTGCACATTTATGGAAAAAGTATCAAGCGCTGAAATGCAGTTTCCTGCAAAACTATTTGACTTGTGTCAGTTGCCAGATTGTTATCAAAAATATACATCCGAAAGTATGTCTCTTAGTTTGTAAAAGGATAGAGAGAATTAGGGAATTTCTTTCGTCACATTAATGACACAAAGTAGATGAAAAATAAAGTGTAAAACACAGTATGAACGAAAATGTACTTACTTGTGTATCCATGGCAACGAAATGTCAGAAAGAAAATGGTGATAAGAATCTGTATTGCAAATGAAGGAAGGATTCGCATTCGAGACGAAACCCAAGCCATGAGGTGTGTCATCTGAAAGAATCAGAGATAATGAACCACTTGAACAAAAAACCAGTTTATTAACAGCACAAGGTTCCAAGGTTGTGTCAGCAATTTCCAATTAATAGTTCATCAGTAATTCACAGTGCTACCAATGAACTAGGTAGGACAAATTATAATTGACGTTTTATCTTCGATAGGATTAATCTGGCGTTTTGTGCAGTTTGACTTAAGCAAACAGAATGATCCCTTTTAGAACTAGAACCCTGATACATAGTTCTCAGTGGATATACGGGAGATGGGTGATGCGACCAATTTTGTATTTGATAAGAGACTTATTTAAAGCACAAACCGTCCTCTGCATATATACCTAGTTTTGCTATAGAATGTAAAAACTATGAATTAAACTCTAAACAAGTTTGAAAGTGACCCTTAAAGGCTCGGTTCATCCCTTAAAGGCCCCGTTCATATAGTGCTCTGGCATGTTAAAGGTTGACCACTGATAATTCAAAACTTTTTATTTGTGTAAATACAGAACCATTGTCGTGCGCAGATATATTCGTCACGATTTTACAAAGATAAATCAACGGCAAGTGAATAAAGTTTGAACAGATAAACATGACTCGTTATGCATTTAATTGGATTCTTATCATCGATAGGTAATAATAGGTCAGTGTTCGAACGGACATTTATCGTGTTCATAATAAACTTGTTTTGACGCTTATAGGTAAACTGATGCTCATGATTACGCCTGATAAAAAGTTCACCACAAATGTACTGTATCGAAAAAGACATCTGAATCATTCCTTGCTTTTTATTTTTCCCCAGCTACAGTCCTACGAGAGACGAAAGATAAAACCTGTCAAAATTTAATATGTTAGAGTAAACAAGATAATAATTGTCTGATTCCAGTAGAAATGTTTTTGGAAAACAACAATGTATAAATTTGACATGATATTTAAGTTATCATTATTAATCTCATATAAAACAAATGGATTCTAGAACTAATATAGATACAAAAGTTATGCATAATACCTTTTTCGTCTACATTGATAACGCGGAATATGTGAGGCACTAGATTTTATCAAATAAATACAGCTTGTCATATATAGAAAAAAATCGATCAAATTTATTTAAAATGTTCTCCTTTTATCTCGTCTCAACGACGAGTGAAGAAGACACTTCGTGTCGTATAGCTAGAAACGACGAGTGAAGAAGACACTTCGTGTCGTATAGCTAGAAATGGTTCTTATTAAAAACAAGTTTTAATATAGGCTTCAGGCTGTAATTACTAAGAGTGTTTTTTGTTTTTTTTTTAAATACCGCAATTTGATGACACATGGTTGTTACATTTGACGTAATTTTGTGAAAAGAAAAATTATAAAATAATTTGAAATCCATTTTTTAAAATTCGGTCTACTTTCTAGGCAATTAAATTCTAAAGCAGATAGTTACGTTTCTTTTCCTTTCTACTTTTTGATGTAGAGTAACTGTCTTATCTAAGTTCATCGTAGAAATGCCTTTTTATAATTAAATCTCAGATTAAATAACAAGGAACGAAGTCAGAATCTCCGGATTCACAGTCTAAACAATATATTGCGACGAATGTTGAAAGTATTGAAAAACTGGAAGCTGAAATCAGTAGTAGTGGTCATTTTAGAGCTTCTACGAAATGGTAGAAAACTGTTACCTTTATTCCATTAAAAATGGTAAACTTTCGGAAGAAAGTGTTCTAAGATTATGCCCATATAAAGTCAAGATTACCGTGTTTATATTTATTTTTGGATTTTAGTATTTAACAATTCTATCTAATATTTACATTGTGTAAAGACCAAATTAAGGTTAATGTCAGTAAATTAGAAAAAAATACATTTTTCATTAAATTTGGTGACACAACATGCTAAAATACAATACAAATGAATATAGAAGATATTTACTTCGAATTAGAGTGAATGTTATTAATTATGCAATTTTACAACATATTACCGAATTATCTTAAATTGGGCATATCATTAGAAGAACATGACGTATTGAACAAAATACATTGTTGTGTAATAAGATTGACGCAATTAGTACATTGAGTACTGACCTGATTCATTTTCGGAAAAGAATGACTGGTATGACCACATGTACTAGATGAAGTTCATAAAATATCAAGAACTATATGTGGCTTCCTATGACACATGGTGTATACATGCATTCCTGTTATGGTAGGTTACTGTCGATCCATTTGTAAACTCAGTGATATATAAATATTTGTATGATGTTGCTTGCTTGGTATTTATAAAACTGATTTCATTCCAAATATCTCTTGAAATTAATTTTAAAAATCTACAAGTGAGAAACATTTAAATGTAAAAGAATGATCCAAAGCAAAAGTCTGTTGAAGTCTATGTAAAATCCTATTCGCGGGGGATGAGAGTAATGGGGGGGGGGAGGGTTGCTATATTACAATTGTGCCCATAGTGACTCTAATATATTTATAATTACCTCATTCACACCTTCAGGTTATTCAATTACGAGCAATTTATGCAAGCAAAATATCTGAGTATTTTTTTTTCTCCCCGTACCTTAAAGGTTCTAGTAACACAACTGTATAAGAAAGTGCATGGTCAAGTATTAATAATCTGGAAATTTAAAGTCTAAATTTTCGCACGCGGTTTTTTCTATGATTTTTCAATGCAAAAGAGAGACTTATCAACGGTAAGTTAGCATCGTCGCAAATCTACGATAAGATTTCATCGTTTCTAACGAATATGCATAACATGACCTTTAATGCTGATTCAATGAGCCAATCCAAGTTTTTCAAACACAGCCACTTATCAATCGATGAACGGGCATTTTTGTTGATGTGTAAGAGCTTGTTTCATTGTGTTGTTGATGACGTATTTTTGTTTATGCATATTCATGCAAAAGAAGAAAATCTTGTCGCAGGCAGCCTAGGGTGAAGAGAAGAGCGTAACAGATTTTCACCCGTGGTAATTGCAAGAATACAATGTCAAGAATTGATTTATGCCATGTGGTTTAATATAAAATAAGTTCATGTATGGACGGAATGAATCTTTTGAATATACTTTTGTGGCACTTGTATGTAAATTGAATGTTATTTTTGCGGCTGATAACTACCCCAATACATGTTACTGTTTTAATGGAAGATTTCAATAGCTCCTGCCTCATTTTGTTTCTTCGACTTCACTCCTAAAATACTTAAGATAACATCTATAAACATTTTACATTTAGAACATAAGGGATACGATACAATGTACTTGTAGTCAATTAATGATACGTTTGGAACACAAATATGTTAGATTTGAATTTTCAAATTAAGCTTTAGATTAATCATTTGTGGTAAAGTATACAGCAAACGGGTGTTGTCACTAATAAATTTTAAAAAAAATTAAAATTATTTTTACTACATAATATCAATATTCTTGGAATTGATGATTGTTAACAATTATTGAATCACTTGAAATAATTACTGCTACAAAAGTTTTCCATGATGGTCCCATAACTTACAAAAAAATATTTCATATTATCTGGGGAAAAAGTTAAAAACCCCATCTCAAGTTTCAGAAGTAAAATGATAACCATAATTTCGAGAATGTTTACGCTAAAATAAAGAAAATGTTGAAGGATTCTTGGCTTCACATTTAGAAAAAACTAATATACTGCAATCGATGCAGAAAACATTGAAAATTTTGACCTTTATAATGCATTCGTCAAACGTGAAAAGTATTTAGAGAAAAAATAAATGATTTCACAACTGTCAAACTTTAGAGTTAACAGATGCCGTGTTCTTTTACATTTATTTTGGTACTTGAAACGTTAACAAAATCTGATATTACCATAGTGTACGAAATATGAACGGCTACCTCAAAAGCTAACAACTATTAATACTTTCTTCAGGATTAAGACGTTGACCGGCATCTTTGTAAGAGAAAAATGTTTCAGTCAACGATTTCGCTGCTAGGTTTCATACATCACTAAAAACATTTTTTAAACGTTGTCAAATAAGCAAATCTGAAATCCTTTCAACTTCAGTTCTTTATTTACCCAACAAAATTTACTTAATGTTCAAGTTTCTTTTCAGTACACCTAAAATTATATTAATGAACCACGATAAATCAGAATAGACGTCTTATGACGATCACATTAAATATGAATAGAAAGAACCGCTGTCGACTAGGACTAGAACTGGGTGGAAGTCATGCCTTTGAGACTCGAACGCTGATACACCGGTCTGATTAGGGCCACAGGGTACTTCGTGTAAGGGCGCCAATGTGTCATTATTTAAGAAAGATTAATTTAAGTCTTAAAATGGTCACTGTGCCTACAACAAGCGTTATCACTGAATATAACTGTTTGAATGTATCATATGTAGTAGATCTGATGATGACTGTAAAAGGCTTTGATCACAAAACACACCGGCATGCACAGGATTAAACATTGATAAATCTGGAACTTTGTCTGCATACAAATACCAAAGTCCGTTTCCGCAGGGGGCAGCATTTTACAATTTTAAAAGGTTTGGGATATAATTAATTTGACGGTAAGTTAGCAAACTTCAGACAGATATCAGCTTTGTCAGCAAACAAATGTATAGACATCTAAAATGGATTTGAAAGGTCAATATCGTGACGGGAGATTTGTAGTTCTATCATTGTTTATTAACACTTATTTATAAATTGATGGATGTGATTGTGGCTCATAAATTTGTATAAAAGCTTTACAATTTGTAAAAAGGACACTTCAATAGCTCAAAGCGTTTTCATTTTTCTCCGTCCTCATATCTCAGGGCAATCAATGATAAATCTTGTCAAAATTAAGTTGTAAAATGTATTCAGTTACGATCCTAATAAAATACACGTTTCGTTTATATAAACAATGGTTCTGGGAAAAATATAAATATATTGCTTTTTTAACTTGCATGAATTTGTGATTTTTAATATAACATTTCGGTCGACACGATTACAATTAACATGTAACATCCGCTGTATACAATAAAAAGTGAGACTATTAAATGTTAAAAAAGAATAACTAGTGTTTTTCATTGTGTGAAATAATTGGTTGTACAATGAATGCGTAAATGTAGTGTTTTTGCTCTCAATAAAATACAGTTGTTTAATTATACTCTGACTTGATGGTGGGTAGTACGGAAACAATGTCTCAATTTAGCACTAATGGTCTTCCGTAGGGTTGCGATTTTAAATTAGATAATTTTACCGTCTTGCGTAATTCTTCTAAGACAACACTTCAACTTTCATATTGCATGCTATCAATGTTAACTATTATAATGGTCCTAAGATTCTGATATCGCATAGAAACGATAACGTATTCAAGTATCTATGTTAGGGGACTTAATAAGATGACAGAATTCATTTGATGTATGAAATATTTAACTTTTTTAAAAAACTTAAATCAAATGCATTCAACATTTTCTTGGGCTTTTTATTCTGAAGTCAACATAAGACATGTTGTTTTACTTTATTTTCAGTTGAAAGCAGCAGAAAGTATGAAAAGGGAACGTCGAGTTCGAGTTGATGTAATTTTAGGTTTTAAACTAGGAATTTTTAAAACACTCTGTGAAGTGTCACATTTTCAAAAGTTATGAATTTATATTTGAATAGGAAATACGAATAAACCAATTAAATATCAATAATAATTATTTATAACTGTTTTCTTGATTATGTGGGCAAAATGAAATAATTCCTTCACAATTTAAGAAAAAAGAAGAAAAAAGTACTCACACAACAACAACAACAACAACAACAAACAAAGAAACAGGTTGGTAAAGAGAAATACCTAAAATCTGTTAAGATCAAATAGTGCCTTTTCACTAAAAAAAAGCTATAATATAGTCAATTTTTTTGTTTAACAGCTCAGTACAAATTCAGCATTACTCACGAGAGATAATAATTTAGCTTTTCTGTTGTAATTATTCAATAGGGTTAATCAGGGATTCATTTGAGTATGAAAGATCACAGCGTCTGAAACTATGACTACCTTTATACAAATACTCAGCCTGCACGCGAGGTATTTTTTACGAGTTAAACAGTTACCACTAGCAAGCAGATCCTGGATGAACATCAATCATTATGGTTGTAAATTCATTATGGTTGTAAATTCATTATGGTTGTAAATTCATTATGGTTGTAAATTCATTATGATTGTAAATTCATTATGGTTGTAAATTCATTATCATTGTAAATTCATTATGGTTGTAAATTCATTATGGTTGTAAATTCATTATGGTTGTAAATTCGATTCACGCACTGAAGAGATGTAAATAAAATAATGTTCAGACTTAGATCTTCCGTTTTAATATACTATTTACACTTGTATGTAAATTGAAGCTTATGATTCAAGCTTATAAATGTTTTTATAATATACGGCTGCAAAAGAGAAATCTCAAAATATCTTTTTGCTCTTTTATTTGTCTTTGAAAACAATCCTACTAGGAAACCTGTCCAAATGTAATATGTTGAAATGAGTCAGATGCGATCCAGTTAATTAAATCCTTGTCTCAGTTCATTAAGCTGCAGTTAAAAAGGAGCGTGTGACCATTTATAAATATCTATGTTAGGTTCTAGAGTAATAATTAGTGATGAAACAGAAATACATGTATGAAGACATTACTATAATGAATAATCAAAGTTGTATTACATTTCAGGCGATACCTCAAATACCTTTTTCAATGAGATTTACGTCAGTAATTACAGCAATTCTATCGTGTTTTAAGAGATTTGATTAACGCTACCGAATTTATCTGTGTATAACACGCACCCAGCTGCAAACGTCATAGACCTCAATCTGTCTTCGATAACGCTCAGACGGACTGGGGTCTACGTTTTTCTCAAGACATAACAGTCATAACGAGAAGCGGAAACCCTCCTCGGCTCCCGCATGCGCTGTCAGATTAGGTCTGGAAATCACAAAACTTTTGAGCTTGATTTTGAGCTTGAGTTTCATTATCTGCCAATGAAAACTTGTGCTTCAAAAGTAAAGTTACTTGCGATTGGTTGGACAAAAATCTCAAGCTCAAACTAAGGTTCAAGAGTGTTATGATCTCTAGGCGAGTGGTCTAAGGCGCTCACCTTTACAGATCATTCAAAATTCTTACGCCTGGCCGCGTGAGTTCGAGTCTCGGCTCGACCTACGTAGGTATGTGAGAAAGCTTGCTATTAGCTTCCAGTGGGTCGGTGGTTCTTCCCGGGGTCTTCCCGGGTTCTTCCTCCACAAATAGACTGGCCGCAATGTATAACCTACCATGTGCTGAAAACTGGCGTTAAACCCCACAAAACCAAACATGATCTCTAGGCCAAGATCTAGGCTAGTTGCAGTTGGGCGCGTGTCTTACAAACGAACATATACGGTTTTTGAAATGGTTTTGGTTTTTAATTCGATGAAAAATGCAGACAATTGTTTTCATCTCTCGAATATACATTCTTTTCCTAATTAGGCTAAGATTTGGTCATGTGCACCAATCACTTTACTTAAGTACTTCTGTCAAACTTGCAAAACTTGTCTATGATGACATCATAACTTTAAAAGTAATATAACATGTTTGAAGGAAAAGAAGAAAAGGAAATTACAGTTAAAAACTGAGATGATCCAGCGGTTTCGATATAATAGATTTAGAATAAGTATGGTCATAAAACATTTTTGATAATAACGCCCTATGAATATATAAAAGTTAAAAACTTCGTTTCAACTATTTTCACTGCCATAAATGTTGACAAATGGGGTAGGGCTACAAGTTCCCACAACTTAGAATAAGCCCTTCCCCAACAATCGATAAGAAATTTACATGAATAGCTACACTGAATTAATATGGTTTTATATAGTTATATGTAAGCATACATGATTCATGGAAAATATGTATGAGAGAAAGGGGTGGGGGAGGGGAGAGAAATGAATAAATTAATGATGTGCTAGAAATTGGACAAGAGTACATATACCAAAATAAATATAAAAGACAATCAATAGCTTTACAATGAAGAGCATCATGTATTTTTTATCAATATGACAGTAATTCATTGGATAGAGAAATTAAATTGTATCTACTCCTTAATTATATAAAGCATTTCGTGTTTTTAATATATGTTAGGAACAAGTCAAATAAGCGAATATTAACATTCGCTGAAAAATCAGATGATCCATATAACAAAATATTAGTAGTCGCTGGTATATAGAAATAATTTAGACTTTGAATCAATTTCCTACGCTGTTCGATATAGTATTTACAAGTAAATATATAATGATATGCATTTTCTATATCCTGACCACATTGCACACAATGAATTATCTCTCAAATGATCGGAATATAAATCATTATGTAAATCACTACAGTTATTTATAATTCTAGTATGCAGAATAGATAATTTTCCTGTTACCAACTAAAAATGGGCAAGCACGTGTGTTGTCCTAGCTTCTTTTTTTACTTCTGAACATAGAATAGTTACTTTCTGCTTTTATTGAATCTGGTAGTGAATTTAAAAAAGTACGAATAGAATAGAGTGCAAGAATGAGTTTCTACTTATTCAGAGTCTAAAATTAATTCGAATAAAATTATTCCTATTTCTAAGATTATGCCTGTTTGTCTCACCAACCAGTGTTGGTAGAAGGCCAGCAAGATAAGACACAATTTTATGAAAGTAACACAGTTTATGAAACTTTCGTCTATCTGCCAAGGTAGGTCAACCAGAATCTTCATAAATCTTACTACACGATACACTTCTAGTAAGACTAGTCACAATTCTCCCTGCTTCTAATTATAGTGTTTCTAATTTAAGAAAGTCTGCAGCCCAACAACCGTTATATACAACGTCAGCATGTTCTAGTAAGGGGCCGATGTATGTAAAATATATCCTTTCTAACGTTTTTCAGCTAAATTTATATTTAAGTATTTTCAAGACAATTATCACTTTTGAGGTTGACAGAAATATGTTATCAATATGTTTGATCCAGTTGCCTATCGTACTAAAACTTACGCCAAGATGTTTATGGAAGTCAACAAAAGAGTGAATTTTGTTTTGAATTTTAGTTCAGGAAAACCTGCATTTAGCTTACGCAAGAATAACATTACCTCAGTTTCGGTTGAATTGAAGTCAACAAACCACTGCCTTGACCAATCGCCAATCGTTTGTAAATCTGTATTCACTACATATTCTTCGTAAGTATCGTTTGATGAATACGTCTGTGAGCTATCATCAGCAAAGAGTCGAGTTGCACTAAAGAGGTCGTCGCATATATCGTTAATATACACAATAAATAATAACGAACCTAAAACAGAACCATGTGGTACGCCAGCAGCAACATATTGGCTACTTGATTCAGCAGTAATTACAAAAACTGTTTGGAGTCTATTAGATAGGTAGTCAGAAACCCAGTTAATAAGAGAGCTATCAATTCCATTGCACTTTAATTTATCTATTTGTATTTGCTAAACACGATCAAATGCTTTAGAGACACCACAAAAGACCACACACATGCCATCCTTGTTGTCAAGCGCAGTACATATACTATGTTATATATCTTTGAGCTGAAATACTGTACAATTATTGGGAAAAAGTCCGGATTGTTTTTTGAATATACAATCGTTTGACTGTAGGTGTTTGTAGAGATGTTTAAAAATAATTCTTTACATAGCTTTCCCAACACAACTCAATAGTGAAATAGGCCTGTAACTCGAAAGATCGCTGGCACATCCCTTTTTATACATTGGCGTTACTTTCGCGGTTTTCCATAAAGATGGAAACACTTTTTAACAAGAGACATGTTGAATAGAATACAGAGTGGTTTAACTAAGGATGAGACTATTCCTTTCAGCATATGATGATTTATTTTATGCACACCACATGTTTTGTGGGTGGGTAATGTGTCGTTTGCATCAATAACGTTTTGTTCTGTTATTAATATATTAGTTAGCTTGTTATTAGGTTTCAAGTGTATATCTGGTAGATTGACATTGGTTTCATCAACCTTAGCTTAGGAGCGAATAAGGAATTAAGATATTCCGCTTTTTCGTCATCTGAAAATGCTTCATGTAACGAACCATTCGCATTAATGCTCCTGAGTGGAGGTATTTAACAAAATGACCAACTCGATTCCAATAATCTTTCGAGTTTACACAAATAGAATCAATATTCTCCAATTTACGAATAGATTTCTCCTTTGCTCTTTTTTCTGGTTATTGACTTTGTTACGTAATTTTTTGTATTAAAAGCTTAAACTCTTACATTAGACTCACTCATAATTTTGTGGCGTTTACATAAACATTCTGAAATATAGTTTTTTTACCATCTTTTTCATTCATGTTTCAGTTTCAGCATAATAATAAACTAATAATTACCGGCTATTTTTAACATTACATTGGAAAGTTTTATGTATGATGTTTATATACTTAACTTTTATCTATGATTGTAACTTGTATGGTTATTTAGAAATACATACTTAACTTTTGTCCAGTTGTTTACATAGTATTTTCATAGGCATTTCGCAATTAGACTTCTGTGACATAAGTCAGGTATGCCAGTATTTTTTCCATTAGAATTACTCATATTGTGATGTGATATATGTCATGTAGCCATGTGCATTTATATACAGAATTTGGTAAACAAATTAATTCCTGTTCTAGAATTTTGGTTCTAAAAAATCAGTCTATAAGGAATCTATTTTAGTTGTGTTGTTGAAATCAGATATAATTTGAGAGGAATTATTTATTTACAATATTCATTGGAAATACTAAAGTACTCACTCACTTTTTGGTTAATACATGATTTTGGGATGTATGTGAACTCATTCAAATACATTCCGGATTACATCTTTGTGGTACATCATGACATTCAAGGCTATTGGAAATCATTCGGAACATTCTGTTATTTTGGACTTTTTATTAGGATATTTAGGATTATTTGGAATTTAACTCACAAATTGTAAGTATCTTTTGAATTTTAACTTTAATTGTCTGAAAAAAATTGCTTGTTGATTTTATTTACATTGTTGGTTTCACTTTCTTTCTGTTACATATTTGTAAGACCTAGAGTCGTAATAAAAGAAAAGTTCACTAATGCTTATGCTCGCTTTGCATTACACATATGAAAAGACAGTGAACGTTATTAACTTGACAAATAATTATTATAATGATTGCAGCGTTAACTGTAAGTTTTGAAACTTTGACAAGTATGAAACCTTAATCCATACATCTGTGTTACAAATATTACCACCATGAGGAAGCTCTCTGATCCGAGTAATCACACATAAGCGTTTATCTGATAGGACTGATTTTTCATTTTATAAAAGGATTTATTAGGGAGAAAAGAGTTACTGAAACTGGAGCTAGCTTTGCCGCCGAATGAAACAGTTTCGTATGGTATGAAGGGTTGGCAGCAATTTTTAAAGTGTCTGCTCACAAAGCAGTCTGGACTGGATGGCGTTAATCGTTGATTATCAAGAGCTCTGTTTACATACCAATTCGTTGTCAGTATATATTCGCAAGCTTTCAGTAGATTAACACGACTGAAATAGGCTGTGATTGCGATTCACACTATTGAACAAAATAATAGGTAAATGTTTGCATGGATAGTATTGTCATTTTAATATAGAGTTTTTTGACATCTCTGTGATAATTGATACCTATTATTGTGGGCGATAGGTACTCTATCAAATTGAGAGTTAAATAAAGAGAAATTTCTAAAGCTCATTTTTAATATATTTTTATACAACTCGATTCTTAAGAAGAAGAATGTTAAAACTTGTCAAAATCAAATACATTGTACGAATAACTATCTTAAAGACGGTCTTTATCAAACCCATACAATGCGCATCTATCGATCCTTCTTATTGACAAATGTGTTTTAGAATGATCACAAGTGATCAAGTCTGATACCAATGGATACAGAAGATTGCATTAATAAATAAAAAGAAAATATCTTAGTAACCATCAATAAAACTTTTTTTATTATTATTTTCATGATAAGATGATAATCACAGACAAACTATTATATATCGATAAACGAGATCACCTCTAAAGAAATATTTGAAATGATTTATTATGGTATCTAATCGCACGTTAATTAAATTTGCAGACAATTAACTGTCAAAGCTGGTAGTGACATGTTTTATGTATTTGTAGTCGGATTTGATGGTTACCTACCCCTGTATTAATTACATAATTTCATGGCCCGTAATAAATCATTCTGTTATGACCCCAAACTTTCAAAACAACTATACATGTGACTGTAAAGAAAGACAAAAATAATTACTGTAACCGGCTTCAACATTGGTCGGGTCTTGTACTTCCAATATCATTATGACAAAATAAATGAACAACTGAGTCAAGACTCCTAGCTTCAAATCTGAGACGGTGACCAATAGCAAATGAAGGAAAATATCCAAACACTGAGCTGTCCCTAGACGCATTAACTGGCTGACAAATGATATGATATTTTTCCGTGGCCCCAGCTTAAGTTGGTAGATAGTTTAACAACATACTGTCATTAAAGAGTTAAGTTACCATGTTTTGACATTTTATGAATATTTGAAAATTATTGCAGAATCTGATACGAACTGACCAAATACAAGTAAAATATATTATGTTTAATTTCTAAATATCTAAAGTTCTAAATGATTAGAGAAGCCGACTAGAATTTTTCATGCCCAAAATGTTTTCCTACGACAATTGTAAAACTTCAATTATTGTATATGTGTACTAGATATTTTACACCTTAGCAAATACAAACGTCGGAAATCATTTACAATTCATTCATTAACACTACAAAATTATACCGATGTGTGCTTTGCAGTTGATTTACTTTTCAAGTCAGATCAATTGGTTAAGACATATTATTATTATCCTTTTGTGTTCAAAAGAATTGATATGTTTATATTGAGTGGTTGTGCCTCATACTTGCAGGACAATGACGCTGTTATACGGATCCAATAAGGAACACAGAGGAGTTTGTGTAATAGAAGTAATTTTGCATACATAAAGGGTATTTACTTGAACGAAAAAGGGTCATTGATCGTTTTGTCACAGCATGCCTAAACTGTGCCACGCGTAGGTTTGACAACGACCGCTACAAGGATCTGATCATAGAAACTTTCCGGCATATGTAGGGTTTATGGATGTGATCTATAATATGTTTCAAAATGCAAATATATAGCCTGTTGTAGTGCACGAGTTGTATTTTTGTATTTAACTATTTTAATAAAGGTGAGAAAGATTAATAATTAGACGGCAACGTATTAACAGATAAACATGAATCACTCGTGTTTTACAATGGATCTTACACCGTGAATTGATACATGAAATAAATGTTGGAATAGAGATTTTATTATAGGCAAATATAGTATAGTATTGTATGTTATTGCGACTGTTATGCATATTAAAAAAATTAATTATAATTTTATGCGAGGAGTTTCAATGGCTGATTGCTTTTTTAATTCCCTCCGACAGTGTTCTTGAGAACCAACAAACCTGTCAAACTTTAGAATAAATCAGATACGATCTTAACAACATGTTTATCTCAATTTCATAAAGTTTTTCAATAAATCTGTGAATAGTTCTCTAATTCATGAGATATGTATTGGAGTGTTCATTGTTAATCAAATCTAACACAAATTGATACTGACAATCATATCGTAGGAAATTTTGTTTTTTTTCAAAATTGAAATTTAGTCGGAACCAATACAACATTTTCCTTATAAAATGAGCTTTCTTAGGCACAGTCAGTCCATTATATTTCAAGAAACTCGGTAAATTCAATTCAAAATGATTTTTGGCTCTATCTAATAATTTGATACAGTTCAGAATTTATAGCTCCAAATCAAATATATTTTGTGTAACTATTATAATTTGACATAGTGTGTGGTAATCACGTCATCGTACTTACCATATTTTTCCAGATGACCCATAACCAAAAAGTAATAATGTATGTCATCAGGATAATAAAAAGAAAACAAATTTCAGACAGCTAAAAACTGAAATGATGTATGTCAAAGAAACCAAAAATACACTCAAGATTATTAGCTTCATAATTTGGTCAATATACTGGAACGGATCTAGTAGACTCTAAACCACAATACCAGAAGCAGTAGTCATTATAAGGAAAGTTCTATTTATAACTTTTTAAATGTCAACAAATTCACATATTTTTGCATTGTCCTAGAAAGATATAAACCATTGGTTACTTTAACAATTTGAACATTGCCAACATATTGTTACACGTAAGGGGTCTCGCTACTGAGCGAATTAATCAACTGTGTGAGCGTGGTTTGAGGTCATTGTCACCCCAATTTCCAAGGACCTGAAGGCAACAGTCGTTGTCAACTGAAAGGCTCTTAAATGCGTGAATACTACAAATAATTTTTTCTCTAATCACCTAATGACGACACATCACGAAACTCTAATAATTTCACACTTGCATAGTTTTTTCTTGTTTCACATGCGTATGACTCATCAGTAAACTTTTCCAAGCCGAATATTAGCACTTAACGCCTTGCAATACAAAACACGACCCAAATACCTAATACAAAGAATTATTCCTATCTCAAATTAGTAAACACGTATACCTAGAAATACCTAGAGAATTTCCTATCTTAAGAAATTAGGGAGGATCAATTTTACTAAACTAATCCAAGCTATCATAAAGATTCGCGAATAATATACAATATTACGTCTGCTCCTAGAAATTGGCTTATTACTCGGTTTGAAAAATATCTTCCCAACACCCTCTCCCTATAATCAAACAAATAATTACTAAAATCTAACGAAGCTATAGACGGACACGTAAATACAAATAGCACATACTCTAGGTTTATTACAATATTTAAAAGTTTGGCAAATGAAAATGACTGAAATCTACTAAAAATAGTTTCGCTTCCTATCCTCTAAATGAATACATAAAGCAAATTCTTCACGGTCAATAAATTCAATTCTTCTTTTAAAGAATTTGTAACATTGCAAAACATGTGTACAGTAGTGAATGTAATTTATAATGTCTGTACAATTGAGACGATATAAGCTTTTTTGTACATATGTATTTATACCTTGATAACAATTGCAGCAGCTGTTGTTTTTACTGGAGTATCTGTCTATTACTTTGTTAAGTCTTTCAGTGACACAAATTAAGAGACAAACATACTTAAAATTATTATCCAAAATCTCCTCAGTGATAAAGTTTGCAGTTTTTAAAATGTCGATGTTTCTCTTGTGTTATTGTATCTCTTTTGTTTGGATAGCATCTTATCCTTTTTAGATATGTTATCACTTGCTGCCATACATCTGGTATTTTTCCTGCAAGAACATTTTCACTAATGTTCAGGATCAGATACGTCACAAGAGGCACAAGGAATAGCATGATCTATATGATGGTCATCATCAACCACACATTCTGGTTTAGAATTAACAAAAATACGGATAAAGTCAATAGATCGAACCTCGAGTATTTTCAACTTTGTATCAAATTTGATGTTTCCCTCCAACACATTCAAAGTTCTATATCTTTTTGTGAATTATCCTAAAATGTTCTTTAGTGTGGTATCTTTGTTTCTTGTATTCATTCATGTACTCATCATAGTTTTGTCTATTCTTTTGTCTCAAATTGTTCATGTATTCATTATATTCTTCTCTATTTTCTTCTTTCCACTTTGTGTGGTGGTTCTTATTTTTATTTCTACAATCTTTCATGTATGCGTTATGAAATGTTAGCAATATCCGTTTTTGTTAAAATCAGTTATGTCTTTCTCTTCGTTACATTTAGGGTACGTCTTGGTATCATCTAGGTTAGACCATCTAACTGTAAGTCACTTTATTACTATTTAAATGAACTACAGCCATCTTCCAAAATACAATAAGTTGAGTTCAAGTCAACGTAAAGGTTTATTGAAATATGTTGCAAATTAAATTTTGCTTTCATCATACAATTTCGTTGCAAATAAATGGAAGATAATCAAAGGACAAGCAGAGATGAAAAATAGGTTGACAAATAACCAGTAAAAGTAACTTCATAAAATAAGAAAAAATCCACGAGAAGATGAACTTTGGTAGACAACTTGGGAATGTTCACAAGAATTGAAAAGATTAAAAGTAGACAGGTCAAAACAGGACAACCCCACCCCACCCAAAAAAAACAACAAAAAACAAAACAAAAAAAACAACAAACAAACTGTAGCATCACAAGATGAAATAAATGATACAATGATACAAGTCTACGTAGCTTAAACAAAATGTATTGCTAGATAGGTGGTGGTATTTTTCTATTAGATCTGGTGTTGACGTATACAATGAGAACTGTCGGTTACATTTTCAAACCTACTTATTGTCACAGGATGAAGCCGGGTTGGGACTGGATTAGTGAAGACACCGAAAGCAACTGCGTTAATAAGATGTTTATTATAAACGCAATTTAAAGATGAACAAATCTGACACCATTATAACAAAAAGATAAGGAAAATTATAAAGTTCCTAACATGGAACTATCAACAACAAGTAACTCAACGAGAAAAATCAAAGATGGATTTAACAAATGGAATTTTAAACAAACGTGAATAGCATCCTATCACCAATCGACAAATAAGAGTATATGATTTACACCCCAATATAAACAAGGTCTTATTAAGTACCAAGGGTGACCAAAGCATGTGATTTATGCACTTATCAATAGAATACTCATTTATCCATCAATCTGTTAACTCGTCAATTTATCAATTTAACAAGCGATGTTGGAATATGAATTTATGAATCCGTCGTTCATATAACGATATTGAAATGGGGATGTATGAAATTATGAATATGTCGTTCATATAACGATATTGAAATGGGGATGTATGAAATTATGAATATGTCGTTCATATAACGATATTGAAATGGGGATGTATGAAATTATGAATCTATCACACATATAGCGATATTGAAATGGGAATGAATGTAATTTTGCACAGATAGCAATATTGAGATAACAATCAAATGGAACACGCAATAAATATAACTATCGTGGCGTCTGTTTGACTACCAAGATGTATCTACGGTTCCACCCGCTCTAGTCCATGGTCAAGGAGCCACCACGCATGGTCCACCCCTCCCAGTCTGTTGAAGGGTCCCTCGAGAGCCTTCACATTAACACAGACCCGTTGATCGAGAAGCCTTGGTCCCTCGCATCGAGAAAACCAGTACACTCTTCCGAAACAACGTCACCAGACACAGCGTACACGTCACACGAAACCACACAGAGTTCTGTGACTTCACACACCACCAAACCACACATATGGAACAGCTAAAAGTATAACAACTAAACCGTGTAGTACATATGACACGGTTAGTACTTTTGTATTGATATATGTTGCGCATGCGCGCACATGAATTACGCCTCGTTACACATTACATTAATCATTCAATGCATGCCGCGTATAATTAAATAATACCCGTCTGTTCAGTTACAACAAATAGCTAACTTGAACCAGCCTATAGGATTTCTAATATCATGGCGTTGTATGACCTAGGTATTGACTCTCTGTAGAATTTAGAATAAATTCTAAAACATCTAATATATGAAACAATTATGTCATATAAAACGAATAGTGATAAAGAATACAATCTTAAATTTCACATACCTCTACAGCTGAAGTTTTGCTCCCGTAAAGAGGTAAGCTTTCTGACAAGACTCATCGTAGTGTAATTTGTTTATAGAGAATTCGCTCTATATGTACTCTAGCTGTGACAGATATGCGCAGCAGCTAGGCACGTGAGTTTTCACTGCAGGCAATTTGCGCGTGCAGCATGGGGTGAATCGCGCTCAGTATTTCAAAATAACTAGCGCCGAAAAAAATAAACAACCCCCGAGTAACGCTCTAGTCGGAAACGAAACCCGAATACATTTTTGATCACATATACATATTGATATAAACCATACAATTCCGTGACAATACCTCCCCCCTTAAAAAAAAGTGGAAGCACTTTTAGAAAATCACGGAATTTTGCAAAAATACAAACTGAAACGTATTATTTACATTACCAGAATATCAAGGTAAGGGAAAAAAAACTGCAAATCACACTCTGCTTAAATAATCGGCCCCTACATTTTCCGACCCTCTGATTGCTTCGATCCGGAAACGATATGGCTGCAGAGTCAATGCCCAACGCATCAATCTTGCGTTGGCAACTTTTGCCTTGTTCAAATATATGAGAGGCTGATGGTCCGTTTCAAGGACAAATTCCCTTCCGAAAAGGTACGTGTGGAATTTACCTACACCCCACACCAGTGCCAAGCACTCCTTTTCGATCACGGAGTAGTTTTGCTCCCTAGGCAGCAATTTCCTACTAGCATAAGCTATGGGTAACTTTACCCCGTCTTGCTCCTGTAGCAAAACTGCTCCTAAGCCCGTGTCGGATGCATCAGTTCTCAATATGAACGATCTATTTAATTCTGGCAATTTTAGGATCGGTGCACTGATCAATCTTGCCTTAAGGGCGTTAAAAGCTTTCTCTTGGCATAAACCCCAAGAAACTTTATTTGGCTGCCCTTTCCTAGTCAAATCCGTCAATGGACTAGCTATAGCGGCGAAATTTGGAACGAACTTCCTATAAAAACCTATCAATCCAAGAAACGATCGTATCTGTTTCTTGGTTTCTGGCCTAGGAGCGTCTTTAATCGCGTCAATTTTATCAGGGTGGGGTTTTAACTGCCCTGACCCACTTACTAGATGGCCCAAGCATTCCAAGTTAGAATATGCTATGTTACACTTGGAGGGTCTCGCTGTGAGATTTGCCTTGCGGAGTCTGTCAATCAATCAATCTTTATTTCCTCCATAAGGAGAGTTCATTTACAAACATAGAAAATAGAACAGAGAGAGATACATTTAACAATATACATTGAAGATTACGGAAAACATTCCAGAAAGTCAGTGATACATATTACACTAATACAGACGAGGAAGAAACAAATACAATATCAATAGTTAGGAAATACATGCAAACATACAAAATAGCACATAATCTTTGTACATAAATCTATAGGGAACCCCCCCCCCCAAAAATAAAAAATAAAAAATAAAAAAAAAAATATGAACGATCTATTTAATTCTGGCAATTTTAGGATCGGTGCACTGATCAATCTTGCCTTAAGGGCGTTAAAAGCTTTCTCTTGGCATAAACCCCAAGAAACTTTATTTGGCTGCCCTTTCCTAGTCAAATCCGTCAATGGACTAGCTATAGCGGCGAAATTTGGAACGAACTTCCTATAAAAACCTATCAATCCAAGAAACGATCGTATCTGTTTCTTGGTTTCTGGCCTAGGAGCGTCTTTAATCGCGTCAATTTTATCAGGGTGGGGTTTTAACTGCCCTGACCCACTTACTAGATGGCCCAAGCATTCCAAGTTAGAATATGCTATGTTACACTTGGAGGGTCTCGCTGTGAGATTTGCCTTGCGGAGTCTGTCAAACAGATCGACTAATGCCCTAACATGCTCTTCCCAGGTATGTGTATATACTAGAATATCGTCGACAAAACTATCTACGTTGTTCATGCCTTTCAACAATTTTCGCATAAGACGCACGCACGACGCACCGGCGTTAACCAAACCAAAAGGCATAACCTTAAACTGGAAAAGACCTTTAGGGGTCGCGAATGCCGTTAATACGCGAGCATTTTCAGCGATGGGCACCTGCCAATAACCTTTTGTTAGATCTAATTTAGAAATGTACTGGTGCCCTGCCAATTTTGAAAACAAGCCCTCCATGTCTGGCATCGGTTCAGCATCAAACACGGTGACTTTATTTAGTTGTCGAAAGTCTATACAAAATCGATTAGTTCCGTCTTTCTTTCTAACCAATACCACGGGGGAAGAATAGGGGGAGTTTGAGGGTTCAATCACTCCCAGGTCTAACATTTTACCTACTTCCTCATCGATTGTCTCCCGTGCGTTAAAGGGTATTGGATATCCCTTTATTCTGATTGGCTCCGAGGTATTCAAGTTTATTTCGTGCGTTATTAATCCAGTATTACCTGGTCGATCTGTAAATACGTCTGGGTACTTACTTAAAATTTCCCTGACTTGCTGACGCTGACCTTCAGGTAATTCCGGGCACACGCTGACCATATCTATTCCCTCATTTCCTACAACCATGGGGTACTCGAGGGGAACTTCTGTGTTGGGGTCACTCGACTCGTCTTCTATGACCGCAATACATACGACGTTTAAAACGCCCTTTCCAACAGTTTGATCAGGTCTCTCCACGTATCGTTTTAACATATTGGCATGAAATATTCTCAACCTACCTTTCATGTCGATTCGGTAGTCCATTTCACCCTTGACCTGTTTGACCTCATATGGCCCTTTCCATTGGACCAATAATTTGTTTCTACTAGTAGGGAGTAGCACCAACACTCGATCACCCGCGTCGAATTTCCTACTTCGCGTTCCGCGGTTGTAATACTTCGCGTACTTGCGACCCGACTTCACGAGCTCGTCGTGTGCCATCCGACACGTGCTTTCTAATCTCTCGCGTAAGTCGACGACGTATTGGTAGGTGGTTTTAACTTCTCCGTCCGCGATATCACCCGACCATAGTTCGCGCAGAATCCGCATAGGACCACGAATTGTCCTACCGTATAGCAATTCAAACGGCGAGAATCCCAAGCTCTCGTGCGGTACCTCGCGATACGCGAACAAAATCGCGTTCAAATACCGGTCCCAATCTCCCGGTTTCTCCGCGCACATCCGACGTAGCATTTGTTTCAACGTCCCGTTAAATCTCTCTACCAATCCATTACACATGGGGTGATACGGCGTGGTGCGCAACTGCTTAATTGACAACAACCTACTAATTTCTGCCATGAGTTCTGAGGTAAACTGGGCCCCACAATCTGTGAGAATTTCTTCAGGTACCCCTACCCTGCTGAACATGTCTACAAGCGCCTCGGCTACACGTTCAGTTTCAATTGATGGTAAAGCTATGGCTTCTGGGTATCTAGTTGCATAATCTACTAGAGTAAGGATGTATCGGTTTTTCCGATCTGTAATTGGAAATATCGGTCCCACAATATCAACAGCTACCCTTTTAAATGGGGTATCTATTAGAGGCATTTTACCTAATGGTACTCTGGTATTCCTTCCCTTCGACACCGTCTTCTGGCAAACGTCGCACGATCGACAGAATCGTGCTACGTCACTATTTACGCCAGGCCAATAAAACTCCGCTAATACTCTGTCGGTTGTTTTTTTCATGCCCAAGTGACCCGCCATACTGGACTCGTGTGCCACTCTCAGTACATGTGGCCTGAATTTCTGAGGGACAACTAGTTGGAAATACTTTCTACCCTCCGACGTGGTAAATTCTCTATACATTAAACCTTTGGTACGTAAGAATTTAGAGCTCCCACCGCCCTTACAATATTTCGCGGTACCGGACATGATCCTCTCCGCGGTCGCGCTCAAGGACGCGTCCTGCCTCTGCTCACGCGTAAATTCATCGCGCGAGATATCAGTCACGGCTTCCGGAACTTTTAACTTAGGTAGCGGCTTTTTATCCGCCTGCGCCTGTGCCCTAGTTTCGACCGCTTGTACAATGGGAAACCGGAAATCGGAGAGAGTTGGGAGTCTGGATCCCTCGACATTTCCGATAGTTAAGTCGTATATGGGATTTTCCATACACAGAGCTTCTACGGTTCCGGTCAGAAAAGGCGTCTCGATTTCTATTCTCGCGACGGGAACGCGATCAATCGTTTGATCTAATAACATGCACGGGGATTTCCAACCAAGCATTTGGTCATCCCTAACGAGACTCCGCTTTACTACGACGCCCGTGCACCCGGTGTCGCGTAAGACCGTGACTTCTTGACCGTTGGCGGTACCAGTAGCAGTCGGTACTCTCGCCTCGGGAAAAAGACAAGTGCCGATCGACTGAATAACATCGCGACCGATCTGCGCACGCGCTGCGGATTCGTACCCCGTATTCGCGTTATTAGTCCCTGAATTATCACGCGGAAAATCATCGCGCTTACCGCCCCCTGACCATGCTCTGCTTTCGATAGCAACCGCGACTCTCTGGACAAACCCCTTCCTTTTCGGACAGTCGGGCGTGATGTGACCCCATTCCTTACAGGTAAAACATTGTCTATCCCTACGATTTGTACCCTTCCCAGATTGAAAGTTTCCACCTTTATGTGTACCAAGTTTCTCGGGTTCTCTGGGTCTCTGATCTTTATCTTGATTACCTCCCTTGTTATCCCTTGAGATCACATTCTGGGTACCTCCCCGAGCTTCGGCGAAATAGTCTGCCTGAGTAGCCATATCAGAGATATTATTGAAGGACTTTTCCCTCAGGAACAAGTACAATTCCCTACCACAAGTGTTTAACAGCTGGTCCCTAAGTAGAAAATCGGTAAGACCCTCAAACGTTTTTTGGATCTTACCACATTCAACCCAACGCTGGAAATAATTCCCCGTCCTACTGGCGAACTGGGTGAATGTCTCGCCTTTCTCGGGTTTACTATATTTAAATTTTTTGCGGAACCCTTGTTCTGTCAACTCGTATCTCTTAAGGAGTGCCTCTCTTAACGCGTCATAGTTCAATGCCTCGTCCACGGGTAGACGCGAATATACATCTAGCGCTTTACCTTTAAGTAACGCGCTGAGATGGAGCGACCAATCATCTTTTTTCCACTTTTGGATGGTAGCATATCGCTCAAACCTATGTAAATAACTATCTAAGTTATCTTTGTCATCCTCGAAAGGGGGTAATTTAGGGCCTCTTAACTTTGATTCTTGTTGACCCTCTTTCTTAGCCTCTAATAATTCAAATTTCCTTCTATGTTCTTTCTCCATATTCCTGTCTTCTAACTCAATGGCTTCTAACTTTGCTTGTTTTTCCCTCGCTAATTTTCTTTCCTCAAGGTCTCTTACCTGCTCTATTCTTTCCCTTTCTGCTTCCCTTTCCCACCCTATCCTTTCCTTCTCTGCCTGCTTCTCAAGCTCTATCTTCTCCTTCTCTGCCTGCTTCTCCAGTTCTATCCTCTTTTCCTCAAATAGCATTTTCTCCCTTTCAAAATCCCTTCTTTCCCTCTCATCCTGCTTCCCTAATTGTAATTTTTCCCTTTCTATATCTCTCTCCTTTACCCTTTGGTCCCTTTCATGAGCCTGCTCCTCCTGAACGAATTTTCTAAGGGCCTCCCCCTCATACCCAAACTGTTTACCCAACTCCACTAGATCTTTGAGTGACGACATGATAAATACTGTTGATAAGATCACCAATCCTAAGTGCACTATCATATAACACATACAATTTTTAGGACTACACGAACCAACCGTATATCCCTTCTCCAAATATATGCAATATGTATATATGACAAACAAATGGTAAATAAAACAAAATATGAGTGAGGTATTCACTCACCCGCCTGAATTAGTTCTTGTCAGGAAGGTCACAATCTGAAATAAATAACTAAAAAAAAAAACCTTACCGGAGTCAAGACCTATGCTAACTAACGTCCGTGTTCCCACTAATCCAATGATCCCACTTCCGACACCATTTGTCACAGGATGAAGCCGGGTTGGGACTGGATTAGTGAAGACACCGAAAGCAACTGCGTTAATAAGATGTTTATTATAAACGCAATTTAAAGATGAACAAATCTGACACCATTATAACAAAAAGATAAGGAAAATTATAAAGTTCCTAACATGGAACTATCAACAACAAGTAACTCAACGAGAAAAATCAAAGATGGATTTAACAAATGGAATTTTAAACAAACGTGAATAGCATCCTATCACCAATCGACAAATAAGAGTATATGATTTACACCCCAATATAAACAAGGTCTTATTAAGTACCAAGGGTGACCAAAGCATGTGATTTATGCACTTATCAATAGAATACTCATTTATCCATCAATCTGTTAACTCGTCAATTTATCAATTTAACAAGCGATGTTGGAATATGAATTTATGAATCCGTCGTTCATATAACGATATTGAAATGGGGATGTATGAAATTATGAATATGTCGTTCATATAACGATATTGAAATGGGGATGTATGAAATTATGAATATGTCGTTCATATAACGATATTGAAATGGGGATGTATGAAATTATGAATCTATCACACATATAGCGATATTGAAATGGGAATGAATGTAATTTTGCACAGATAGCAATATTGAGATAACAATCAAATGGAACACGCAATAAATATAACTATCGTGGCGTCTGTTTGACTACCAAGATGTATCTACGGTTCCACCCGCTCTAGTCCATGGTCAAGGAGCCACCACGCATGGTCCACCCCTCCCAGTCTGTTGAAGGGTCCCTCGAGAGCCTTCACATTAACACAGACCCGTTGATCGAGAAGCCTTGGTCCCTCGCATCGAGAAAACCAGTACACTCTTCCGAAACAACGTCACCAGACACAGCGTACACGTCACACGAAACCACACAGAGTTCTGTGACTTCACACACCACCAAACCACACATATGGAACAGCTAAAAGTATAACAACTAAACCGTGTAGTACATATGACACGGTTAGTACTTTTGTATTGATATATGTTGCGCATGCGCGCACATGAATTACGCCTCGTTACACATTACATTAATCATTCAATGCATGCCGCGTATAATTAAATAATACCCGTCTGTTCAGTTACAACAAATAGCTAACTTGAACCAGCCTATAGGATTTCTAATATCATGGCGTTGTATGACCTAGGTATTGACTCTCTGTAGAATTTAGAATAAATTCTAAAACATCTAATATATGAAACAATTATGTCATATAAAACGAATAGTGATAAAGAATACAATCTTAAATTTCACATACCTCTACAGCTGAAGTTTTGCTCCCGTAAAGAGGTAAGCTTTCTGACAAGACTCATCGTAGTGTAATTTGTTTATAGAGAATTCGCTCTATATGTACTCTAGCTGTGACAGATATGCGCAGCAGCTAGGCACGTGAGTTTTCACTGCAGGCAATTTGCGCGTGCAGCATGGGGTGAATCGCGCTCAGTATTTCAAAATAACTAGCGCCGAAAAAAATAAACAACCCCCGAGTAACGCTCTAGTCGGAAACGAAACCCGAATACATTTTTGATCACATATACATATTGATATAAACCATACAATTCCGTGACACTTATCGTGATTAAAGATCTCAAGAACAGTCAGTTAAACTACTCACTGTACCAAAAGAAGAGCTTAATCCAATTCCTGAGTTGTTGTGAAATTTCATAGTAACAAATGGCAACTAAAACAATGAAAATAATTACCACTATTTACGATGAAACATCAAAATCAGCTCTTACAGTCAGTTACAGCATGCTTTTGAAGACGATGTTGAAGTTTACAATAGGTCCACCAACTAATATAGATGTTGAAGAAGTTATAAAGCTAATCACTCCAGTTTCATTGAGCCGGTGTGCGGCTGATTACTTGAGAGCATTCGAGATTCTACCATTTAAAAGAATTAAGTAATTAAAAAGCGTAAGTCACAAAATAAGTACTAGTGGACATAAGGGTAATTATATTTCAAATTTGAAAAGCAAACCAAAAAAGCTGTTAGATTTAAAAACACCGCTGAACCACCAAAAAAGCCAATAAATCTGCTGCAAATCCTAAATCTAAGCCGTCTATTTCCTACATATACATACCAGCTGCTTAACCTTTGGACCATACACTTCACGCAGAAAATAGTTTCAGGCTGCAGAAGATTAACGAAATTAAGAATGATTTGCTCAAAGAGATGGAATATTACAGAGATGCCAGACCCCCACCCCCACCCCACCCCCTGCAAAGAAAGCAAACAACAACAAGGCAGCATAGATGGTTTTGAACTTGATATAAGTTAGCATGGGTATAGTTTCCGGTGGATCGGGTGTCTTGAGAATACCTACAGAATTTATAACGGCTGTGACTTTCAGCGTTTGGGGAAGCTTTACTGAAGTTTGTGGCTAAAGCTTTCGTGGAAATGTTGATATACAGTAAAGTTTTAAAAGACGATGTGATCATGACATCTGCCATTTCCAAGCTAAACAGTATCGATGATATGGTGTGTACGGTAATACGCGATAATTAAAGCAATCGTGAGTCATTCAGTTTAATTGTTACCGAGTACAACACATAGAAGGAAATGAAGAAAGCAATCATAATCAAATTAAATCACACAGAAAGCCTAGACATTGAAAAGCTGAACAAGCCTTTTTTTTAGAGAAACGATATAAATTAAATGAGAGATTTGGAGAAAATTACAACACAATATCTTATGATAACGGAGCTAAGAAAGGTTAAAGGATACAATTAAATAGAAAATCTTTAACTCTCAGTTGAATACATTTCAAAACTATATAACCGTAGAAGGATCACGTGAAAAATAAATCTATTTTACCAATCTGATTGATAACAAAAATGGCAAACTATATGTTTCATTACAGAGAATAGATTTTCTTGTTGTGTATTACAATATTTCAAAAGAACTCAAAACAACATATTATTTTACATCAACAACAATAATGAAAGAAAAATTGTTTTAATTCCTGATGGTTTCTTTAACCCTAAATACATCATGAACAAAGTAAGAGATGGAATGAATGCTAACAAAGATAATGATGAATGTATTGATATCGAGTGTTTGAAACATAATTTTAAAGTTCTTGTCACTCAAAGCAATAATTACACAGTGTACATAACCAACTACAACTCTCAATTGTTGGGATTCAATAGCAAGAGTTCTGTATAGGCAAACTAAGAAAGTTAAGATCACAAGCGGGTAATGCACAAAACACTGGCACCGACGCTATAAATTTACACCATACGGTAATAAGTTTAGAATACCACATGACTTCCAGAGGCTACAGATTATTTTCGATTGTATCCTTTTGTTCTTCCTCGCGGTTTGAGATTTACTATTACGTTGACATAAGCTTTGGAAGTTACAGAAGGTGATAACCAAGACTACGAACTGGAAAACGGTTGTCTCCAGTACGATACAATTACTTCTGATTCAATGGCTCTCTCCGTTAATGATAAATACAGGAACGGAATTTATTTTTTTTATGATTGCATCACTAGAAAGAGAATTATTGACGTGGCAGCTAATGCGACCTTACACATGGTATACTTAATTCGCTACGAATGAGTTGAAAAGGAGTTTTCATACTTTGTCAGAAAATTATAGAAACTGATCGAGAAAAATGTTTTCAATCCAGTCATATAAAAGATAATTTTTATATGTAAGGATAACCCAACATGTTTTATTCTCAAGTGGACGAATTGAGGTAATAGTTTACAGACGCAATAAAGTATTTATTTGACGAACAGCAAAAAGACACATAAGTCAGTAACATAAGTGTTAAATATTTTATCCGGATCACCATTGTATCTGGCTTGATTTGAGAAGTACGCATGATAATAGAAAGCATGGTACAGGTCAGCAATTTATAAACCTGCAGATAAACAGAAAAGAAAATATTTAAATTTATTTAAGAGTACAAGATAAACATTCATAACAAAGCAACTAAATCTATACTGTTTTAAATGGTTCACATTCAGATAAATGGATGATAAATTACATCAAATGGTGGTATTTTGATGAGTATGACGAAGGGTGCAACTGAGCAAGAAGGAATAAAAGCGTGTGTGATATGTGGCTTTCAAATAATTACAAAACCTGAAGGAAGACGATAAGACATCTCCAAAAAGTCACTAGTGAACAACAAATTGATACATATGAGAAATGCAATGAGACGTCTATTATCCAAACTAGGCCCGTTAGAAATAATGAAGGATATTACAGATGGAATAAATAGGGATAACCCAGCAGTGTCCAATGTTAACTTCGATTACATTTCTTAAACGCTAACAAAGTAATTATAGCACAAAGGCTGCAAATAGGTGAATGAGATACTAAACAAATTAAAGGTGAATGAGATACTAAACAAGTTAAAGGTGAATGAGATACTGAACAAGTTAAAGGTGAATGAGATACTAAAACAAGTTAAAGGTGAATGAGATACTGAACAATTTAAAGGTGAATGAGATACTAAACAAGTTAAAGGTGAATGAGATACTGAACAAGTTAAAGGTGAATGAGATACTGAACAAGTTAAAGGTGAATGAGATACTGAGCAATTTAAAGGTGAATGAGATACTGAACAAGTTAAAGTTGAATGAGATACTAAACAAGTTAAAGGTGAATGAAATACTGAACAAGTTAAAGGTGAATGAGATTCTAAACAAGTTAAAGGTGAATGAGATACTGAACAGGTTAAAGGTGAATGAGATACTAAACAAGTTAAAGGTGAACGAGATACTGAACAAGTTAAAGGTGAATGAGATACTAAACAAGTTAAAGGTGAATGAGATACTAAACAAGTTAAAGGTGAATGAGATACTGAACAATTTAAAGGTGAATGAAATACATAGAACAAAATGTCGGTCTGATTGAGGAGATATTGAAATTATTTGGCGATTTTTAATTTGAAAATCAGGTACGGTGAACAAACCATAAACTAAACTTTCTGGACCAGTTGTTTTCTATGTATGATTTCCACATGTTTATAAAACCCTATAATACAAGAACCGTCATAAATTAAACCAAACTAAATTAATATGGGAGGAATTTTCCAATTATGTAGCAGCTAATAATAAGTTGGCGAATATTTTTTTTAGAACAGCGAGAGAAATCAATACCGTTTCGATACAGACACAAAACTTTAATCTGACATTTAAGGAGGTATTTGAAAGAACTTGTTACCAGCGGCGCATATTTTCACCTTACTTGTATGGAAATTTTCCATCTGTTTTCCATTAGAATTATATGTGAGTTTCAAAAGTCTTTTTCAAAGTCGTTGATTGCTTTTTTCTCTATTTAATAACATTAGGTTGTATCCACTGTTCCTGATCAAACCTATCACCCGATGCATCTTTGTCAGTTTCAAACTTATCTGTAGATAAAGCTTCAGGATGCGATAATTAATGCCTTATTTATCTTTGCTTTTTAACGTGTACAATAACTTACGTACTTACGGATTTATTAATTTCGTCTGTAATAGTGATTACACCAAATTGTTGTGTAATAGGTCTTTCAGGCACTAATATGTAATCTTTCAAATAGTTATGTAGCTGTGTTGTTGGTACCATAAAATCTGCTTCTAAACTTCCACCAAAACTTTCACCATCTTTCTGAGACACTTGTATGAGTTTGATTTGTTTTTGGTTCCCCATTTGATGTTCTGGACAGTCATGAATTGGCTCATGGCTGTACCATTAAGAGTGATCTTGATCTATCGTATGCTCTATCAATTTTAATTATTTCTTCATCATCAATAATGTGCTACTGTTTTGCTTTAAATTTTGAGTGTTCATACTATTACTTAATTTCCCATCCAGTTCGAGGAAAATCAATTATTGGAGCCATTTATTATAGTTATGTTCATTCAATACAAACATTTTATGAAAACTACTTTTCTTGTGATTCTACATAGAGTTCATTGTTATAATTTTTCCAAAGTCTGAAGTAGCTCCTTTCTGATTGTTTTCTTTCACCGTTATATTTCCTCCATTACAATACCAGTCTGATTTAATCAAATTAACACATTCTTTACATAGTTGGTTCTTTATGTTTCGTTTTTCCATCTGAACGAGGGAATTTTCTTCCCCTTATTATAACATCCGATAGTACTCTTTTTTTTTGTTCGTTTGTTTGCTATTATTACTTTCTATAAACATTGTGTCATATACTCCATTTAAAGTTTTAAAGTCATCAATTATTCTATTTATTTTGCTCTGTTCAGCATCGTTTAAGAAATAAACTGGCACGATAATATTTATAACTTTCATCCCCAATCCTATCATTATCTGCTCGTGAATGCCTGAGCAGACATATCAGTTCTTTCCTCAATTGGTGATAATCTAAATTTTATTTTCATCTGAATTCGATTAAACTAACAGCAAGCATCTACATATTGTTTCAACTGAATAATTTCATCTCACAAAAGTCACAAAATATGTCCTTCTGTATTATTTGTTTTAATGTTATTCTGGGTTGGTTACTTGAGGTTTGGACGACCAATTTGATGTCTTCAATTTATCTTAGAGGTGTAATGTTTTCAGCTTGTTCCCAACTATTACATGAATAATCATATCTACTCCATTATTTACCGTCTGCCCTATCTTATATTTTGGTGTTCCAAATGTGTCAGTTGTTATGTAACCAAATAAATTAATCCATACTACTTGAGATCTATTTCCTTCTTTGCCTACTTCGACTGGGTCATGCCTATGGATCAATGATAAGTGTTTGTATATTCCTCGATCAGCCCAGGCAATACATCTACCAATTTTCTTTTGTCATCTTGTGTAAAGTATTTCCACCTTCTCGTCTTTTGACTTCTGTTCAACCTCTCTACAGCAGAGGCTTTTTGTCAGAGAACAAATAAAAATATTCGATGTTTTCTTTATAAAAATAAACTCTTCCAACTAAATGTAAATATGAAGTACATATAATTTTCTTATTATAGAGTTTTGTAAAATAAAAGTAACTTATGCATAAAAATCAATCTAAATAGACGGCCATGAAAGGTGTACGAGTTAAGAACAATTTTGTATTTGTTTTTATTTTTTTAAACAGCAAACGAATGAGTCTTTATTCTTATTTCACCGCTAACGATAAAGGAAGCGAAAAGTTGAATTTGGGAGATGTGCAATTCCACAACGGTAGATGTGTGCTATAAGAGAACAACGGCAAGAATAACTAGCTAAAAACATCAGTGGGAACGATCTTGTAACAGGAAATTCAGTCCTTTATCAATCGATAGGAAAAGATGATGCTGAAAAACGCTGAATCACAATACTATTATCCAGAAAGAAATATATTTTATACAAAAGAATTATTAGGAATGGCAGTTTCAAGTTCACGATTTCGTAAACTATTGACTTTTTCCAAATGCATCTCCTCCTCATGTTTAGCGAAATGATACAGATTATGGGATTAAGACAATCATTCCTCCAGGGAGCAAAACGGACGATTTCCGAAATACCAAGAACTGCATCCCCTATCTGACTCTTTATTAGCGTTGGTTACAAATGAGTGTCCTGCATTGTGCAAGGACCTCTATTCACCGTGACAAGTCAGTTGTGACTGTGTGGTCGATTAGATTTGAGACTTGCATTTAGGTAGAAATTTATTTATATATATATATATATATATATATATATATATATATATATATATATATATATGTATATACATACACACACAAAGCATATGAACTCATGATTAATATAGAAATTTGTGTATTATGTTTTGTGCTATTTGTAGTGTATTAGTTATTAGTTTAATCAGGCGGTCAGCCAAATACACGCGCATTTCGCCATCTCCATTAACGATCAAAGAAAAGAAGGGCCTTAAATTAATCTAAATTTTGTTTAATCAATGCATTTAGGAAGGCATTTTATATATCTGTTTTCTATTTTGGTGACAAGCAAAATGCTGCAAAGTCCTCTTCACCCTCCCTCGCTTTTTTGAACATTTATAGAGTCCCGCATACAACAGATAACTAAAGTACTCGTAACTAATACAAAAGAAATCAAAATTAGTTACAGTGAAAATAAAAACATTTATAGAGTCCCGCATACAACAGATAACTAAAGTACTCGTAACTAATACAAAAGAAATCAAAATTAGTTACAGTGAAAATAAAAACATTTATGATATTATAAATTGATAATAACCTCCTTTATCAACAGCTTATATTTAATATAATCGATAGGAAAGCAGCATGAATTGATAATTATTCCATTTAATGCTAGCGGCGGTTCCTAGAGTTGTCGTTTCTGTCCGAGAAAAGGTTCAGAGGTCGCTACGGTATTGCCCAAGGGAATTAATCTGGAAATTGTATATTCTCTCGGCAAGATGTAAAACAAAAATTAACATGAATCACAGTTGTACTTATGAAAACAGCAAAAAATAAGTATGACTCACAATAATATTTGTAGGAAAGAGAAGGAGGATCTCTAATTGGTATGAAAAAAAATCAACAATTTTTTTTTAATGATCAAAAGACAAAGAGCAAATTCCGATATTTGTGGGCTGAAGTCTTTTTAGCTAAAAGACATATATTAAAAATGTTGCAACTGGCATAAAGGAAATTTTGAGCTCAGCATAGCTGTAATTTTTGCGGGAAATAATCGTAATCTACTTATGAATTTGCAGTGAGTCTCTAATTCATTTGTACATGGAATAATTATTACTTCAAGATCCTGTACCAAGGGATAGGCTCCTGAACACCAATTCGTATTGCAGATAGTTACAATTGATGATAAAATCGTGATACTAAATTAGAAATCGTAGTCATAAAATAGTACCATCTGCGGCAAGAACTTGTGTGCATGTATTATGAATTCGTAGGCACGATTGTGAAATCCTTTGCATACAATCCTTTACATGAAAATTGTATTATGTATTATGTATGTTGAATTGAATAATAAATGAAAGACTTATTTATCTGTAGATAATGCTGTAAAGATTAGGATAATATATTAGGAAAGAAAAATAGACAAATATATAAACAATATGGAACTAACTTTAACTCTGTAAACAGATGTGATTTTTATTGTAACACCTGGCCCATAGTAAAAAAATCTCTGTTCACTAAATTTAAACTCGTGCTTGAATTTTAGAAATTTTGATCTGCTATAAATGTACTACCAGAGAGGTAAAAAAGATTAAATGTCAAGATTATCGCATTGGGTATATCTGTACATTCATGGTTAATCTTAATGAGTTTGAACAATTCTATTTATGAGTATAATTCAGCAGTTTTTAGTCTGTGCTCAATTTTTGTACTCTGACAGTTTCGTGGAGTCTGTGCTCAATTTTTGTACTCTGACAGTTTCGTGGAGTCTGTGCTCAATTTTTGTACTCTGACAGTTTCGAGACTACTGGACCTGGGGCACATTACTAATAACCAATAGCTAATTACAATTCATGTATCAACACATATGTAAATTAGGCGTGAAATATGTATATATGTGTCAGATGAAACAGTGCATACCATATGTGACCTTGCCTAGTAAATACAGGAATCTAACATTTCACTAATATGCAATGGTCCTAATTCAAATGACCACCTCAAGTAAAAATACTCCCAGATCTTTTACCGTTGAAATACCCAGCGATACAGCAGTTATGCACCAAGCTAGATCATACCAAAATGACAAATTCCGCGTGGAGGTGCAAACAAATACCCAAATTTGACTCCTTTCTGCTGTAATAGTTCAGGTGGTAAAGCACTCACTAGTGTGAATGAGATTCCTGGTTCGACTCCCGGTAAGAAATCGTCATTTGAGAGGCAGTCTGAATGCTCATATAAGCCTGGTTTAATTACTATCATGCATCGCTCATTTATATATTAATATGCAGTTTGACTATGTGTGTCTTTCCGTCTCGGTCTGTCTCTCCACGTTTTGCGTTAAGGTTGCAATAATTGACTGTTGTAAAGAAAACACCGTATACTAATATAAAACTTCTTGTTTCCAAATTACAGAAATAACACTTCAGCGCTCACCAATTTTGAAAGGATAAGCTGGGCTAAAGTACTAAATGTGTTTACAATATTAAATTTTAATGAACATCCAGGTAAAAGAGGACTCCATCGCCGCAATAGACTAATAAGGTCCGAATATATCATTGAATGTTTGAATGCCCAACAACTTTATTAAACGAAAAAAAGGACAAACAGCTTATTTATTTGGAGTTTCTTTTCTCAGTAGGGGACAATGACAATTATCGTGGTAATCTAAGGGTTTGTATTCAATAAATATTTTAAACATATTTTTCAACAAGAAATGCTTGTACATTGGCCAAATATTTATCATTACAATATAAGAATGCGTATGTAATATGAATACCATTGATATAGACCGAAAAAAAATTGTGAATAAAAATATAAGCTGTTATGAATAACGTATCTAGGGTCCGTAAAGGTTTATGATAAATATTACTTGAAGCCAGTGTTGACTTTTAATTGCAAAAATTGTCCTTAAATTGGTTTTGTAAAGTGAAGATAAAAAAATGGAGAATTATAGAAGATATTTTTAAGTTTTCTGTGAGAATGGAGTTAATATTCTCCCCATTTTTAGTCGTTTTGATTTATTTACATATTTATGTCATAGTTTACTTGTGTGTCTGAACTCATATAGCCCTTAAAAAGAAGACAAACAGGTACATGTTTTTCTCCTCATGAAGAGGGGGGGGGGGGGGGTAGGCGGGGTGCTCCTCAGTTATTCTCCGAATCCGTGTATTTAAACATTTATTATACATTACAGTTTTGACTGTCACCTCCTCATTGAGGAGGTAGTCTTATGACTGGAAGAATAGTCGAATGCTTTAGATGGACAGACATAGAAAGATAAATAGGTAAATAGATAGACAGAGAGATATATCGATATATAGATAGATAAGTAGATGGATAAATAGATTGATTGCTTGATTAACAGATTGAATATTTGACTACATAGATAAGAGAAACAGACAAAAAGAAAATACATGAAAGAATGAGGTTGCAAAGAAGAAAGGAATTGAAGAAGAAACACTATGTTTATCACACTAATTTCATAGGCGTGATTCTAATTTCATACTTTTGATAATTATTTTTAAATATAGGCCTTTATAATTGCTTAAAAGGTTTTCAGTTAAAAGCGCATACTTATTAGAAACTATATGCACACGGGGGAGCAATCGTATATTTTATGCAATTAGTGGAATTACATACAAACATTATCATCATTGTCATCGTCGTCTTCATCGCATTCATCATACGAATTTGGAATTACTGGCCCATATATAAACATTTATGTTCATTCAGAAGGATTTAACATTCGGCGTATTTAAATAAAGTAACTTTTATCGGATATTTCGTACCTAAAGCTTTAAATACATAAGTTAGCAATTTCAGCTGAATGAGCGGACGATATCCTATGTATAAAGAACAGTAGTTAGGAAAAACATCTCACATGTTTTGAAAAACCCTTTCTCGGCGCTAAGTGGCATTTACAATAAAAATGAGACAATTCAATATGTAATACTCAGACATTTATCATTAGTAATTATAACTATTATTACGTATCGTAAAAATGTAATCAGGGACATTTTTTTATATAATATTTCCACATAACGTGGATTTTATCAACGTAAACTTTTGTCACGGTTCAGAATGAAGCAGACAAATTGTAGAAAGTAATACTCGCTGTACAGTGCCTGGTACAATTCTGTCTATATTAAAATAAGTGCATATCGTCCTACATTCCATCTCAATGGTAAAGTGTGCGTTCATAGTTATCCAATCTTCAATATATGTATTATCTATATAAACTATCTATATAAACTGCAATCTATCTTGGAATTTACGTAGTCACTTAGCTTTGGCATAGTTTTCATCTTAACGTATCTATTAATAGTTTCACATCACCAACACCTTGTCAGAGCCAAAACTCATCAAATCAACCTTGACGGTAATCTCTAACATTACTAACCTAGAAATCATAGATTTTTTTTTTACCTCATTTCAACGAAGAATTGTAAAACTTTCTCTGATTCCGCTGAGTGGAATTTTTTCAAAACTTCAACCAATATTTCAATACTGGAATATATGAATTTTGCCAAAACATTGTTGTCAAATGCGTTAGATGTAGATTTGTCAATATGCCAAGTGTATATATATATATATATATATATATATATATATATAAAACTTATGATAAATATTTTAGCATGCACTTTTTTGTTATCCAAACATTTGAAGCAAAGTCATAAAAGGTAATATGAAACCTAAGATAAGTTACTTTTCGACCTCTGAATTACTCTCGAGGTTTGGGCTGCGAGAATTTCCGGTTTTGACTCATGTAAAACAGGAATTTAGGAGGATTATATAACACAATCAAAAGTCTTCTGCCAAAACACTGAACAAAAACTCCGATAGCGATTCACCCTATAGACCCCCAAGCTGATGTGCAGATTTCATTGACGGCATTGATGGTTTGCTTAAATCTTAATGTTGTTTATCAGGAAAAATATGTTTAACTAGTGTCCTTGAATTAGGTTGTTTACTTCAGATCTAAGCTAAAGGATAGCTTTTATAAACAAAATGTTTACTGAATTTGAGGTCAAGGTTGATTTTGTTTACAGATAAAACTGGAAAATCATTCGAGTTATGTGTAAAAAGTCATGTCCATACAAGTAAAATTCCATTAAGATGACACATATTCTAGAACATTCTGTCATGTGACCCATCTTTATATATACCATGTTTAGTGGACAGTTTTTCAGTTTCGACATTACTATCAGTCTTGTAAAGAGCTATTACAGTTGGGGAAAGTCATTCCAAATTCTAAGAGAGGAATTATTAAAATATTCTTTGGATTATAAGTGTTCATAAACTTTTGGATTTTGGATTTTTAATTAATGATTTTGGAATGTATGCGAACTTATTCAGAGATATTTTGGAGTACTTCATTTTGACATCAGCACATTAAAGGCTACTAGTACATCAGGACTTTGAAGACCATTGGCATATCATAACATTCAAGGATACAGCCGTGAATTCGGAACATTCTATATTTAGAACTTGTGATTAGAACATTAATTCTTATTGGATTATTTGGATTTTAATACACATTACTGTAAGTGTCTTTTTGATTTTTCATCTTAATTATCTAGAAATAAATTGCTTGTTGATTTTTACTTGATTTGTTGGTTTCTCTTTTTTCTGTTACATTTTTTTCTAGACCATATATATATATATAATTTTCTCCCTAAAATTAAATTTACATCAGTCATCAGGACATTCATGCGTCTAATTAGATAGCAGTGACGCACTCCGATATATGAACATAGAGACTGAATTGCAGTGCAAACTATCTGAATTTCATCAGTATATTTTACCCAACAGCCGCATCCAAGGCATATAATCAAAAACCTTCCTTACAGACTCTGCGTTCGCATCAAATGCATCTGTTCCAAGAAAAGACTCACCAAAACTGGCTCACAGAGCTCAAAGCTAACTTAAAAGCAGGAGATACAAGAAGGGACATATTAATAGAATTCTTGCTATGGTCAGGGTACTCGATACAAATACTCTATTGATGCATAAAACCAAAACCATCTACAGACGCAACCCCTTCATGGTGACATACCACAATGATGTCCCAAACCTACAACAGATTTTCTGGAAACACGGGCACCATATCGAATCTTCGGAACGTCTAAAGGGCATACTCAAAAATGTTTTTGAAATGGCGTACTATGAACCAAACAAAAATTAACGATCACTTGGTACGAGCCAAGATCACCTCAAACCGAACTGCGGAATCAAGCACATCCAAATGCAAAGACAAACGATGCCTCCTCTGTAAACAAAAACGTTAAAATGTTCTACCATAGGAGCAAGCGTTAACATCATGTAGAATTTATGATAGATAGATAGATAGTCTATTTCGAGAATTCGCCATTGATTTCCAGAATAATGTGGATGCCATTAACGAAAGTAAATTTTAAAAATAGCTGGTGCATTAAATTTTTTATAACGATAAAATGAACAAAAAAGCAAGCTCAAATATGTAAATCTGTACAAATAAGTTTTCAAGCCTTTATTCTTTAAAAACTTCCATAGCATTGTGCAACAAATTGATGATAAATATGAATGTCATATTAATTAATTAATCATTGACAAATTTACATATTGATTGTTTTTAGACGACAACAATAAAAACAGTTTGGTTCGCGAAACGGCGCTGGGCCATTTCGAGACAGGAGAAAGTAGGGGATAGGCTTCTTGTTACGAAACGGCCTAGGGCTTGGTCACGAAACGCCCTTTAAAAACACACGGGGAATCTTTACGACAAAATCTAGCCAGCCCATCGAAGTCCTTGTGTACTCACAGATACCAATCACACTCTTGCTATTGTCAATCAATCTTTAGATCCCCCACAATATTTGTTTTTCAAGCTATTTCCCCCGCCCCTCCCACAAATTAAATTAAATGGTCAATCCCTTTAGTTATGTGCGTCCGTATTGAGAATTTCCTGGTATTGCTATGTCATTAATGTAGGTCATGTTCCTCCTTTTTTCAACATGCATATTCTAAATAAAAAAGTTCATTGCACTGACACAAATACGAAAAATATGAATTCATATATTTTTGCTTCCAATTTCATTTATAATATTTCATACATGTTCCCGGAGCATCCGTCTCACACTGATTTGATTTTGGGATTTAGCAAGGACTGAAGAGATTTAGATCAGACACTGATTTGATTTTGGGATTTAGCAAGGACAGTAGTAAGGTGGGGGTACTGGGGGAAAAATGGGCACTTGGGGGAATCTATGGACGTTTAACATTGGTAGGGCACTTGGGGGAAAAAAGTGGGGGCAGGGGGAAAAAAAGGGAAAAGTTTATAGGGAAAAATGGGCCTCTACAGGGAATCTATGGACGTTTAACATTGGGAGGGCACTTGGGGGAAAAAAGTTTTCCCTAGAGAGGCCCTATGGACGTTTAACATTGGGAGGGCACTTGGGGGAAAAAAGTGAAAAGTTGATAGGGAATGGGCCTCTACAGGGAAAACGGGAGTTTAACATGGCGGGGGCCTCTCTAGGGACAACGGGAGTTTTTTTAACGTGGCGGGAGTGTGGGAGGGAGGGGAATAGAATTAATCTTTCTTGAAAAAGGGTGGTCCTCAGAAGAACCGTTGGTTTTTGTTTGTTTGTGTTAAAGTTCATTTTAGAGGAGGTGTGGGCACCTCCCCCTCCATGTTTTTAAACTCATGCTTCTTTTGTTTGAGTTTAGGATAAAGGGAGGATGGTCCGCTTTAGGATCCCAATTTTCTTTATAGGAATCCTCCATCATTGGATGTGGTTTGATGGGGATATTCTTCTCTTTCTCCTCCTTCTCCCTCTCCTCCTTCTCCTTCTTCTCTAGATCTTGGAGGAGGTGCCACGCCACCTCTAAATGCACTCTAACTTGTCTTATGATTTCAACGTTGTTCATTCTCTTGAATAAAACTAGATAGCTTAACCGGTGAAGACGTGGTTTTAATATACTAGAAGTGCGGACGTGAAGGAAAACATCCCTTACACCTAAAAAAGCCCCCCAAAAAACCTGCTATCCGACGAAAGAGTATGACGAAGGGATGAAATCACGCCAACATACTTACCAATATATACACCATCCATTGCTCAGATCTAAAAAAACAAACAAGAGCCGAGATATACATCAATAATAATAATTATATTTTATTCAATGTATATACATTATGTTGCTCCTGGTAATAAAACAATTTCATATAAGTCCAATACAGTTCAATACACTTCCATATTTACCATTTCATCGTCTTTTTGTTCTGACACTTCAGTAAGATTCTTGTCCACAATTCTCTCATAACTTTCTTCTTGACTCTCATTGATAAACTCCAACTTAATAAAATCTCCATTATCATCTCTAATCCACTGCCGTTTTTGACAAATCCTGTAAACTTTACTAGGATCTAATCCAAAACACCTTGCCACATCACGAATGGAATCCATCCGACTATATAATCCTGAATTCAAGTCAGTTAATTTCACAGGTCTCACAAATCCTCCAATGACTTGACTCTTCTTCTCTGGCTCTTCCCATCTAGCTTGAAATCTTTTCTGAAACTTCTTCGAAAAGACAGACTTATAAATCCCAGTACAGCAATAATAGATACCTCCTGAATGACAATCAAAATATTGAGCAGCCTTTGTCATACTTTCAAAACTTCTTTCCTCTGTCTCACCAACAAACTGGCACAACACACTTTTAGCACTTCCAAAATTAACTCTCCTTTTTTCTTTATCATTCTTCACATGTTTATGCAAACATTTTCGTTCACTAGCAGTCATCACTTGAAGATTTTCTATTCTATCATCATCAAGTACATCATTGAGATGTACCACTTGACTCTGTCTTGGTAGATCCACTCCATTCACCGCTTCAAAGACAAATCTCCCTCGATTTGTATCTTTCCTCTTCTTTCCTTCCTTACCAGCAACATTAATAGTTATCAATCCAAATGAATTCAATCTTCCTTTTACTTTCCTTCCAGACTTCATAAGATAGACATTTCCAAGTATGTCCGCAGCATATTTATCATACACTTTATGAACGTACTTATTCAATTGAATTCCAAAATCTCTTTTTTGTGGACGTGGTGGACATTCTGAAGACCAATGTCCTTTCTCTTGGCAGATATAGCAAGTATCTTGACTTTTATCTTTAGCGCAGTACTTTTCCATCTTCACAGTTTGAAAGTGCAATCCCAAAGACTGATTCTGAAGGTACGAAGGTCTCTCTTTATATACTCTTCTCTCTCTATATAAAGGTACCTGGGTGAAAACTCAATCAGTTTCAAATCAGATTTCAAGATGAAAAGATCACGCCCAAGCCATGAGAAACCAGAACAAGAACAAGAACAAACCAAGAGGCCACGACTACGAAGGTATTCCGTGCCTCCTGAAACACCCTTAGACGAACTACTAGCTCAAGTCCATACCAGTGACTTTGAAGACGAGATGAGTGAACAACCTGAAACCCAAACTTCCAAACCACCACCACCCAAAACAAAAATCACTACCAACACCAGAACCCCTGACCAAGAAAGTCCTACTACCGCCGTGGCTCCTGAAAATTACTATACAATTCGAGAGACGCAAAAAATCACTTCTCGAAAATTTAGGACCACGGCGTATACTCACACAGTACACTTCAAAGACTTCAAGTCCAAAGTATCTCCAGAGAAAGCGGCAGGGTTCATTAGCGATTTGTGGGAATCTGTCTTAATCAACTTGAAACGGCAATGTGGAGCCAAAGAAGAGGATCGATTGAGACTGTCTATTCATCATGACCATTTGAAGACTCCTGTTTGGACTGAGTTTAGCACTCCGGCAGAATTAACGCCAGACAAAGTCATGTCAAAAATAGAACATGTACAACAATCCAATGACAAGTTTACCATCACCGATGGAAAGGCTACCCTTTACATGACACACGTTTCTCCACCTCGAGGTAGTGGACGAAGCAGAAAACCGTTATTGGTGGACGATCTTCTTACTACCAAACGCAGTGTCGTCCAAATTAACAATACTGAAGACCAGATGTGTTTAGCTCGAGCTATCGTGGTGGGGCGTACGTATGCTAACAAGAACGAGAGCAAAGAATGGAAAAAAGCCTGGGAAAACATTCGAAAGTCAAAGAATGCCAAACAACGAAAAGAAGCAGAACTCTTGTTGAAACAAGCAGGGATCCCTAAAGAGACCGTGTGTGGCATTTCTCAAATGCAGCAACTTCAAGATGTTTTGGCTCCTCATTATACGTTAAAAGTTCACCCTCAAGAAGTGCGCGGAGCTCTACTGTTTCGAGGCCCTGATTTTCCTGAGGGAAAATACATTCATCTTTATCACCATCAAGAACATTTTGATACCATTACCAGTATCACAGGATTTTTAGGATACTCTTACTTCTGTGAGAAATGTAACAAAGGGTTTAACAGCCGGGAGCAACACATTCATTGTGGTCAGAGATGTCGGGGATGTTTAGCAGACCCACCATGTCTTCCTGAACAACACGTTCATTGTGAAACCTGTCGACGTGAATTTGTCAGTCCTACTTGTTACCAACAACATCTCAAGACCCAAGGTCGACACCAACAAAAATGTGCTTGCGAGTTATTGAAATTGTGTTCTACGTGTGGACAACTGATTCGTACCAACACTAACGAGAGACACGTTTGTGCTGGTAAGAAAAAATGTTCTATTTGCAAGAAGATTGTCGATTTTGATCATCGATGTTTTATTCAAAAGCACGACAAGATAGAGAAGAAAGAAATAAAGATGAAGAAGAACAAGAACCAAGTAGATTTCATCTTCTTTGATTTTGAATGCATGCAAGAAACAGGCATTCACATTCCAAATTTTTGTGTAGCACATCGGGCTTGTAATCAGTGTATTCAAGAATCGATTCATTTTCACTGTCCTCATTGTAGTCGGATTCCAGGAGGACGTGAAAAAATCTTTCGTCGGGTGAATACTTTGTCTGAGTTTGCTGAATGGATTTTAGACCCCACCACCCACGACACTTGGAGTGAAGAAGACATTCAACGTTACGGAAGTTGTCATCGGTATGCGACCGTCATAGCTCACAATTTTTCGGGATACGATGGGCAGTTTTTACTCCATTATTATTTGAACCATGGAACCGAACGCCCTGAAGTCACCATGAACGGAAAAAAACTCATCTACATGAAAGTAGGACAAGTCAAATTTAAAGATTCGATGAGTTATTTGGCCATGCCTTTGAGTCGAATGCCAAAAACGTTCGGTATGACAGAAATGGCTAAAGGCTACTTTCCTCACTTTTTCAACACGGAAGCTAATCAACAGGCTGTCCTACCTCATTTGCCTGACCTTCGTGATTACGACCCCGACGGAATGCGCCCCGAACAGCGAGAAGCTTTTCACGCTTGGTACCGAGCTCACCAGAACGATCCCTTTGACTTTCAAGAGGAGATGCTCAAATATTGTCGATCGGATGTAGATATTTTAAGACGTTGTTGTGGAAAGTTTCGAGAGTTGTTTCTCGATCACGGAGAGGTCGATCCTTTGAAAGATGCATCCACCCTACCTAAAGCTTGTTCCTTAGTCTACAGGCAAAATTTCATGCCCGAGAACCAACTGGCCATCATCGATTCCAACACGTCTCTCTTTGCCAGTCGTCAATATTCGGCCAAAGCTTTACGTTGGCTTCATTACTTGTGTCAAAAAGAAGACAAATGGATACAACATGCTAGAAACGGAGGAGGAGAAAAGAAGATTGGAGGTTATTCCGTGGATGGTTGGGATTTAGAAAACCCGCACATAGTGTACGAGTTTCAGGGTTGCTTGTTTCACGGATGCCCAACCTGTTATCCTGACCGAGAGATGAAAGGTCCTTATTCAGATTCTACCATGGAACAGTTATACGAACACACTTACCAACGACGACTTCACTTAGAAAGTCAAGGATACCAAGTGATAGAAATGTGGGAGCACGAGTACGATCGACGTTTGAAAACCGATCCTGAATTTAAAACCATCACTCAAAGTTACGACGCGGCCGACATCGAACCTTTGGATCCACGCCACAGTTTATTTGGAGGACGAACCAATGCCACTCGTTTACTGTACGACGTGAATGAATCCCAAGGAGAAGAAATCAAATACATTGACGTGTGTTCTTTGTATCCTTGGGTGTGTAAATATTCTCGTTTTCCCACCGGATACCCTGAAATTTTAACAGAACACATTGACGTGGAACACATTCGTCAATACGAAGGATTAATTAAATGTAAAGTCTTACCTCCGACAAACTTGTTTCATCCCATCTTACCTCACCATTGTCAAGGAAAATTGATGTTTCCTTTATGTCGGACGTGTGCCGAAACGTGCAACCAAGATCATCCCTGTCGCCACACGAAGGAAGAACGGTCGTTGACAGGAACGTGGGTCAGTGCCGAATTGTTTCGGGCTCTGGATCGTGGATACCGTTTATTGAACCTATACGAAATTTGGCACTTTCCAACTACAGCCCAATACCAAAAGGACGACGCCACTAATCATCCAGGCATTTTCTCGGGGTACGTGAACCAATTTCTCAAACTGAAACAAGAAGCTAGTGGTTATCCTTCGTGGTGTCAGACTCCCGAAGACCAAGTTCGATTCAAAGAAGAGTACTTTAACATCGAAGGCATCACTTTAGAAGACGTAGAAAAAAAATGAAGGAAAAAGATCGTTTGCTAAAGTGATGTTGAATTGTTTGTGGGGAAAAATGGCCCAACGTACGATCTTACCCAAAACGGAATACGTGGACGATCCTTATCGTTACTTTGAATTGGTGGACGACAAAAGTATACTAGTTAAACACGTCGAAATCGTCCGTGAGAATTTGATCTATGTCAATTTCGAAGAAGAACCCAAGTTTGTCAAACCTGACGACTTTAGCAACGTAGTCATTGCCGCTTACGTGACCGCTCATGCTCGCTTGAAATTGTACGACGAAGCGTTAGAAGTCTTGGGAGATCGCGTCTTGTATTTTGATACTGACAGCTGCATGTACATTCATCGCCCCGGTTGCCCCCACCCTACCATTCAAGGAGATCGTTTAGGAGCCTGGACAGACGAGCACCCTCAAGATACCATTTTGAGTTTTGCTAGCGGTGGCCCCAAAAATTATGGGTACCGATACCGAGACCCTCAAGGTCAACTTCACACCTCCTGTAAAGTCAAAGGGTTGACTCTGAACTATAGAACTAACCAAGTCGTGAACTTTGAGGCTTTAAAAAATGCTTTACTGTCTGGACAAGTGAAAGATTTTCAAGTAGCCACGTTAGAACCTCACAAGATTGTACGACTACCTAATCATCAAATCGTGACTCGACCTGTTCAAAAACTGTATCGCATCGTGTACCAAAAACGAGTGAGACTTCCAGATCACACCACTTTACCTTACGGACAAGCCGATTTGGAGAAGTATAAAAAAGGAAACCCTTCCAAAGCTAACCCTTCATTCTCACTTTCAACGTTAACCAAGAAGCAAGAAGAAGAAAAAAAAAGATGAGTCACCACAACTTGGAGTGTGATGCAGTACCATGCGATGAAACGGATTCTGTACGGTTTGGTATTCCCGATTCACACGTTCAAAAGGATTCCGTAGCTTGTCACATCACCACCACTCATCGGCCACCCTCTAAAGAGGCAGTACGCCCTTTATGTTTTACTGGAAATACTAAAGGAACTGGTATTGACGTTAATGACAACAAGGTGAATGTGGGTCCCTATTCGCATATCAGAATACCTGTGAGTTTACTTGGTTATTCCAAGTATGAAAGTCGACTCGAGTCATTCAAAGACAAGTGGCCAAAATATTTAGAACGACCTAAACCGGAAGGTTTAGCTAGATCTGGATTTAAATACACGGGAGAAGGAGATAAAGTTCAATGTTTCAGTTGTGGTGTGGAACTTCACCATTGGGAGCCTACCGACTCAGCTTACATTGAACATGCCAGATGGTCTCCGCACTGTCACTTCTTACCTTTAGTGGCTTTAGAACAGTACGGGTACGATGAACCAGATGCCCAACAAAAGAAGAAGTAAAAAAAAAATTCCATGGCGGAGGAGAAGGAGAATACTTCTTCTTTAGAAGATTACATTACTGGTTTACCTTTGGAGTTGCAAGAACGCATTTTTCAGTATATTCCTCCTACCTTAGAAGATCGTATTGGTAGATTACCTTTGGAGATACGAGAACGGATTTACCAAGAATTTGTTCAGATTCAAGTGAAACGTAAAGAACAGTTACATCCTTTACGACAGACCTGTTGTAACCAATGGTATTTGAAGACGATAAGACATTTGATTGCTAATAAGATATTCAAATGGTCAGACATTGATGAAGATCTACATTACCATTTTAAGAAATTGGTGGGGGCCACCTACAATGTAGCAGTGGAATATAGAATTCGATGGAATGAAGTGAAGGAAAAAAATGTGACTAACATAGAAGAATACCAAAAACTGTTAGAAGAACTGACCCCTCAAGACGAATCACCTTTACGTGGTTTGAAATTAGATAGGATAATCACTCAAACTTGTTTTGGATCATATCCATATCCTTTACCTACCGATTCCGTTTGGTTGGTGTGTGAGTATTTTGTCACCAAGAAGACTACTTTAGAAGACCGCATTCGTGACTTGCCTTCGAAGTTGCAAAAACGGATTTACGATGAGTTGGTTCAGATTCAAGTGAAACGTAAACTTCAAGTGATTCCTCGATTTCAATACTATGGCTACTTTCGTCGCATCAGAAATTTGATTCTGAAGAAAAACTATCACGAGTATCGTGAAGAATACAAAAGAGAGTTACTTCTTTCCAAATCGGAAACTTTACCCAAGTACATTGGTGGCATGCCTTTGGAATTGCGCGAAAAGATTTACCAAGAGTTTGTCAAAAGTCATTTCTCGATTTTTACACTATACCCTCTTTCAAGGGCATAGAAGAATGGTCATGGGAAACGTCTATCGCTACTACTATCCTGAAGGAGACTGTCTCAAAAGGTACCAACCTTGGGAGCCTGGCTATAAAAACATGCCACCCAAGATACCTACCTTAGCCATCGACCCCTATAAAGAGGCGGCACGTCTGTACCTTTCACGTCACTCGTGAAACGGATTCCGTGGAAGGAAAGTCAAACATGAGCCTTCATGCTTTATCGGTACACGAAAGAGAAATTATACTCAAAGTGTTGAGAGTGGTGATGAACATTCCAAGTGGGGAAGAAGACATTAGTCAAAATTTATCTTGCCTTGACACGTTTGAAGAAGTGTGCCTTGTTAGTTGGATGCACCAACAACTTAGCGGTTGGAAAGATGTACGTGACTGGAAAAGTGTTGGCTTCGATGCTTGGCTACAAGAAGTACCACAGTTTGCCAAAGATCTAGCCCGTCACCACTAAGTGTCTATTAAGCAGCCTGGCTATAAAAGAGGGGGTATGCCTGAACTCTACACGTCACTCGTGAAACGGATTCCGTGGAAGGAAATCATAGATCATGTTCAGACCTTAGAGGATTATAAAAAAGTGATACAAGAACTGTGTCCATTGAATTTTGGACGTTATGTGGTGTGTGTCTTAGTGACTGCTTATCTTGGAATTCGTTTTCCAGGACATTCGTTGTGGAATATTTTTGAGGACAAGTGTTTGCCTTGGATTCTTTTGAACGATCCGTGGTTGTTTTGGACTCAATTGTTGTTGAGTTCCAAAAAACAATATGACCCTGTGTTCTTTTTCGGACTTAGTAGAAGAAGAAGACTATAAAAACTTGATTTTATCAGTCCAAGAAAGAAACATTGTACGTAAAGCGTTGAGAGTGGTGATGAAAATTAGTGACGCACTTCCATGTGAAGAAGACATTCGTCACACTTTATCTGTGTATAAAACATTTCAAGAAGTGTGTTTTGCTAGTGAGTTACACCAACACCTTTTCCATTGGAAAGATGTACGACCCTGGAGAAACCTTGGTTTCCAATATTGGTTACAAGAAGTGGCTCAGTTTGCCAAAGATTTGGCCACTTGTCCATAAGAGCCTAAAAGTGAAAAAATGGGAACCTCGATGGGAAACCCTAAAAGAAGAAGTACCTGACACCACCACTGCTACTGTGGTTCCAATACCTCTTGAGGAACACCACAACCCTTCTTTACCACCACCGCTACCGTCAGAGGATTCAAAAAAACAAAAGACGACCAGAAGAATACTACCACCACCACCCCAAAACACAGTGTCTTTCATGACTAGGAGGACACGAAACTATTGTTGTACATTGACGTGTTTATATGACAGTTTCATGGTTTCAGTAGGAGCCTTCATTGTGTACCTGATGATTTTACTTTGCTATTTTATCACTCGTGGTGTGAATGACTTGTAAAATATGTTTTTTTGTTGTGTTGGTTGTTTTTGTTTTTACAAAAAAAAATAAAAAAATAAAAGTGTATGAAAATGTATAAAATACCTTGGGTCTTTTGTCTTCTTCTCAAAAATCTTCTTACCTCAATCAAGGCTACATCTTCTTCTGCCTCGTCTGCCTCTTCTACTTCCTCTGTGGTCAAAGTGATTGACGAAAAGTTAGATCGTCAAAGTTGGAATGCTTTGTATCTGCGCCATCCATTTAACATGTTGATTGCTGGACCGAGTGGTTCAGGGAAAACCGAATTTGTCAAACGATTGATCGAACACAAAACTGATTTGTTTGATCGTCCACCTCAACGTATCGTGTGGTGTTACAAAGAGTGGCAACCGTTTTACACGTTATTGAAAGAAAGTCAAGGAGAAACCATTTCATTTGTGGATGGTATTCCTCACGAAGACGATGGAATCGTGTCTGACGTGAATCAAACTCATTTAGTTATTTTTGATGACATGTTAGGAGAAGACGAAGAAGAAATTAAACTTTGGTTTACACGAAAAGGACACCATCGTAATGCTAGTATTGTCTACATTACACAAAATTTATTTCAACAAAGTAAAGCCCATCGAACCATTAGTCTGAATGCTCATTACGTGGTCTTGTTTAAAAGCCCCAGAGACAAATCTCAAGTACAAGTGTTAGCCAAACAGTTAGGGGCTCCTTGGCTCAATTATGCGTACGACGATGCCACTCAAACCCCTCACGAGTATTTACTCATTGACTTAAAACCGACCACTCCTGACTATTTGAGATTTCGTGCCCAATTGTTTCATCCTTGGGGTGAAGAAAGGGGTCCTGTCATTTACACGTCCCCTTCAGCCCATTTTTTAAAAAAAACTATAAAAACAACCTACGATGTCATTTCTGTCTCACACTCTTTTTGAGAGAAGATGACTTCCTTTCAAGCTCATCCTTCGGCTAAATTGATTCGTGCCTTGTATGGCATCAGTCGTGAAAAAAATGCACAAGTCCGTGCTCATTTGTTAGAAGCGAGTCTTAAAGAAGTGTTACGATGGTTTACTTTGACAGCACGTCAATTACTACAAGGCATCATTCACATCCCTCATCAAACTCAACGTTTTTTTCAAAAACATAAATCGGCATTGTCACAACTGGCTGATCCTAGAATCGATTCACGGACTAAAAAACAAATCATTTTAACTCCTGGTGGAAGTGGTTCTTTAGGAGGGGTTATGATTCGTTCCCTTTTGAAATGGGATCCTAATGATGCCAAAGCCAAATCAACTCCTAAAAAGAAGAAGAAAAGTCCAAAGAAAAAAACCAGCCCCCCAAAAAAGAAGAAACCACCCCAAAAAAGAAAAGTTCTGCCCAGAAGAAAAAAACACCCACTGCCACCACCACTGGCACCCGCAAGAGAGGTACTGCTGCCAGGACGCAAACGTACACCCGCAAGACACCACCACCCTTACCATCACCATCACAACAGTCCCAAATGATGACGAGGTCTCCTTTTGCGTCCACTTCCTCTTCCTCTTTGTCTTCTTCTTCTTCACCCCCTTTTACCATGATGCCTGTCAAACCAGACTTAAGATCCGTGTTTCCTAATTTGATGCAAAAATGGAAACCTATTTCGAAAGTCACCCCGTCGGGACCGTCGACTTCAGCTGATTTAGCCATGGCAGCAGCCACCAACAAAGTACCATCCCCTAAAACCAAAGTCCAAGAAAGAACTGGCATCTTACAAAGTTTAGTGGATTTATCCAAAGATGAATTGAGACGATTTAGTCCATTGAAAACACCTCAACGTCGAGTGAGACCTGTCGTGAAGTTGGTACGTCGTGCAGACAATCAGTGGAGACGTATTCCAGTATAAAATAGAAGGGTAAAAGGCCAAAGACTTCAGACTTACTCCTCCTCACCTCTAAAGATGGCTCCCAAACGTGTACACCACCACCAAAAAAAGAAAAAAAGTAAAACCACCAAAAAAGGACGACTTCCCCCTCGTCTGGCTAAACATTGGGATGTCTTGTCTCTCCTAACCAAATCCAATCCTCCCATGCGAAAACAACTCATTCAAACAGCTCCTAAAGAAATCATCGATACCGTGTGTGAATGTTGTTTGAACGTGTTGAAAGGAACGGTACCTTTGTCCAAGATACAGAAACAAAAATTAGGGAAACATCGGAACGTTCTTCGTCAAATGGTAAAAAAGAAAATACCTCTTCAACAAAAGAAAAAAATGTTGGTACAACGAGGAGGATTTCTACCTATGCTGATAGGACCGTTGTTAAAAATAGCCGCTCCTTTGTTAGGAACGATTGCTGGACCACTTTTAGGAGGGGTCATGCGATAACCAAAAAAAGAAGATAAAAAGGACCACCCTTCTCTGAAAAGACCACACCTTTTTGGTACCTTTGGATGAAATGGAAGGACGAAAACTGACTTTAGTACCTTACAAACGATGGATGGAATTTCATCGTTGGAACGAACAACGGATACCTCATTTACCACCGAATCCTAATCTCAACGAAATGTCTCAGTTACAACAAGAAATACAATCCCTGATGGAACGTAACAATGTGTCCGAAACAGAAAAATCCCAACGGTACGGTCAACTTTTACAACGTCTACAACTCTTTCGCCAAAAAGCAGTCGACGAAACAGCTCCACCCACTCTGAGAGATTTTAAGGCTCTGATGAAAAGCGAACCTAAAGTGGCTAAAACAGACACCGGTACAGGGATGACCGTCAAAGAAGAAGAAGAAGAAGAAGAAGAGTTTTTACTAACTCCACCACTTAAAAAAAAAAAAAGTTAGCCACACCGGATTGGATGAAAAAGAAGAGGTCTACCCCTCTACCCTCAGAAGAGAAAAAGAAAGAAGTGAAGAAAGAAGTCAAAACAGAACCGATGACCCCTGTTCAAACTCCCTTTACCCCAGTAGCACGTCGGACACGTAAACAACAACAATCCAAAAAGATACCTCACGAAGAAAAGAGTATTGGAACTTGGTTAACTTATTCTTGAGGAAATCATCATCATGGAGAAACTGTTAGCCACCATTTATTACAATCCTGGCCATGCTGCTGGTTACGGAGGAGTTCAAAAATTATATCGAGCTGCTAAAAGTCAATTGAAAAGTGTACGTTTGCCCGAAGTACGACGATGGTTACAAGAACAATCGACGTACACGTTACACAAACCCATTCGACGTAAATTTTCTAGAAGTACCACTCAAGTGGAAGGGATCGATCATCAATGGCAAGCCGATTTAGCTGACGTCTCTCATTTAGCCACTTACAATCGTGGTCACAAATATTTGTTTTGTGTCATCGACGTGTTTTCCAAATTTGCTTGGGTCGTGCCTTTGACTTCTAAAAGCAGTACCGAATTGGTACGAGCCTTAAAATTGGTCTTGAAACAAAGTGGACGCCAACCTTTACGATGGCAAACTGACAAAGGCACCGAATTTCTAAACCAAGCTTTTCAAAAAGAATTGAAACAAAGACAAATTCATTTTTTTACTACCGAAAATCCTGAAACCAAAGCCAGTATCGTGGAACGTTTTCAAAGAACTTTGAAAGAACGCATGTGGAAATATTTTACACATCAGCATACTCTCAAGTACATCGACGTGTTACCTCGTTTGGTCAAAGCGTACAGTCAATCGTACCATCGTAGCATTGGATGTGCCCCCGAAGAGGTCAGCCCTGAAAACGAAGTGTCTGTGTTTGATAAATTATTTGGTTCACCCCAGCAGACCAAAAAAAAAAAGAAAAAGAAAAAAACACCCTTGTTGGAGTTAAAGACGGGAGATTGGGTTCGCATCGGAAAAACCAAACGTACTTTTGACAAAGGTTATTTACCTAACTGGACCACCGAATTGTTTCGTGTCACTACCCCCGTCCGTGGACGTGATCCTCCCGTCTATAAATTGGAAGACATGCACGGTGAAGTACTCAAAGGAACATTTTACTTGCCTGAGTTACAACGAGTGACTAAAAAAGAAGACACCTTGTACGACATCGAAAGCATTCTCGAACAAAGAACACGGAAAGTAGGTAAACGTCGAGTAGAAGAAGTCAAAGTACGTTGGAAAGGATATCCTCCTAGTTTTGATTCTTGGATTGCGGCTTCTCAAGTCGTCGACTATAAAAAGAAAAAGAAGTAAACTCACAACATGCCATTCAACACAGTAGCCACCCAGATCACTTCAACGACTCCTTCACAGAGTTCTTCTCTTCAAGAATTACAAAAACAACCACTTTGGGTGTGGTGCGGAGAACGTGTGCCTAAAAATCAAATCGTCTTTTTCTGCCAAATCTTTGTAGTGTATTGTGTCATCGGAGCAGCTATTGCCAGTTTGAGTTTACAACAAGGAGACAAACAATTGTGGACCATTTTACTGAGCAGTTGCATCGGTTATCTTTTACCCAGTCCCTCTTTGAAATTTACGACAACGACCGACAACAGTCACCACAACAACGCCAGTCCACCTTCTTCGTCCAGTCACCACCACCACCAAAATACCAGTCCTCTTTTGGAACCTTTTGAACATCATTCTTCTTCTTCTGTCCACTTGAGTGACTCCTCGGACACCAGAACCACTTTGGAACTATGAATGACCAATTTTATTTAACGTTACCTAGTGACAGTTCCATGGATGTGTTTCCCAACAACAGATTATGTTGTTTCACCACCAAATTGCCTCAATCCATTCAATTGGATCACGATGCTCATTGGGAAGTGGGTTTGGTAGAAATCATTCATCCTACGCAAATCATGAACATCAACAAAACTCAAAACACTATCGTCGTGCAAATCTTGAACAAAAATATACAAGATGAATTAGAAAAAGACGATCCTAAAATCTGGGAAGGAGACAAAAAAAATCCAGACATGAAGGGAGCATTCAAAAAGTTTTCAGATCCAAAAAAAGAAAAAGATTCTGACATAAGGGTCTTTGGGCATTATACCCTGAGAATTCCTACGGGGTATTATTTGAGTAGCCGACATTTGTGGGACACCCTTGAGTCCACCATTGAAAAGCAATTTGGTAAAGCCTTGGAAAAAAACCAAAAACATGTACGAATCGGTTTCAATGAGGTGGCATGCCGTTTCCACATAGAATTTGCTATGTTGGATAAAGCTAATGGTGAATTCATTGACGACAAAACTGCTAAATAAAGAAACATACCCTCCGAGGAGAGAAGATTCATGAGCATCGAATTTTCTTCTGGATTGTATGCCATTTTGGGTGGAAATAAAAAGTATACCAATCCAAACATCTCAACTGACATAGAATCCGCAGATGCTTTTAAACACCCTTTGGAATTGAACATAGGACTGAATTTAATGTTTGTGTACTCCGATGTGGTAGAGTACAAAGTGGTGGGACACACATCTGCTCCCTTACTAAGAGTCATTCCTTTCAAAGTGGATACTGCTGCTGGTGCGTACGAAGAAGGTGGAAACACGTTTCACGTTCACCGTGAATTTGTACATCCTCATTATCTTCCAGTCAGTAAATCGTATTTTGACAGTGTCCACATTAGTATAAAAGGAGATTTGGGACAAGATGTACCATTCATTGACCAAGGAAAAGTCACGGTGAAACTACATTTTCGAAAAAAACAAGTTCTCTAACGAATTGTAACCTCCCAAAAAAAAAAATGTATCCAGTGTACCGAGGAGTGGCTCGACAACGAGGACATGGTTTAGGAGATATGTTAAAATCAGCCTTTCGGACGGTAGCTCCTATTTTGAAACCGATGGTGACTCGAGGATTTCATGCCTTAAAAGATGCTGCTTTGACACAAGGAAAAGAATTTTTGCAAAATGTCCTCATTGACAAACAAAATCCGAAAGAAGCTTTTATGAGAGCAGGCAAAAATGTGTTGATGACCACTGGTAAAGATCTTTTAGGTCTCTGAGAAAATCCTATAAATACGCTTCACGCTTCAGGCTCTGGCATTACTTCACAGCAGCAAGGACAAGGTAGAAAGAGACGACGACGACCTCGAAATCCTTTCAAAGTTCATAAAAGAACACACGGTAGTACTTCCAGAAAGAATAGGAAAAGAAGAAGAACTGGTAGAGAATTAGACGTGTTTGATTATTAAAACTGTGAAAATGATGCACCGAGATTCTTGCGAATGTACCAAGTCAGAACTGGATATGTTTTCTATGCCTCCCACCATGATGACGATGCAAGAATCCCAATGGGTGGAATTTCATCCTGTATCGTCTTTGTCGGATTCAGCTCCTATCGAATTTGAAATCAAAGGACAAACCGAAGATTACATCGATCTGAATGACAGCTACTTGTTCCTGAAACTCAAAGTGATCAAAACGGCGGACAGCAGCCTTCCTGATGGCAATTCCAGAGTCGCTCCCGTCAATAATTTCATGCATTCTTTGTTCAGTGGAGTAGATTTGTACTTGAATAACAAACTGATCAGCAGCAGTTTGGATACTTACCCTTACCGTGCTTACTTGGAAAATCTCTTGACGTATGGAAAAGAAGCCAAGAACACTCATCTGGATGCTTCCGTGGTCTGGAAACCTGACACCGCAGGAGAGAATACCTTCAACGACACAGAGGTGTCAGTACCGGCCAGGATTGAGGGTGCTGATTTTGATCATGCAAGAATAACTCCAGCAGAGCCGCACAATGTGGGATTTAACGACCGTTGAAAGAAAATCAGAGGGCACAGTTTAGAATTGATGGATCGTTTACATTTGGACATGTGGTTGCAAGACAAGTATTTGTTGAACGGAGTGGATGTACGCCTGAGACTGAATCGCAGTAGTACCTCTTTCCATTTGATGGCTAATGCTAACGAGTGGAAAACTGTCATCCAAGAAGCCAAACTTTATGTGCGACGTGTAGAAGTCTTACCAAAAGTAGCCAACTACATCAGTCAATCCTTGAGCAGAACAACTGCTAAGTATCCTCTTAGACGTGTGGAAGTGAAAACCTTTACTGTGGCCGCTGGACTACGATCCATAGTCGAAGATCACATCTTCCAAGGGCAGCTCCCTAAACGTTTGCTGCTTGGTATTGTCAGAAATTCAGCCTTCAACGGAGTCCACGATCAGAATCCGTTCCAGTTTCAGCACTTCAACGTCTCCAAGATAGAAGTCAGTCGAGATGGCAAGACCTTGTGTACCAGACCTTTTGAACCTGACTTTAGCGTCAACGCAAAAAATTACTTATGATCTTACTTGACCCTGTATGAAGCCACAGGACAGTTAGGTACCAACACCAGCCACGGCATTACGTACGAGGATTATGCAGGAGGGTATGCCTTGTGGGGATTTGATTTCACTCCGGACCAAGGCAGCGATGAAGGACATTTCCACCCTATAAAATCAGGCCCCCTTCGAGTGGAACTTCAGTTTGCAAATCCTCTACCTGAGACAGTGAACGTAGTCTTGTATGCAGAATTTGATAACACTCTAGAAATCAACAGCTTGAGAGAAGTGATTCTAGACTATTAGAAGAAGAAGAAAAGATGCAGCACGAAGAAGAACCTATGGAGATAGATGAGGGATTCTGTGAAGTGAATCATTCTGAACCTAGAATAGAAGAAGAAAAAGAAGAAGAAGAAGAAAACCATTCCGTTCCTGTGTTTACTGGATTTATGGCTTGTCGATGGCCAGAACACGAAAAACAGTTAGCGACCTGTTATGCTCAGGAATTGAGTCCAATCATTAACAGTCTAATTAAAGAACGATGTTATGGATGTCAAACCGATCATCCTAGTCAGATACAACACGACAAATGTATGATGATGACAGGTGAAGAAAAATTGGATGAATATTTGGAAACGGCCTGGTCACAACTCTCAGATGAACACGTGTTGAAACAATGGTATAAAGTCTTGCAGGCTTCTTCTTTTCCTCCACTTACTTCTCTGGAGATCAAACGGATCGAAGGACTCATTCATCAGAGTGCAGAACCTATCCGACGTGAATATTCCTGGAATTACAAGACAGATCCATTCAAGTTTAAAGTCAGGTGTGCATTGGTGACTCAGTATTTCCATTGTTGAAGACAAAAAAAAAATGGATACAAGGGAACTTCATTACTTATTGAATCGCAGTTCCTATACTTCTTCTTGGAATCCTGTGGTATGTGCTAAAGATGAACTACCTCATCGTAAACCAAAAAACGTTCATGCTTATGTCATCAATACTGACGACAGTGATCTACCAGGAACCCATTGGATTGCCGTGTACTTTCCCAACGATCACTGTGTGGAATATTTTGATTCTTATGGATTACCTCCTTTGGAAAAAGACATCATCGAGTTTATGAGAAGAAATGCCGTCTCGACTAGATTCAATAATGTGAGACTACAAGGATCTGATTCTATGGTGTGTGGACAATATTGTGTTCATTATCTTCATCAACGCAGTCTTGGATATTCCTTAGAACATTTACTGACTTATTTTGATAGTGACTATGTTAGAAACGATGCTAAAGTACAACAATGGTTTTGTCAACGTTATGGTTATCTCTTGTCTTTAGCTCACAATCGTAGTGTACATCAAAATGATGTCGATGCAGAAAGTTTGACATTTACTTTACCTTCCCAACGCTGTCAACCTTGTAAATATGTTCCTGTTTGAAAATTTCTGGTTGAATAGTTAGTTTTTTTTAAATGTTAGAATAGTTCTTGTTGAATAAAAAATTTTGTGGATTGTTGAAAAAAATGGTGTTGTGTGGTTTTTTTTATTGAATTTGAAAATAATGAATATGTTCTTTCTCTCTCTTTCTATCGATCTAATGGTTTTGTGTTATTTTGTTTTAGATTAGAGATGCACGCACGCACGCACTCACACTTGATTTTTATCAAAAGTAGTTTCTTTTAGGTCCGCGCTTTTTAGAGTCAGGGGTCATGAAAGCCAAGAATGACGTAGAAAGAATGACGTCAGACGCGGGGTAGTGGGGTGATGTATTTTTTTGTTTTTTAGGTGTAAGGGATGTTTTCCTTCACGTCCGCACTTCTAGTATATTAAAACCACGTCTTCACCGGTTAAGCTATCTAGTTTTATTCAAGAGAATGAACAACGTTGAAATCATAAGACAAGTTAGAGTGCATTTAGAGGTGGCGTGGCACCTCCTCCAAGATCTAGAGAAGAAGGAGAAGGAGGAGAGGGAGAAGGAGGAGAAAGAGAAGAATATCCCCATCAAACCACATCCAATGATGGAGGATTCCAATAAAGAAAATTGGGATCCTAAAGCGGACCATCCTCCCTTTATCCTAAACTCAAACAAAAGAAGCATGAGTTTAAAAACATGGAGGGGGAGGTGCCCACACCTCCTCTAAAATGAACTTTAACACAAACAAACAAAAACCAACGGTTCTTCTGTGGACCACCCTTTTTCAAGAAAGATTAATTCTATTCCCCTCCCTCCCACACTCCCGCCACGTTAAAAAAACTCCCGTTGTCCCTAGAGAGGCCCCCGCCATGTTAAACTCCCGTTTTCCCTGTAGAGGCCCATTCCCTATCAACTTTTCACTTTTTTCCCCCAAGTGCCCTCCCAATGTTAAACGTCCATAGGGCCTCTCTAGGGAAAACTTTTTTCCCCCAAGTGCCCTCCCAATGTTAAACGTCCATAGATTCCCTGTAGAGGCCCATTTTTCCCTATAAACTTTTCCCTTTTTTTCCCCCTGCCCCCACTTTTTTCCCCCAAGTGCCCTACCAATGTTAAACGTCCATAGATTCCCCCAAGTGCCCATTTTTCCCCCAGTACCCCCACCTTACTACTAAGGACTGAAGAGATTTAAATCACACACTGATTTGATTTTGGGATTTAGCAAGGACTCAAGAGACTTAGATCAGACACTGATTTGATTTTGGGATTTAGCAAGGACTGAAGAGACTCAATATGTTAAGACATATTTAAGGGTATCTTTCATATCACGCTGATAAAGTAAAATTATTCTGATATAATGGAAATCAATCAATAATGAAACTTTTATCAAATATTAATTTTAACACATGCTTGCATTACTTTATTTTACACGTTATAATATACGCTCTGTGTAACAGGTTTTGAAAAGTGAAATCAGTAAAAATAGTTATGTAAATGTATTGAATTTCATTATTTATTTCTTTATTTCTTTATTTATTTTATTGATTTATTTATTTTCAACATTAAAATCAGATAGTCAGCTCCTTCGTCAGACATTAATAAAGAAAATGTATCATTTGCATGTGTAGGGTACGAGTTGAGTTATACATGTCATGTATGCTATTTATTTATGTACGCTTTGAACGTACATACATGTGTAATGTCCTTGAACTCCTACTACACCGTTAGAACTAGACACATAAAGGTTAAGTCAGTGATAGCTCTGCCACTTTCGGAATTCTTTTCGCTCCACGGGGGTGGGGCTATGGGGGGGGGGGTGATTTTGCATAAATTTCAAATGACTCCTGAGTTGTATGTCTCACATCTGTTAGAATCGATATATGTGATTAATGACTCAGGTGTTAACACGTGTTAGACTGGGAATTCTGAATGATGCCCTTGATGCCCTGGTGTCTTTTCCAAACCCTAAGAACTTGGGCCCTGTGTCATAACATAAATTATTGAGGGCGCCACTGTATAACAATATACATACTTACTGGGCCTGAAAAGACAAATTCATGCATGCTACTGAAATTGACCCCCTGGGTTCATCCATACCCCCAGGGACTTAGCACCTGGGTGATATCATGGGAACTATCGAGATCCCACCCTATAACTATATGTATACTTACTAGACATGTAAAGACATATTTATGAGTGCAACTTATGTTGATTCTTGGGTTCATTCCTTCCCCTAAGGACCTAGCCCGTGGATCACAGCTTTGAACTATTGAGATCCCCATTTTATAATCATATAGATGTATACACTTACTATGCATGAAAAGAAAATGTATACATGCAACTAACATTGACACCGAGGTAGAACCCTACCCCAAGGAACTTACCCCTGGGTCATAACTGGGAAACTATTGCGATCTACCTTCGTCTTATTTAGTTTTAAAATGCATCCAATTATCATCAACCTATAAAATGACATTGTATGTTCACAGCGCTAGGAGCTCGATACAGTTGTTTATTTATTTATACATGTCATACATGTTATTTATTTATTTAGTCGGTAAATTCATCGGTTATTTTATCAATGGCGAGACTTAAAATTATATTTAAAATGTCTGAGAGAGACGTTGTAAGTAATACAATGTATATTGCCTATATTTCTTGATTTATTTAAGAATTTGCTCTTTCGCTTATTTTTTTACTTATTAATTAATTAATTGAATTAATATTTTAGAAGGATTAACATCTATACCTGTGCTTTACTACCAGTACGTGTTTTTTATTCAGTGCAAAACGTTAAGTACAGATTTCAGTGAATTTATGTATAATTAAACGCTGCTAACATGCTCAATAGTTAGAGGGATCCAGAGGGAGCTGGGAGATGTCCGTACACCCCATTCTCCGGTTAAAATAGTACACTCTATATGCGAAAACAGAAATGTTGCCATTTTAATTTAAATGAATGACCCAAATTACAAAATTACAAAAACTTTTGGAGTTGCCACCACACACACACACACACACACACACACACACACACACACACACACACATGATTCTGGTAGTTTCGGTGTTTTCTGATTCTTTGTCGGATAATCATTAATGTCGGCCCACCTTAAGCTCTTCATAAAAGCAATTAAGTGGTCGAGTGTTATTCACATATACTATTTGTTAAGTTTCATAATTGAAAAAAAGGAATTGCATGAAGCGAAGGAGGGGAACAGGAGAGAAGATATAGAGGTGTTAATCCGCATGCACTGAGTCGAACTAGGGGAAGTGTTTTTTTCCTTGAGATGAAGTCATACTGACTTAGAAGGGCGAAATATTTTGATAAGACTGACCAGATGTTTTTGATGTGCACCGCCAAAAAACCCCGTGATATTTTGATGCATCTTTACCAAACACCTCGAAAGATTTAAAATTGAAGACAGCTTACTCATTTTTAAACAATGTCTATCTATATGACTATATCTAACTGATTATAATGAATACTAATAAGCATTTACCATCGATTTACCTACCACCTATTTATCTAACCATATTCTCCATCTTTCAAACTTTACATTTATATGCATCTCTCCGTCTGTCGGTCATTTAGTTTCATGAACACATAGAAAGATTATGGAGACGTTGTAAGTTCTTTAGACAGGGCAAATAGAAAAACAGGAATTCTGAAAATGATGTATATGAGTATGATGCTAATCATAAATTTGTATGCTATAAAATATGTTCCTAATTAGTACACTTATAGTATGCTAAAGGAACGTATAATAATAATAATAATAATAATAATAATAATAATAATAATAATTATTATTATTATTATTATTATTATTATTCCTTTATCATACATTAAGTGTCTGCATACATGTACCACGACACAAATCTTAAACAGACAGCTATCTAAACTTCACTACCAATACCTGATGCAAATGTTATTATTGTTATTAGTAGTAGTAGGAGGAGGAGTAGTAGTAATATACGTTCCTTAAACATACTATTAAACTTCACCATCAACGCCTGATGCAAATTTATACTATGTTATTAACAGGGGTAATTGCCTGTATCTAATTTGTATAATTGGTATTAAAGTGTCAAATTATGGTCCAGGGGGAAGTTTGCGGCTTCGCTTTGTTAGTGGTTCCCACACAAAATCTATCTGACCTTTATTGCTACAAATAAGACAGGGAGTGAAGTTGCTAGGTTTGGTAAACATAAAGATTCTAAGATTTTATGCTTGACTACTAGGCCTCAAAGTGGGGAGGGGGCAGGTTTCTATTTTGGCGTTTCGTCTGCATAAGGTGCTAGATGGAGAAATATTTCCACCTGTTGGTGAGGAAGAGCATTAGCTAAATTGTTTTCAAGACTCGGGATGTGACTGGATCGGAGTAGAATAATGAAACGTAGGCATGCAAGGACTAGGCGATAAACTTAATATACGATTTAGGGTCCCTGCAGGATTGCTTATTAATATATACCAGGGTTCTATGATCTGTATGGATATAAATACACTTGTTGGCTAGCAGAGGGCCCCACATTTAAATATCAAGAACTATGAGGTAAAATTCAAGTAGAGTTCTGTTCTTTTCTTTCCATTCTTCCTTCCAGCCCCCTAAAACCATTTCGAACCTAAAATAGCCCAATAGCCATCAGTACCAGCGGCACCTGTAAACAAATTGAGTGGGACGGAGTTTAACCAGTGGTCTTATAGGAAAAGAGTGGCCACTGAGGTGATGGAGAAACTGTCTCAATGGCTTTAAATCTGACTGTACTTGTTGAGCTAGACACATGTGATAATAGGGATGAGAGTCCCACAGTGAAATTATTTATTCGAGGAAGGAAAGCTCGTTCTGAAAGAATCACTCTACAAGTAATGTTGATAGTACCAATTATGGACTGAAGATTACGAAGGGTAATCTTGGGTTTCTGCAGACAGGTGGTAATCCATGTCTTTACATTTTTCAAGTTTATCCACGGGAAACCAGACCTCCATAATTTTTGTATCTAATTAGTATCGTAAATAAGTCATTCTGGTGGAAGGCTGAAAGGTTTTGTACTTTGCCATAGTGACGCCAATATTATGACAGAGATTTAAAGAGTCATCTAGTTTTCAAGCACCCTTCCTGCGCTCTAAGATAAGAAAGTCATCTAAGACGTGAAACATATGTGATATGCTTAATTTGGTGCAGGCTATCCATTGTAAGACTGGTTGAAAGTTTAGAATGACAACCCAATGGTAAAATATTTTCATACAGTATTTGTTATAATAATGGAATCCAAGCATGTTATATTCTGATGGCATAACTGGGGCATGATTCGAAAGGCATTAGCTATATCAGTTTTATCCATATAACGCCCTTGTCCTATGTTAGAGCTAAGGAGTGCCTCCTGAGCTCAGAAGTGCCTTTTAGGCCAAAAACCTTAATGTGATCTTAGCCCAACCAAACCAAAATATTGTTGTGCTTCTAAGATGTGTACAAAGGTTTTTGTTTAATGGAAGATACAGCATCTTCAACAGATTCATATTGAACTAATGCCTTTAAGGTGAAATCTTATCCTTAACCGAGTGCCCATGTGAATATGGCAAATGGTGAGTTAATATTTGTGCTTATAAAATATTTATTTGACTTTTATTTACCCATAAAAGCTATTTTTCCTTGATTATTGAAGGATATGTTTCATATTAAAATTAAAAGCTCACAAAGTAATAGACCCTGACAGTTCACCTTTAAGCCACCGCAAGAAGGCTGCCCCAGGTAAATTCAATCAAAGTAATTACCGGTAGTCGTGGAATGGGTGACAACTCCACTGGGCTTATTCCTTATCTTAAGCAACGGGAGTTAATGTAGTATTAGGATGCATCTATGCGCTACAGACGTACTAAGGGAAACGAACGTCCTTGGATAGACCCCCCCCCCCCCCATACATTGTAGCAGACCAGCACTGTGACAGATCCACATTTGTCTTGATTGATTACCACCTTTCCTAATTACAGACGATAACTTACTTTTAAAGACAAACCAACGGTTGAGGGAAAGCAGGAAATAGGTAATTGTTACTAACATACAGTCTTAAGGACCAAAACATATCCTTATAAACCAATACTCACCAATATTGACCAACACTCACTCACACACACACACACACATACAAACGTATGTGTAGGGGGCATGCAAAGAATGGGGTAGAGGTATGAGGCCTAACACGTATTCTTACAAGCCGAGACACGTTCTTAAAGACAAACAAATCCACGCTTGCAAACAAACAACCTGTGAGGGATGGAAGGGGGTGCGTAATGATTAAGAACACACACACCTTTACAAAACAATCACACTCTTATAAACAAAGTCACACTCCCTGAAACGAGCTCCAGTTATTCTACCCAGTCGTTTTGTTGATCACACGTTGGCTGATTCTTCTTTGTCTAGTGGAACGATGAATGGCAGAACGGTCGAACCCGCCGCTTTATACGCGGACGTGATGGTCATCCCTAGGTATGGTACACGGAGGTGATAGAAAACATTTCATGGCTAGACACGCGGAGAGAGAATTAAAACAGTTTTAAAAATGACAAAAACAACAATTTGTTTTCTTAAAAATCAACAATTTAAAAAGCCGCGCTGAACTGATTCAATAAATCAGTAAACAAGAACGAAGACGGAGGATTAAGGGTGTTCCTCCCCTTCATGTACAATACCTAAGGATTAGGGCAGTTCCTCCCCTTCATGTACAATACATAAGTTCTCACAGGGAAAATAAATAATCAACAATACAATACAAATACAATACAAAAAGTTTTTAAACATGAACCTATTTACAAGGTTGACAATGTTGGTGAGTGTTATGTATGATGTTTATATAATATTATAAATATTTTGGGAAATTATAAATGTTTCTTCACTTTAATATTTGCTTAAATCTTAATGTTTATCAGGAAAAACATGTTTAACTAGTGTCCTTGAATTAGGTTGTTTTGATCAATATGTTTTCTCAGTTTGAAGGTCAAGGTTGAATTTTGTTTACAGTTAGAATTCCATTAAGATGACTCATATTCTAGAACATTCTGTCATGTGACCAATCTTTATATATACCATGTTTGGTGGACATTTATTCAGTTTTGACATTACCATCAGTCTTGTAAAGAGCTGTTACAGTTGTGAAAATTCATTCCAAATTCTAAGAGAGGAATTATTTTAAATATTCATTGGATTATAACAGTGCTCACAAACTTTTGGATTTTGGATTTTTAATTGATGATTTTGGAATTTATGTGAACTTATTCAGAGATTTTGGAATACTTCATTTTGACATCAGCACATCAAGATTACTAGTACATCAGGACTTTGGAGACCATTAGCACATCATAACATTCAAGGACATATGTGTATATGTGACTATCCTTGGCTCAGAGTCGCAGACTTGAACGTCAATTGTTGGGACAGGCACGGTCTTCGATGCTCAAAAACAGCCATTGGTTTATGTCGATAATAGCATCAATAGCGCCGTCCATCTGCCTGACGCCGACCAGCATACATCGAGCGCACGGCACTTGTCTAAAGTTAGCGGGATTACAGTCATTTTAATCTCGCTTAAGTTTGCTGGACGCCTGTATCCTTTCGCTGGCATGGGTAAACAGCAGGCCGTCAAGGAGCATCATATCACCAGCGTCAGAGGTTTCCGGAATTCCAGCCTAAGGACTTGCCGGCCGTGGACAGGAGCCAGCTTAAGATGCTGTTGATGATGCCTGAGAGGGCTGCTGACGCCTTTTCTGAAAGCTTGGCCATGATCCCGCGAGGCTATAGGTGGTCTTTAATCTATTCCTTAAAGCCTTTTTGTCGTTATATGCCGGGTTGGGAATTGTGACAGACACTAGCCCACCGCCGCCGCTAGTGACTTCCAGCACTATAGGACTTATAATTATGCCTACAGATGTCTCTCTACTCGCGATGATAATGCCCTGCCCACGGGAGAGAGTCCGGTGGTGCTCGCCCCAGGTTGTGTCGTCGTTCAGCGTAGGGTTGATTACCTATCGATGTTGTTGACCTTGGAAGGCAGAACTTCGCGATTGCCAGTGGCGGCCTTTACACGATTACGTTCGCTCTCGAGGTTGTTTAGTCGCCGCTGGACTTCATTACTGATATAGGAGTCATCTGACTGCTCTAGTTATTGCAGCTCTGAGTTAATGTGCTCGCCGAGCTCAGTCAGCTTCAACAAATTGTTCACTAGCTTGCCGCGCTGGGTTTACAAGGTCTTGTTAAGGGCCAGTAACTCTAAGGCTAAGGTTTTCGTTTATTTCCTGACCATTAAGTCGAGTTCTAAGATGCTTAAGGGTCTCATTCGCAGCATTCGCTAACTTTTGTGGTGTAGCGACCTCCATTTCCAGTTTCGTAGCAAGCTTTTTTGAAATATTCTGATGTGCGGCCGAGGCCATTGGGGAGTGTACTTTGCGCTCATCATTGACGCACAGGGTGCGCGTTACATCGACACTGTAGTGCAGTTGTTCCAGGCACTAGAAAGTCCCGATGACGGATTTTATGGGTGAGAGAATACCACTCCCTAACCCTCTTTACCCAGAGCACACCGCTCTTTGCGACCATAAATGTTAAGTCGTCTTACTATCTCAAGCGCTCGCTGTCAAACTGCTTGACAAGCTTCTCAGTCACGTCCCTATCGGCTACATCATCCTGCCTAAGTCAGTCAGAACTTCATTGCATCCGGTCCATGATGACAGCGTCACGGACGTTGTGTCCGTTTGATTGGAAGTTTTGGGACTTAAATACGTCTCACCATTGTCTGCGACTGTATCGCTCACATTGTCCTTGCGGTCAATTTCGGCCATCCCAATGCCACCATCTTCTGCCATCCTTTTGCTGTATATGTTTGGACACCTCGCAGTCCCAACCCAGCACATATAACTGGTTAGAACGTTAGAGATGCCAGCTCATTTTCCGAATATTAAAGACTTTTCATGTATATTGTACCCTGTCCTCCCAAACTGTTGATGTATTTGGGATTTGGTTATTTTACCTAAAAAACACAAATAAATTTTGTAAACAGAATTTTGATTGGAGTTTTATTTATTTTAAATTTATACTTAGATGGGTTTAATTCCCTTATATTCTATCTAAGTGTTCTACATTTATTTCCAGTTTATCTGATTGCACGACCTGCTATCATCAATGCTACCGACTTAGGCGATAGAGACTGAGTTTGAAATTATTAGTGACCTTTCGTCTTTATGGTCTGTTTGATATAATATAGTGATGTCCCCTTTAAGGTGTGCGATACTTTACATACGTGTATAAATGTTGTCAGTGTGTCGTGGGACAGGTTTTAAATAGATCAAATCGTTTTGAGTTTTGTATTATCTATTCTATATATGTAAAAGAAAAGTGTCTAAATACATTTGTTTCTGCACGGTGTATTTGCTTGTGCAGTTTAAATGGGATGCGCTTGTTAGAATAAAGTTTCCATGTTAATTCCCCATTTTGTTATTTGTGTATGATAAGCTATGTTCCTCTAGTTTTTAAGGAACTCTTTTTCAGTCATTTCTGTATCGCGTGAGGCCCCATAGCAGAACTCCGTCGTGCCTTCATTCCTTACTTATAGAGGGGCATAACTCTCGGCCCCATATGCATACATGTTTGTTGTACTTATCTATGTTCGAGGTATGTTAGCATAGTTCCTTTTATTGTTTGATAGAGTCTTAGTTACGTCTCTAAATAGGCAAGGGGTCTTTGAATGCAGAGATCCCCTGTGAAAGGAAATATTTTGATGGCGTGTGCTCAGTGTATGATATATATATATATATATATATATATATATATATATATATATATATATATATATATATATACGTTCTGCCCATTCTGCAGAATAAACTGCCGCAACTTGTTGTCGACATGGAACAAGACCCATCTGAACACGCACTGACTATTGTTACATCCGAACTTTATTACCACCGTCAATAACTTCCAGTTTTCACACCACTGCCCACTTACCATGCACAATGATCACACAAGTGCAGACGACGAAATCGCTGCGAGAAACAGGCACAGCCTGAGGAGGCGAGGTCGGAGTAGCTGGTCGCTTCTGCTAATAGTTGCACCAACAAAGTAGTTGAGGCCAAGCAGGAAAAAGTGCTATATGACCTGGCGAAGCCAAAGTACGATTCGCAGAAACCGAAGAGCGCCCGACTCCATGGCAGACGAAGACACGATATCCTCCGGACGAGCGAACTTGCCCCGCCAGGCCATTGTCACGCCCTCGGGACAAGACCACACTTTCTCCTCGAGGGAAGCGACGTGGGCTGTTCTCGCTCTGGTCGTTGTCGGCAGATTTATTTACCTGCGCAGTAAGTCCTCCGCTCCGCTCCGTCGCCATAGCGGTGCCAATTATTCAAGTTCTGGCATCATCCGCCTCAGCAACAATGTTAAACAAACGGGCAGAAACGAAATCAGAAACTAAAAAGACCCAAAACAAAAGGCTGTATTACATGAACAGATGAAAAGTGTTCATAGTAAACGAACCCAAATAGTTCGGCATCGAATACAGTGAAAGACTTATACAACTGAAAAGGGTGTCACAACAGCAGCAATTGTTAGATCGACTGCAATGACAATATCAGCAGTCTAGAGCAAATCTGGTAAAAGGTGTTGTTTTCCCTACTCCACCAATTCCTCCTTCCCCAACTCCATCTACTAGAGCTGGATCGTTTTTTTTAAATGATCAAACAATACTTGAACAATGCAACCGATTAGCAGTAACAGCATTGCCTGGAATTAATGGTGGTTTGATATACTGGTTGCTTAGAAGTGCTGGACAAATCGTTTCTTTTCTTTCTGAAAACGTTATGTTACTTGTAATATCATTTGTTTGTTTGTTACTCGCATTTTTTGTCAGAGGTGTAAACAAAGACACTAGAAGAGTTAAACTATTTAAAAAAGTAAACATACCCGCTCCAACAACCATGAGTATCAAAATAAACGATTGTTTGCTTATTTCATGATATGTCTTGTTTTTGTTTTGCGTCTCTAAATCACCATGTGTTTTTTTTACATCAGATAATGTAATAGAATTAACAGACCTGATGTTGTCGCCCCACGACATGGCTCTTCCCAAAGGGACGTATGACAGTAGAACCATCCTAATCATGGTCCTTCTTCCCTACATGATTTTTGTCCACTTTGTCTTCGTGCTTGTCCTCTACAGTTTCTTTTTTTTTTTTTTGTCTTATTGTGTTACTGTTTGTTTATCAGTCAATGGAATGCCTCTCATTGTTACCTCGGTATAAATAGTAAGATTTAATCTCAACGAGTCACTTGATTTCTGCTTATTGTTTTTGCATCCATCGATACTATCCATTTTCATTACCATGTCTCTCGGTAACAAAAATACTAGTATACCGTCACTCCAATGGCATAGTCCAATTTCACCATTGAATCTGTGATGTACTGTTTAAATTTTACCGTGATGTTTTCATTTATATCATAGCATTTGCTGTCATATAATTAGTAATGTCATCAATTTTTTATCGGACCTAATACTGTCGAAACGAATTGCATTATAGATATCATGTTTTGAATCTGTTCGCCCAAGATGCAGATTACATATGATCTGAAATATTCCCTCATCTCTCAGCCCAATACTGTCTAATATTCAGCAGTACGTGTCACATAGTTATATTTACATTTGCAAGCGGCGAACACAACCTCTAACGAAGGTTCCCCTAAACCTTGGTGTACAGTTTTATGTTCTTCTTGACCATTATCGATGAAGTACTTGTTTTTACCCTTGATGTATCTCCAGACATGCCGCAGTGGAATTCTGAAATTGTTGCAGATCAAAGATAAATTGTTTCAAATCTATGTTGTTGTTATTCGATTTAAGGGCATCGTCATCAGGCAGAGATATCTTACATTCTGACAGAGGCTTTGCAAATGGAAATAAACGTGAAATTTGTATACACTGATTTTGCTAACTCTTTTAGTGTTTGTCTATAGAATGAAGTCTTAGAGAAATTTAAATGTCCTCACTCGATTGTTATTGCCTTTTATTTTGTTCAAGATCTTGTAGACCAACTTGTTGTCTTTTACGTTGTATTTGTTTTTCAGGGGTTTTTTTAAAAAGCAGTTTGAATCAACTTCATATGTTTCAATGCTGTCTGTTTGTCTTTCTTCTGTGATGTCTTTTATTACCTTGACATGACATTGCTTACACTGTAGTCGCATTATCACGTTTTTCATGTGTACCATTTTGTTGTTTAACTGCGATGTTTTTGGATGTAGTTTCTTTTTCCCCTCTGCCCTCGTAATCGATACAACTCCCACGTTTTTTTTTAATGCATATCAGCAATGTCTGCTTGCCACTAGTCACCCACGTGAGTAAACCCTTCTGTATGGGATTCATTTTCAAGCTTGCTTGTGTAATGCATATGTAGACTGCTCAGTTAACCATTATTTCAATTAAGCATTTTTTTTAAAAAAATTGTCACGTTTAATTTGTTCCCACAATTCATTGATGTTTGTGAAAGCAACTATACTTTCAGGATCATAGTAAAGGTGTCTTTAATACTGTTCATTGTCTTGCTCTGCAAAGTCTCTGACGTTAGCTTTTTAAAATGATATAAAGACATCCAGGGAGTACTTTACACTTGACAAATTGTCTTTTGGAGTGACCAACAAGTCAAAAAACAACCATCCACAACAGTTACGTTTATTTTTAGAAATTCTGCCATTCCAATGGTAGATTAAAAAAAACAGATTCTTCATTCACTGAATCACCATGTCCTGTTTTGAATCTAACTTTGTTTTCCACAAATTCTATCTATTCTAATTTTTTTTTTTTTTAATCTATATATATTAACCTGGTAAAGTTGACGAGATCTTCCTGTTGTGCCCTAAATTTAATTTTTTGTATTTATCAATATCGAATACGTAAATTTGTCCCTCCTCATACTGCACGGATTTTATCATCTTGCTATCAGGATTGACACTGCTTTTCTAAATATTTTCATCACTGAATGCAATCTGTAAATCAGCATCTTTCCTGAGACAATGTAGAATATAGTTTTGATGTTTGAAATAGGCAAATGAACATTTGTATTCTCTTGAATGTTGTTTTGTATCACAACTAACTTTGTCCCACATCCGATCCAAAGTTGTAAATAAATACACGTTATCTTTGGATACCGAGTTTATTGCTTTTATGTTAAACTCATTGAATAGTTCTATCATTTCTCTGTAAGCTGAGTTGATCACAATGAAGCTTTGCTGCATCATTTACAATATTCAAATAATTTCAAATTATTTTGTGTTCTGATTTTGAAGTACAACAGTTGTAGCATTTTATCAATTCCATTGAAGGTATTAGTCATGTTTTAAATATCACGCTTATATGGTAGTGTTTCAGTAGTGAGGCATATGATGATTCTGAACCACATATCTGACACTCCAATAGTTGAGGACATGACCTAGCACTTCCTGTTTTTTTTTTCACTAGTAGGGTAGTTGACCACGTGCTGCCATTCACATCTTGGGGATAGGTATACATAGCAGGTAAGTAATGATATCACAATAGCGCAGTAACTTGAATGAGTCAGTAAATCATTTTATTTTATTTGTTGTATGTAGGCGATAGCCCACACCAAATTATCAAATTATTTTCAGTTAAATTATTGGTCTACTGTTCGCTTTAGTTACCTACTTTTTATCCATTACCTATATAAAAAAAACAAGCGATCATCCGACAGACAATTTAAAAAAAAAAAAAAAAAAAACAGAAACAAAATTTAAAAAATAGCAACAAAAAAACCCCCCAATAATATCTTGATTAATAAATTAATGAATATAATCATGTTTATTATACATTTATTGAATAAGCTATTGTGAAAGAGTATTTTAAACAAATTTTACAGAAAAAAACCAAGAGTTATCCGCGTGTCATTCTTCATCACTTGAAAAAGTGCGATTTGGGAACTAAAAATGTTCATATACACGCACTATTTTTGGTAAGGTGATGGATGAAAACTATCTCCATTAAAATATAATTTGTATGTCTACCTGTTATTTCACGAATGATTAACGCGTAACGTTGCTAACATCTTAAAATCATGTGTGCAGTGTTTGTATATACTTTATCTTAAGGTTCTTTTGAGATTTCATACTACATTTGAAGATTAGAGAACGGAATATATGTTCAAACAATTAAAAATTGATGTTAGTATGAAAATGGTCGTATAAAGCAAAATCTGACGACGACGACCTTATAGTAGTAGAATTGACATTTTAAAAACACGTGTATTTACAGATGAGTCGTAAATTAAAAGCATTTAAAAAACACGTGTATTTAAAAGATGAGTCATAAATTAAAAGCATTTTAAAAACACGTGTATTTACAGATGAGTCATAAATTAAAAGCATTTTAAAAACACGTGTATTTACAGATGAGTAATAAATTAAAAGCATTTTAAAAACACGTGTATTTACAGATGAGTCATAAATTAAAAGCATTTAAAAACACGTGTATTTACAGATGAGTCATAAATTAAAAGCATTTTAAAAACACGTGTATTTACAGATGAGTCATAAATAAAAAGCATTTTAAAAATACGTGTATTTACAGATGAGTCATAAATTAAAAGCATTTTAAAAACACGTGTATTTACAGATGAGTCGTAAATTAAAAGGATTTTAAAAACACGTGTATTTAAAAGATGAGTCATAAATTAAAAGCATTTTAAAAACACGTGTATTTACAGATGAGTCATAAATTAAAAGCATTTAAAAACACGTGTATTTACAGATGAGTCATAAATTAAAAGCATTTTAAAGTTGTTAAGTTATATAGTTCATAAATAGCTGTTGTTTGCTGAACCTTATAGCTGAACACAGAGCTGCTTACTACAATATTTGTGTAATGTCACTTCCTTTTCTTTTGTATTGTAAGATTTAACCGTATTCTTTTCAGACTTTTTCTCTTCTCCACTGCTAGCAGCTGGGGCATCTTTTTTTATGTCCGTCCGATCACCTGCAGGGGTGGATCCAGAAAAATATAGTGTTTAGGTGGAGGGCGGGGGGGGGGAGGGGGGAGGGGCGAGTAAACAAGTACGCGAGGGGTCTGCCGGACGGAACTCTCACTGGAGGCAAAGTGGGGCGAAGCCCCGGAAGCTCCTGCATTTTAAGCGTTGGCAGGGCATACTTTTAGCCGTCTAACTGTAATAAAACTTACTCTAGGAAACGTTCCAGTTGTTTCGCGCAACTTTTTTTTTTTTTTGGGGGGGGGGAGAGAGGTGCCTTGGATCTACCCCAGGAAGCTATTTAGCATGATCATTTTAATCCATATGTAGACGACCTGATTAGATTTTCAAACTATTTTAATAATTTTTTTTTTAATTTGCGATATTTTTTGTTTTTACATTTCAGGGCTTAAACGTTTTCATTGCTAACTTTTTAGCACGATGCAATGAAAACCGTGTAACCTGGGGAAATTGTATTATTATTATTATTATTATTATTATTATTATTATTATTATTTATTTATTTATTTATTTATTTATTTATTTATTTATTTATATTTGACTTTTTAGATTTTCAATCCCATTTGAATGATTTTTGGATTGTTATGATTTTTTTTCTTCTGACTTTTGAACCTTGACATTTTTGTTGAAACCTTGTTTAACATGATTACCATGATTACTAAGAATTTACTAGATCCAGGCAAATTAGGCTTGGTATGCATCGTTTATAAAGAACAATATACAGATGATTTTGTTAATGTTTATGTGATTTAATGATTTAGTGAACTTTACATCGATTTCAGATTTTCTTAACTTGGGCATTTTCGTTTGTGGTTGGTCTTGTTACAAACACAACTCTCGTTGTGGTTGTGTCGTTTTGTTCTTGTTTTCTTGTGTGTGACTATATATATATATATATATATATATTCATCAACTTGTTGTCGGAGATTTCCTACCGGCGGTAGCATATGATCTGCTTTGTGACGAGAATTAGTTTTTTTTGGAAAGTGTAGAGTAACCTCCCCTTAGTTGTCAAGGTGACAAACCTAGAAAGCGGCAAAATGGCGAGTACAGATGAAGGTGCACCTGGCGATAAACCAAAAAGCAAGCGCATATTCATCAACAACATTGATCTATATCAGGGCAGGAATTTAGCTAAGGTTGTTGTCTAAGCACTTAGCTTGGTATTTTTCTTAAAAAGTCAGAACATTATTGCAAAGCATAAGAAACACGCAGTTTTATAGCCTGGAAATCATACAATTTCAGAGATTGAGTTTAACTTTAGGCATGAGATTTGAGATTTTGTGTCAGCTAGTCACAAAGAACTTTACATTTTTAAAGTTATGTTTGAGTGGCTGAAAATGAAAGTTCAAGATGATGGTTTTATTATCAGTAGGACTGGTCTCGACAATGAGAACTTAAAGATAAATTTTTGATTTTTCGGAATTGTTTGAAGCAAGTTTTATTGATGGGAAAACATTTTCACACTCAAAAGTTAAGACTTGTTTGTATATTATTCAGACTACCAGTGTAATGTATCATAGCATGTTAGTTTCAGGTCTGGCTTCATTAAGGAGTAATAGAGAATGACACGCATATGTGCCTCAATGATGTTACCAATATATTGTAGCATAGACTATGTTGAGGCTATGAAGTGATCCTATAACTTGCCGTAGAGTAATTACAACTATTGTAAAAGACACAAAAAGAATTTAGAAACATCTGTGTAAGTAGAGTTATATTTTTGTATAATGTTATTAAGCCTATATATGGTAATATATTTGGTTTTACACTAACTGTACTTTGTCCACCATGACAGATAACATGAGATTCTTGAGGTAATTCGTTTTCCAAATAAGGTTTGCTATAACATATTTGGATATTGTCCATATTTACTATGATCTGTTTATGTTTCCAAATAAGGATGCAATATGGCACACTGAAAAAGAGGCTGAAATGGAAGTAGTATTTCATCAACAAATATGGCAACAGATTTAACTGCAAAATTCAGCTGAAGATGGTAAACTCTTTTGTACACACATTTCTATAGTGAAAATAAGCAATTCTGGTTTTAAATAAGAGGCCTATTTGATTTGTTAAAAGAATATGTATAGAATATTTCAAACTTGCTGCCAATATGTAGAAAAGGCGCTGGGTGTTACTCACACCTGGATGCTCCATTGGTAGATAAAGGATTATTTTAGTATCCTGCCAACAAAGGAGGTATGGGTACTAATATTATTACTTCCAAATGATGCAGTTTTATTGTTGTGTCTGACTGATTAAAATCATGTTCCTCCTTTCCTGCTTTTTAATATACAGTGCTCAAGATAAAATTAGAAACAAATTGGTCAAAGTAGATTCCCGTTCCTAGATCCATATCACCAAAAAATAAAGGTATAGTATTCCCTACTGCAAAACAGACCTTCACAAACACTCTTTCTTCCCTAGAACTGCTAGAATATGGAACAACTTACCTCCTGAGCTGGTAAATAGAACAGATCATGCACATTTCAAGCTGGTTTGCAATCATCCAATCTATAATCATCCAAATCAGTATTCATTTATTTAATTCATAATGCATCTTTCATATAATTCATCCATGTACTCGTTCACACATTTTTTTTTCTTCATACTACTGAAGCACCCATTATCTCACTGCCAACTTTATAGTTTATATCACTTCCTCATCTCATCTCATCTATCCCTTGGTCATTGAGATCATTGGGGCACCACATCCGATATTATTCCGACAACAGTTGTCCAGAGACTGCTGTCCTTCGTGGCCTGCGATGCTTCATGAGGTGTCGTGTCTATCCATTCCATGATATTTTCAAGCCAGTTCTTGCATTGGTATCCTCTTTTCATTTTGCCACATATGGTGCCTTGTAGATGGTATTGGCCATTCTTGATGATCTCATGACATGACCAAACCAGAGGCGCTTTCTCTTGGTCATGATTGTTGGAAGGTCATCATGGTCACTTCCACTGCAGTTCTAGTTCCAGCTATGACTTATATTTTCCTCTTTCATCCTGCTTATTATTTTTAAAAGATAATATGTTCATTGACCCTATGATTCTGACCACTCCAAATAATACCCTGTAAAGAGGGTTTGGAATAATAGCTGGATACAGATACAGAAGACAAATTTCTTAGGACCAAATTAAATTTTCAATTTTTATAGGTGTTCTGTTTGCTGAGGTTCTCTATTTTCACCTTGGGATCACAAAAAGGTAAACAAGTTTCCAAACTTTTCATTGGTAAATTAGCAGTAATGTAGGAGTCCATACTATGGTCTCCATAGACAGAAGTGCTTCTTAGTGCTTCCTAATAGGAGGTTTATATAGATATTTACCCCATAAATTTTGCCAGATACACCCATATTTGTTTCCAAGAGATGAAGGGGAATGGCATATGTGCCAGAAATGGCCAATACATACATTTTCCCCACATCCTTGGTTGCAGCTTGTACATTGAGTGAAACTGATGGTATTTGCCAGGGTTGTGAACATTCTGTTGGCAATTATTTATGGAATAAAAATCACTTTCAATCAAATAATTAGCATCAAATATGGATGATGTAAAATCAGTTCACTTGTTTAAATTAAAAAACTAAGCAGTACTGGAAATTGCCATTGCTTTATAGTTGCATTTTGTTTTATGCCCAAGGCAGTCTGCATGAAGACCGATTGAAATAGCAGTATGAGTCATGTGCAGTCTTCCACATTGTGAACACTTATCTGTGAACTATTATGAAATGTCCCATGGCTAACATCTGTTGAATAAATTTTCATTCTGTTTGTGAAACATGATTGAGCTTTTGATGATACCCTCTCAACAAAGTGACAAGTTAATCAAGCACACTCTCACAGTGTCTCCCTTCACGACATTTGGTTGATTGCAACAAATTACATATGGTGGCAACCTGCTACTTTATTTATTCCAGGTTTGTTTATAAAAAGCAAATATGTATGGTCATTTATTTAACTTTAATTATGAATGATGATTAATTCATTGCATTTCAAAAATATTCATAAAAAAATCCACATCTCTGAATTGCTGCACCAAACACAAATAGGTTTGTTGAAAGTAGATGTGCCACTGAGGGGTCGTGAAGACTTAGGCCTACTTGCAAGCTTTTTGCAAGCCTATACATGCGATGTTATTACTGCTACAGTCAATATGTTCTTTTTTCTTAAAAACGTGACTCGTGTGACCTGTACCCCAGTATATTGCACTCATAAATAATAATCTTAACTTGCTGAGGGACTGTCATTTGCACACAGTTGCACAAAAATATGAAGTTGGAGTCCCAGTGTCTGTTTTGGATCGCTTTACAAACTAACATTGTAATTACCCCAGTTGTTTGAGAATTGCATCATTGCTTACTGCAGATTTCAAGAACTGTTTTCACATTTTGCAATTATTTTAGGAAAAACATGTTTTCTTCAAGAGGCTCCAAATGTCACTAGAAAAAAAAGTCCAGGAATATTGAGATTGAAAAAAACATATTAGATTAAGCATCTACTTACAAATTATGTTTTCATAACACTAAAGCAATATCCTTTAATTATTTTTTTGCTTTTTGTCATACTCATATCAAGTTATGTTTATTTGCTCATTTCATCAACAACATATTTTATCTTATCTTCCTTTACTACATAACCCATTGCTGGAGCATATGTAGGTGTGTGTATAGGCAGATTGTAGTAGATAGAACAGATTCAGAAAAGTTGATGGTGAAAACAGATTGTTTGGTGAGAATTGAGTCAATAGATACAATTGCAGTAATAGAATCGTTTGGTGTATGTAGTAAGAAAATAAATAAATATTTAAATAATGAATCATACTATCATGGTAATGTATGTTCTGCATGGGCTAACAGTTTGAATTGACCATCTGGCAGTCACTGCCTCAATCATCAGCAGGCAGTAGGTTCCAGTGAAGTGTGCAGAATTTGTAAAAAATTAAAACAGTACAGCTGCCACATAAAACAAATATACAGTTTTATGTACATGTTCATAAATATCTTTAGAGACTGAGTAACCATGAGCATTTCTGCATGCAAATAAAAACATATACATCTAACATAATTGGGTGAGTACATGCATATTCGCTTACCTTGAAACAAGTACAGATTTCAATATTACAACCATTTTCTCATGAAGAATTATGAAAAGGACAAAAATAACAATTGCTAATTTTTTTTATTTCAGTACCTATCTCGGTGTGTTGTTGGAGCTTCACTGGAGGAACAAGAGGAAGAGGAAGAAGCTAAATCTACAGATGGTATTGAATCGCCACGAAAGGAGGGCTGCTATGAAATTGTTGGCACTGTCTGTGACAAGAACTACAAGAAACCCGATTACATAAAGGAATTCATAAAAGTTAGTAGCATTTGATATCGTCAGAGTTCAGAATTTGTGAATGAATGTACCCAAGTTATGATACTGGTTCAGTCATCTGACATGATCGTGCTAGTTATTTACCATATATACTTGCTTATAAGTCATATCCAACTACATTGCACAGACCCAGATCTGCTGTTGCATAATGCACCAGCAGATCGGGTCTATGCAGATTGTTGGCAGTAATCAGTAGAACAAACAACATAGACTCTGATCTTCTGGTGCATTATGCAATGGCAGATCAGGGTCTATGTTGTTTTCAGTCGTACTCAACTAATAAGGGAATATATACGGTATGTATAATATGCACATATACTAGTAATTGCAGTGACATAGAAGAACCATTTACACCTTGGTAGTACAGGGCTATATGAAATTAATCATTTTATTGTGATAAAAACAGTTTACCCTCTAAACCGTGAGTCATCTTGAAAAAATATATGACCAGTCATCATCATTTTTGTTGTTAAATTGTTTTCTCAGCAACCTGCTGCTTATTGATAATTGGAAAAATGATTTTGAAAAAAACAATTTGCTGAGTTAGTAATATTAGCACCTACAGTTTTCCTTATCTCTTGGTTTTATATTGACTGATCCCATTATCTCTTGGTTTTGTATTTTGACTGATCCCATTTATATATATCAATCTCTGTAATTTATCTTTCACAGTTTGAAAACAGGGATCAACTGTATGAGCATCTGGTTGAGTCTGACATCATTATTTTTGACATCAGTGATGACCCAGATCAGATTGATGAGGCTGTATGGGCAGTGTCAGGTAGAACATGTTAAATATATATCAGTTATTTTTTTTGCAGTGCCATAAAATGGATGATATTGTAGGGTAGATACTTTGCCCATCAGTGCATATGCTTATATTGTTTTGAGCTAATTGCCAAACACAGTATTTCCTGGTATATCTTCTTCTCTCATTCATTTCTTCCAACCTCCTCACCTCTTCCTTTTATTATCCCCAGCCCAACAAAGACAAATGGTTTCCTTTTGTCATCCATCCATCAGTCCATCCATTCATTCAGCTGTCACTTTCGTTTCCAGAGCATAACTAAAACTTTTCAAGTTATCTCTATGAAGCTTAGTGCACATATTAGACTAGTGGTCCACGTGTGCGCTTTGTGCTATTTACATTTCTTCAGTTGCAGTGTTTTTTTTCCATTTGTCCATCCATCCATCCATTCATTATCCTGACTTTTGTTTTCAGACAAAACTAAAAAAACCATTTAAGATATCTTGATGAAACATGGCTCACATATTAGACTAGTGGTGTAGATATGCCTTTTGCTATTCACAATTTTCAGTGTCAATATCTTTTACATTTGTTACCATATTTCTGCTCTTCCTTCCATCATTCACACTTTTGTTTCTAGAGCAATACTCATGATGCCTAGCATTTACCTGTATACTTTGTAAACACCTGGCTAGATTTTGGGAGATTTGTGTTCATGCTTCAGTCTGGCCATGCACATTTTTCCCAGTGTCATTTGGTGGCAGCTGTGGGATCAGCCATTTCAAGACCTTTTAGGTGTGAGTGCCTTTCACTCTCAGTTGGAAAAGGGTCATTGTGACTGATGGAGGCACGAGGACAGGTCTCAAGAAGGGAGATAATGTGTCAAAGGTACCCACATGGTATGTTGACTCATATAGCTTAGGTGGTAAAGCACCCAGTCTGTATTGGTGAAATCCATGTTCATGCCCCAGTCTGGCCTTGCATATTTCTCCTAATGTCATTAAAACAATGATTATAATTATTTAATTATTTGAAAAGTAAGAAGTGCATATATATATATATATATATATATATATATATATATATACACCTCTCCCTCAATAACTCGCGCACAACGGGGTCCAAAACATGGACTGCACTATAAGCGAGGCGCAAGTTACCGAGGGACCTCAAAAAAATTAAGTAGGGGATGCCATCCCCGCTGTACATCGAGAAAACCGCAGTGGGGGGGGGGGGTAATGGGGCTGTTTAATGGCTGAATACTCGTTTGATAATTACATTAGGAATAATTGTCAATAAAGAGCTTTTTTCTAATGTAGTTGTTTGCTTTTCTGTATAAATTACCTTTATTTTCAAGATACCGAACCTCTGAAAGATCGTTATCAACATTAGTCCAAGCGGTTTCTACAACACGTGTATGCAAAAACATTGTGTATTACGTCACTGCTTTTTGTTGTTGTCGATTCACAACTAAACAAGATTCCTTTTTTCAAAAACCCGGGACATTTATTTCGTGAAACAACTGTCAACGTCGAAACTTGATTTATTTATTGTTCTGTTAATAAAATATGGATGCCGTGATTTCATATCAAGTAACAGTGAAACTTCGTCTCATCCTTGAGGAAATCCCTGAGTAGCAAGTTAGAAATTTTAAGTTCAAAACAAACTCTGGAACTCGCTTCTCCGTAATGAACCGTATCTGTAGAACAAAGCTTTTTATTCTCCAAGTACTCATTTGGCTTGGTTGCCTTACTATCTTTGATCACATTTGTGAATGAGTAGGCTAATTTAAGGTAGTTTAATTATATTACTTATATAATAATATTTATAACAGTGTTCGATTGATCAATTGAAATGAGTTCACCTGACACATGGCCGTGACTGCTAGCTCTTACGCAGGCAGGATTTGCACGCCTTTTAACTTTTCTGTTATTCCACCCCCTTTCTTTGATTTGATACAAAAGATGTAATTAACGTGATAATACAAAACAGGTGTGCTATTAATTGAGTGTAACAACACAACAAATACTTCAGCAAGTCGGAGATAAAAAAAAATGGTTGGCACTTAATTAGGTTCTCACGGAAATGCTCGTGGCGATAGCTGGGTCGGTTGAATTATATTTTTCATGTTTGAATACAAGAGGGCATATTGCATTTATGATGATTACACTGAAAACAAATTAAAAGATAGAACTAAAACACAAATTTCATTTGACAAAACTTATGTAATTGGTATTTATTTTTAAGGTGTTGCCACATTAGTGACGTTTTCATTAATCAAAATTTCGTCTAATATTTTTATTTATAGTGTACTGAGAATGTTGTTTGGAAAGAAAATTGAACAAAATATATGACTTCTGATTAAAAGTTGAAAATTTTATGATGTTGATTAAAATTTCCGGGTACTAATCACTGTTTTTGACAATAAAACGAGCGATATATCAAGGTTTCAGTTACTAATTTTGATCGCGATTTTTTTCACCTTCAACAAATAGGGGACTTTTTTTTTTGTTTGTTGTATTTTATGGTTTAAAAAAATGGGATCCACGCCGGACCCCGCATTATAAGTGGGTCACGAGTTATCGAGGGAGCGGTGTGTGTGTATATATATATATATACAGTACAGCTCACGTGATTTTTCGGAACCCCACGCATCGCGGTGGGGGTGGAGAGTGAGTGGAGAGGATTAAGAAGAACCCCTCTACCATCACTCCACGCGTCCTGACGGAGTTGTCGCGGAGAATAGCCCTGCACACCACGCTCCCTCGCGGAGTCGCATCCGATCACCACCGCGGAGTGGACGTGGTTTCGATAATATGGGCGTGGTGTACTGTTTATCACCCATGCAAGCAGAGGTTGAGATGAGAGGGGGGGGGGGCATTGATTTATCTACATCGTTATCCCTCTGGGGAGCAATTTGCTAACTTTTTGATACTGAAAAAAACGTAGTAATTCAGTTAATTATAAATATTTCCTTGTTCTAACGAAGATAATGTATGATACATAGTGCCAAATCATATTTTAGATGATGATAATGTCATGGCAATGCCTCGCAAACTGTATTAATACTACATTTTGCGCAATGAATCTAATTTTTTTTTTCTTCAATACTATGTTATCGGAATCTAAATATGCATTCATATCCTTATTTCTTTTTCAGTAAACGCAATACAAAACTGTAATGATCATATGAAAGTCAGTGATATTGTACCACCTGCAATGAAAAGAACGATAAACATCAAACAGATTAATAACAAAGCTGCAGTCATACCTGACTGAAGTGAAACAAAATCGCACAAGTTCCGATGGTTATTCCATGCATGAGTAATCATTCACATATTGTTCGTTTTTTCCTGACATCCAATCGCTTAAATAAAGCATTATTAAGATTTCACATCGTTATTTTATTTTAAACTGTACTAATTTGCATTAATTACCAAAGTAGCGGTTTTTAAAAAAATCACAAATGGCCGCAAAAGGTCATCCTAGATACATGTAGTTGACACGTGCAAGTAACCTTGCACAAGAGAAGCCATCAGGACTGCTGATATTGACGTGTTAATTTCATGTGCTAACTGTGAACCTAAAGTACATTGATCTGACAAACTTGCGCATCAGATGAAATTAATGTTTAACTTTTTCTTTTCTTTTCGTTTTCCTATTGCATAATACAGAAAAATAAGATGAATAATTGTAGATCATTAACTCTATTTAGTAACCCCCCCCCCCACCTCGCTCTCTCTCTCTCTCATAAAATATGGAATCCAAATCACTACTGCACAATTTATCGTAAACTGAAATGTGGAAAAGTTTGCAAGTGGTAAGAAAAGTAATACTGTACTAGACATTATAGCGTAATAGAGGGGGAAAAAAAGAAACAAATTTTCCCGTCGGTGGTTGCAAACTCACGACCTCGTGCTCCAATATCAAATATGTGTGTGTAACACACACTCTTATCCATTTGGCCAAAGTAACTGTAGCTGTAAAGCAATATACCATATACAGAAACATGACAAACACTATTCAAAGAAATTAGTTTATTTCTTGTCTCAATAAGCAACCGCTCCAAAGTCACAAAGATAAAGCTGCATACATTAATATCTGCGTACAAATAATTATAAGAAATAGATCAATATTACGATTGGGTTACTGACATATCATTTCCATAAGATTTACTATTTTTCTATGATGATAAAAAAATCTTTTTTATACTTTCCTCTTACAAAAATGAGCAAATATTAGGAAACATGCTGAGCATCAGATGAAATTAATCTTTAACTTTTTCTTTTCTGTTCGTTTTCCTATTGCATAATACAGAAAAATAAGATGAATAAGTTTAGATCATTAACTCTTCTTAGTAAAGTCCCCCCCCCCCTCTCTCTCTCTCTCTCTCATAAAATATGGAATCCAAATCACTACTGCACAAGTTATCGTAAACTGAAATGTGGAAAAGTTTGCAAGTGGTAAGAAACAGAAACACGCTCAATAACCTAAGGCTCTAACAGTCACAAACAGGAAACTGCATTCTTTAATATCTGCGTAAACATAATTAAAAAAGTATATTTTATTTTTATATTTTTGCCGTAGGAAAATGAGCAAATAATAGGATACACATGGAAATTAAAATCTCTGAACATCTCAGATTTTAGAATTTTCCATATTATTTTTCATTTCGGTAATAAGCCGAGTTCAGATTAATTACTAACAATTATCAAACATCCGTTCTTAATGGCGGGACCATAAATGCGGCTATAAAGTACAACGCGGCAAGTCAGATGGCTTCGTGTAATAAAAAAACACGGTTCCCAAGCTGAAACTTACATCATCCTTTGATGCAAACCCTTGTTAATATTTTACAACAGTGTTCACAATGGTCACTGCCTTGATTTCTGTAGAACATCCGCTGAAGTCAAGTCTTTATTAGGGAGAGACAATTGAATTTTCCAACCGTGTGGGGGGGGGGGGATGCATGAAAACAATTGTCTTTCTCTGATTTTTGTAACAGACGTTAATCCGTTCCATATTTCACTTAAAATAAATAAATACTGTGATGAAAGAACAAAAAATATCCCGGTCGAAAAAAAACAACATATAAACCCCGTATATTAAATGGTCAGTCCCTTACAGCACACATGCAGTCATAATATTCAGCCTCGTGACTCTACTATTACTGCTTAAAGACTAAGCACGCGGTTTGCATTTCAGTGTAAATTCAGTGTTTTAGGTTTGTTGTTGTGGGGGGGGGGGGTAAGCAGAAGCGGATGCCAATTTGGATTTTTATTGTCCATATCTCAGAGAATTACTTTCCTTTGGAACAAAATGATAAATTTATTCTGTTTGAGAGGCTCAGCAATGTGTACTTCTCGTCAAGTCAGTGCATAAGTTTGTTCATATTTCTTTGAAATAAATTAAAATCATAAACTTATTGCAAAAGAAGTCGATCAACCTTTTATAAACAGTAATGTGTATTGAATATAAAGACTTTTGAAATTATTTTTTTATTGTCCAAATATATGATCGAAATAAAAACGACTGATTCTTCAGATGGTATCCAGTTGTAAATCACTCTTGACGTCTCAGTCTTTCCATAGGTGGTCTTCATTCATTGGCTGTTCAGATGTCAATCAGTAATGTCGACTAGCCCCTCCACGGTGGAGTTTATATCGGCATGCCTGCCGAAACGCGGTGATGATTTGTAGGTATTTATGCCAATTTATGCCTCCACCGCGAAGTGCTATCGCGGAGCTAGAGTGGAGGGGATTAAGTACCCCACCGCAATGCGTGGGGTTCCGAAAAATCACGTGAGCTGTACTGTATATCGGGAGAGAGAGACCCTGAAATGGTTAATTTTACCAAATCTGCATTTTGTTTGCATTTCATTTGTGCTTCATTTATATTTAATTTGCATTCATTCACATTTGCATTTCAGGTATCATCTTGCTTTTTGTTTAAGATCTCTGCAAGTCATTCTGATTTTCCATTTATTGCTCCATTTATTATTTCCTTTCATTTTTGTTCATTCGGTGTGCATTTAGTAAAGTCAGGATTTATGTTTGTGATAGTATTAAATGGAGAGAACTATTGCTTTCCTATTTTGTGTTATTAAAAGTGTGCTTTATTAAAATAGAAAATGCATAAGATTAAAACGACAGCATTGAATTTATAATAAATAAAAATATAACCACAACTGCAAAAAAATGTAAAAGTACATTTGCTGAATATGAGTAAGCAAATTTTATTTCTTATTTCATTTCATTCAAATAAAAATGGTATGGATACTTCTTCCAGTGATGATGTCATCACATCAGTGGGTTTTTTTAGAACAGTTTCATGGCTCGTAAGTAGCAAAAAGTTGTTAGTGTAAAGAATAAAGATTCTAATCCTGGATTATCATGTGAAAGGGCTTTAAACTGTGGAATTTAGCAGCAGTCCAAAATACAGATAAATATATTTCAAATCTTTTTATGAAATGCATTTACAATAATTTTTCTAAGGTACCTTACAGAAAATTATTGTAGAAATAAACTTCTATTAAGCAACCACTTGTCTCAGGAGGCAATTTTCCTCACTTCCCAGAGGTGGTTGCTAAGTCAAGTTAACTTTCCATTTAAGAAATGAGATAAAATTTAGGTTTAACTCATCAGCTCATGTTGTTCTCTAATGATTATTTTCCAGTTTACTTTCATTGCCATTGTATCTTTCTTTTAGAACTCCATTCAGATATTGAAAAACTTGAAAAGAGCAAAATGTTCATCTTGGTGTCAACAGTACTGACATGGGCAAAGAGTAAACCACTGGATCCTGTAAGAACATTTTCATCATAATCCTAACCAAGCAAAATATCTTGGTTCTTTGTCCATGATAAAATTGTAACACCCATGCACTCTTTAGGTTCAAATCTTATTCTTGATACATTAATTACCGTATATACTCGCGTATAAGCCGATACCAACTGCAAGCTGCATAGATCCAGATCTGCAATTGCATAAATCACAGACAGATCTGGGTCTATGCAGTTTGTAAGGACTAATCAGCTGAACAAACAACATAAACCCTGATCTGCTGGCACATTTATGCGATGGCAGATCAGGGTCTATGTTGTTTGCATTTCGACAAGGTGTATACGTGAGTATATATGGTAAATATTTGTGGAAATCACAGGTTGAACAGTGTATATACCCAAATATCAAAACATGTTTTTTTAAAATTATTATTGGTTCTTAATTCTGCACTTAGGACATGTATAACTCATTGACAACCATTGATCTCTAAGTTGCTCTTTGGATGATCTGAATATCCGATCATTTTAACTGTATTCCTTTTTGGAAGTACTTTAATTTCAATTCATTAAGCTTAGATAATCAAAGCTGTATGGTTCTTAAAGGAACTTTCAGATGCACTGATCCTTGTTTATTGAATGTCATGTACGGGCAGGGTCATGCTTGAAAATTTGGCCTGGGGAAAACAGTTGCAATTGAGCATCACAGAGACAATCCTATGCAATGCAGGTTTGAGAATGAATCATTCCTGATACACTGGCAACTAAATTTTAAATTTTCAGAAAGTCTGCATATATGATTAGATGCATTGTCATCATAAATATCCTTGGCTAAGGTTTTAATTGACAGATTTTGTCCTGGATAAAACCTGGATTTGAAATTTTTGTCTTTTTTTATTTCAGTTATTATTAAAACATAAATACATTAGATTCCAGTGAAAATTTGTGACACATAATAATAATAATAATAATAGTAATAATAATAATAATAATAGTAGTATTATTATTAGGTTTTGTTTGTTTTGGGTTCTTTTTGCCAGATGCCATATTTCATGGACACTATTCCAATTTTTTGTAGGATGATCCAGAAATCCCATTCACAGAAGATGACTACAGGAGGAGAAAACCACATCCAAACTTCAAAGAGCACATCAGTGCTGAAAAGACGGTGATCAAGATGGGGAAAACAGTAAGTCGGCATCTAAAAAAACTTTTTTTTCTTCAATTCTCCAGTATTGCAAATTGTAAAATTGGGAATATAACTGTATATGATGCATATTTAGCACACATTTTAAGTTCATAATTTTCTTAAACATTTACACGCTGCAAACATACATGCCCCCCCCCCCCCAAAAAATAAAATAAAATAAGACCAAATTGTATATTAGGTGATTATTAGGTGATAGTATATGTATGATTAATAACAATAGGACTTTTTCTTTATTTTATTCGATATGTAGATTGTTGTATAATTTACATGAATTTAAATCAGATTTATTTCAGTTAAAGTAGTAATTATTGTTGAGTCCACCTTGGCAGAAGCTTGACATAGTGACCACATGGGCATCCATGTGCATATCCATCTATTTGTCCATATGTCCGTATGTCTGTCCACACCCTATATTCAATGTTAAAGGTCTATTAGATTAAGCTAATTGTTAAAGTTTTTTTACTTTATAGCTAAATAAAAGACTAAAGTTTTTTACTTTATAGCTAAATAAAAGACAGGCTGTATAAAAAGTGAGTCTGTTGTTATTTTTCATATTGATCAGCTTTTGGTTAAAGTAGCAACAAATGCAATGATTCTTATATTTTTATTCATCATTATAGAACAAGAACAAGTTGATCACTTATGTAATTGCCTCTGCATTGACGTATGGAGCTGAAGAAAACATTTTTCATTACTTTTTCAAGGTAAATACATTCATATTCCACACTAATATAGCAGCATTCATCACAGTGAAGTAAATACATTCATATTCCACACTAATATAGCAGCATTCATTACAGTGAAGTTACCATGAGAAGTAAATATTGTAGAGTTGTAAAAATTGTTTAATCCCTTTCATATATTTTTTTTTTTTTTTTTTAGCATTACTGAATGTAAGCTTGACTACAAATTCATTATACATGTATAAGTTGCAATTGAAAATAATGTTTACAAGCCTCCAAATTAAGAGCACACATCATGTAAGTACACAAAGGCCTTTTAATTATATTAATAAATTTATGATCTTCCATGAATTCTCATTTAAAATTACAATGGTTGAATGAGTTGAATATTTCTATCTTTTGTGAGCCTTGAATTTAAATTTATCTAGTTTCATAAATTTCATTTGGAATGATCACAATGCAAGTTTGTATTTATCATATGATGAAAAATGCCAATTTTTTTTGACAAAACCACAGAAAGCATATTGAAATGACTTTGAAATACATTCTGATACCTTGGTCATGACTCCATTGTCATATATGATATCTTGGTGTCATTTGTGACATCACAAGGTATTATTATATGTGTTTTATATGGACAAATTGTGATATGGGTATATCAACCGAAATAACACAGTAGTCATATGATAAATTTCCTTGCATGATTCTATATTATTTATGGATTTTCTTATTCCTACCAATTGTACATGTTCCTCAAAGAATGGAATAGTACATGTATATGTATACATGTATAGCCAAATTTTATAGAACTTGTTCACAGTCTGAAAGTTTCTCACTGTTTTTCTCTAAATATTTTTGCATAAGTTTTTATTGTTAGTGCCATTTTAAAATCAGTAGTGATCAATAATGTTTACTTTTTATTATGTCTTACTGAAGAAACATTTTTTGATCAATGATAGCAGTGTTAATCGAAATAAATTTGGTGGTGTATAAGAATGTGAACAATCATTTTTTTCTTCTCCAAATTCATTTATTTGAACACTGTTACCAGTACATGGATATATATATATATATTATATATATATATATATATATATATATATATATATATATATATATATATATATATATATATATTCTCTGCAGTTGCATGAAGTTATTTATGTTGAATGAAATACCTTTGTTTAAATAAAAATGGGAACAAAAGAAAATATGAAATTTACATAAAACACTATCAAAAATGACCTGTCTCTCATCTTTCTCTAATTATTCTTTTCTTTTACATATACTTACTTTAAAAAATAATACATGGGTTATGTATGCGTTGTTCTGTTGGGTGCTTAAAAAAAAGAAGTGCCGTATGTATTCACTTGTAAGTTTGATCCAGTTGCAAACTGCATAGACCCAGATCTGTTGTTGCATAATGTGCAGGCAGATCTGGGTCTATGCAGTTTGTTAGGAGTAATCTGTAGAACAAACAACATACACCCTGATCTGTCAGCACATTATGTGATGTTAGATCAGGGTCTATGTTTTTTGCAGTAAGACCCGACTTATATGTGAGTATATTCACTGTTACAGATGTGCATTATGTGTTGCAGCAGTGATAATTATTTCAGAAATTATTCATTTCCATGTGTTAATTTTTATGATATGTTGATGAACTTGTATGAAAGATTGCTATAATCTGTACTTCATTTTCAAAAGAAATTTGTACTGTGTTAGTAAATTAATCACTGTATATATTTAGAAAAGATCTCTTGAAATCTATTCTTCATGTACATTATCTGTTGGTCAATACAGAAAATTTGAGTGAATGCAACAATTCAAACACTAGATCCTTTTACGGTGGCAGTTTCTACCATTTCAACTATTTAGAAATGTAATTAGTTTTAAACATTAAAATATTTATAGTTTTTACAAGAATTTGTCCATTAATCGATTTTTCAATTATGATTTGTGTGACAGCTTCACAAATATTGCAGAAAGATTGTTGTTACCTGTTTCAGGCAGCCTGGCATAATAGTTCAGTCATATATTGCTTTGGAAATGGACAAAATGTGGTACCTACAATTCACATCAAAGACCTTGGAGCGTAAGTAACTTTATATTCATGTATATATATAGGAAATAAATATGTAGTGAAACCTGATAATGATATGCAGTCAGTAGACTGGACAAAGGATAAAGCCAAACTTAATGGCCATTCATCCCAGAAAAAGCTGGTTTTTGAATCCCAAAATTTAATTTTGAGAAAAAATATTTTGGGATATTATGCCTGAATTGCTTTTGAATACTCAAAATAGGTGAGATATCATTGTAGCATTGATTTGAGTTTTTAAAAAAAGCATTAAATAAGTCATTTTGTTCAATTTTCTTTTTTATAAAGGGATTTTCCAACTTAAAAATATTATTTACCATAGAGTACAAGTGAGTACCTCCTCAATTTTCGCATCGATTAAACTTACCATAATGGATGTGAATCCTAGGACAGATTTTTTTTTTCCCTTCAGTTTGAAGAACTTTTATGCACAGAAGAAAATATAAGCTTTTCAGTATCCCAACACTTAGAAACAAATAAGTTTGAGAGGTAATTGGCAAGATCACCACATGTTACACTAGCAGTAAGAAGCTATTGCTCACTTGCTAAGTTATTAAACTGTAATAAACTACTATGATTGCTTTTATATTGTTATTTATCTGTGCATATTTTCTTATTTCTCCAATTTGAAAATTAAAATAAAGGTAATTTCAGGACCTTCTAGTCCATGGGCAGGATTGTGATGTGTGACTTAAAATATACCTACAGTACTTAAACAGTGCAATTTTGCTTACTGTCATCTATATTCTTGTTTATTCTTAAACAAATCTTATGAGCAGATTTTAACTTATTCATTTTTTGCCATATATCATTCTTCCAGATTGATTCTTAACCCTATTTCTATTGCAATTTTATTACCTTTGATTGTTCCACATGGTTAAAAGTGTGCCTGTTATTTTTTTTTCATTGATATATTAGGTGATCCTGCAATGTGGTAGATCCTAATGACCCTATAAAATATACAAAGATATAAATAGTCAATGAGTATTTATAAAGATATTAAGCACTCAGCAATCATATATTTACATATCATTTATTCATTAAAGAAATAGTACAATCTAAAATACTGAACAAAGATCCAATTAAATTGTTGGTAATTTCAATATGATGTTCATGTAGCTGTTCATTTTGTCAATCTGGTTGTTTTTAGAGCATTGCTTTGATTATAATTGTTGGATTTGTCATTATTGGTAATCTGGTTTTTGCTTTACAATATCAGTCCAAGCCAGTGGAATATTTTATGTCCTGAAAATATCTCAAAGAGAGGAGGGGATAAATTGTCAGTTGGAAATATGCCCCCTTTATTTTGTGACATTAATCCAAACCAATTAAAGCCTGAGGTCACACTATAAAAGGGAGGGGGTAGCACCATTCCTTGAGTTCGAATTTGGCTTTCATCTAGAAAACATCTCCTTGTCATGACCTGATTGGCTGTTAAACATAGGAAACTGCTTGACACAGTGATTCATCGGTGAAGCTTAACACCTATTGATCACCTGTCAGTGTTAATTGGACATAGAAGGAGACTAATTAGTCTGTTGTTCAATATACCATGAGATTAGCCAATAGGTGTTTTCGTATTATGTTTTGTTTGATACAGTTAGATAACTAAGTTCCATCTACTTGATCAGTCATAATTTATATGTAGTATATGCTATCTACCTCCGACCAGCAACTGACTGGTTTTGAACTTCTGCTTCTAAATGTTTTAAAATCTGAAGGGTATTTCAAGGGACAACGTATGGTTCATGATTGCAGTACTCAACTTGGCAGAAATTACTGATATTAGATCAGCTACTGTATATACTCGCATATAAGCTAATACCAACTGCAAACTGCATAGACCCAGATCTGCCGTTGCATAAAGCACCAGTACATCTGGGTCTATGCAGTTTGTAAGGACTAATCAGTAAAACAAACAACATAGACCCTGATCTGCCGGTGCATTATGCACCAGCAGATCAGGGTCTATATTGTTTGCATTTGAACCCAGCTTATACGCGAGTATATACAGTAATCATAGGCAGTTAAGGTATTTGATCAGTTGAGTAGCGATAATATTAGCAAGATTACTGTAGCTGACTACACATGTCAGTACTTTAGGTTGCTTACATCAAAACAAAATACCAGTTTTATTTAAAAAATTTTTAAGCATTAGTTCTGTGGCATCTTTATCTCTGTTTATTGGCATCAATTAAATCCATAGCAGTGGTTCCTATCATTTCGAAAGCAGAAGGTGTACTTGATTAGCACAAGTTAAAATTTTCATGTACATGTCATGATGCCATAATGTAAACAATGTCACTCAATGCAAGCTACGAACCATACTTGGGCACTAATTTTGTTGTTGTAATATTGGTACCACATTTTAATGAGTTAGGTATTTCGATTTTCAAGGCAGAAAATGTTGTAAATACTGGCAACAGTTTTAATGTAATTTTGCATAAAGCAGCAAATAGAAAACTAGTCTATCACCATATCACCATTTCTCAAGATATCTCAACAGCCATATCATTAAAAATAAAAACCAGTTCCAGTAGAACTGTTGGCTTTCTCGGAAGAAACATAAAATTTACCAAAAATGAAGGAATACATGAAACTGCTTATATAGCCTTGGTTATACTGCAACTTGAATAGACCACCTTTGTCTGGAGCTCATACACAAATTTCTACATAAAAAACATTCAAAAAATTAAAGTAAAAAAGCCACTGTTTTCTCCAGGAAGTGTGATTGCATGAATCTCCCCCAAATTTAATGTATCCCCTCTTAAAAATGATTAAGTATACAACAGTTATTTACAGTTGATCATAACAAAACCTGTAACATTCATTAGTATTAACAGAGCTCAGTCTGATCATGTAAGCACTCATCTTTGTTAGACAAGGGTTGTTGATCCATTTGATTCCATGTCAGTGTGGAACGAAATGGATTGACGACCATTGACTAGCAAAGATGGTAATTGTTAACTTCTAGATCAACTGCCATAATCAAGAACTTAATAAGTGACTTATGCAATTAAGCATTCACATGCTTTCTTTGATTATCTACTTATTAAAAGCATTTTAACAACTGCATTTGGCAAGATTGTATAATGGCTGACATACAGGTGTTGGTATTTGGTGGTAATGTCTCTGCAGTCACTTGCAGTTCTAATGCATATGGCATAAAGGTATTGGTATTTGGTGGTAATGTCTCTGCAGTCACTTGCAGTTCTAATGCATATGGCATACAGGTGTTGGTATTTGGTGGTAATGTCTCTGCAGTCACTTGCAGTTCTAATGCATATGACATACAGGTGTTGGTATTTGTTGGTAATGTCTCTGCAGTCAATTGCAGTTCTAATGCATATGGCATACAGGTGTTGGTATTTGGTGATAATGTCTCTGCAGTCAATTGCAGTTCTAATGCATATGGCATAGTGCCATTGTCATAAGTCATGATTGCTACTGCCACAGTGATGATGATGAAGATAAAAAAACTGTAAGTTTTATCTTTATTCATTAAAAGTTATTTATCACACACATATTTGTTGAAACATGCTATTTGGGGTCTTTGGTGTCTTTTTATAGATGCTGTTCTCATGTAAAAAGTGTTCCCCCCCCCCCCTTAAAAATTGAAAATCCCCCCTTATGTCATTGCCAGATGGGGAATTTAGGGGGAGTTCCCCTAATTGTTGAGATCCTGGAGAAGTCACTGGCAGCTTGATTGCTCATGTTCTACTCACAAACTCATGAATATCCCTCTACCATCTTATATAAGACAAATGACCAAAATGGCAAGACACATGCTCTCTGTTTCATTCATTCAGATTCAGGCAATGGACAGTTATTATTATTAATATTTTTTTTTCCCTCTAGACATTCAGTAAAGTGGAACAGACACCTAAAAAAATTAAGTTCTTTTAAATCAGCAGTTCATGCAATCAATCATTTTGTACCCTAAAAAAAACTTGTTTTTCTAGCTTTATCCTATTTTTGTTATCTTTTCTCTAATTTTAAAATTTAAAAGTAACATACTATTGCTTTCACTTGGACTTGCACTTGGTGTTAGAAAGCATTCCATCAATTTTTGCAGTCAAAAGGTCAAAGGACAACATCACTTTGACTGAGGGAAGAAAAATGGTTTCTGCTCAGAAATTTCAGCTGATGACCATGTGTCTTTACCAAAATTTGTTGCTGACTTACACTTTTGATATGAAAGAAGCCTATTGATTTGTGGGAGAAAGAATCAAAGGTTATTGTCACTTTGAAAGAAAAATTTTTTTTTGCATAATAACTTTAGTACCTTTACCAAAGTTCATGCAGGCCTTGCACTTAAGGTGTACCAATGTTCATGCAGGCCTTGCACTTAAGGTGTGGAAGAGGCCACTTGATTTTGGGTCAAACAATCAAAGGTCATGGTCATTGTATCTCAGTGAAAAATGGTTTTTGCAGAATTACTTTTGTACTAGAGTAAGTTTCTTGACCAAGCTTTGTGGATGGCTTGCACTAATCGTAATAAAGAAACCTTTAGATTCAGGGGTCTAAAGATCAGAGTTTATAGTCATGGTAAGTCTAATAAGAAAATAATGATTTTTTGCACATTAAGTTTACTTCAAGACTAAAGGTCAACGTCATTGGGAGTCCTTGGTCAATAATCTCCCAACCCAACCATACCGTGCTAGTGCCTACATAAAGGATTATTAAACACGGACGAGCATATAATGTGCCATTCATAGCACTCTTGTTTGGGGTGGGCGAGAATATTGTGATACACTCAGTCACTCCATCCATACATCTGTCTCTAACTCTATCTAATGCCTAAAACCAGGTCAGTGTTTGAAATCAAAATGCTTATGCTAAAACTCATCAATATTTTACACAACCTGTTTCTTGTGTTTTTTGTGGTCAAAGTGTCACATGAAGACCATATAAAGTCAGTAGGAAAAATACCCTGCCAATATGATTTGGTATCATGGATAGAAGGAAAAATACCATGTCAGTATGATTTGATATCATGGAAAAAAGGAAAAATACCCTGTCAGTATGATTTGATATCATGGATACAAGAAAAAATACCATTAGTATGATTTGATATCATGGATACAAGGAAAAATACCCTGTTAGTGTGATTTGATATCATGGATACAAGGAAAAATACCCTGTTAGTATGATTTGATATCATGTATACAAGGAAAAATACCCTGTTAGTATGATTTGATATCATGGATACAAGGAAAAATACCCTGTCAGTATGATTTGATATCATGTATACAAGGAAAAATACCTTGTTAGTATGATTTGATATCATGGATACAAGGAAAAATACCCTGTTAGTATGATTTGATATCATGGATACAAGGAAAAATACCCTGTTAGTATGATTTGATATCATAAATACAAGGAAAAATATAATGTCAGTATCGCTTAATATCATGGATGTAATGAAGCCACACAGTGTTTCATGGTCATATCTCCTTATGAAATTTATATGAATATAATGTGAAAAGAGGTAGTTAAGCTCATCAATGGGGTAAATTATTTACATGCTTTGTTAATGACCATGTATGTAAATTATGATAATGAGTCAATAGTTTCCTGTGGACTCTGCATTATTCCATGCTGGGTCATTAACAAACTAATAATAGTACATTGATTTTAAATTGGACTAGATAAAGATTAGATCTGAAATAATTTAATGTTGGACCTGCGAAAAGCATAACAAATTATTGGAATAGTAAATTTTGTTAAGAATTTAATATAAAACCAATGAATTTTCAGGATTATTCAGAATATTGCAGACAGTAGACCCAAAGTGAGGTATCTGATAGCCAAAGATGACTCAAACAACACACTGGAGGAAATTGTCAAGGTATATAATAATAAGTTTAGTAATCTGGGGCTCAGTCCAGCAATATTTGTTGTAATTGACTCTCAAGTCCATGTATTCTTCTTATCAAATTTATATCTCTTGCTACATGAATCTGGTAGCATCATGGAGTCACTTGTTCTGGTGTAAGTCATATGAGGTTCTTAGACAATGTCCACATTGAATAATATTCATCTTTAAAGTCAACCTATATGTGTATGTATGTATATTCCAGGTTATAATTTAAAGCAATATAACCATTTCTTTCAAAAAACAATTTTTCTATCACAGCATTTTTGCATCTATTTCTTGATATCATTGTCTGTGAGTCTGTCTCTCTGTCTTGTCTCTTGAATCAATATCTTATTTCCATTATCAATCATGAATTCTGTATGCATCTATCTTATATCTTCATGGTTTCAGCTTTTATCAGTGTCTTAAACTTTCTCTGTCATGTTCATTAATTGGAACAGTGTGATAGTTTATTTGGTAGAAATAGTTTTAAAGCATTGAATTGGAAGATTTTAAGTTAACTAATTTTGAGAAGATGTAAGGAAATTAGATTTCATTCTTATCATTTGAGGATCTTACAAGAACACTATTTACACATTAAATTGACAAAGTTAGCTGAATGATTACACATGAAATTGACAAAGTCAGCTAAATGATTACACATGAAATTGACAAAGTCAGTTGAATGATTTCTATCTTTTGCCTTGATCAGAAGAAGATTGAAATTAGTGAACAAGTTTCATGTTTCATTTGAAATAAGCACAAAATTTAGGATCTGTATTTATAACATAACATGTGAATACTTTTTAAAATCTGTAAAAAAAAAATGTCATATTGGGTTAGCCAGAAATTAAATGAGGTTATGGTTACATGTCATGCTTATCTATTGTGTTGTATGTCATAATGTGACAGACTTATCCATTGTTAGATTATACATGATATTTCACATGCTAACATATAAATCTGAAGCAGGTCAAAACTGTCACATATGACATCATACAAAAAATATATTTCATTGACATGATCACAGTACTTTGCTAAATAGTACAATAATACTTTCATCTATGTATGTACAGTATACATTTATTTTTGTTTTTATTTATATCAGTCCATTTCCCAAAGTCTTGGCAATGGAAGAGTTAAGAATATTACAAAGGAAGAGGCATTACTCCAAAAGGATATCCAGGTAAGAAGTCTTGTCTTTTTTCCAGGTATATACTCGTAAATGTTTTCTCCAGGATGCACGATTGCATGAATCCAAGCCAATATTAATTAGTTCCCTTTGAATATGAGCAAGGGCATGAAAATCATGCATAGATGATTTGCCATGAGCCTAATGTAACCTGGAACCTTCATTAATATTAATAACTCATTGTGATCATTTAAGCACTTGATTTGTAGATCATGTGCCCAAGTCAAGCGAGCTCTTAACTGACATTATACATTTGAGCAATGAAATACTGTCATTCATTATCTAGTTTATAAAAGTGTTTGTAACCACCTGTACTTGATGAAGTTTAAATTGCAGAAATTTTGCTTTTGATATTTTGGTGGTTATGCTTCCGTTTTTTGGCCAGTTCTAGTTCATATAACATAATGACATTGTCCTAATATTTAATTGCTGTCACAGTGTAATAATTGGAATAAAGAGGTTTTATCTTTATTTTATCAAAAGTTATTTATTAAACATGTTTGTTGAAACATAAGAAGTCAAGATAATGACACTGCAATCTTACATACATGTGACATCCCTGAAAGGTCAAATCAGGAGATTTACAAGATTTAATTGGGATATTTCACTTTAAATCAAGAGGATTTTCATAAACCCAATTATTAGTATCTAAACAAAAGGAGCAAAATAGCAATAATTAAATGAATATCAACATAAATACATAAGGCACTGGCCATTTAATTTTCTGCGGGAGAGGGAGGGGCTTGGATTTTCTTTCAAGTGGATGATATTTTGTTTTCTTTTACCTCAAGATAATTTTTTTATTTTTATAACTAATATAATAGATATAGTAGGTTCTTTTTTCTATAAATCAGAGCAAGAATATTTTTTTCAAGATATTTGAGGGCTGAAAATTCTTTTTTTAAAAATCCCAAGCCCCTTCCACCTCGAAAAAAAAAAATGATATGGTCGGTCCTTAATTAACATTATTTTGAAGTATGTCATAAAATCATCATATTTTACTGTCTCTGCACAAAAAATCTGAGATTCAGTGAAGTAGTGTAATTTTTGGTCCCAGTTTCTATTTACATTAATAAAACATGCCGGCATCACTATTTATTCACAAAAAAGCACATAATAACATTTCTGCTATCCTCAGTAACAGAATATATATCACTTCTACTTTGTTACTGACGGGACATTTTAAAGGCATCACTCATGTTAATTCAAGCATTTAAGGTGAAATGTTGTTCAGTTTCCCTTCCCAACTTCAGTATCTGATTTGGGACTGGATTAGTAAATACTTGATGCTTCTTTTGTTTTGTTTTGTTTTCTTTAGAAAATAAGGTGTTATGACAGAAGATAACATTAAGGCCATAACTGAAGATCTTAAAGCAACAAACTGACTTAATGTGTTATAGAAAAGCACATTTCAAACAAACTGACTTAGTGTATGATAAAAAGCACATTTCAAACAAACTGACTTAGTATATGATAAAAAAGCACATTTCAAACAAACTGACTTAGTATATGATAAAAAAGCACATTTTAAACTACCTCCATAAGTTGAAAAGCATGGAAAATTCAGATAAACTGGTGGTTTGTTTTATCCTGTGCTGCAAGTTGATCGAACAAATTGAAGAGATATAGTCAGATTTGAAAAAGTTGGTCCAAGACACTTCAGCAACTATCACAGTGTTGAAAAATATTGCATCGAAATGTCATTTGCCAAATTGTCAAGCATCATACCCAATGGGCAGCTTCTTGTTTTCTCATGCTGTAATATATGTCTACTAGATTTGGTTAGTTTTGAAGTGTTCAGTGAGGAGTCTTGTCAATGAAGTGTCTTGCACCTGCCATTTTTTGGGAATTATCAAATCACTAAACCTTTATGAACAAGTTTCTTTTCTATGCTATACAATACCCATCACTATAAAACCCTTCATTATAATACAGTTCATGTTCAGACAAGTGTGGTCATGGATTCCATTTCATTAAGTGGTAGCAAGATTATATGTATAATGTACTTTGTTATAAGGCAGTCTCACTATAAGGCAGTCTCACTATAAGGCAGTCTCACTATAAGGCAGTCTTACTATAAGACAGTCTCACTATAAGGCAGTCTTACTATAAGACAGTCTCACTATAAGGCAGTCTTACTATAAGACAGTCTTACTATAAGGCAGTCTCACTATAAGGCAGTCTCACTATAAGGCAGTCTCACTATAAGGCAGTCTTACTATAAGACAGTCTCACTATAAGGCAGTCTTACTATAAGACAGTCTCACTATAAGGCAGTCTCACTATAAGGCAGTCTCACTATAAGGCAGTTTTACTATAAGACAGTCTCACTATAAGGCAGTCTCACTATAAGGCAGTCTTACTATAAGACAGTCTCACTATAAGGCAGTCTCACTATAAGGCAGTCTTACTATAAGGCAGTCTCACTATAAGGCAGTCTTACTATAAGACAGTCTCACTATAAGGCAGTCTCACTATAAGGCAGTCTTACTATAAGGCAGTCTCACTATAAGGCAGTCTTACTATAAGGCAGTCTCACTATAAGGCAGTCTATAAGGCAGTCTCACTATAAGGCAGTCTTACTATAAGGCAGTCTCACTATAAGGCAGTCTCACTATAAGACAGTCTCACTATAAGACAGTCTCACTATAAGACAGTCTCATTATAAGGCAGTCTTACTATAAGGCAGTCTCACTATAAGACAGTCTCATTATAAGGCAGTCTCACTATAAGGCAATCTCATTATAAGACAGTCTCACTATAAGGCAGTCTCACTATAAGGCAGTCTTACTATAAGGCAGTCTCACTATAAGGTGGTATACTATATGACTCCTGTATATATAGCATGCAAGCATCAGGTTGATCAGTTTGTACTAATAACCAAACAGCATTACTTGTACAGACATGGGTAATGTATGCTGTTGGAACTGCAAATTTTGTATCCTTTGTTGTTTTTTTTATAAAATGTGAGACTATACTTTTCAAACATTGGAACAGTGATGGAGGAACTGGAGACATTGCTGATACCAATTATCCTCCTGCTCTGGAGGTTCACATGTGTACTCCTATTAAAATATGCCCCTCTTCCTCCCTTTAAAATTGAAAATCCCACCTATGAAAATGCCAGATGAGTTCCTTCGCTCTTTAAATCCAGAAGAAATCACATATCTTACATCTGAAATGCCTCTAAACACATATTTCTTTTTATTGTCCAAGGTAATTAAAGGATTTCCATCAATGTAAGGAATGTTTGTTAACTTTTTTATTTTGAGAATTCTACTTGCAATTTCTCAGTATTTTATGCCACTGAATTTTTCTTTTTTTTATGAAAGCTTATTATGTAACAAAACTAAACTTCTTGTCAGGAGTATCATATCTTGATTTGAGGAGAAATTTTGAATATTTGTTTAAGTGAAACCATGGGCTGGATAGTAGAAAGTCCCCTAGATGTAAGATTTCATGAGATTACTTAGATATTAATCAACTATGGCAAAATGAATTTTTGCAGATGAGTTTGGACAGTTGATGTTTTACAACCCCTTGTGTTTTTTTTTTCTTCAGCAAGCTGATTTTGACATGCTCCTGGTGAATTTGCGAATGGATGCAGTGCATGTGAAGGAGAATATGAGAATTAACTGGGTGTCTGAGACAGGGATCATTGAAAACTTACCACAGGTCATCAAAGAGTACAAAGACACCAGAACCTTACAGGTAAGAAAATTTTAATAACACAGTTTCCACTCTGAGGGCACCAACCCCAAAGTAAAGATGTCCTCCTTGAACAATTTAGTTTCCATGCTGTAACTTATGTTCTAGTGCTTTTGCAACATTCCTTCACCAGACTTTGCAGGTGGGCTGCCCTATAAAAGACAAAGATCCCTATTGATTTGACAGTTGAAAGGTCAAAGGTCAAGGTCATGTTTGCCAACCCAACCATAGCGAAATGGTTTCCAAGTAATAACTTGAGTTCTGTTTACATACCATCATCAAACTTTTTTCCAGATGGGTTGTCCTATAAGATACAAAGAAGCCTATTGATTTGGGTGTCCAGAGGTCAAAGATCCAGATTACCATCTGAGCTCTAGATAAGATTTTAATAAATAGGGTATTTAACTTCCTGGTTTAGAATTAATAGGGCCAGTTTTTTTTGTTTAAATTGACGGGGTATTTTGTAAACACTGCAAAACACAACTTATGATATAAAACTGGGTCTTAATCATCTAGCTGTTAATCACGACTTTTAGGATGCATCGGAGGGCTTAGTGACCAAGACTAATTCAGGGTCCATTTGACTGTGTGTTCTGATAGTTATCAGGTAATATCATTTCAAATATACACAGAACATCCAAAACTTGTCCTGAAAGCATAGTTGATATTGATCAAATGCACCATCATAAAACAGACTGCTTATGGCAGGAGCAATACCCTGACAACTGTGGACTAAATGTATATGATTAAGTTAGTTTTGCATAGTATGAATGCATTTACAAATTCCATTATGCATTTTCAGTAAATTTGTTTACCTAAAAGACACAAATTCACTGCTTATCTAAAGCTCTGAACATGACCTTACAATAAAAATCTTTTCTATGCGGTTATAGAATTCTACTAAATAAAATCTTATATTCCCCTGGATGATAGTGAGGAGCGTATTCATTTTACATCATAAAGTCAGGTTATTTTTATAGACCATTAGTTCAGAAAATTATTATAATTATATGTTTTTTCCTTGAATTTTTTCGCCTACCATAAGGCAGAGTGTATTATGTTATGATGCAGTCTGTCTGCCCATCTGTTACCAATTTTGTTTCTGCACAATAACCTGAGTTGTCCACCATCTAAAGTTATCAAACTTTGTGGATGGACTGAACTTAGGGTAAGGAAGAACCCTCATGATTTTGGGCTTAAAAGCTCAAAGGTCAAAGCCACTGTGACTGAAGGAAAATATTGTATCTGCACACTAACTAGAGTTCTCTACCATCTGCAGTTACTAAACTTTGTGAATAGCTTGCACTTGGGGTAAGGAAGACCATTATGTATTTTGCAGTCAAAGGTCAAGAAGAAAAATGGTTTCTGCTTAATAATTTGAGTTTTCCACCATTTACAGTTACCAAACTTTGTGGATGGCTTGCAGTTTGGGGTAAGGAAGAATCCTATCAATTTCAGGCTGAAAAGGTCACATCAGTGTCACTCATATTGAAATAAGAAACATGGTTTCTGCACAATAATTTATGTCACTCATACTGAAATAAGAAAAATGGTTTCTGCACAATAATTTATGTCACTCATACTGAAATAAGAAACATGGTTTCTGCACAATAATTTATATTCTCTGCCATCTACAGTTACCAAACATTGTGGATAGCTTGCATTTAGGGTATGGAAGAATCCTATTAATTTTGGAGTCAAAAGATCAAAGATCAAGGTCACTGTGACTAAAAGAATAAAAATGGTTTCCAAACAATAACATTAGTTCTGCATCAGATACCTGAACCAAACTTTGTGGATAACTTGCACTTGGGGTTAGGAAGAAGCCTACTGATTTTGGGATTAGAAGGTCAATGGTCAAAGTAACTGTCACTGAATGAGAATTTAAATTTTTTCAACAACAGTTTCACTTGAATGAGGAATCTATTGGAATAAGTATTAAATCTAATTTTCATATAATGGCATAATTTAGTATTCTTCCTTTTGTTTTCAGTAATACTAGTGTTTCAATACCTTATGCTTTTTCTCATTTCTCGCTATTCTTATTTTTCTTTCAACACATCGATTTAAGGCAGTAAGTGGAAATTACAGTTACCAGATATTGTATAGATAGCGCACATTAAAACAATATAAAATGTTTTATAATTCTTTTTTTTAAGGGTTAAAATAAAACAAACATATTTAAAAGCTAATATTTTATTACCATATTACAGAAATGATGTTGATTTATCAGATAGCTTTGTTAATCTTTAGGAATGAAACACAGTAAGAAAATAGGGTGGAGGGGGGCATCTTTATCATATGTGGGTAATTTTTCATTTGGTCTTTAAATTTGTGGTTCAGGGCAACAACGAAATCCACAATAATTGGTACCCCATGAAAATTAGTTTTACTACTGTCAGTATGTTTTTTTTGCATATCTACTAATGATGAACAACAAGAAGTAAATAGTGTAAGTTGTTTAATATTGATATCTTTACTTTCTCTTATTTTGCCACTATTGAACACTGCATACAAAATATTACAAACAACATGGTACCAATAATCTGATCCTTTTAATTTCTGGTACTTCATTATTTCCATTAGACTTTTTCTGTTTTTGTCTCTGGTGTTGGACCATGCAAACATCTTAGATTTGCATATCCTGCCAGAAGTGAAAGTTGAAACATCATCAATTTATGCTAAAACCTTTTCATGTCTGTCTATGTTTTACTCAATGATCAGCAGAAAATTGAAAAGTCATCAGAAAGGGGTAAATATTATGGTGTAACCCAATCAGAATGATTGATGAAATGTATATGTGTTTTCTTCATGTGTATGATCAATGACATGCAAATAATGTATGTTGTTTACAGTTTAAATCATTATTTTCTCATATTTTGTCACTTTTCTTGTAGGGCCAACATCTTCCATGAAGGGCCTGCAGTTTACATTTTCACCTACTGGTCTACAACATTTTTAGTTGAGTTCAAAACACTGAAGAAGTATTTTTTTTAAAATCCGAAGACAATATGGTACCAATAATCTGATCCTTGTAATTTTCTGATGCTTCAGTATTTCCATTCCACTGATAGACATAAGATTATTCCAAAGTGTTTTTGTTTCTTTCCAGCCAATTCGAGTCTGTGTCCTTGGGCCCCCAGCCTCAGGAAAATCAACAGTTGTCACCCAGCTCTGCAATATATTCAAACTTCACCACATCAAAATAAAGGAAGTTATTGATGAGAAAATAGAAGAACTGGTAAGTATAATTGATGTTTTGCCAAACTTCTCTATGTAACTGCTAGCTATCAGCTAATCTTTGCTTGAATAAACAATAGGCCACTAATCGACCTCATCACAGGCAGTGCTTATTATAACACCTGGAGTGCTGTTAGCTTGTCCAACTCTGAGGCAGTGTGGTTCACTAATGGTCAAACACCTAGGGAATTTTCTTTAAAAACATGTACAGAGATGCTGCCAAGCCATGGGATTGCGGGTTTCTCACAAAAATGATCGTTAGTCACACAACTTCTAAAACCCAATGGGGGAAAGGTCACGTAAATTACCTGCAGTTCCCGCAATTTGTCATACCCAATGAATGTTTTTTTTTCTTCTTCAAAATTCATAATAAAGGTTTATCAAATTAAAATCTTTTTGTCTGTTTTGCCACCGATCTCAATCAATCTATTGTAAGGTAGATTTAGTGTTTGAATACAAGCATCTGTATGATCCAGATCTGTGATTTTTGTAAAAACTATCCAAGGGTTCTGATTTAATTGTCTCCTAGAGGGGTATAACAAATTGATCTAGGATCAGTCATAAGAGAAATTTATAGAGCATAACAACAGTGAACCAATTTCTTTAGGAAAGTCAGGGAGATTGTAAGATCATATGCTATGGATGATACTATAGTCCAAGAGGAAAGCTCTCATATTCTGATGCTAACCAAAGATATGCAGAAAGTGATAACACAGAAATAGCCGGCACCTCATCCACAGGGCACATGGAAGGGGAACTGGAGGCCAAGAAAAAGAGAAAAAAAGTAAAAATTTGCAAGATAAGTTGTTGAGTACCTACAACTGGTTAAGGAAAGAACCCAAGGGAGGGATGTTATGTGTTTTGTGTTGAGATTGTACCACCAAAAATGGTTGCACAAATTTCGAACATCTATTTTGACATGGCATATAGAATCAGCAGATCATGTCTAAACACTTAGGGAAAGTGTAATGCAATTCCAGACTGCAGCAGTAAATGGAGTTTTAAAAATGGTGGAAAAAAGTGATGCTATCATTTGTGCCATATAAACAGCACATTACATTGCTTATAAGAGCTTGCCAAAAGCACAATATCTTAGTTTGATCGAGTTGCAGAAATTGAATCGATGTGAACTATTACAGTCCTTAAGACTGGAGGATAATGCACGCTATGAATCTTGCAGCACAGAATTCATTGACACTTTTGTGGTTTAATCACAGCAAATCTTGATAAGAAACTGCAGTCTAGTGAATTTATCAGTGTTATGATAGATGAAAGCACTGACATTCCTGTGAATAAAAAGCTTTTTGTATATGCAAAAGTGGTTAGTGATGATTTAAATGCAGAAAACCTTTTTCTTTGAAACTTGCATGTGAATGAAACATGTGATGGCAGATGTTCTCTTCAGTGGAATGGACAATTTTGTGAAGAAAAGAGGTGTCTTTCAATAAGATTTTAGGGTTTGGCAGTGATGATGCATCCATTATGACCGGCACAAAAACTAGTGTTGCAACTCTGATTAAAGGAAAGAATCCCCATCTTGACTGAGTACACTGTATGGCACACTGAGTACACTGTATGGCACACTGAGTACACTGTATGGCACATAGGTTAAACCTTGCTTCTTGCAAGGAAGAGGTAACTTACTTAAATGAAACCTTTCAAGAAGTTTTTTGAAGGAATTCAGATATTTTAAGAAGTCATCTTCAAGAACAGTTGAACTGAAACATTCAAAATGCATTGGACTCGCCTGAATATTCTATGGAAAAAGAAAGTGAAATTCATTGGATGGAATTCTACAGTGTCTTATATGCAGTAAACCATTCATGAAAGCCTCTGGTCTGCTACTTTGAAAAACACAAAAAGGACAGCAATACATGTGCATATATGTATGAGAATCTTACACACTATAAGTTTGTTGCCATGCTTTATTTTCTGATGGACATTATACCATCTTTGGCATCAGTCAGCATGACATTTCAGAAGCAGCAACTGGATGTATCTGCAGTGAAACCTGTTTTGGATGGGTTCTATACAGCTGCAGAGAGAGTTAAGAAAGAGAAAAGCCATTTCAGACATTGTTTTCAAATGAACTTAAGATGGACCCTGCTGGTAAATCTGTTTCTGTAAAAGAATGAAGTAAGCAAAGAAATTAATCAGGACAAGAAAGATTTTTCTGATAAGCTTGTAGCTCAGATTTCTAGCAGAACATACAACAGTAGCCACAAGTTTTGCAGCTTTGGGGCTAAAAAATCTGTCATTTCTTTCTAAAGAAGAGGTTGCAGATCATGGCCTAACTGAAATGGAGACTCCCATAAAATATTTTGGAGAAGAATCACTGGCTACTGGTCATTGGATGCTGGTCACCAATCAATGGTCATCGGTCACTGATCATCCACCAGTCACTGAGCTTTGAACAATAGTCACCAGATTTTGATTATCAGTGTGGGAACAGGGATTCGTTCAATATCCCCTTGTTCCTATGTTACCATTTAATTCTGATGGGTATAGGTAGAAATCTTAATGGGGATGTGGGGATCCCTCTTTCCAACTTTCCAGGAAGTGAGTCTTCCTTCTCCCCCCCCCCCCCCCCCCCCCCCCCCCGTCAACCTGGATGTCCCTTCTTTCTTGGTTTCAAGGCAGGGCAGACTTGACAGGCCTTGGACCTGTTCTGTCTCCTCTAGCTGGGGGAAACAGAAGGAGAAGGAGGGGGGATGCTACACACCCCATAGACAGTCTTGAGTCCAAATCAGTAAAGAATAACATGTAAATTGTATTATTTTTGTTAACATAAAGAAAAAACAAACAAGAATGAACCTATTTTTATAGCTGCAAATGTAGCTGTACATAGTTGATTTGGTTTACTTTCTGTCATGTATGATCGACTGATACATATGGAAAACAGCTGTTTTACAGATTTGTTCTGTTTAATGAACATAATTTATGATGGCAAGTTGAGTATTGATATTTGTTGGAATTTTAAAATTTCTTATTGAACAGATACAGTTAAGAACAATTATTGGTCATCGTATCAGCTTGTAATATTGATCTATACTTGTTTATTGGTATAGCAATCCAGCACTAGAATACTATAATTGTCACAGGCAAAATAATTCACAGCTGAACTGGGGCTCAAACCTGGAATCTCCCTAACTCTAGACAGGCGGTCTACTATCCAAACCAATGCACCAATCAGTTCCTACTAAATGTATAATAACTGATTAAGTTCAAAGTATATAAACTTTTTTTTCATTTTGAAGTGGAGGTTGCACATATAAATTGATAATGAGCATAATTAAATATGATTTTTTAAAAATGTAATACAGGGGTGGGTGGGTAGATAACTATGGCTGTGTCCATGGTTTGTCTGTCTGTAAACATTTTTGTTTCAGGCACATAATTTTCAAGCTGTTCAAGGTATCTATATAAATCTTGGTAATAGATTAGTCATCCAAATTTCACTAATCACAATTCTTCATTTTGTTTATTTTTTTGTTTTGTTTTGCCCATTTATTTTTTCATCCATCCATCCATCCATACTTTTGTTTCCAGAACATAAATCTGAAACTAATCATGGTATCACAATGAAACTTGGTACACTTATTGACTAGTGATCCAGATGTGCCTTTTTAAACTGTTCAAAGTATTGCTATGACATAAGGTACACACATTCATATAGTGGTTCAAAACATGCCTTTTTTGGTTCACTATTCTTCCGTTTCAATATTTTTATGTTTATTTCCATTTTTCTGTCCATCCATCCATTATCCTCACTTTCATTTCTAGTGCAAAACTCCCAAACTATTTTAGATATCTATGTGAAACTTGGTAAATGTATTAGACTAGTAGGAAAGATGTGGTTTTTGCTAAACACAATTTTAAAGTTTCAATATATCTCTATGAAATTTGGTACACTTGTTGGAGTAGTGATTTAGATGAACCTTTTGCTGTTCACAGTATAACTATGTCAATCTGTCTGTCAGTCTGTCTGTCTGTCTGTCCATAAACAGCTTTTTTTCATGAGCATAACTCTCAAACTGTTCAAGATATATCAACCAAACTTTGTATACATGTCAATCAAGTTGTGTAGATGCATCTTTTGATCCTTATAATTTTCAGAATTCAATATTTTTTATGTTTCCATGGGAACAAAGTGTGTACATAGCATATTAATTGAGATTGCTGCACGATAGGGTACTGGCATAAGTAGTATACAAATTGAGGGTGCTGGACTAGACTGTACTTTCAATCGGAGTCTTTATATAAGTTGGGGACTGGGGGATATGTCATCTCTAGATGGCTGTTGTTGTTATTGTCATCAAGCTAAAAAGATAAGTGAGTCACCGTGAATTCATTTATTTTTGTTGGTTTAAAAAGTTTATGGTTTGACGAAGAATTAAATTTTTTTGTCAGTACTTAATTTTGTGGATTGGGAAAGGAGTCCTGTTCTTTCTACAGAAGAGTAACTTTTTGTTGAGTTTTTAAATTTGTATTTTGTAGCAACCATGAAATTCACCAGAAATGGTAAATCCCCTCCCCAAAACAAAAATGATAGTGAGTTCACACTATTTTAAAACCAAGTGTTTTTTCACAGCAATAGTCCTCTTTGTTTGCTTTCTAGGTATACAATATGTACTTGAGCCAGTATAGAGCACTCTGGTAACAGGTGGTAAAAATCATAAATATTGAAATATTACAAAATCTTCCATTAATGATGGGTAGAGTCTGCGATGTAGTTATGGTCTTTGAAATATTTTGGAGATGTTTCCATTATCACATATTGAGATGGCATGTCCTTTGTATCAAAGAAAATCATATTTTAAGTAACTGTTGTTTTCATCCTTTTTATCACATTCATAAAGATAGCCTTCAAAAGTTAATTTCTCTTTCCCTTTCTGAGAACAATGATGATGCATGATGGGGAGTAATAAGTAAACACACAAGCACATATATAAAGTAAAAGCAAGAAAACCCATTGAACTTTATTTCCTTACTAAATTAGAAGTACACTCCGCACTTGTTAAGTTCTTCTGTTTTTTTTTTGTTACAACTGTAACTGCCTTGGACCAGTGGTCAGAATAATGCTCACTTTTCTTTATAACTAGTACAAACACATCATAAAATACGAAAGAAAGGTAAGATTCTGATGTTTTGTTGTACCAAGTGTTTTATGAAGTTGATGTTTTGACATTTGATATTTTGTGACATCTGTTATATAGTACCATCTGTATTTGTGTATAAGTCAGGTCCAAATGCAAACAACATAGACGCTGATCTGCCATTGCATAATGCGCCAGCAGATCAGGGTCTAATTTTGTTTGTTCTACTGATTAGTCCTTACAAACTGCATAGACCCAGATCTGTTGGCGCATTATGCGCTGGCAGATCTGAGTCTATGCAGTTTGAAGTTGGCATCGGCTTATACATGAGTATAGATGGTAGTATTGAAGACTGATACCAATTAGGTCCCATTGCATAAGGTCAGAGGTAATTCAAGGTAAAAACACATTACAACTGATTGAAATGTTAATTCAGATTTGTTAGAAAAATGTTGTAAATAGAAAAACTGCAAGAATTCAGTCTCAATTTGCAGTAATCATAAACTTCTACACAACATGCCTAAAAATATGCTTAATTTAAGTAATTGCCAGAATTCCTTCTAAACAGAGACTGATTCACCCTGAATGACTCCTGATCTTTGGATTTGTTCAGTGTATGAATAGCAAAATTGTTTGTTATGGGAGAAAATGTTTTGATCCATGCATAGCCAGAATAAGTGGCATGACAATTAATCAAAATAATAGAAGATTACCATCTATACTCGCTTATAAGTTGGATCCAATTGCAAACTGATTACACTCAGATCTACTGGTGCATTATGTGCCAGCAGATCTGGTTATGTGCAATTTGTTAGGACTGATCAGTAGAACAAACAACATAGACCTGGCACATTATGCAATGGCAGATCTGGGTTTATGTCGTTTGCAGTTGGCCTGGACTTAAAAGCAAGTATATACAGTACTCACTAAAAATCAAATGGCCAAGCATTTTATCATGATTTTACATAATTTTAAATGATTACAGTGTTATTCTTCTTCATATTTTGTTTTTAAACCTTTAATTTTAATGTTTTCACTGCATCACAACCCAACATGATAGTTATTGGATAAATGTTTCATTGAAAACACATACTTTTATTGGTCATCCAGTACCAGTATCAGCCAAGCTTTTGTTACATAATTTTGTGACAGCTACAATTCATGAAATTTGTTTTGTCATAAACAAAATTATGACTGACTTATGTCTCCTGTTTTTTAGCAGAAGAGGGGGAGCAATTAAATTAGCTTGCCATTTGTCTTTCTTTTTATCCTTCCATCAGTCTGTCCTTCTGTCCGTATGCCCTGCTTTTATTTCCACACAATAACTCTGTTAATTATTATTGCATTTCAGCCAGAAGCTTGATACTGATGAAACATTGTTTGAGTTTTATTTTCAGTGTTCTGTATCATTGTTTAATGGAGTTATAGCCCTGATTGTCAGACCCACACACTTTAATTTTCGCACAATAACTCCTTTAATTATTACTACATTTCAACTAAATTTGGTATGCAACTTGATATTGAGCTGACTTAGGCTGAGTTTAATTATCTGTATTCTTTATCATTATTTAGCACAGTTATGGCCCCTGGTTGTGGAAAAAATTCAGTTTCATTTTTGAACAAAAAATTATTATTATTGGATTTGAACCAAATTTGTTATGCAGCTTGATATTGATTGTCATCATTCACTATCATCATTTAGCAGAGTTACAATGCCTGATTGTCAGACCCACCCACTTTCATTTCTGCACTGTAATTCCCTTTAAGTTACATGTACTTATTATTGGATTTCAAACATATTTGTATTGCCAGCTTGATATTGATGAGACCTGAGCTGAGTTTGATTGTTATTTTTGCTAGGTTAGATTATCAGCATTCATTATCATTTTTTAGCAGAGTTATGGCCCCTGATTGTCAGCTTTTTTCTATTTTCTTTTCTGCACAACAATGCCCTTTCATTTACTATATCATCATTGTCATCTAGCCCCTTACTCTTCAAAACTACACTTACCTACATCCAATGAAAAGTAGGGGACATCACTTTCTGGAATTTTCTTGTTGCTTGAAAAATCAAACAGAATTTGAAAGCCATGATTTAAAAAATTAATGTATATTACATATCCCTCCTTACTTTTCTGTGTTATTCAACCAAGACTTAATTCTGACAAAATTAAAATAAATTAAAGACTACATTTAAAGTTGGGTTTTGTATTTTATTCCAACACAAATGGCAGATGAAAATGTACAGAGAAACTTCTCAACCTCTCAAGAAGGAATCTTCCACGAAGAGTTAAATTTAGAAATAAAAGTTTCCAGTTAAGTAGTTCACCATTGTTGAACACAACCCAGACTTCAAATATAACAAGTTAGCTGACAACAATTGTGCCAGAATGCACGTAAACTGTTTGACTTTCCAGACACAAGCAATGTTCCAAAGTATGGGAAACTTGTACCGTCCATGAAAAATATAGTCAATATCTTGAACTCAATAAAATTTATATTTGATTGATTATAATAAACTTGAATCATTGATCTTTAAATTTCAACTGATTCCCAACATTAGTCAAGTTTATTACTGTCTTTACCACCCACCTACTCCTTCTGCTTAAGTAGGACCTCTTTTAGTCTTTTGAGTACCCCTATATAGTCCTTTTGTGATCTTGTTTTTTTTATATCTCCTTTTGAGTATTTTGTGGTCTATTGTGGTATTTAGTAGAACGGGCTGTAGACCCAATATTAAATAGATCAGATTTAAGTGCTAATAAAGCAGCTGCAGTTGACCTGAATTTACAAATTAAACAACAACTGTACAGACTGTTTACAAATTAAACAAAAACTGTACAGACTGTTTACAAATTAAACAACAACTGTACTGACTGTTTACAAATTAAACAACAACTGTTCAGATTGTTTACAAATTAAACAACTGTACAGACTGTTTACAAATTAAACAACAACTGTACAGACTGTTTACAAATTAAATAACAACTGTACAGACTGTTTACAAATTAAACAACAACTGTTCAGATTGTTTACAAATTAAACAACTGTACAGACTGTTTACAAATTAAACAACAACTGTACAGACTGTTTACAAATTAAACAAAAACTGTACAGACTGTTTACAAATTAAACAAAAACTGTTCAGATTGTTTACAAATTAAACAACAACTGTACAGACTATTTACAAATTAAACAACAACTGTACAGACTGTTTAAGAATAATAGGATACTTCAGCAAGTGTTTTATCATAGCAAGTAAATTCAGTAAGGACAAACCTCGTTAATACATCAGTCCAGATTTTGATTTTTTGGCATTAAAATCATAAAATCAGTACCCTAGACAGCTGTCAAAAAGCAAAAAATAACTTTTTTTTCCCCCAATCCTTTTATGCAGACTAACAAAAACAGTGTAAAGTTTTGTAAAATCTTATTTTGGGATTTTACAGAATTGAGTCAATCAGCTTCATTTTAAGGCACAGTCATGGTGGGTGGAAATGTTTGATTTAGATAGCAGTTACATGTGGGTAACATACCCATAATCATCTGTTAAAATCTCTGTTACATGTGGGTAACATACCCATAATCATCTGTTAAAATCTCTGTTACATGTGGGTAACATACCCATAATCATCTGTTAAAATCTCTGTTACATGTGGGTAACATACCCATAATCATCTGTTAAAATCTCAGTTACATGTGGGTAACATACCCATAATCATCTGTTAAAATCTCAGTTACATGTGGGTAACATACCCATAATCATCTGTTAAAATCTCAGTTACAAGTGGGTAACATACCCATAATCATCTGTTAAAATCTCAGTTACATGTGGGTAACATACCCATAATCATCTATTCAAATCTCTGTTACATGTGGGTAACATACCCATAATCATCTGTTAAAATCTCAGTTACAAGTGGGTAACATACCCATAATCATCTGTTAAAATCTCAGTTACACGTCGGTAACATACCCAAAATCATCTGTTAAAATCTCAGTTACATGTGGGTAACATACCCATAATCATCTGTTAAAATCTCTGTTACATGTGGGTAACATACCCATAATCATCTGTTAAAATCTCTGTTACATGTGGGTAACATACCCATAATCATCTGTTAAAATCTCTGTTACATGTGGGTAACATACCCATAATCATCTGTTAAAATCTCAGTTACATGTGGGTAACATACCCATAATCATCTGTTAAAATCTCAGTTACATGTGGGTAACATACCCATAATCATCTGTTAAAATCTCAGTTACAAGTGGGTAACATACCCATAATCATCTGTTAAAATCTCAGTTACATGTGGGTAACATACCCATAATCATCTATTCAAATCTCTGTTACATGTGGGTAACATACCCATAATCATCTGTTAAAATCTCAGTTACAAGTGGGTAACATACCCATAATCATCTGTTAAAATCTCAGTTACACGTCGGTAACATACCCATAATCATCTGTTAAAATCTCAGTTACATGTGGGTAACATACCCATAATCATCTGTTAAAATCTCTGTTACATGTGGGTAACATACCCATAATCATCTGTTAAAATCTCTGTTACATGTGGGTAACATACCCATAATCATCTGTTAAAATCTCTGTTACATGTGGGTAACATACCCATAATCATCTGTTAAAATCTGAGTTATATGTGGGTAACATACCCAAAATCATCTGTTAAAATCTAAGTTTGTAAATAAATATTATCCAGGTTTTTAATTTGAGTATAAGTGTTGTAATGTTATAAAGAGTGCATAGAGATGCAAATTCATTCTTGAAATGTGACACAAATTCTGATTGGCTAGACTGGTTCTCTACAAACACTTTATTTAGTGTCCTGTGTCATAAAACTTTTCAGCCATAGATTTTGTTTATAAATTAAAAATAGACAAAATAACTCATAGAAAAATAGTGATAAGTTAGAAAAATTAAATTTAGAAAAAAATTTCTTAGTTCAAAATTCAAGTTACTATGAATGTTTATTTATGTTTTTTTTATCAATCAGTTTATTGATTGATTGATTTATCCCTGTTTTACATGCTTTATGTACAATTTTGGTAAAAGATCCTTGATGGAATAAGCAAGATTTATTACTTCTTTCTAATTCTTTTTAAAAAATGATTATAATTTTTTTTCATTATTTAACATAATACATAAATTTGCAGGATTTTCTTATGAATAATACCAAGCATTTTACTGATATTATTAAATATTTAAAAACATCTGATATCATTTTATATTAACTAAGAACGAGTATGAAGAAAATAATATATATAGCAATTAGGTGATAAAGACCCGGTCATTGAAATCAAAGTCTGACTGTTTTTGCATGCTTATAGAATTTACTTTGATTATAACTTTTTTTATATTAAATTGTTCAGATATACATTCTCAAGTCCAGGCTTTTCCTAACTTTACAGTGAAAGCTTGGACATCTCAGATGAATTTAACATTAAAAGTCTAAGCCTTCCCAGCTTTTCCAAGATTGGATATCTCAGAGGAATTTAACATTAAAAGTCTAAGCCTTCCCAGCTTTTCCAAGATTGGATGTCTCAGATGAATTTAACATTAAAAGTCTAAGCCTTCTCAGCTTTTCCAAGATTGGATATCTCAGAGGAATTTAACATTAAAAGTCTGAGTCTTCCCATGTTTCCAAGATTGGCTATCTCAGATGAATTTAGCATTAAAAGTCTAAGCCTTCCCAGCTTTTCCAAGATTGGATATCTCAGAGGAATTTAACATTAAAAGTCTAAGCCTTCCAAGCTTTTCCAAGATTGGATATCTCAGAGGAATTTAACATTAAAAGTCTGAGCCTTCCCAACTTTTCCAAGATTCCTTTACTCATGCAAATTTTGTCAGAAAGATCCATCCCAGCTTTTCTTAGATATTTATAGGCAGACCTAGAAAAACTTAAAGTTTTTATTGCTCCAAATTATGCATAGCCCAATGCTTGAGGCCCCTCTAATTTTAGATGGGGCCTCTCCCCAATTCTAATGAGTTGCCCATTACTTTTTTTTTTTTAAGGGAAAAAAGAGAAACCTACTGTGTTGATCTAATTTGCCTGACAGAAGCTTGAGTGACAAAACACAGCATGTTTATTTTGAACTTCTAGAAAGTGCTTATCATTTGGATCAGTGTATACAGTCATTATTTGCATATAAGTCCGGTCCAAATGCAAACAACATAGACCCTGATCTTCCGTTGCATAATGTGCCGGCAGATCAGGGTCTGTGTTGTTTGTTCTACTGATTAGTCCTTACAAACCGCATAGACCCAGATCTGCCGGTGCATTATGCGACAGGTCTATGCAGTTTGCAGTTGGTATCGGCTTATACACAAGTATATACGGTAATTCAAAGCTATGGTAATGTGACTTACAGTAGTATTGCAAAGTTTTAACCAGCACTCTGTGTCAGTTGAATTTTGCAAAACTACTGTAATTCAAGTTACAATAGTGTTACAGAAAAATTTCATATAATTTACATACTGTTCAGTATTGCAAATGCAGTAAATAAATATGAACAGCATTAAGTATCAACATTAAAAGAGAGGCAGTGCATACCATTGTCAATATGTATTTGCTGAACATGAAATACATAGATGATATTTGCTTGTATCAAGTGAATAATGGATATATTTCAGGGAGTGGGTGCAAAACTCACTATTTTAACAAGTGGTAAAGCCATGGTTGAAAATACAAGAGTTTTTCAGCATTGAGATGAAATAGATCATTTATGCACTCGGAACAAGCAAAATTTCTTTGTATTTTATGCTCCGTGTTGGCTAGCTAAAGTGTATCATAGCTTGAAGTAGCAGATTTCTTACAGTAATGTCAGCTGTTTACTATTTATATTCTACTGTTTTGTGTACATTTGCAGAGAAAATATGAGTAATAACATAATTTTCGTTCCTAATTCAAGGTAAGAAAGCATTAAAATGTACATGTACTAGGAAAAAAAATTGGAAAAAAATTTAAGTTCATTGTGGGTTTCAGATATTGTCCTCTTTCATGACAGATCAACATGCTACTACTTCACCAAGCAGTTGATTACATGGTGGGTGAAATTCTTTGGTCATAATGTTATCGATGTTTAATGAGAAAAAAAAATCTTGAGTTAAAGCAATGAAAATGATAATTCAAGTCGAGTGTATTATCAAAATTATTTATCTTCAAAAATCCACTAATTCATGGACTAGCATAAAATAAAATTTGAATAATATAAAATTGATTTTCAGTAGGAATTTTTTGGCAGAACCTGGTGTCATGTTTGTATTGAGATAACACTTTCAAATGTTATAAAGTGTTGATTTTATATTTACAAGTTTTTTTGGGCATGTAAAGTGAATCTAAACATGCAACAATGGTGTCAGGCAAATTCACTGTCTCTAGTACATATTAACAAGAATGGTTTGTAAAAACACATGTGTTATATCGGTATTATTCATTTGACTCATACAGATTACTAAGTTTGGATGATTTTCCTTTAGAACCTTTTTTAAGCACCTTACTTAAAAAACAAATGTACACTGCAATCACAGTTTAAAAGCTGTGGTTTTAATCCCAGTAGAACTATGTTGTGATGATGCAAAAATGATTTTACTTCTTGGTAGTGACACTGCATGCTACAATATATCAACATGCTGGTATAGTAACTAAAGGTAAATCTGTGGGAATTGCAATGATATAAACTGTGGAAGTTCTTCTCCCCCCCCCCTTCCCCAACTTCCCATCTTGAACACTGTTCGTAACATCACAAGTGACCTAAACAATCAGTTATTAACCCAGTTCACATCTTCTATCAAGACAGGATGATCAACAGTTTGCTGTACATATGGTACTTTGCAAATTTAATGAACACACAATGAGAAAGCTTGGTCTAAACATGTTCTCTTTTTACTTAATCTTAAAAAGTTGTTTTACAATAAATGGATTATGCCTTAAATTTAGTAGCCTTAAAGTCAAAACAATCGTTTTTCATCAGATATAAAATTATGCTCTCAAGTTCTTACACTGTTTTTACCATACTTTATTTTGGCAGAAAGGAAAAGTTTCCTTTAAATGATAGAAATTATAATTTTAAAGCAATAATGTATCATCTTTAGCTGTATTCTCCAATTGATCATGAGGGAGCTGTAATAATTTACTTTGTTTGGTGTATATATATATTAGAGCTGAAATGAATACCAAATTTTTCTGTTCAAATATTAAATGAATATGTTCTGATAGGATCAGAATATTCATCTGTATTAATAAAGATATCAAATCCATCCTCATTTTTTTAATTTACTTTGGTATATATTGACACCCCCCCACACACACACACACTTGGCGCCAAGCTGCATTTACAACGCTGTGAACTTGGACATCAAAATCTAATTACATTTCATTTTAGTGGTCTTGAGTACATTTTTTGATAATTCAGACAAAAAATACATGAGTATATATGGTAGGTGTTATTTTCTCTGTTTATCTTCAAGCTCAGTGTGACCATAAATCTTCCATTAGTGATGAAGACAAGTGGTAAAGAAGGGCAGAAACTTGATTACCTGTTCAGTTAAACATGCAGACTATCTTGAAAATATATCTGGGAAGTGATATGTTCACAATGAAAATCACATGACATGTGACCAATTTAATTTAATTAAATTTGGATATGCTGATTGCAGGTCTCAGGAATTTGTCACATATGCTGGACATGCCAGACAAGACTCACTTTTTGACCAACTATAAAATGCACAAATTTGACATTGGGAGTTTCTGCTAAGCCATAAGAAAGTCATATTCAGACTTCATAAATAAATGATTTAACTGAAACTTATACACAGGTATTGACCTCATCTTGTGTGTAAGATGTACATTGCAGTAGGTGTGAAATGGCCTTGTGGCTTGTATATACAGTATAATGTAATATCTACCATGACCAGGTACAAGGAGAACTAGATTCATGACTCAGTCAAGTTTGGGAATAGACTATTGGTTTATGGGTTAAGAGAGACTTGCAACAAACAGTGAAGTCATTTTTAAAAAGGCATAGAAAAGAAAAAGTGAAATAGTCCTTGCACAGATTAAAATATGATGATAGCTATGGCTTTGCACTAATGCACTGCAACAACAGAGAGTAGCAAGCATTATTGAAACAGCAAACTCCTCAACCCATGCAGCTTTAATGGTTCTGTTCCAAAGTCATGTCAACTGGCCCATGTACATCTTAGTGAGCTGATGTTGTTACTGACTTTGAAGAAAATAAAGAAAAGGATAGTGTCAGATTTTAAGTATATTGGTAATTCCATATTTGAATAAAAGATTAAATGTGGAAATATATTGGAGTTGACTTTCCAAGGTAAGATAATTGAGGGGTGGTAATGGTATGCAGGAGTGACTACAGTAATGGAACGAATGTCCGACAGCAGTTCACAAATCTTTCAGAGCTCTGTTTTATTGATACATAAAGCCTCTGTTGACTTTGATATGACCCCTATTTTATACCATATTCTCTTCTAAAGAGTGCCTAAATTACAGTGAATAGAAATGGAGATAGTGTCGGCAATGTGGCTATTTTAGAATTTTGACATTATGATTACCTTATGAGTGGGAGTTTGAATTTCATGTGATTTAGCAGGTTTGAAGTTGTTCCCTTGTAAACTAATTCAACATGACTTATACATTTTGTCTCATTTGTTTCTTTTACATAATGCTGCCAAACTCACAAGGTAAACAAATGAATATTTGAGTACCAATTTTCTATTTGAATATATTTGCAAAAAAAGTATTCTGATTCAGTGTTCAGTTATTTGTTTCAGTTCTAATAAATATTACCTTAAGAAGAAAGATGTCCTTATCATACACACCGTATACTTGCTTAAAAATTGGGTCTAACTGCAGACAGCATAGACCCTGATCTGTCCTCACATAATGCACCCGCAGATCAGGGTTGTTTGTTTTACTGATTAGTCCTAACAAACTGCATAGACCCAGATCTTGCAATGCATTATATGATGGCAGTTCTGGGTCTATGCAGTTTGCAGTTGGATCCGACTTTTAAGTGAGTAGGTACAGTACACAGTGAGGACTAGAGGGATTTGAATGAAATTAGACAATTTAGATTTTATATACCAGTTATCAAAACAGGATACAAGAGTTATATATACTTTTTGTTATGGTAAAAACTCAACATGGTATTTGCACACATGTGACAGAACCAGGATTTCAAACCAGTAGATTTACAAATTTTGGTCAGTAGATTGGTCTCTAAACCAGTAGATTTTTTATTGGCATAAATTTTACATTTCAAGGGGATGGAAAGCAAAACATTGCTGGGTTTTTTTTGTGCCATAATATATATTCTCTTCAGCAAATTTGAACATGAATCAGATTCAGATTTTGATGGAAAATGTTACAATAATAATTAATTAATATAAGCCAGTATAATAATGAAAAAGGAAAAGTTGTTTATATGATAGTTCCTGCAAAGATTTTTCTTTTATAAAATCCAATAGCATTTTTAGTTTCATTCATAGGATCACTGTGTAGTGACCACTAATGACATTCATTGTGATTATTAAGCTTCACAATTAACAGGCTCTCAATAGTTCTCTGGTCCAGATTTCCCCTTGAATCACTTTGTATTTTGCAAAGAATGGAGAACATCCTCCCTGTGTCAGCATTTGAATGTTGTAATGACAGGACAAGCACTTTCACCCTGCAAAGAAGTTCTAATTTCAGTTTTCCTGTTGCTGATTTTGTAAGGTTGCTGACTACTCTCTAATACTTCTCCAAGCTATGTTCACCCCGAGGAGGAAGTTCTTGACTTGGACTTGGGATTTATTCCTCAGCCTCATCCTCAAAGGCTTCTTTCTCTTTATGGCTCAGATCTGTTGGCAAGTTTCACCACTGTAAATAAAAAAAATAAAGATTGATTTAGACTTTAAATAAAAATGAAGAAAAAAAAAATACATGATGTGTTTATGCTTTATGAATAATTTATCCAAACTTTAAAATTAATTATCTTGTAATATATTTTTAACTGATATATTTTATCTATGGCTTGAACTTAATTTATGAGAATGAAAACTTCAAATAGTTTATGAAATACAACAGATGCATACCTTTGAAACACACAATGCAAACTCAGGGCCTTTGCTACTTGCCTGCACACACTTAACTCTGATATCCAAGCATTGTTGAATTTGTAATATTTCTTAGCATTGGGAAAAAGTACACCTTTTGTCATTTTGACATGAATTGATCAAAACATGTAAGAATATAATAACAATTAAACAAGACAAAAATCAAAATACTTAATCTAGTGGCTCTGCCAAAATCATTGTTTATGGTCGGTCTCTTTATTTCATCTCACCTCCGGTAAGGGTCTGCTGATTTTCATCAAAGGCTCAGAAGACATCATAGACCACCTTTTATTCCTTTATTACTTATAACACCTCCAAAAAAAATCTCACATTTGGCCTTAAACCCCTAAAATTCCAACAATAAGGTAATCAATTAACAGCTTGCTGTGTATACATGTCAGCTGTTCTTTACCAATTCTCATCGTATTGCTCTTGCCATATATCATCGCACCGGTCATTGTACTGGTGGAACATTTCCGGTCCCCAGTATAATGGTTCTGGCTGGTTTCTCTAATGTGTTGATAGAATGCGTAAAAGTAACGTATTTGATTTTTTTAAAAATAATTTAAAAAAATTTTTAAGTTTAAATTTTTTGTTATAATTCTTTTAATTTTTAAAAGCGGTAGATTTTAACTATTAAATGGTATGTGCGGTAGACGGCCTTTAAAACGGTATTTTTGGCCTACCGTAAGTAGAATCGTGTATGTATTTGCAAATAAATTAGATAGTTTGGTCCAAATAATTGATCTTGAACTGTATAAATTTATTCTAAATGCAGCAAACCCTATCTACAAGAGCTGACAATGAAGATGAAGAGGAAGATGAGTCAAAAGCCCAGGAAGCCAAAGAGCTTCTTGATGCCATTAATGAGGGAAAAGAGAATAATAATGGCCGGATTGAGGACCAGTACATCATAAGATTCTTCCGTGAGAAACTCCATTCAGTCATGTGTCAGAATCAAGGGTTTATCCTTGATGGTTTCCCCAAAACCATAGAACAAGCAAAGGAGTTGTTTCAAGGCAAGTAATGTAAAGAAATTTAAGCATAGAGGGAAACATAGGCAGAAATCAATAGAGCATAGAGGGAAACATAGGCAGAAATCAATATTGCATAGAGGGAAACATAGGCAGAAATCAATATTGAAAAGTTATAATATAAAACAATATTGAATAGAGGGAAACATAGGCAGAAATCAATATTGCATAGAGGTTTACCAAGAAATGTTTAAGATATTTGTATTGCCTCGTTAACATAACTTATGCAACTTGATTTACTTTCATTCAACTCTGTTTATAATATGTATTAGTTCATATTCATTTGGCATGAAAAACATGATGTTTTATAGACCTGTCATAGGTTGATATTATACAAGTGTATAGATAGAGTCATTATGTAGCAAAAAAGCAAGGCCAACATTGAAAGTATCAAAAACACTGAATATGCAATTGCTGTTAAAACACTTATTTTTTGTAACTGCTTTTAAAAAAAAAGTGTTATTTGTAATTTGATGAATACCATATATACTTGCGTATAATTCGATACCAACTGCAAACTGCATAGACCCAGATCTGATGTTGCATAATGTGCCAGCAGATCTGGGTCTATCCAGTTTGTAAGGACTAATCAGTAGAACAAACGACACAGACCCTGATCTGCTGGCACATTATGCAACGGCAGATCAGGGTCTATGATGTTTGCATTTAGACCCGGATTATAGGCGAGTAAAGACGGTATAAATCCTATGCAAGTGCTCATTTTAATATGTAATTCATGCTGAAGTCATGATTTATGTGTGAAGCTTGCCATTACTTGCAAATCATAAAATGAATTTAGCGCATTAGAAAAAATTGACAAGAAATTTATTATTCCAATATTCCTTAAAGTGTGATCATCACTTTCACTGCAGTTGATGATGAGGAGGAGGCAGAAGATGCATCAAAACAAGGGAGTTATGATAAACTAAGCATGCCAGAGGTTGTCATCTGTTTGGAAGCTACTGATGAGTTTTTGAAAAACCGTGTGATGAATCTGCCAGAGAGTGCTGTTGCTGGGACTCATAACACTGAAGAGGGTCTGATACGTCGACTGGACCATTACAGAGCTGTCAGTACAGAGGATGAAACAGTTCTTAACTACTTTGATGAGCTGGAGTTTTTTCCTGTGAAAATTGGTAACTTTTATTTAATGAAAAAACATATCCATCTTTATAATGCTGTATTGTAGGAGCTATGAAAGTGTACTGCACTAAAGGCAAGGTCCTCATTTTGCAGAAGCGATGAAGTGTACTGCACTAAAGGCAACACCCTCATATACAGCGTACTGACAAGGCTATACGATGGTATGCAAAACTACATTATTACAGGGTACATTTGTAGTTCAGGGATTTCAGTCATTCCCTCATCACCTTTCCCAGTTTAAATAGTACACTTTCAGATTAAAGCAGAGACAATTGTCCATTTTATGTCAAGCAAACTACTTGCTTCTTAGATTTGAACATCTTTGAAAATTTCCTGGATTCTCTAATGCAATATGTTTGAATTATACCGGCTATATCAGGTTTTTTCCCATACTTTGTAAGATGGAGACTTGTAGTTTCAACGCTAAAGATGTGAAATAGAGTTTTCAGAATTAAATGTGCATCCTTGCCATGTCATGGTGTGTCACACAAAAAACATGATTTATTTTTACTCCCATACCCCCTGACACTGTTGTGTTTATAAAAGCAAGATTTCTGATAAATCTTATGAAAAAACACAAAGAGAGAGACCTTTTTTTGTCTCTGTGATATATGCCCGGTCACCTCTAGCCTGTATAAACAGTGAACAGTTGTGATTTGTGTAGCTTCAAACTTAACACTCATGGAATACTATCACCCCTGGACAGTTTATACAGTTAATTGTCACAAAGTCGATTAAAAGTGAAAGGTGGTCAGAGATAAATAACCACCATTCCAAACTGACTTGACAGTAACTAAGGTGATTTGTGTTGCCAGTCCTGCTATAGAGCCCATTAAGCTAATTTGTAAAGATATAAAGTACACAGTGTTAAACAACCCAATTCATTTGAAGTTAGATAAATCAGAGATCATGTGTTGTGAAGAAACAATTACTAAGCCTTGTTGTCTTGCATGAGATAGTTGAAGTAATCTTTGTTTAAAATTATTGGCTTGTTCATGATATGCAGCAAAGGTTCTTTGAGCAGGATTTTACTTCATATAATCATGAAAATGCAAGGCATGATTATTTCGTTAGTTGGAATGGTAAAGTTAGGAGCAGTACAGAAATGGAATTTCTTTTTGAAGGCACAGTACTGCAATGTCAAAATGCAGCTGTAAACTATTGTCAGGAATGCCAAGATTTGACATGATAACTACTGTCATAAATTGCCTCTTTGACACTTACTCCAGCAATGGAGCTGCAGAAAGATCATTGTGATTGTTAAGAAAAATTCAGCCATACCTTTGGGGAAGTATGAACACCAGTAGACCATCATCCAGTCTCTACTGAGTGTGAAGATGAATGCTAATGAAACTTGTATCACCTTTAAACCCTACAGTGAATTATTGAGAGCTGCAAAGTCTGTATATACAAGTTAATACTTTACTCCACAGTCTAGCAGATTGTGACAATTAAGAAAGAATTCATGACTCAATCATCGATGATGGAAAGTGGATGCTAACTGAATTCTGATTTTGTTTCATAATGGATTGTAAAGACTGAAACTTTGTGTATAGTTTTATTTAATGTCTGTGTGATTGTGTATGTGTGTGTGGTGATGATATATAAAATGCTAAGTTTACCAGCTAATTTTGTTTGGCAGTGTCTTAAATTCTTCAAAGAAAACATATTTTATTTTCTTTTGTTCAAAATTGGTCATGCGCACTGACCATCTTTGGGACCACATAATGCACTTTTTTAGTCTAGCCCACCCAACCCACCCTCAACACTATTAAGAGGGTTGGGAGGTATGGATGTTCATGATGGTTTTTAGAGTTACAACTCTTTTAAGTGAAAAGAAATGGGGCAAATGCATCTCTTCTGTGTCAGGGCTGGATCTAGGATTCTATCAGTTCAGGTTTGATTTGGAATAGCGGTGGTTTAGTCTGCTTAAAATGGCTAACTTACTAAGTTTTTGCTGAAAAACTACTGTTTAAAAGGAAAAAGGGTGTTTGACTGGCCATGCCCCCACCCCTCTGACACCCCAACTTTATCTGGATCCACTGTTATGTGTAATTTCCATTTAATGTCCTCAGAAATTTAATTCATGAAGTTGCAATTCAATTTGCAAAGGAGACAATTTTTGTATTCAGATGAAAAAATATATGATGCAAGCTAGTTTTCTTTTAGTTATGTCATTTAATTTTTCCCCCAAAGTGTCTGATGTTAATTTACTACATTCAAAATTTGTATGCGTCCACCATAAGGCAAAGTATATTATGTTATGATATCTGTCCATCTGTACGTCCATCTATTGGTTACCAATTTCGTTTCTGCACAAAAACTCAAATTGTTCAGCATCTACTGTGACTAAACTTCATGGATGGCCTGCACTTAGGGTAAGGATGAACCCTATCAATATTGACGTTAAAAGGTCAAGGTCACTGTGACTCAAAGATGAAAAATGGTTTATGCACAAAAAGGCAAATGTCATTGTCACTGTGACTGAAAAAAGAAAAATGCTGTCAACACAATAGTGTTTGTTCTACATCACATACCTGGACCAAACTTTGTGGATGACTTGCACTTGGGGTAATGAAGAAGCCTATGAATTTTGGTATCAGAAGGTCAAGTGACTGAAAGAAGAAAAGTGGTTTCGGCATAAAAATGTCAGCTGTCTACATAAAGGACTATTAAAGATGGAGTGGGCATATAATGTGTCGTTCATGTTACTCTTATGGTAAAAACTTAATGATGCATGGGCTTTGTGAATGACAGTTATTGATTTTATACTGTGAAGAAAGTCTTGTTTCATATTGTCTAGGAAAATGATGAGTTAAAAATCAATAAATTAATCCAAATACATCAGAAGGTGCCTATTAGGTATATTCCAACAGTTCTCAACTCCATTATTCACTTTTGTATCTACAGTGCATATAACTATATTCATGTCTTATGAGTAAAACTCAAATACACCATTTGTCTTATGCCAATTGCAGATGGCCGAAATAATAAATATTGTTTAAAATGTCAGGTGTGGACTTATAAACAGGCAAAGATAACTTCCGTATATTTGTCAAAAATTTTGTCAAATTTGGGATGGGTTTATCATCAAGCATAGTCTTATCATCAAGCATGGTCTTATCATCAAGCATGGTCTTATCATCAGATATATATGGTGAGTTGCTGAAGTGGAACCTTAAAGCAGTTTTGACAGGTGAATATCAGATGATTATTAAATATAGATTCCCTCTGGCTATGGCAGTGAGCAGAGATCTGTATACCGTATATACTTGCGTATAATCCTGGTCCAAATGCAAACAACACAGACCCTGATCTGCCATCGCATAATGCGCTCGCAGATCAGGGTCTATGTTGTTTGTTCTTACTGATTAGTCCTTACAAACTGCATAGACCCTGATCTGCTGGTGCATTATCCAATGGCAGATCTGGGTCTATGCAGTTTGCAGTTGGTTTCGGCTTATATGCGAGTATACACAGTAGTTAACTGATTGGTCAGTTACCTGCATTTATTGTTTTGATAGATAGATCTGGACCCGTAACTCTACATGCTACACTGGACTGTTTGAAAACCTTGTCTTTAATTTATTGTGAAATTGAATGCTCTATTTGTTGAATTTGCATAATAAATGTATGTTTTTAATTTTTGCAGATGTAACAAAGGATAGTTCACCACTGATGAAAAAGACTGTTGAAAAAATTTCAGCTATTATTGGTAAACCAAGAAATTATGGTAAGCATAATCTTACTGTTAAAAAGCCATATTTATGGAGAGGACATGCAGTGTTATCCATCTTGTCCGGTCTCATCACACTACATCATGTCACAGATTGTGTTTCCACCCAATAACTGTTTAAGGACTTCATAGATTTAAATCAAATTTTGTATAAGGCTTTCTGTTGAGAAAACTTTGACTAAGTTCAGTTTTCATTGTTTTCCAAAAAATTTGAAAAAGAGTTATGGCCTCTGTTTGACTTAGCACTTTTCCCTTAGGTTACATTTTACTTTGTTACTTTTGAAGGACTTAATGGATTGAAATAAAATTTGATATGAAGCTTTATGCTTAGGAGACATTCATCAAGATCAGTTTTTCCTTTTTTTCTGGAAAATTTTTCAGTTTTTCCTTTTTTCGGGAAAAGTTTTATTGAGTTATGGCTGCATGTTTGACTTAGATTTAATTCAAATTTACTATGAGATTTACCATTAAGAAGAACTATGGTGTGGATTGAGTTTGATTTTCAACATTATGAGGCAAAATTGTTGAAAGTTATTGCCCCAGTATGGCTTAGAACATGGCCTTTCAGTTTCCAACCAGTAACTTCTGAAGGACTTCATTGATTTTATACGAGGCTTTATATTAATTAAGAAACTAAGGCAGGTTTGATTTTTACTGTTCTTCAGGCAAACAGTTATGGAATTATGGGCTCCAGTTTGACTTCAAACTTTGCCCATATATTGCATCATATTAGTGGGGGCATCCATGGCACATGGGCACATTTCAAATTTTATCAAAAGATGTAGCACAACAGGATTTAACAACGCTTATAAAAATGGATTTTCATATCTTATTGAGATCATATATTGAAAATGACTTATTATAAAGATCTTTTTTTTTTATTGTAAAAATATCACATTTTTTTTGTGTGAGGTTATGTGCACAGCACAGAGTTACAGTGGTAAACCTGGGCCAGTGTATGAGGTTATGCTCACAGCACAGACAGTTACAGTGGTAACCCTGGGTCAGTATGTTGTATAGTTTGAAAGGATTGTAAAGCTTGGTGAGGTTGTACAATGGCTGACATGCAGTTTTCAGTATTTAGTGGTAATGTCTCTGCTGTTACATGTAGTTCTAATGCATATGATGTAATGCCATTATCATAATACAAGATTGCTGCCACTGTGCTAATAATGAAGATAAACAATGTAAGTTTTATCTTTATTCATTAAAAGCTATTATCACAGACATTTGTTGTAACATGCAGTAAGGGATCTATTCATAGATACCATTCTCATATAAAAACTGCCCCACCCCACCCCCCTCAAAATGAAAATCCCCACTTAGACAAAGTACTGCCGTCATCAAATTTATGATGTTATTGTTGTCCAGACATCAATCAACAATGATGACAGACTACTTAAAACTAAATTGTTCTTGCAACTTTCCTTCTAAAAGTATGAATTTTATTTTATTGATGTAATTTACTGTAAAGGTAAGAATGTATGTATTTTGTTTCTCATTCCTTTTTGGAACCAAATGCAGGAGCCCTATGGTAATCACTTCGTCCGCCCATCAGTCTGTCCATCTGTTCACACTTGTTGTAACCAGCAAAACTCTAAAACCCTTATGCCTTATTGGATGCCATTTGGTAGGTAAATTGTCTTTTACATGTAAGTATGCCTTGGAAAGGTTGGGTCTTTTCTGGTCCAATTTTGATGGACTTCTTGCCCTTTTTTGACCAGTTTTAAATCTCCACTACAGCAGATCCTTGTAACCACCGTAGCACAGGAATCATTCAACATATACTGATGCAATTTGGTGTGTACATTATCTCATATACCTAGATGTGCCTTGTATGTGTTTTGTCTTGTCAATTCCACTTTGGATAGAATTATGGCCCTTGACAATTAACTTCATATCTTCACATGGGATGTTGCTTGTAACCATCATAGCTCAAGAATAGTCCAACATCTTCTGATGCAGTATGGTATGAACATTGTCTCATAGACCTACATGTACCTTTTATGAATTTAGTCTCATAACTACCGGTACTTCTTGGACAGAGTTATGGCCCCTGTTGAACAAATATGTGTCTTCACATGGAAACTTGGAATGTTGCTTACAGTTGGCATAGCTCAAGAACCATTCAACATAGTCTGATGGAATTTGTTAAAAACACTGCTTCTTAGATCTACATGTGCCTTTTGTGGGTTCTGTCTCATCTACTCCATTTTGGACAGAGTTGTGCCATTGTTGGCCAAGTTCATATCTTTACCTGGGATTTTTCTTGTATTGATGAGATCTTTGAAGGAATTGGATTTCATATAAACCACATCATCATTTAGAGGAGACATGGTCCCTGAATGCCCATCTTCTAACTTGGAAACAACACAAGTTTTGCTGTTTAAGGCCCTGTGAAGCAAATTGTAGTGAGCAGGGCTTTTAGCAAAGCGTCAGTTTCTAATAGGTCATATTGATTTACCTTCATCCATGCTTTAGTGCCTTTAAGTGCCCAAAGTTTTGGGCACCTTGTTTTAGTTTCACTTTGTTTTTCCCCAAACCCTTGTTCCAGTTTCCATTGTATAATGATGAAATCCAAAGCAGGCTTTGTTAATGATGGCTGGAGAATTAAAGACTTCAAAAGGGTGACCACAAAAATGTAACATAAAGTCAGCACATTTTCACCCAGAATCTACAATCTCAAACCTCCAGAATGGTACTGCATGTAAAATTCATTTTTTTAGCTCTACTGGTCATAGACCAGAAGAGCTTATGCAGTGGCCTGTTGTGCACTGTCTGGCATCTGTCGTCTGTCCATCATCTGTCCATCTGTAAGAACAAGTTTATTATCACTACTCATAACTATTTGGAGGATTGCCATGAAACATCACACACACATTCATCCCAAGATCTAGTTGGTCCTAATTGAAAATGGTGCTGCTCAGACATCCAATATGGCTGCCACAGCAGCAGTCTTGAAAATATTGTTATTGCTACTCTGCCTGATAATACTAAGCTGCACGTAAAGTAAAATGGGATTTTCACTAAAAGACTTCTTATGATGTCTAGTTGGTCCTAAATGAAAATGGTGCCGATATGGCATCCAGTGTGGCCACCATGGCAGCCATCTGGAAAATCTTGTTATTGCTATTCCTCCTGAGTGGAAAGTCATATCAATATAGTGTTTTCACCAGAAGACTTCTTATGATGTCTGGTGGTGCTTAAATGAAAATGATCTCAATCTGACCTCCAATATGGCAGCCATGGTGGCCATCTTGAAAATCATGTTATTGCTGATCTTTTTGGATGGATAGTCATATCAACATGGGGTTCCCACTGAAAGACTCCTTATGATGTCTAGTTGGTCATAAATGAAAATGGTGCTGATCTGACGGCCAGTATGGCTGCCATCTTGAAAATCTTGTTATCCCTACTCCTCCCAAACAGAAAGTCATCTCGACATGGGGTTTCCACCAAAGGACTTCTTATGGTGTCTAGTTGATCTTAAGTGAAAATGATGCCAGTCTGACATCCAGTATGGCCACCATGGTGGCCATCTTGAAGATCTTGTTATTGCTACTCCTCCTGAATGGATGGTCATATTGACATATGGTATTCATCAAAAGATTTCTTATGATATCTAGTTAGTCCTAGTGAAAATGGTGCCAATCTTAAATACAATGTGGCTGCTAGGGCCACCAAAGGACTTCTTATGGTGTCTAGTTGGTCTTAAGTGAACATGGTGCCAATCTTACATACAATGTGGCTGCTAGGGCCACCAAAGGACTTCTTATGATATCTAGTTGGTCCTAGTGAAAATGGTCCCAATCTTACATACAATGTGGTTGCTAGGGCCACCAAAGGACTTCTTATGATATCTAGTTGGTCCTAGTGAAAATGGTGCCAATCTTACATACAATGTGGCTGCTAGGGCCACCAAAGGACTTCTTATGGTGTCTAGTTGGTCTTAAGTGAAAATGATGCCAGTCTGACATCCAGTATGGCCACCATGGTGGCCATCTTGAAGATCTTGTTATTGCTACTCCTCCTGAATGGATGGTCATATTGACATATGGTATTCATCAAAAGATTTCTTATGATATCTAGTTGGTCCTAGTGAAAATGGTGCCAATCTTACATACAATGTGGCTGCTAGGGTCATCTTGAAAATCTTGTTATTGCTACACTTTGCAGTTAAAAAGAATAAATGGTCTTATCTTGGATTTCTGGAAATTCCTTTCAGCCAGTAGAGTGTCAAGGGACTCTTGTTTGAAGTTCTTTGTTTCTCAAAACATTTTACTTTACATGCAGCCAAGTATTATCTACATGTATTTCAACATCACAATCTACATGTAATTCCAATTTGACCACCAAGATTTGAAAACTTAGTATTTATTGGCTAAAAGCAGTCAGAAAATTCCATGTGAAATTCTACTATTTGTAGTCCCCAGGTGTGGTCACCCTGTTTTAAGCAAACCTATAATCCTATCAGTGTAATATAAATTTAAGTTACAAGTAACTGGAAAATTGCTAACAAAGGGAAGCAACTCACTTGTGCTGAAGGATATGATCTTTGACAGGCCCAACAGAGGAGGAGCTGGCAGAGATAAAAAAGTTAGAAGAGGAGGCACGGCTGAAGAAAGAGGCAGAGGAAAAGGCAGAGAAGGAGAGAATGGAGGCTGCTGAGGCTGCTGAAAGAAAGAGGAGGCAGGAAGAATGGGTAAATCATATTCACTCAGATACACAAATATTAGCTTCCTATATATAGAGAATTCATATATTTTTGTGGGTATCAATTTTGGTGGTTTGGCAAAAATGTACATTTTTTAGAGCACTTAATTTTGTATATTTGGACATTTCATTGAAAAATTACTGTTTTTTGAGTCTTTAAATACATTTTTTGTGAAAAACATGTAATGCATGAAAATTGGTACTCCATGAAAAGTAGTGAACTCACAGTGTGTGTGTGTGTGTGTGTGTGTATGTGTGTGTGCCAGACATGTCTGATGGTAATATTATTTTGACTGATTGAAAATTCTTGCTGTCAGGCATTTGTAGTCATGAATTTACAATAATGCCATGCCTGAGTGATCCCATCTATACTGTTATGCATACTGTCAAGCTTAAAACAGAATCTCCATTTTAATTAGTCAGCATTGCTATAACAATAAATACAATTGTGGCTTTGTTGCAGATGAAAGTAATTATGCAGAGAACAATAGGAAAGTAAAGATCAATCAAGCAAATAAAGCATGTGCACCTATCTGAGTTTTGTTAATTGGTTGTTCAGTAGTAACAACAGCCAGTCAAATAAGTTTGATATTGGGTAAATCACAACTGGTTAAGTATTTAATAATGAATAAGATCATAGGAAAGACACAGCACTATGATTTTTGTATGAGTTATCATGGATCTTAAATATCCACAACAAGCATTAACCATCATGAATATATAAGAGAAAGAGAGGCAGTCTGGATGACAATTTTAATTCCAGTAAGTCAAGAAGTTTCAACAGCAAATGGTTGAAACAGTTCTCATGGCTGAGATACAGCAAAACATTGAATGTGAAGTTTTTCTAGTTCTTTCAAAGCACAAGCAAAAAAACAATTTTGTCAGTCCAGGTGTTTCATATTTTTTAAAGTCAGCCCTTGTTGACCATGGATGATGTAATAAACATATTCATTCCTCATAAGCTGAAACTGGCAGAAAAAGCAACACTCTTGTTACTGTGTTAGACAAAGTGTCAGACAAGGCAGATTAGGCTATGATGATACAGTGGTCCCCCTCTTACAAGGTCACACTGTAGCAGGAATGTGGCATTAAAAGAGGGGTGGCCTTTCCAGAGGGGGATCACACAGTTGTGAGTAATAATTACATATAAAATATGAAAGGCGTAACTAAGTTTTAAATATTTAATATTTTCATTTAAAAATAAAAGGCAATGTTAAGGAATCAATGTGATAAAACTTATCATTATCATTGTCTGTCCATTCCATTTTCCCACTGCTGTTGAATGTTTAACTGATGATGTTTATTTGAATCTTTCTGAGATCAAATTTCTCAGCAGTGATCAAATTAATTTCCCTCTTTTCATGTAGTCGAATTGCTTTCACTTTTCCTTCTAAACTGAGAATGTCTGATGACATTTTACAGTTTTTGCAAGAACTAATTCCTCATTGGCAATTTGTAATTATTACATGAAATGTTCATTGTTTACAAAGGAAGTGAGCCAGTCAAGTGTTTGACTGGTTTTAGTATGGTACAATGAAAGTACATTTCATAATCTGTAGAAGAGAAAGCACAATAGCTAACATACCATTTTTACTTTACAGTGACCAGATGTTATGCTGACTTGAGCTGAACAATACTGTGCTTCTCAGCAGTTAGCTTTTGTCAACTTCATAATTATCAGTGGTAATAATAGCCAGTAATTATCAAGGTGACAAAACCTAATTTCTAAGGAAAACACAGCAGTAATAATAATCAAATTACTTGCCTCTTTATGTGAATTAAAGTTAGTTATCGGCATGTTGGAACAAATAATAATGTATTGAATTTAGAAATCAACAAATATTTGTAAGCTTTCTATCTGTAAAACCCCATTATGTGGCTTGTCAAGAGGGGTAAATTTGACAGTTTTTGCACTAATATGCCGGCCGCTGGTCATGTTAGAGAGGTGGCCATCCTAGAGGAGTACTTTTGAACACAAACTAGTCCGTGCCAAGGAATTCATATAAAGCAGGTGCCCACTGATCAGGGAGGCTGTTAAAGAGGGGGACCACTGTATTTTGAAATACCTATTAATACATGTATTTTTTCTGCATCAAGTACTATTTCTAAACCATTGATAGTATTGGGCACTGGAAGCTCAACATTCTAGAGAAAGAAATGCATGTCATGCTGATGCAGCACAAGAGTTTGATGTTTCTTACAACGTCAAAATGTAAAGAAAAAAAAAGAAATAATAAATACAAACTACTGTATCTATTCTATAAATATATTTATAGCATACAGTTTTTTGTTTTTTTTCTCAAAATTGCATTATTGTTATGCAAGAAACATCAAACTCCTGTGGATGCAGTGATCTCAACTTCCAGCTTTTTCAGTCAAAATATAATATTACATACTAGTTGTGTATGGCTTTATAAATTTTTTTAGTTTCATTGTGGATTAAAACAATTGTAAGTATGTATGACAAGAGTTGCTGGAAACTTGAATATGGTTAAGCCAGCCACACACACCAACCCCAACATCATATAGCCCCCCAAAAACACACACACACACACACACACATTGCCAAAAATCAAATGTCCAGCAGCATATCAAAAAATTTCTGGACCTCTGGTGTATGTATAGCTTTTAACAGCATGTCAGCACAATATGACTATGTGCTGCCATGGTATGTGGAAGTTTCTTATGAATATCAGAGATCATTTCAAATGCTCAGCATTTACAGGAATAAAAGGACAGGAGAAATGAGCTTATCATGGATTCCTGGAAATTCTTTCCAGCCAGTAGAGCATCAGTACCTATGAGGGACTGTAGTCAGTGATCCACCTGTTGTGACATTTTTCGGTGCAATTTAAATTTGATTATCTTTGTATTAAAAGTAACAGTGAATCCATTCAAATCAATGTAAAATTGTTCAACTCAATCATTGGACCCTATGGCTTGAAAGATTCTAAGAATGTGTCACAAGGGTAATTGTGAGTCATTACATTTTTTTTATAGCTTTGGTTTAGGTTTGCAAATGAATATTGCATGTAAGAATTTCTTTAAGTACCATATACTGCATATATTGATAATTTTGAGCTGACAAAATATAGACTATTTATATGATTGATTTTTTCTCTACTGGTATAAGGGTTCTAGGACAAAATGGTAGCGGACAAAATGATACGGACAAAATGGTATGGACAAAATGTTATGTGGACATAATGGTATTGGACAAATTGGTATGGATAAAATGGTGCGGACAAAATGGTACGGACAAAATGGTGTGGGACAAAATGGTACTAGGATTAAATGGTATGGACATAATGGTATGGACATAATAATGTGGACAAAATGGTACGGACAAAATGGTATAGGACAGACAAAAAAAATTAAATATTATACATATATTCAAATATTCACGTAAAAAAAAATTCCACCCCCAAAAAAGACAAAAAACAACGTATATTTCTTGATCACTATTATATATGCCTGTAATCTGTGGTATATATAAACAGTAAACAGTACTGCTCAGAGCTCATGTAAAACTATCCTCAGGGCAGGTTTATACACCTGTTTTAGAGGCAATTATAAGGTAAGGCGGTCAGAGATAAACAGCCACCTTTCAGTGATTTACTTAATTTAAGGTTAAGTACATACATCAAAGAGATGTGTGTTGAAGAACAAACTGATTGCATTGAATGAGAATGTTGAAGCCATCTTTATTAAAGTGGCACCGTTTCTTTGAGAATGTTGACGCGACCTTTTTTAAAGTTTGTGATCAGCGGCAGTGTTTATTTGAAGTCGGATTTTTACTCCGTATATAAAATGGAAAAGTGTACAAGTGTGATTCATTTTATCGATCAAAGTATCAAAGTGAACTGTGCACTAATGACTGGGGTGCCTTAATTTTTGTACTTTGAATAAAAAAAAAAAAAACAGTTACATATCATTTTAAGAGGACTTTATTTTCTTGATTATTTAATTTTTAAACTTGTTAAATTTTTTCATCATGTTAGAATATGTTACTTCTCAAAAAGGGACTCGCAACAAAATTGGCGCGAAAACTACAACAGGAGCAGCATAGCACTCAACTTCATTGTCGTCAACTGGAACTGGGAGCAACAACCGGAAAGAACAAGAAAACATATGTTCGCATCAACGAAGCACTTCACACCATACTGGTCGATTACAATAACCGAGATCCGGTTACATATTTGGGAGATATTGCTAGAGTGCTCAATATAAATGTTATCTGACTGCGACTAGGTAAAAATAGTTTGACCTCATATGATAAATTTTATTTGAGTATGCCTTGGATGTGTGACATTTGTTAGTTTATTTTTTCTATTTCTAAAATATTTTATAGTAGTCAGAGGTATTGTACTTGTCTTTTGTCATGTAGCTTTATAGTTTGCGCTTTATTTTTCTTGAATTGCTTTTTTATTTTAAAATTTAAAACAATTGTTTGTATAAGTAATTATTATAAATCATCCATGGTCAGTTCACAATAGCAGTATATTAATGTTATTTAGTAAAAACTTGTGTTTTTTTACATTGCGTATTAATAAAATTGTAGTCGTACCATTTTGTCCATACCATTTTGTCCGTACCATTTTGTCTGCACCATTATGTCCATACCATTATGTCCATACCATTTAATCCTAGTACCATTTTGTCCCATACCATTTTGTCCGTACCATTTTGTCCGCACCATTATGTCCATACCAATTTGTCCAATACCATTATGTCCATGTACCATTTTGTCCATACCATTTTGTCCGTACCATTTTGTCCGCTACCATTTTGTCCCGCCACCGGTATAAGAGCTTTTGTGATGTCCTGTCATAGATCCATCCATCATCCATCCATTAGCACAAGTTTGTTATTGCTGCTTCTTCGAAACTACTGGGAGGATTGCCATGAAACTTTACGAATACATTCATCCCAAGGTCTAGTTGGTCCAAAATGAAAATGGTGCCCCTCAGATGTATAATATGGCTGCCATGGTGGCCATCTTGAAACTCTTGTTATCACTACTCTTCCTGAACAGATGGTCCTATTTACATGGTTTTTCACTGAAAAACTTCTTATGGTGTCTGGTTGGTCTGAAATGCAAATCTTGTTATTGCTACTTCTATTGAATGAATAGTTGTAGTGGCATGGATTTTTTGCTAAAAGACTAAATATGCAGTTGACCCTAAATTAAAATTGTGCCAATAAGACTTCTAATATGGCCACCATGGTAGCCATCTTGAAAATCTTGTTCTTGCTATTTCTCCAGAGTAGATGGTCATATAGACATTGGGATTCCATTAAAAGACTTATTTTAACATCTAGTTGGCCCTAAATAAGAATGTCACCAATCTTCTTTAAGGAATGGACATATTGACATGGTGTTCTCACTAAAACACTTCTTCCTATATGTAGTTGGTCTTATATCAACATGATGCCAATGTGACTTCTAAAATATGAAAAATCTCATAGCAGCTGCATCTCCAAAACTGATAGTCATGATGACAGATTTCTTTTTATTTAAAAAAACAAACAAAAAAAACATCTTTTAGACTTGCAATATCTAGTTGTTCTTATATTAAAAGAGAATGATCCAACCTCCAAAATGGCTGCCTAATGATGACCGTCATGAGAATCTTTATATGGCTACTACTGAATGGATGGTTGTATCAACATGGGGATAATTTGTCATAAAAATGCTACAGCAATATGTAACTGGTTCTGAAAGAAAATAGTGCTTATCTGACCTCCAACATGGCACCATAAAATCTTATTATCACTACTCTTGCACAAATGGTGGAATTTACATGGAGTTTTCACTCAAACACTTCTTGCAATATGTAATTGATTCTTGACAACAATGATGCAGATCAGACTGCCAACATATCTACACTTTTGTTTAGGAGTTTAAAAACCAGACCTAATTGACCTTGTGGTCAAGTCAGAAGCAATTGCTTTCATTTTGTATTTCATTCATCTCATGAACCTTGTGACTTATTCATATACAGATGAATTTTAATCAGACTTTGTATTTAGTTGCATTCCAATAATCAGATTCATACTTAGCACTCTGATAAGGATTTTAAGGTCAAAGATCATGACTCAGGTTTTTAGTTGTACTGGTTTGTGAGGATGATAACATCAACAATTATGAATGGATTATAATCAAACCCAGTTTGTTGATGTATCTGAATAATACCTTGAATGATGCCACTTCAGTAACCAATGGGCTAACTTTCCAGAAAATAATAATTATAGATTTAACCAAACTTTGCACAGTGGTATATATATTGACATTGTCTGAGACAGTTAAGTTCAATGATCTTCTGTGGATGATATTAGATTCAAGGTAAAAGGCCATGAATTTTGTACTCTTGCAATTTGCAGAAATCAATTTTTTTCAAATACTTAGCAAGGTACAGTATGGTCTTTTTTATAATCCCTGATATTATTTTTAAAAAAAAACAATAATAACAAAGAATGCAGAGTTTATACTTGTAATTAAACTTGAACTTACTTCAGACTTAAAGATTTGTCCGGTTATTTTTCACACCATTTACAATTTATAACCTAATGTTAGCAAAAAGATTTGAATTGAAAAGTTCATCCTGACCTTTTTAAAAAAAATGCCTTCAGACCCAGCACTTGAATGAAGTAAAGAAGGAGGAATACGAGTTGTTGGAAGCACAGGCTATCCCATTGAGAAATTACCTGATGAAGCATGTGATGCCCACATTGACTCAGGGCCTAATTGACTGCTGCAAAGTCAGGCCAGAGGATCCCATTGACTACCTGGTGAGTGTAGGGACAATTTCCCAATCGTGAAAATTACACATTCACAACTGAAATGGATTACGTTATTAGTTTAGAAAGCAATTTACCCATCTTAAATAATAACACTTTCACAGCTGAAATGAATTACATTATTAGTTTATAAAGAAATTTACCCATCATGAAAATTATACATTCACAGCTGAAATGGATTACTTTATCAATTTAGAAAGCACTGTGAATTTATTTAATTTCATGGACATCAATTTTCCTTGTTTTGCAGAAATTAAATTTTTGTCAATACTTTTTGTCATGATGTCTCCAAAGAGGAGTCACATAATTAACACATGGATCTTCTTATCAGCTTTGAAATTTGTGGTTTATAACAACCACAATTACCAAAATATTTGGAATCCATACATTCAACTGAGTACACAGTGCATGGTTTTTGGTCAAAGAATAAAGATAATTTTGTTCTTTATGATGATTATGAGACATTGAGACAGATTCATAATGTGTCCATACAATTTTGGTACCAGCACCCTAATTTAATGGTATAGTAATACAGACATTTATACCAGTGGCAATAAAACCTTGAGCACTGCAGTGACGATACCATTGATGTAGTATGTTGCTTCATGCATAAATTTACTGCGACTACTCAGATTTAAATTGGCATACCCATCAGTCAAGTTTGTCAGTTGCCTGACACAACATTGTTCCACACACCAGAGCAGTTTCACAGCCAGTGTAAGATATACTGTAACTTCTTGGTTAGCCTGCAGGTTTCCCAGTCAAAAACTCTCCAGATAGATATAGTGCAGGGCTGCATATTAATAATAATTATAATAATAATAATGAGGGCTTTGTATAGTGCCTAATCTTTAGAAGCTCTAAGCGCTTTACAACATTAGATAACACCTAAAAACATATATAATGATATGATTACGAAAAACAAACACCATGAAATTAGAAGACAAAACATGCTGAAAATAGTTAAGGTAAGGAAACATTATTAAGTCTTTAGGTCTATTCTTGCAGTAGAAATAGGTGAGTTTTAAGAGCACTCTTGAATGAGATCACTGTGTCTTTGTGTCTAAGTTCAGTGGGCAATTCGTTCCACGTTGCTGGGCCCTGGTATGCAAAAGAACGTCTGTATGACTTCATTTTGATAGTGGGAATAATGAGAATATGAGTGTCGTAGGAGGAGCGTAAGCATCTTGCTGGTGTGTACACATGGGTGAGGTGAGATGGGTATGTTGGACTGGAGCCAGTCAATGAAATGTAGCACAGAGAACAAATTTTGTGTTTGATTCTGGATCTAATAGGTAGCCAGTTTAGGGTACAGAGCAGGGGGGAGGTGTGCTCTGTTCGTGGTACTCTAAGAATGATCTGAGCAGCTGTGTTTTGAACTTTTTGAAGTTTCTGGAGTAGATACTGTGACGAACCAGATAGAATGGAGTTACAATAGTCCAGTCTTGAAAGTACTAAGGAACACACAAGTGTTTTAGTGGCATCAACTGAAAGATAATTGCGAATGTTGTTGATGCGTCTCAGCTCAAGATATGCAGCCTTGCATATGTTCATGACATGTTGGTGCAATGAGAGAGTACTGTCTAGAGTAACACCTAGGTTTCATACTGACTGTGTGAATTTAATGTTGGTGTTGCTGATATTTATTGTTTGAGGTAAAGGATGTGAATGAGAAAGTCTTTGTGTTGTAATCAGAATGGCTTCAGTTTTATCATCATTCATCTGCAGCTTGTTACATGTCATCCATGATTTCACATCGGAAATGCACCTCTCTACACCTTGGATGGTAGCATCAACTTCAGTTGGGTGGCTCGATTTGTATATTTGGGTGTCATCAGCGTACAATTGGTGGGACACTGGATGACTATCTATGACACTTGAGAGCGGCTGAGTGTATAGAATGAAGAGAACAGGTCCAAGAACAGAACCTTGTGGAACACCAAAACATAGATCAACTGGGCTGGAGTGTTTTCCATTTGCAGACACAATTTGTGTCCTGTTGACCAAGTAGGACTTGAACCATAGTAAGGCTGTATCGTGAATGCCAAATACATGCTGGAGACGATGAAGTAATATATCATGGTCTATTGTGTCAAATGCTGCAGACAAGTCAAGGAGGGTGAGGACTGTAATCTTTCCACTATCCAAAGCAGAGAGAAGGTCGTTAACTACTTTCAAAAGGGTAGTTTCGGTACTGTGGCGAGGGCGATATGCAGACTGTACATTGCTAAAAAGACTGTTTGAATTCAGATGAGATACAAGTTGGGATAGAACAACTTTTTCTAAGATTTTTGACATGAATGGGAGGTTAGAAACTGGGCGGTAGTTCTTTAAATCGTTATGGTCAAGTGTTGGTTTCTTCAGCAGAGGCTTTACAATGGCAGTTTTGAAAAATGATGGGAATTCACCGGATGAGAGAGAAGTATTAATAACATCAGTTAGTGAAGGCAATATTGGATCTAAGCACTCAAGCAGCAGTAATGTCGGAATCGGATCAAGTTCACATGACTTTGGGGCACTCTTCATCACGATTGTACGTACTAAATCCATAGAGACCGGTTCAAATGCTGCTAACGGTTGCCGTTGAAATTCTGTATCGCAACTGTATGGCGATGATGAGTCAGTTGAAATTGTGTTGTCAAGCTTATCTCTAATGGTTTGTACTTTGTCACTGAAGAAATTTGCAAACTGGTCTGGAAGGTCGACTCCTGAGAAGGTAGTTGGAAGAGGTGTACATTTGTTCCTTGACATTAGCTTGTTAGTAATCTCGAAGAGCTCTTTGCAGCTGGAACTTTCAGTGATCTTAGTACTATAGTGGGCTGATTTAGCTGCATGGACTATGTTTGTAACATTCTTCTTAGCGGCTTCATAAATTTGCATATGAACAGTGAGTCTTGTCAAAGCCAAAGCCTCTCAGCCTTAAGGCGGTTTCTTTTAGCAGTGCGAAGCTGGTCCCTAACACTGCTGTACCATGGATAACACTTTTGAATTGATACTCTGCACTTGGTTGCTGGGGCATGTTTGTCAAGCAATGAACGCAGACAGTTATCAAGTTGTTCTGCTGTAGGAGGTAACAAAGTTGTTAGGATTGCTTGGATGTCATGCATTAGTTGGGTTCTCTTTAACATACGGAGGTTTCTCTTAGTAGCAAATAAAGGTGGAGGGTTAGGGACTGATACGTCAAGATGGCATATAATGCAGAAGTGATCTGATGCAAGTTCGTGGGATACCAATGAAGACTGTAGAATATTATCATCAGGTCTATGAAGAATTCAGTCTAAAATGTGACTATGTTTATGGGTGGGTTGGCTAACTGACTGTTTGAGGTTGAAAACGTGAATGGAATCTAGGAGTTTTGATGTGTATGGGTTTCCAGGACAGTCAAAGTGAAAGTTGAAATTTCCAAGAATAATCAGATTGCCACCTATCGAATTTCCATACTCCAAGAGATTCAGAAACTGCTCCAAAAAGAGTGATTCAGTCAGCTTGTTATTGTGTAGTTATTTCCCAGTCAAGGACTCTCCAGATAGATATAGTGCAGGTTTCCCAGTCAAGGACTCTCCAGATAGATATAGTGCAGGTTTCCCAGTCAAGGACTCTCCAGATAGATATAGTACAGGGATGCAGGTTTCCCAGTCAGGAACTCTCCAGATAGATATAGTACAGGGCTGCATATTGTGTAGTTATTTCCCAGTCAAGAACTCTCCAAATAGATATAGTGCAGGGCTGCATAGAGGACTTTTTTTTTTTTTTTTAAAGCTCATGTAAACATGTCACCTGCTTGACCTTGCTCTGCTTAGTTCTTAGTGCATGTAATGAATGAATCATTGTCACACTACCACAGTCCATTATTAGTCCATCACTCTATTACCCCTTACTGCAGCATATAGGCCCCTCCACTAGGTACCCAAAAGGAGAAATCAAAGTAATGGACTTCTGTTATGACATATTTACAAAATTGGATGTTACAAAAATAGCAGAATTAGATTTCCCTCCAATAATTGCATAAACTTTAAATATTGGAAGAGAGAGAGAGGGGGACAGGTCTGCACTGTTAGTAATGCACTGTGTTTTCTGGAAATTGCAATTTTCTAGACTTGTGTTTGGCATGTAAGATGTTTGATGTAATATTAAAATACTCTTCATATTTATTTACAAGCTGCATATTTTGCAGAGAGGATATATATATATATATATATATATATATATATATATATATATATATATATATATATATATATATATATATATATATATTTATATATATATATATATATATATATATATACACCTACAGACCACACCTATCATTCATTGAGATATATTTTGCTGTATTGTTTATGTGTCACTTCAGTTTCATTCTTGTCAAAAAATGCATATTAGTTAAACCTAATTACAAATTCTGTTGACTTCCAAGTCGAGTTATTCGCACATGCTAAAACATTTCAAGCATATGAATCGGGTAGAAAGCTAGATATCAGTTTTAGAGATGATGTAAATCTAGTGATGAAAGTGATAAAAAAAAATGAAGAATGAACCAAATTTGACTAAATAATAATAATAATGATAATAATAGCATTACTTTAAAATAACAGTTATTTTCTATTTTATTTTATCAATATTTCTATCTTTTATTGGGTTTTAAATTTGCTTTAATATAGGTATTTAGATAATTTAAATACATCAGAAGCATATATCCTTCTGATTTTTAGAACTGCCATGAACATTTGCATGAACATCACCATTCTCAAGTACTTTGCATTAAAAAATATTTGTGAAATTCAGTTTCTAATGTGTTACATTTAAATGATGACTCAAAAATTTCCAAGATTCTCCCACCTCTCTCTCTGTCTCTCTCTCATGCAGTCTATATGTTCATTCTAAAAAGTCAAACTGTTTGTTATGCTAGAAATATTAGGGAATTGCTAACATTAAGGAAATGCCAAGTGACAGGTATAATTTGGCTGAGGAAAAAGTTTACTAGTTACTCCTGCACTAGATCTAGGTAGAGACAGCTTGACTGGAAAATGTGCAAGCTAGTTGAGAACTTACCATGTAGCTTTCACTGGCTTTGAAATTGCCATGGTGGGTGCAACAATGTTGCATATGGTAATCAGCAAACTTGAAAAACAGAGGATGCCACTTTGAAGCTGGAGAAATTATATATGAATCGGTATCCTACATAATCATTGCAGTGTTCAAGGTTTTCTTGCCAAGGGTGTAGAGTTGGACATTAAAATCTTAGCATGGTTTTAACCTTATGAAATTCATTCTAAAGCATGCAAGTCCCAGTACTTGTCTTTTAAAATGTAAACCTTATATATATATATATAGTTTCTTTATACAAGTACTTACAAATTGTAAAATATACTAGTACATTAATGTCTGTAATTTATTCTTACCCTCCAAGTTTTCATACGCCATTAATCCTAAAAGTTATAATTATTTTTTTACCGTTAAATTTTGGTACAGAGGACTTTTTTTCTCATTAAAATTCTGCACATTTTAGGTACCTAAGAAAACATTTTTTTGACCTACAATAATTTGTATGCCTAAGAAAATAATTTATTAAAATTGTATTAAAAAAAAACATACAGTACAATAATGCAGGTAATCTCAAGGGCTCAGATGTTGGTGTGGGCATTGGTCTTTGGTATGTACAAGTAATACCCACTGCCACATCTCTGACATCCTTTTCATCATTTCTGATGTTGATGAGATTGGGAACGAGTTTATTTTCAAGTGTTCCACATTACATTAAAAAAATGATGGCACCTAGTTGCCTGTTATTATAACTATGCTTTCCATTGTATAACTTTACTAAGGAATATTGTATTTGAGCCACAGTTATTGTGTACCTTGATATCGAGTTGGATTTAATGCATTTCAGGTTATCATCTAGAAGAGTTATGACCCTGATTGGCCATCACCAGATTTTGGTTTTCAACTGAGATTCTTCTGTTTAAGATCCTGCAGTGCAAATTGTAGAGAGTGGGGCCCTTTGCAGTGCACCCATCACTACAAGGTCATTTAATTCTTTTTCTTATATTTTTTCAGGCTGAATACTTGTTCCAGAACAATCCACAAGTCGACTAAGGAAATTCTTGAAAATCCTCAGTGAAGTCTGATGTGTATGAAGAATAATTGAATAGTTAAGTTTAGCATCAGACTAGTTAAGAAATATTTTAAGACAACCCTAAAAGACTTTAATTTGGATATGATCCTTATTGTTTTGCTGTACAAAAGCTAATCTGTGATACCCTCATACAAGAAAATACTTGAAAGACTTAATTGGATATTAATATTCAGCCTTTGTTTTCTCACCTTTAATGTACTAATGAAATAAGGATTGTATTAAGATTTTCTGTTCATCAGGTGCCTGCCAGAATATTTGAGACTTTTTTTTCCTTTCAAATTCTCAATAAATGTGCTGGCTTTCTCTATATGTCAGTGTGTGCAGATCTTACTGCAAGAAGCTCTCTAATTAATTGAAATGTAAATGTACAAATAATAATGTATGCCACACGTTAATTAGCAGTTCTTTACTCGTAATCATGTGGTTTAACTCTTCATGTACTTCTAAATGTAAGTCATTCTTTATGAAAACTGCAAAGCCAAGTATAAAAGAGAACAGAAATTGAAAGTATAAAATTTCAGTTGTCCTGAAATCTAGGCTTTTAACTCATGGGACCATTTTTTGTTATGTTAAATTAATTTTGATTTCAATTCACTCATTTTGTAAACATTCCAAACAATTTCTATGTACTTTTATCTGTATCCTGAACTTAGTATTTCTTCACCTTTAAAATTTGTTGCTTTTTTTGGAATAATAACCCCATGCTTGTAAATGAATGAAAATAAGAAAGTATGAAAAATTATTTATTGTACTATCTGTACTTAAATTGTGATTAGAACTGAATAAAGTCCATTGTACTTCTTACTGTTTCTTTTTTCATTTTCTTAGACTAGGCTTTGTGGAAGGACTCTTTTATTCGACTGAAAATTATGCTACATGCTAGCTTCTTTATCATACTTCAGAATCAAACCAAGTGAATCTTCAATATTGAAGACATAGACTGTAGGTCATTGTGACTTACTAGTTTTATTGTAGATTAAAATAATGTTCGGAACATTTATACTTTTAGACAGGAAGGCTGCATTCAAGTCAAACGTTCTTGATTGTCATAATCACATTCTCAGTATCTTGTTTTTGTTTTTGTTGGATTTAATACCACTTTTAACACATTACTGGCTACATCATGCAGAGGAAATGGGAGCTAGGTGCCTTTCCCAAGGACACACTGAAGCAGCCGACCTAGGCCAGCCTGGGCGGGTATTGAACACGCAACCCTTTGACACTCTACCAACTGAACTACCATGGTTCCCTGAATGATGAAAACATGACATACACAAGTGCCACTCTTGAATGCCAAAAGCAAATGTAAATATGGTGGATTAGGTAGATGATTGTGGCTATTTACATGACTTAATGGAGGTCAAAATGTTAGAATTGTACAGTTTGAAAATGAAAAATTACCTATGTCTACGGGCATTGGGGCAGGATTTGTTGGAGGCGTGCATTGAGTTAGTGATTTAATTTATATTGCCAAAACACGACGCCTGTTGCTATATGCACAGAATGTGGTAATCTCAGAAATATATATGACAAGTTCTGTAATACTGTATGATGATTAAAAAAATTTGTATAAAACATCAACATTTAATATTAAAACTCCACTGTTTTCCTTTGAAAAATTAAATAAATCAAGTTTTATTTGTGGATCCCTCACAAATGTTTGCTTGCCACCATTTTGTTCCAAGTTGGCACAAAAGATCAGGAGTGGGTTCTCAGCTAAAAAGTGTATTCTGGGCATCATGTTCTGGGTGTTCAAAAGTCAGGAATGATGTCTGAAAATGCATTAGTATAAAAAACAGTCTTCTCAAATGCAGCTAAATATACCATATCTAGAATTGTAATGCACTTAAAGAATCAAGACCGTTTTTCTGTGACAGTCAGGACAATACAAATGGCTCACATGGATCTATGTGACCTAATGATGGACCATTAGCTGACAGCAAAGCCATGAAGTTGCAACTGATGGGTATAGATATTGCCCATCTGCAGTACACTTACTAATATAATGTGTGTGTAAAATGAATCTGGCCCCACTGCACATTAGAACTGACTATAGGGTGAAAGGGAAAAACCTCTACTAAAACATTACTACTGATGTGTAAAACTCAGATCAGGTCCTTCCATCATAAAACTTTACTCAACATTTTGAGTAATAAATGCTACTCCCGATTTGATTATCTTAAAACTTACAAATCCAGCCTTCTAATTGGTCAGAATATTTTCAAGTAAGATTTTGAGTTGAGTAAAGTTTAAATTGAAAATGTTGGGAAATTTACAATTAACATTTGTGACACACTTTGTATATAACTATTAAAATGAATCAGTGGGGGCTAACAATGGAAGGTTATACTTCCTCAAAACTTACCTTGAGTACAGTGAACATCAAAATTATCCCTGTTCAAGGTCATCTTTTATAAACACTGAAAATTTCATTGGAATTGTTTTTAGTAACCCAGTATCAAGGACATTTCCAAACTGAAAGGCAGATTTACAGACTGGAATTGAGGAAAGGCAGATTTACAGACTGGTATTGAGGAAAGGCAGATTTACAGACTGGTATTGAGGAAAGGCAGATTTACAGACTGGTATGGAGGAAAGGCAGATTTACAGACTGGTATGGAGGAAAGGCAGATTTACAGACTGGTATTGAGGAAAGTTAATCACATTTAGGACCTAAAACTGGTCTCCAACAAGAACAACAAAAAAACATTGGTCACATTACATTATCTTTCGTGTGTGCTATACATAATTTGTTCTAATCGTATACAATGTAAATAAGCTAGATCACAGCATACTTTGTTGAACTGATTTAATATTAATTTTCAATAACTAAAGGCAATAAATTATGTGATGCTAACAGTGAAACAGGCTTGTTGCACAAGATATGTTTATAAAATGCACATTAAGGCTGACCTAAATATTACTATGACAATTAATACTATATTAAGTGTAATCCATTTTAATAAGAGGGAGAAGTGACGTGAATAAATCAGCATGAATGATTTTCCATTAGTTCTTGCCACTGCAAAAGAAAACTCTTACATTTTTCTTTTTTCACTGTCAGTGATTCAAACTGAATAGACTATCTTTGACAATGTAAAAAGGCTGAGGGAGGAAACAAAAATACAAGAGTACCATAAACAGCACATTATAAGCATGCCCCATGTTTAATAGTCATCTATATAGGCACTAGTGGGGCATGGTTGACTTGGGTAAATTATTGACCAGTGGGTCTTAATGACCTGGACCTTTGGTCAAGGTATGTGGTCTTGAACTAAATTGACTGTGCAGAAACAATTGCCTTATTAGACTTACCATGACCTCTGACCTTTAGACCCCAGAATCTAAAGGTTTCTTTATTACCCTAAGTGCAAGCCATGCACAAAGTTTGGTCAAGGAACTTACTCTAGAACAATAATAACCCCATAACCAATAGACCTCTTACCCTTAGTGGAAGCCCTCTACAAACTTATGTCAAGGTATGTGGTCTAGAACTGAAGCTATTATGCAAAACACATTTGTCATCTTTCAATCACATTGACCTTGTCCTTGACCTTCTGACCTCCAAATCAATAGGCTTCTTTTGCAACCAACATGTAAGTCTTCCACAAACTTTGAAGGTACATGGTCGAGAACTGACCTTGACCTTGGACCCCAAACTTGATATAAGCTTCTTGCTTACCCCAAGTGCAAGCCATCCACACAATTTGGTCCAGGTCTGTGATGTAGAACTAATGTCATTGTGTGGAAACCATTTTTCTTTTTGCAGTCACAGGGACTTTAACCTATGATCTGTTGACCCCCAAATCAACAGGCTATTTACTTATTCCAAGTGCAAGCCATCCACAAAGTTTTGTCCAGGTCTGTGATGTAGAACATATGTTATTATGCAGAAACCATTTTTGTTCTCTTCAGTTACAGTGACCTTGACCTTTGATAATTTGACCACAAATAAGCTGTTTCCTTACGCCAAGTGACAGGCCATTCACAAAGTTTTGTCCAAGTCTGAGATGTACTGCTAATGTTATTGTGCAGAAAACCATTTTTCTTCTTTTGGTCAATAATCTTGAACTTTGACCTTTTAACCCAAAAATGTATAGGCTTCTTTACCACAAGTACAAGGCATCCACAAAGTTTGATATCTGTAGATGGTGGAGAACTCAAGCTGTCATGTGGAAATGAAATTGGTAACAGACGGACATTATAACATGATGCACTCTGCTTTATGGTGGGTGAATAAATATGCTTCATTGTTTTAAATAATGACAGTGTCTGATATTGGATGGAAATTGAAATAAAAAGCATGTAACTATCAAATCTGGATGAAATCTTTAGTCCATAAGGACAAGAATAGATTGATCATTGAGGCAGCACAAATAATTTTATAACTGAAAACGAAAAGTGAAATTACTAGAGCTATCAGTTGCACCGATTGCTCAGCTTGCTTTCTTTGGAACATTGTATGTTCAGGGACTCAAAAGCTAACAAACATGTTATCCAATAACCTTTACAGATTAAATATGTAACTTCACTGTGAGATGGAAGATGTGAACTTTAAACTACAGATATATGGAACATTTTGAACAAAGCGATTGGTTCAATAGTGTAACTATTCAACCAAGGATGAATAAACACTCTCAAACAGTTTCTTATACTTGCACCAGGATTGGCCTGTCAATTGTCAAGTTTGCAATTTGTGAAAAGAATATTGATAGGGCCAAAATAAAAACCCAATAAATGTTTGATGAATATTTCTGGCAAATAGTTATAGCACCTCAAATTTGACTTTTTCCAGACCAGTTGACTAAAGAAATAGCTCGATTTTAAACCTCTTTATTTCACACTCGTAACATTCAATATTAAGAGCCATTCACTTCAGTGTGAAAATTGCCTCTATTAGGCACAGATTACCAGGTCACACACCCAATGTGAGCTTGTCTGCATTATAACTGCACAATTTTATGTTAAACAATTTACCAATGTTACAGTATGTTATGCTTTATTATCAAATGAAAAGTTTGCTTACATGTATCTTTAATATATTTCACCGTCAATAAAGAACTTACTTCTGACCACATGGGAAGCCATAATACTCTTTAATTATATCTGATTAAATGTCTCCATGACACATAAAGCAACAAGTAAAAAAAATCTGTCTTTATTTTTTTTTGTTTTGCCTTAGAGTTAGGTCTTATTGCTCTCAATATGAATTCATATTTAGTTTTATTATATACCTATCAATTTTCTACCCAAGAAAGAGCAAGAATTTTACAGTCATTTCCTACAAGCAGCAAAATGATAATATCGTTTTCTAAATAAGTATCACCATACTCTCAAACGAGGCTGGAACTACTTTATCCTCAAGGTTTCCTGGTGACAATAACAGCACCCCTAGCGACGGAATGCCAACACTAGCAGTAAACAAAGCTTTCACAGAGACGTTATTTGAAAAACCTTGCGTTATATGTCAAATATCTGAAATGTCTAAACCATGTTTTTGTCACAACAACAATACAAAAACATTTATTCCTTTATTTTGAAGTAGTAAAATATAGCCAAAATGTTCATCTGAAACAAGATCATATTCGGAAATTGCATACCAAAACATTACAGTTGTACAGTACAACCTATTTACGGAAATTCATAAATGGTAACGTTAGTGACTTTCACACAATGGATGAATCTGAAATTATAAATGAGTAACATTCTCTGCAACAGATCTGTACCATCAAGTTCCAACAATTTCTTCAATCCTGTTGTAAATAACTGTAAAAATAATGTCATTCTCATGTCAAGTTCCCATCGGAGCCTCTCACAATGTCTCACCAGAAACAGTTCAACCGCATTCAACCTGGCCTCTGAAAGAAACTTCCAGTCATTCAGCTGGTGAAATCTTCCGTGATGCAAAATTATTTGAGAACTGCACAATAACTGTTAATCACATATATGAGTCTGCTGCCCCCATGTGTCGAAGAATTCATGTTATTGACAGTGATGGTAGTCAAACTGAGTGAGCATTGTTTCACAAGCTTCATTCATAAAACTAATATTCATGCACATGTCAGCCTTTCAAAAAGTAATTCGGTTTATGCTTTAAGATGAAGTTCGTATTAAAGAGGTTGAAATGTTTAGCAATTTCTTGAGTTTTTCAGCTACATATAGTGATTTTATTAAATTATCTGAAAATTGATAGGTATATTACAAAAATATCATTATCACAGTAATGCGACTTTGATTGCTAGATCACGTCTCATTGTCAGCAGAAAAAATCTGGATCATGACTCGACGCTTCGCATCTCGTAATGATCCAGATTTTCTAATGCTGACAACTCAGCGTGATCCAGCAATCAAGATTGCGTTACTGTGATAATAATATATATGTATCAATAAATATTTAGAATAAGAGTAACACAAATTTAACATGAAAATATTTAAATCTGGGATATTTGTTTACAAACAAAATCACCATTCATTTACTACACAGATTCCATACATACTTTTCTTGCATGTACTTTTATTTTTGAGATTTTGGAAATAATGGATCAAATTCATATGAAGCATGAGATTAATTTGCAATCGATATTTAGATTCTGTTGCAACTATTACAATATTGCTGAGAAAACTGATTTAAAATACTTCTCACAAATGTACATGTACAACGACTAAAAAAATACATCAAAATTATTCACAATATATTTTTCTTTTTAAGGTCTTTTTTTTTACATAAAAAGGAAAATGATGCTCATATATTTAGCCTTATGTCAAATTATATTTGACAAAAACTACTGACCCATAGTTTTACAGTGAAACCAGATTTGAGCAACCTTTGCTTTGAGCAACCACCTGTCATTTACAACCAAAATAGTTGGATACAGATCGATTTTATTATATAAATGCAGTCATAAGTTACCACCCACTGAATGCAACCAGCGGCCATGATTTTTAGGCAAAATATGTGTTTCAAAATTGCTGTGAATGACCATATCACAGAATCAGACATAAACACTACTGACTTCTGTAACCACTATCACTAAGTTGAGTCTGCAGGTGGAGGACTGGAGATTATTTGGCACCCAGATGAAAAAAAAAAACATTACCAAAATGAAGAAACTGTATCTGGCTAATGGTTTCTTTACAGGTAGAATCATATGCTACAGACCGTAAACCAGACTTAAGTACATGTCACTAACCTCCACTGTAGTGCCAAAGTCATGTAAATCTCCAATAGTGTATGATTATGCAGTCATGGACACACAGTCAATTCAAAGGTTCATATTGTTTCTTTATGTGTTGTGAAAACCAGCAAAACACCATTAATGTTGTATGGAGCGATTAAAAAAAAAAAATTGTTCTTAAAATCTGCTTTAGAAGCTATTATCACTGTCTACCGCTGTCAATGTAGTGTGTCAAGTACATTGTTTGTCTACTGCTGTCAATGTAGTGTGTCAAGTACATTGTTTGTCTATGGAGTTGATATGTAATGCCTGGGACGAATGAGGTCTTCATCTCTAAACAAGTTACTAGCATTGTTCAGGTGAGTTAACTGTATAGGGTCAACTTATGTTACAATTATTAAATCCACACACCAAGTAAAAAATGACACTGTCAGAGATCTTGTCATCTGTTGACCATTGTGTCCATTATGTTCCATGTTTATTGAGATAATCTATTTATGTATGTGAAATTAAGCCTTTGACTTTTGTCTCTTTGGAAATGTATTCTGTTCATGGATGAGTTATATCTGTCTTTTGATTTAATTGATACATATATACTCCATATTTATGCAAGACCTAATCAGAATCGCTCCAGTCATTATTACAACGGATTACAGATATGTTAATATCTTCACAAATACACATGTCAATGCCTAATGAGTGCTTTCTATCTTTGTTGCATATAAAATTATTCTGAGATGAATGCATGTAATAATTTAACAAAAACTATGAATATAGAATAAAAAATACAGTAACGAGGGTAGTTTTCCTTCTTAAACCCAGATGAATTTCAACCTTAAAAACTGGCTCTCCCACACAGACTAGTTACATGTGACCACCTGTCTTGAGACTACTTTTTGTTAGCAGAAGGGGTGATCTCACAAGACAGGTTTTAATTTAATAAAATGCTTTAAAAGAAATATTTTCAATAAAACAATGCATGAAACATTTAAGAGAAACATCTGCACAAAAGATTTTTAAATGGATATGGTTGTGGCAAAAAAAAGTGCCATGTGGCAAAAATATAATTTTGATGACATCAGTGGCAAACATTTCTTTCAATCCCAAGCCCAGCCCAGTTTCACTACCATGAATTGCCCATAATGGTTATAAGGCTGTTTTTAAAAGGCAAAGCATAAAATAACATTTCTTTTTTTCTCCCTTAGACACAGAAAATGTCTACATAACATTAAATAATGACAAAATAAAATGGCATGATGAAAGAAATTAATAAGTGCATGTAATAACAAAAAGAATCTATTTAAACAGCAAGTCAGGAAAATTCGTACAATTTAACTTCAAATGATTCACTTTCCAAAATGATGAAACATGTGAATGAAACATTTGTATGTAAAGATAGCTTAGATAAACAGACAAGTGCAAAATAATGTTCATATATGCAACTATTTCAAGAAAATCTAGGAAGATGAGATTCACTTTCAGTTTGTACAATAACATTGAGTAATATGCTGATGTGGTCTCACTGAAGAACAAAATTTCAACAAACTTCAAATTATAAGAACTAAACCTTGGTAATCATTGAGTTAAATAACATGCACTGAAACATTTGCACGTTGATACTCTTGACACATGCATAAAAAGGTCATATGTTTACAAGACTGATGCTTGTAATTACAGCTATGAAGATACCCAAGCAGAAAAATGGCCTTAAACTTAAACTTAGGCAAACCAAAGGCCCACCACTTATGCCTTTGGCAGTTCTGCAAATTATCTGATAAAACTTGATGTACAATCTACATAAAACAATTAAGAATTTAAAAAATTTAATTAATACCAAGTTCTTTCACTTTCATTTGCATTCAGCTAATTCTGGAAAATCATTTATTCCCAACAATCCAATAAATTCAAATGATGAGTCCTTGAATCTACTGGCAATTACAATGATTAAGCAATTCTTGTTCTCCTATTTTTTCACATTGGACGGAAACTTTCAGTATCTAACACCTCCCACATAGTTCCAACCTAAAGCCTCATATCCTGTTCAGCTTTGTAACAACAAGAACACGTACAGTCTGATCAAAAGATGTGCACACACACAGACCCTCCTTATCTGGACTCCAGTCAAAAGTGTTAATGGGTTGAGTACTAAGTGTAATGTTCTGCAGAAGTGTCAAAGTCCCAGGAATACCCATCTCAACACCATTTCCATCTTTCTGCACTCTGTTTGAAGGATAATTGCTGAAAAAAAAATTCATAATAATTTTTAAAAAGTGATTATGTTGATGTGAAATATTATAATTACTGGTATTTTCCAAATATGAATAGGAACAATCTTCCTTTGAATAAGATCAAGATCTATGTTCTACAAAATAGATAGTCTAAATGCCTGTATTAAGGAAAACAAGCAAATTCAGTGCATTTTTGTCCCTCTCCTTCCATGCTGAAGTCAAAACAGTTAACAATAATAAAAATGTAAGATCTTTAAAACTGAGTTGTAAAGGTTCTGGGCAGCCATTGAAAATAACCAAGTTTATCTGGCCTATCTTTAAGACTGAGTTGTAAAGGTTCTGGGCAGCCATTGAAAATAATCTGGCCTATCTCAAAAGGTATTAGAAGAAAAGAAAAACATATTTATCAGTGACCTTGACCTTGAAGAAAAAACCTTGACTGTGTTAATGAGATGTCATCAAATTGAGAAGCACAAGTGTACCATGGTTCATCCCTGTGCCTTAAATAGCTTTTATAATATAAAGCAGAAATAAAAGAAACCTTGAAGTATTGACCAGTGACCTTGACCTTGAGGATAAGGCCTTAAATATGCTATGCAAGACATCTTCTAGTGACAATATACCAAGCTTCATCCACTTATCTTAAACAGTTTTCTAGTTAGAAAGCATAAGGGCAGTGACTGAAACCAAAAATAATGACCTGCGATCTTGACCTTAAAGATAGGACATCCAATGTGGTAGTTCCCATGCTTTTTCAACAAAAAAATTCCAGGTGTTTTCCTGGATGAAATTTATTTTTTCAAGGTTCACTTATGACACTTACTGAAAGGAATGAAAAACATTTTGGTTTAGAAAACATGCCTTTTGAAAATCAAAAGCTGTTTCTGTTTTGAGACGCTCCCATAATATCTAAATCAGACATATGATCATGTACTCTCCCTAGAAACAAGTACAACTACTGAAGTTCATATAAATTTGCACACAACTCATTAAAATTTACAGAATAAAAATGTTAACATTGCTCTGCTTAACTGTATATATTGGTACAAAGAGTATTTTTTTAAGAAAAGGGTTGTTTAAAATTTGGCAAGAAGCCCTTAAAAATTATATATCTTTGTATAAAAAGGACAACTCAATTTTTGTAAAAAAATCCCACTTATGCCTGGTTGGTTTCCTAACATCTACTTTCACTGTAACTTGACTATGGACTGTATATTTAATACAGCCATTATCAAGGACACCCAAAGCATGGGATTCTGCACTGAAAACTGCCCTATCAGTTGGCAGATCCCTACGTATTTTGCAAGATCTGATAGCAAAATTCACCACCAAGCAAAAGTTACAACTGATGATAATGCTCAATACCGTGTTCCGATTGCAAACTACCAAATAATAAGCGAAGATTTATCACAATACATTTTCATTACCTTTACATATCAAAAGGTGAAATGCAGAATGAAAGCTTTATTATTTTCCTCTTACACTTACCGAGATCACACATCACAGGCAACATGTTGGCATATTGTGATGCTAGACTGGCTTAACACCTTTTGTGAAAGAAAAGATACCGATAAGAAGCTTACTAAAGGATAACCAATATGACTGCCTGTGTGCTTGGATTGACTGTACAAATATGTTTAGGGCAAGCACCCAAATGATCCATACAGCAATTGTATCTCAACTGACTGAAGAGTTCTGCAACCTCTGAAAATTCCAGTAAGAACTCAATAAATTCAAGCCAGTATCCATTCAATTACAACTCAATTACATAGTTTTTCTATGATCAAGTGGCAGCTGAAAATTTCATTTTCCCCAGACTCTGGTCAATAATGGCAAAATTAAAGGACTATTCACAGTTGGGGAAAAAAAACCTATTCTTTCTCACAACTTTTTCCAGATTTCCTGATTGTGTTGGAACCCTGCATATATATATATATATATTATATATACATACCAAGCAGCATCACTTAATCTCAAACAACTGTACAATTATAGTTGAAAAGAAAGTGTGATGGAAGATATAAAATACTGAGCTGTGACCTTGTTCTTGACGACAGGACCCCAATATTGTACATGACACCTTCTGATGATGTTGTACCAGTATGCCAAATAACTATAAAATTATAGAGGTGGAGGGAAGGTGTGATGAAAACATAAAATATTGAGCTGTGACCTTGAGGTGGAAGATAGCACCCCCAATGTATTAAGTGACACACCTTCTAGTGACAATGTATAAGTATACCAAGTATCATCCCCTCATTTCACATGGTTTTTGAGTTAGAGAGTGGATGGAAAAGTGGGATGAAAATGTAAAATACTGAACTGGAGCTTGACCTTGAAGATAGAACCCCCAATGTGGTACATGACACACCTTTTACTGATGATGTGCAAGTATAACAAGTTTCATCATTTAATCTCAAATGGCTTTAAAGTTACAGAGCGGAAGGGAAAGTGTGATGGAAACGTAAAACACTGAGCCATGACCTTCATGATAGCATCCCCAATGTGGTATGTGACACACCTTCTAGTGATGATGTATAAATATACAAAGATTCATCCTTTAATCTCACATGGTTCATCCTTTAATCTCAAAGAGCCTAAAGTGGGCCTGTTATTGCTCCTCTTGCTTAGTGTCCTGCAGTCAAACTAATAAGTATGCTTTTTAAGTTTTTTAAAAGTATGTTTCCAACTGTAAATTATCCTGTAACCTTGAAATCTTGTCAATATAAACTAATTTACCAAGTTTAATTTAAAACAAACAAAAAAATCTATTGCAGCCAAGAGCCATCTTGAAGGTGATGATCAAAAGCTCACTAAATAGCATGCTTTAATTTATTTGCAACAGTTTCTGTCCATATCAAATTCTTGCTACGCCTTGCTTACGTGACATTTTTCATAAACTCTTCATAGAGACAGAGGCCTTTTATCAGCAGCATTTTTGAGGATGATCTGCCAATCAGATGCCAGCTTACTTCATTAGAATGCATGTACACCATTCACAATGTAACATGTCCAAGATCTTTTTTATGCAAGTCTATATGCCATGTTTAATTGAAATCCATTTGGAAATACAGTCTCTAGGGTGGTAACAAGCTGAGAGGGAGTGTCCTGGACATTTTCCACAAGATCTTAAAGCATTTTCCAAGTATGTCAAGTTAGGTCGAGATTAAACTGCATCTTTGATTAATATGTGCAGACAGTACATATAATCAGACTTGTATGATTGAAGTATTCACCCTCAGTTTTATGAAAATTTGCAGAGTATATTTTACATTCTCGAGGATGGTACAAAATACAGCAACTCGAATACCAAATCATTTCATGTTCAGCCTATTACAAAAGTTATGTCACAATGATCCAGTGTTGATAAATCTGTACCTAAAGATGCACTTACATTGCAATTCTCATAGCAAATGTTGAAATGACAATTAACAGTATTATCTCAAAGTGACATGGTTGGTGTGAAATCCACATTAATCGAAAGGTCCACTACTCTTTTAGAATGACAGAAGCTAGAGCCTAATATTTGATTAAGCATTATTTCCAATAGGGACCCACTTGTGCTGAGTAATACAAAATCATCCATGATTTAAGAATGCCGTAAGTTAGATGGCTATATTGAACAAATGTCGCAAAAAAGAAGCAGAACTACAAATGTCTTCAAGGAATATGGATGTCCCACCATAATGCCTAAAAACTGATCTAAATGCAAAACTTAAACTATCTGTGGTGGACAGCTAGACAGACATACAGACAAGGGTAACACTGCATGCCATACTACTGTCATAGTGTGGGAATACAAAAATAGCTTGTAAATGATTCTAAATCATATATAACCAATTTTAAATTGTAGTTATCTATAGAATGAGAATTCATATTTACTATTTCCAAAGATTCAGTGTTCCACTTCCTCCTGTTGTCATGAGGACATCTCTGTTCTGTGGAAGATGCCTGGCTGCCCAGATGGTTGATTTGTGTGCCTGTGAGAAAGTACACTAATATTAAATATATCTGTATAATTGTGGATTTATGTGTAGAAGAATTATTGTAAATTTATATTACTCTTATGTCAGGGCTCGAAATTAATACTAATCTGCCAACCTGAGGTCAATGATTTTGCCAACAGATCACTAAAAGCCAACTGTCAATAATCCGTTGGAACAGTGAAAATTTCCGTTGGGTTCGATCATAGCAGTTAACAAATGGTCTTGTCTCGGTTGTATCAAATAAAACATGAGATGCCATTGTTAACCGACTATCTACCAACTTCCTGCACTTGATGAGGTACAATAAATCCCGTGGATGAAATGGACAGTTAGTATTCTACACATCAAGTACATTACAGTGATTATTGTCAAGGCAGATTTTGTGCACATGAAACTAACCTGATGCACTTGCCCCAAACACCAATTTCAATACAGATAATAAAAAAATATATAGAGTATCAGGCTAGTATTGGCCAATCAGAAAAGGTCGCATTGGCTGACTCAGTGAATAATCCAGAACTTTACAGAATAATGTGTGTTTAGTGTTTATATTGTTGTTGATAAACATTCAATGCACTGTGCAGTGACAATTGGAAAGTATGTATTTATGTATTTATGCAGTAGTGTTTTACAACACCTCAACACAACATTAGCAATATTGTGCCAACCAAAGGTAAAGTTCAAAAAACAATGTGAAAGTTTTTGGAAGGTGCATAGCTGTCACCAAAATGTCAAAAATTAGATGATGATGAGAGCGTGATCATAAATATGATGAAGAGAAGAGAGTAAGAGAGTACCAGATATGCTGAGAAAAAGAACATCAATGGCTGAAGTATGACACAGGAAAGGATGTGATGTGCACTTTCTGCACATAGTATTCATAGAAATACAAAAGTGTGCTGGGTATATCATTATGATTCGTTGATTGGTGTAAAAACTTTCATAAATCGTCCCTGAAATCACACTAATGATGATGCTCCTTAACTCACCAGACATCAAGGATTATAAGCCATGAATGCCATCAAATTGTGGCATGCTGCTAGACCAACAAACAGAAGGTAAATGACTAGGCCTTATGGACCTAGATTTGATGATGAATTAGATACAGAAAATGAACATGAACTTTCAACTTTCAACGAGTCTTGTTTGTGAAATGGCAAATTTTTTAGTAAATTATGCGTCTCCGATAACACTTACCTGATCAAGAAGCTCCACTACCTCTCGAATATAGCAATAGCAGAAAGATGACAAATTCTCATTATATTCCATATAGATGAAAAGAAGAAACTCTTCCCACCCCTTCCCCTTACCTCTCCTCACCACCACTAGGTGACTACAGTTGTTTACTAGTTTTTGCTTGAGCCATAACTCAATGAGGATACTTGCATTTGTGGGGATGTGTGGAAGGGTTTAACAGTAATGTAATCATGTAAGTATTCTCATAGAAACAAAATTTACTAAAAATTTGCTTTCTCCTTTGAATGCATCGTCAATGTGGAGGGCCTCACGAGATTCTCTCCATGACAGAAGGCTTAAATTCTTTTTTCCACAGGGCTCTCCTGACAAGAGCCAGGCATGAAGGAATAGCCTGTCTGAGCATGGATGAAACACATGCACCTGTGGCAGTTTGAGCAGCTTGGGTCTCTGTGGAAATTTATTGGGAATGTCTATTGCTAGATCAAGGAGATCATTTAACCAGGACTTGTCCCACCTGAGAGGGGCTATCAGAACCACTTTGCATTTGTGGACCCTCACTTTTTGAATTATTTTTGGTACCAACATATTGTGTGTGGGGGGGGGGGGGGGCTAGGCACAGTCCCAAAACCCCTCCCAATTGACTGAAAGTGCATCCATGGCCCATGCCTCTGGGTCCGGAACTGGTGAGATGAAGGTGGGCAGTTTGTGATTCCACCTTGTCACAAACAGATCTCTCATCAAGCAGCCCCAAAGTGCCCAAATCCACTGAAAGATCGCTGGGTGGATGGACCACTCTGTATGAAGGGTCTGGCCCCTTCTTGACAATGAATCAGCCAGGACACTGAGCCTGCCCAGAATATGTCTGATCGGGTCTGTTATATTCATCTGTGTGCACCAATCCCAAATCAGTATACACAGATCTGGTGATTTTGTCCATGCCCCCGCATATCTGAGAACATAAGCCACCACAACAGAACTGTCCATCAAAATGAGGACTACCTTTCCATACAATTGGTTCTTCCAGAAATGAAACATATTTACTATGTCCTTCATTTCTAGAATGTTGATGTGGAGAGGTAACTATTCTGGCCCCCATTTACCATTGACTGTGGTGACGCTAGGCAACAGATGGGCTCCCCATCTGTACCAGCTGGTGTTTTATTCCGTACAGATCATAATTTCTGGTTGGGGTTTTCTAGAGAAATTCCTGCCATGAGCCATTGTTTGTTGTGAGACTGGCACAGAAAAGAAACTTTTTCATCTGAGATCATGATTTGTTGATCTGGTCGACTGGAAAAGGGATGCCATTGGGCTAGCAGGGCCATTTGCAAAGAGCACATAAAAAGGTGGCTGAGGAGAATCAAATCCACTACGCCATTGAGTAGGACGAGGAATTGCAAAACCTCTCTTGCCAAGATCCACTCCCTGTCAGAAATTGACTCTGCAAGCTTGATAATCCATGCCACGCTCAAATAAGGGTGGCAAACAAGGTTGACTATTGTAAAACATTCCATACCCAGGTGGGCAAAATGCTGGGATGGAGTAAGGTTTGATGTGTCCAAATTGATCAGAAACCCTAAGTGATTCAAAAGGGAAAGAAAATTGTTTCTGTCCTTAACGAAAGATAAACTTACCATGTGTTTTGGAGGATGTTGTCAAGAAATGCCATCATCACTGCTGACAAGGTCGACTGGAAGAGAGAGATGACACAGTTGATGATCTTATTAAAAGTCCATGGGCTGATATCTAGGCCAAACAGGAGAGTGCAAAATTGGTATATGGTTCTTCGGAAACCAAACCAAAGGAACTTATGTGAGGATGTGTGTATAGGGATGTGAAAGTATGTGTCAATTAAATCTAAACTGACCACAAATTTTTCCCATTTTACAGAAAGTCTGATTGATCTCACCATCTCCATTTTGAACCTCAGCATGGCTATATCTGTGACTCTTGGATTCCCATTGGTCTTGGGAGTAAAATCCTGGAGAGTTTGGCTTGTGAACTAACTCCACCACCTGCTTGTTGAATAGCTACAGATCTCCTTCTGTGGAATTCCTGCCTTCTCCAGATCAGACTGTAAGTCTGTCATGGAAGGGAAGTTGAAAGGGGAGGGGGCTGGATAAATTAAATCTGAAGCCCCTCTGAAACAACTTGGATCACCCATTCGTTCTCTGAAAACAGGTCAATCCACACAGTTTGAAAATGAATGAGTCTGGCGCCCACAAGAAAGCTGTCTACAGATGGTCGGGGTGTCATGTCAACATCAGCTGTTGTTTTCTTTCCCCTTAATTCGACTGCCTCCAGAATTGAGGGGCCTGCTGCTGCCTGAAGTTGGATTGAGAACCAAATTGTTGCCTTTGGGTGTTATTCTGCCTCTTATACTTTTGCCGGTGATTGTCTCTTTGCTGCGGCTGAGACTGGTTTGGCATGAAAGCAGGTGCAGGTGGCAACACAAGCTGAAGAGGCAGTTCTTATGATGCCTGCTTGCGTACTTCCTCAATTTTTTTGACAAACAGCAATGATGTGCCAAGAGATGCTGACCACAGGGCCAAGGCATGAAGTATCTTGAGGGAGGGCGAGTGCAGGCAGGCGTCTCGTCTCATGAGATTCAGGTTAACTAAAGCTGTTAGCCATCATGTGATGTGTCGGTCTGTTAATCACCTTGAAAATGCAGGCCATGAAATCCCATGCATGATCCCAACCTGCTTTTTAAGCCAGTCGAAAAATTGCAAGCAAAGCCTAATCTAGCATCAAGGAGGTAGCAATTATGTTTTGCACTAACTTGGAGGTGACATGAAAGACATTTTTGTCCACCTTATAAAACAGAGGGTTGGTCATACTGACAGCCAGTGTTTTTGTTCAAGAACGGCAGCTCAGTACTTAACATCGGTGAATGTGTGCAATACCAGCATGAAGAGAACGACACTGGTAGCTGGTTATCCAAAAAGAAGCCTTGGAATTACTTGGGTTCTGTATTTTATTAGTTTCAACACTACACTGACTTTGTCGATGGATGGTCAATAATCCACAATATTAACTTAGATTCTGTGAGAGGTATTAGATGTGATGTATATCGTATCAGCAAAAGCTAAAAACTGGTAAACAACCATAGTCACCAATAGGTGGTGAGGTGAGGTAAGGGAAAGAATTGGGACAAGTTTCTTCCCTTCATATATATGGAGTCTTTCCATGATTGCAAGATTCATGATGTAGCAGAGCTTCTTCCTAATGTTACTGTGATCAGAGAATATATTAAAAGAAGAAACAGTATGTTATTGTTTTGAGCTGATGTTAATGAATACTAAATGTTGAATTAGAAACTAAACTGACTTCTGTTTGATTTTCACAGGATCAGTGAAATTTAGGCAGAATCAGCAAAAATTGTATTATGGTGATCCTGTAGAATAGTGAGAAAAAAAATCCTAATTTCAAGCCCTGTTATGTGACTATTCACAATAAAAATATGTTCTGTTACTTAAGAGGGTATCTATATGAGGTAAAAGCCAAAGTCAGGACATACAAAAATTGCAATATGACCTGAGAATCTATTTTATTGTCAAAATAATGTTGAAAAACAATATCATTTCAATATGACCTTGTCGAAAAGTTGCTGCAAAGCACATACAATTTCTACAAATGTGTATGAACATGAACCTATCTACCAGTAAACCCTACATTTTTGAATGTTCCGAAAAGTAATAATAGAAATTACTTCACTTTGCAAATTTCATTTAGTTTTGTATGCTATAGAACGGATCATGTCTTGCTATGTCTCTGTGGCTGAACTATTCATTTACATATGTTTATTTCAGATATAAAGAAAAGTTCTTATTGTCCTAATGTGCATGTATATATATATATCACTGGTAAATGTATAGTAAAACCTGTGTTTAATAAACTGGTCATAATGAGCAGATGGTCTTTATAAACAGGTAATAATGTACTTGTTTTTACTAAACATGGGACCAAAGGAACACGGTCTTTATATACAGTGGTCTTCATGAAAAGGTAAATATGTACTGATTAATTTGTAAGTAAGACCAAAGGAACTTGGTTTTTATATAAAGGTGTTTTTTATATGTTGATTTATGTATAAATGGGACCAAAGAAATATGGTCTTTATACAGGTGGTCTTTATGTACAGGTCAACATGTATTGATTTATGTATACACAGGTGATCTTTACACGCCTGCAGTCACTATAGCAGGTTTGATTGTATTGTTTTGTTTGCAATTGGGGCCAGCAACCAACATTTATAAGGTAAACTTCTCTTACTATAGTTTCAATTTATTATGATAGAAAAGCATCCTGCATGTTTTAAACAGTTATGAGCAAATGACTAAAACAATATACCTGTAATATTGATTGGGCAGTAAAGTTTGTTAACCTCAGAAACGGCAATGTTTAAAGAAGTAAAGGCATTTTTTATTTTTTGCAGTTTAGAGGAGATTGCAACAGACAAAATAAAATGTTAATATCAAAGATATTTGCTAAAATCCCACTTCATGAACATGGTAGGAAAATTCAGAAACTACAATTCAATTTGACTATTCATTCTCGTGGTTTCCATGGAAAAGAAAAGAAAAGAAAAGAAAAGAAAAAACTGTGGGAAATAACTGGTTACAAACATACATTTAAGTAGGGAAAGAGAAAGGATGGAACAATTTTTTGAATTTCATCCCTTTATTGCTATTAAATAAACTTAAACTATAATCCATGGTAGAAACAAAAAAGGAAATTTTTTGTAAATTATGTTTCTCCACAAATACTGACCTGATCACATTAGCATTATGAATTACTCTCTGCTACCTCAGAATCCAGCCCTCCCTGAAAGACGAAAAAATGTCTTTCTGTCAGTTTACATCATATAGACAAAGGGAAGTAACTCTTACAGATTAACTCTCATTGTTCCCGCTAGGTGGCCACCCATATCCCGGATGTTTACTAGTTCAAGCTTGATTGAAACTTATAACAGGATGCTCACATTTGCAGGGAAGGGTTGGAGGGGTTGATAGTAATGTGATAGAGTAAGTATTTTTGGAAAAACATAATTTACTAAAAAATTACCTTCCTCTATCCAATACATTACCCAATCACATAGGAAAATAGGTAAGAGGAAGAAAAAATGCTTGAGCATCCAACCTGTACCCATGTCACTCTGTAGTTTCATGATGCCTGCTCTACTGAAAGGAGGAATTTCTAACATGACAGCAGCATAATCAAAGATTATGCATTTATACTCATGTGAGGCTGATCCCTGTGGGATTCTACACCTAGCTTTTGACTTACATGCAAAAGTTTCCCAGGTGAATCCAGTGAAAGCTGCATGGGTTTGCCGAGGGCTGAGGTTGTGCTATCATGAGCAGGGCATGGTAACTGTCTGGGCAGCTACCAGAGGCCAGATGAGATTCAGCTCTCTTCCTGGCAAGGCCATGTCCTGTAAATATAAACTGGAGAAAGTAGATTGAGCATGCCAGCCAACTGATCCCACTATGTCTCAAATTGAGACCTTACGTTTAAAGGCCAGGCTCATGGAAATCGCTCATATTTTGACAGCTGAAATCTTCATAAGTTGTACTGATTTCAGAATACACCGATATAATAACCACCTTTATCCAAGAGGCCAGTGCTTGTGGGGTTATGTCCTGCTTTCCTGCCTTAACCGATAGGAGGAGCTTTTGACGGCCACTGCTGACATTCTCCATGCACCTAAGATAGCATCCGAGAGAGTCTACTGTGTCCTGAAGATTTGCCTCTCTCAACAGGTTGATCGAGGAGAGAGGAAAAATAGTTATTTTGTTGATTGCCTATTGGCAGTAATCTGTTTTTAGAAACGAAACCTGGATGCATCATTAGTATGACTGAGCCATCGGAACAGAATTGCATGTAGTTTGGATCCATGGACAGCACAAGCAGCTCACTAACCCTGCAAGCTGAAGCTAGTACTATTAGGAAGCAAGTCTTGTATGATAACTGCTTCAGTGAGGTGGATGACAGGTCCTTGAACTTAGATGAGCTGAGCCATGTCAAGACCCAGGGAAAGATCCATTTTGGGAACAAGGTGAGCAAGTGTGGCCTGGATATGACACAATTTGAAAACATCCTTGTTGCAGCCAGTATCGTCTCTTTCATGATGTCTGAATTTGTCTGAATCATGGAATGGTAACCCTTAATTGTGATAGGGTCTAGCTTGGTCCTCAAAGAGGAAAAGAAGTTGGCCAATTGGGGAATGGAGGCCGAGTGTCATGTGACGTCGTTAACATGACACCAGCTGGTGAAAACCCACCACTTCCCCTCATATGCCATCAAAGTGGAGGGCCATCTAGCTGTCTCAATCATCTCCACAATCAAAGTGCATAACTCCTTTTCACGCAGGTCATCTCTGAGAAGAGCCAGGCATGAAGGAGGAGTTTATCCTGACAAAGATGGAATAAAGGCAACCTCGGCTGATTGAGCAGCATGGGATCACCATGTTGATCCATGACCTGTCCCATTGGAGAGGAGCAATCAGAGCTATTTTGTTAGGCCTGCCCCTCATTTTCAGGATTAGTTTCTGTATTAGAACCACTTGGGGGAAGGTATATGCCCATATCCCCTCCCAGCTGATTGAAAAGGCATCGACAACCCATGCCTCTGGGTCAGGGAATGGAGAGACGAAGGTGGGCAGTTTGTTGTTCCATCTTGTCACAAGTAGGTCTAACACTCATTGGCCCCCTAGTGCTCAAACTCAATGGAAGATGGATGGAGAGACCACTCCATATGAAGCAGTTGGCCTCGATCAAAAATGAATTGGCTTGAACATTGAGCCTGCCAGGGATGTGTCTGACTTCTATGTCTATATGATATTGGGTACACCAATGAAGGCACTCCCATACCATAACACAGAGGTCCAGTGATTTCATCTCCACTTGTTTGAAGAGATAGTTCACTATGACCATATTGTCTGACACTATAATGCATAAACAATAATGTTGATGCATTTGGTGGGAAGATGAACCAGGTTGATATGTGTTAGAAACTCCATACCTAGATAAATTAAATGTTGTGGACGGACAAGATCCAACTTCTCCACATTGACTATCCACCCTAAACTGTGAATGAGGTACAGAAGGTTGTTAATATTGTGAACTAAAACAGAACTTACTGAATGTTTTTTACTGCATATCGTCCAGGTACACCGCCATCACTGTGGAGAACAAAATCTGGAAGTGGGATATGGCACAGTCCAATGTCTTGCTGAAGGCCCAAGTGCAGGTCAAGACTGATTGCTTATTCATCATGTCGTACCTTCAAAAGGACACACCTTGCCATCTCTATCCTGAACTTCAGGGCAGCAATAAACTGATTGAGTCTGCTCAAGTCTATGACATGTCTCAATTCCCCGTTGGCTTTTGTAACCAGAAAGTTGGGAAAGAACCCAGGAGAGTCTGGTTTTCATACTACCTCCACCACCTACTTTATAAACAAATGCTGAATCTCCATCTGTAACACGTCTGATTTCATATCATCGCTTGGAATCTTCGTCATGGGGGGGGGGGAGCAAAGTGGAGGGGGTTGGAGCCACTCTGAAATGACTTGGATCACCCAATGGTTTGTCATAAAGAGGTTGATCCAAGTCTGGCAAAACAGTAGGAGTCTGGTGCCACAGGAGGGTCGCCAGCGGGCAAGACGGACAGCAAGTAAGTGAAAGTTGGCAAGAGGCTTTGGGGAGAAACTTTGTTTTATCTCTCTCCTCCCAGCCTGCCTGCAAAAGTTAGGGGCATATGGCCACCTATAACTCACCTGGCCAAGAAAATGTTGTCATTGCTGAGAATTACCCATGGTCTTTCTGTTGATGACCATCCCTTCTCTTGTATGCCCCATAATGAGATTGTGCAGAAATAGGGGCTTGCACAGATAGTTGAAGAGGCAATTCCTGTGCTGCCTGTTTTCTCACCTCCTCAATATGGCCCCTGAACATAAGGGGGAAACCTAAATGGAGGATGTGCAGGGTCTCTGTATGGTGGGGTTTAAGAGAAGAGCACAGGAGGGTGTCTCTTCTTATCAAGTTCAAGTTAAAAGAGGCGGCTAAGGGTGTTCATCATTGTGTGGTGAGCAGCCCTACTGATTTCCTTGGCAATACAGCATACTGATTCCCAGGCATAGTCACTTCCGGCCTTCTCAGCTAGGCGAAAGATTGCAAGACATGTCAGGTCATGTAGGGAGGAAGTCAACATGACATTCATGGCCAACTCCAACGTGGTATTAAACACCTGTCAACTTTATAACAGTGTGAAGCAGACATGTTGATGGCAGTAATGTCTTTGTCTAGGCTATGTACAGTCAAATAATAGGCATCAATATGTGATTTGTACCAGTGTGGTGAGAAAGTTGCAGGCAACTGACTCACTAAAAAATAAAACCTTGAATTACTGCAGTTGAAAATTTTATCTGAGAGATGCACAGTAATTTCTGCAATCTTTGTCAATTGTGAGAAAATCTTGATGGATAGATATTCATAATATTCATCAACATTCAATGAGGCCATGACCATATACGTACTAATGACTGACATTGGAGGAGGGCATCCTGATGGAGGCAAAATTCTGTATATCTCTTAGATCGCCGCCTTAAAACTGAACTCAACTCTTCCCATGGTTGGATTGGAATGTTCAGGTAAATCCATGTCACCATCCTTGTTGACTGGGGCTTGTCCTCCTCCTGTACACTCTGCATCAGCATTCTGTGTCATCACCATGCATAAAAATGGCTCTATCTGTTGGTTATGCCAATAGGGCTGGCCAAGTCATGTCCAGCACAAAGTGTGGTCTGGCTGGGGAATGTGAGTCCAGGGCAGTCGGTTTGGCCAGACTGGACAAAAGCACCAGTTGTGAAGCCAGTGCGCCATGTACTGGTATCATGGATATGGTTGGTCTGGCTGGTCAGCCAGCTGGCTGGCCAGTATGGTCTGCTGGACATAGGCTGCTGCTGTAGGAACTGTTAAGAGATGTTCGGTTTGCCAGTCTGAGATGATAGATTCGAGCCTGCCAAAACCGTACACTGACTGGCCAGACAGCTGGAATGACTGATTGGCAGCCATAATGATATACAGCAAATGATATATGATTTGCGGACCCGTCCGGCCCGCAAAGTTGGAAGGTAATCGTTCATGCCTGGCTTCAATGGTACTAAGTCCATGCACAGCCTGGGATGGGCTGCCAAATTGGGTTACAAGCGGTCCTAGTTTCCTTCAATTTGCTTGTCGACAACCTCAAAGACAGAGCTTGCTGTAGTATGCGTAGCTTCAACAGGTTTAGAAGTAATCGTTGCTGTAGGCATAGTTTTGGGTATCTTCAATGGGAGTGGGGCGGCATGCCAACATTATAAAAAAAAAACTCGGCAATGATTCGGAATTCAGATGTATGTTTAACACTTCGTTTTCAGAAGATTTCAAGTGTGCCATTTTCTTGCAGCTCTTCAACTGCCTTTTCAAAATGTTGAACCAATCATCTTCTGCCCAAAATGCACACATGCTGCATGGGTACATTTCATGCAGCAAGGCATGTCTAATGATATTCCTGAATGACTTTAAAGCATCTGCACTTCTTGCACTTGAATAACATTTCTGCAATGAACAAGTGCATACAACAAATTATACTGTTACTAAGATGACAAAAGAAGTGCATAATAAACCAAAGTTAAAAGCACAACACAGTAAAAACTTGAGCATTATTGATTGATATCACATGGACAACAATGACTAGGAAAAATATGAATAAATTCACTGGAAAAACACAAATATTGTATACACCAGGGATATCAACTTTTTGACTTACTATACCACTGAAAAAATATGCTGGATGGTCAAAAATGATGATAAATTGCAATGGATTGAGTGAAATTGCAGGCACTGTTAACAGTTGTAACTGAAAGTATAAACTCATAAAAATCCTAGTGGGAACTAGGGGAGTTATTTTTTAAGAGTTACTTCCCTTGATCTATATGATATACAGACAGAAAGATGTTTTTCATTTTTCAGGGAGGGCTGGATTTGGAGGTAGCAGAGAGTAATTCTTAATGTTAATGTGACCAGGTAATGTATCTGATGGAGAAATGACCTATCTACACAAATATTTTTAATAAGATAATAAGATGAATAGCATTACAGCAAATGGTGATGACAAGTTTCCTTTACACTATTTTTTACAATGTTTTTAATTGGGTGTAGTAGCCATTTAAATGGGTTCACATAATTATTACAATCAAAAAAAGTAATACAATGAAAGATAATCTTTAATAATTGCCATTGTTCATTCATGATAGCCACCCTAATAGTACAAATATTGACTGGATGTGATGAATATACAGAGGGGAGAGTATAGTCTGCTTGCTGCTTTTGTACAGATGAGCTGGAAATGAATAACTGAAGACTTCTATCAGAATATACCTTTTCTGTCAGCATGGCAAATCCCTTAGTGGGGTGCTGTGTTCTCATATCATATACATGGAACTTTGACTCAAGTGTTGTTGCAACAAGTTTGTTCATGTTTATATCCTTTCTGTCAAATTCAAGACAGCACACCTGGGAATAAATTTTACAAAAAAAGATAATTAACTGTTACATTAACATCACAAAATGGCTAGAATAAAACATATTTTTACATTATTAGGCCAGTTCTAGCTTGTTGAGGCAAGCAATTCTGCAGCATATAGTCCCAAAGTCACAAAACTGACCAAGCACAAAATATGAACTTGTGCTGCAATTGTAAAAACTTTAGTCTCCTAGGACTTTATTCAATGTGTAGTCAGGATCAGAAAAATTCCAGGATTTCTGTATTGTTTGTATGTCTACATATGAACTTAATTTGTATGTCTACATATGAACTTAATTCTGAAAATATTAAGAGACTCTAAATAAGCTTTGAAAAACATATTTTGTCTGAATTTAAGTTTTGTGTCCAGATGGTTGTGCAACTAAAGGACTGACTGTCCTAAATGATCAAATATGCACATGTCGTTCAAGTCGTACTAAGGTTGTTCTGTTTCATAAAACTTTGTATAGGTCATTCATAAATTATTTATTCATTTTGCGATTTATCATTTAAAATAAAAATCATAAACATTTTGCTATGTTCAAACATTTGCCAGAACCCTCAGAAAAGAGATCTGGCATTCTTGAGATCAAAATGTACCCTAATGCTCTGATTCAAATATATTATGTAATCAAGATGCATAGTTAATCAAAGGGCTTCATAACAGCAGACCAGAGAATAAAATGGATAAATTATGTATTTATTAAGTCAAACATGGGTAAATCTTCTCCATACTTATGTAAGAAATACCTTGATTTATATAGTCTAATTTGGGATGTCTTAATAATTATTTCCTCTGAAGACATTTTCAGAACCTTACAGAAGTAAATTTTCCACACAGTTTTAAGTATATGTGTATTGCTTACAAACTAATATACATCATACATCTTGATGAAGTTTTTTCATGACACAAATTCATCATATTACAAACACATTCTTCGGGAAAGTTAGTTCTGTAACTAAAGAATGTTAAGTTCAACATTGTTATCATGATTTATAAAAAAAAGGAAACTTACTCCATTATTAATATTAGTTTCCCATCTGAGTGACATATTTCTTAAATCAAACAGCTTGATATCTCCATTATCATACCCAGCACACACACATCTGTCAAGTTTGTTGTATGCATGACCTGCAAAAACAGTGGGAAAATTTTATATAGTAATAACAGCAGATACCCTGTAATTTATTGGTACCAATTTTCCTGAATTTTGCAGCTGGAAGCAACCTCAACTTTCAAGACTAAATTAACGAGGAACACCTGAGAAAACTACAAGTCCTATCCCAATATCAGAAGCATATCCATAAATCAAGTGTAAATTAAAATGTCAATAAAAAGTACCAAAAAGATACCTACGTACATACACGAATCCACAGCATGATTGTATAACTAAAGGAGCAGCTGCGCAAACTTTGAACCACAATCTACATCAACCTTAGACAAAATAGCTTGATCAATTATACAAGAAGATTCTAACTGAAACATATGAATATAAAATTGGGTCTAAGAAATCGAGCTGAACATACAATTAGCTCAAGTAAATAGAGTAACATGCATTGTTCACAGTAACTTAAAACTCAGATGGAAGTGCTGATTCACTAATCTCAGTGGTTCCATGGACATCTGGTCTTGCCTGCAAAGTTACAATTCTATAATGCATATTGTACAACTTTCAAAATCTTTGCCGATACCAATATAAATGCTACTCGTACCATTGATTCAAGAAATGTGACACTTATTTCTCACTATTTGCTAATGCAGCAAGAAAATAGTTTCAATGAGTGATATTTTGGAAACAACGTTTATAATGAAAGATAAGTGAAGCCAATACATATCACAGTGTTCTTTATTTGAGACTTAAGTGCAGAACTCAAAAAGATTTCCACTCAAAATTTCATAAATATATCATTACACTGCCTGAGAAACAAGAATTTACTTGTAACTTAGCCAAAATCACTGAAGATAACTTTTAAAACAAATTTAAACTTTATATTTTTCTTCATAACTTGTGTGAAAATCAGCAACATTCATTAACTGTACCAAGGAGAATTAATTCTGGCATGTGCCAAGTAAATGAATGCAAGAAAAAAGTTAAGCATTTTTTTAAAAATGAAGCAAGAAAAGAAGCAGTCTTTAAGATACAGTCCAAATAAAATGCCCAAGTGAGGCCATGGAAAACACCTATCAAGCTGAAAGAATTGCATTTTTTGCTTTTGATATATCATTGGATTTTTGCCATACATGTTTGCTTGTTCTTCACTTCCCTGTAATGGTAATATTTTTCAATATCATTAGAAGCCAAATACGACAGGATCTCATATGGTATATAATGACACACTGGATAACATTGTCACAATGTCTATCTCATATGGTATATAATGACACACTGGATAACATTGTCACAATGTCTATCTCATATGGTATATAATGACACACTGGATAACATTGTCACAATGTCTATCTCATATGGTATATAATGACACACTGGATAACATTGTCACAATGTCTATCTCATATGGTATATAATGACACACTGGATAACATTGTCACAATGTCTATCTCATATGGTATATAATGACACACTGGATAACATTGTCACAATGTCTATCTCATATGGTATATAATGACACACTGGATAACATTGTCACAATGTCTATCTCATATGGTATATAATGACACACTGGATAACATTGTCACAATGTCTATCTCATATGGTATATAATGACACACTGGATAACATTGTCACAATGTCTATCTCATATGGTATATAATGACACACTGGATAACATTGTCACAATGTCTATCTCATATGGTATATAATGACACACTGGATAACATTGTCACAATGTCTATCTCATATGGTATATAATGACACACTGGATAACATTGTCACAATGTCTATCTCATATGGTATATAATGACACACTGGATAAGGATAACACTGTCACAATCTCATACCAAAAGCTGCTGTCCAACAATCTCTTTTGGCTTCTCCTTCACTAGCTTCCATTGTTGCAACAGGTTCATCCTTCTGACGTGGGTCCCAAATTTTCACACTTCCTAGAAAGAAACAAAAGGAAACATCGTAGTCCTTCTAAGGGACTCAGATGCTCTACTGGTTGCAAACAAATGTGTAGGAATACATAAGAAGTCTGTTTCTTCCCTCCTTTATTTTTCTGAAATACCAAGTATTGAAACCATGATATATTCTAGAGAAATTCCAACATTGTGAATTATTTTTAAAAAATATTTTCTCATGCGTTTGGAGTTAATATGTTCACAAGATAAATGCAGTACAAAAATCATGACCTTTGACCTTGAACCTGATACAGTGAAACCCCGCTATAACGCGATATTTGGGGTCCATAAAATTTGATCGTGGGAAAAAAGCGGAGTCGCGTTATTGCGGGGTTTTACTATATTTTACTTTATTCAGAGAACAACGTATACACGTCTAATGTATAGCATGAATAGGGTATCAACACCGTTTACTATCTGATATCGATCCGTCTTTGTTTTCCCACACGACAACCCTTTGATTGAGCCACAAGTTTAATACAGCTGTACTTGTTCAGTGCCAAGTAACAGAGAGTGGTTATTTGAACTCCCTGTGATCTTGCCTCCCAAGCTCAGTCTCTACATAAGCACCCACATATGACAATCTTTGATCTTGCCGCCCAAGCTCAGTCTCCATATAACCACCCACATATGACAATCTTTGATCAACCACCCGATTGTCTGGTGCTTGGTTGTGTATGCAGTTAAAGAAGAAACATAAGTCGGCTATTGTTTGCGCAATGATTGTATACAGGATGAATTGAAGTCCAGCGCACGTGTTGGCAGCTTACGTTTTTTGATGTTTATTAAATCGTGAGAATCTTTTATCAACCACCACATTGTCTGATGCTCGGTTGTGTATGCAGTTAAAGAAGAAAAACATGTCAGCTATTGTTTGAGCAATGATTGTATACAGAATGAATTGAAGACAAACACAAAGAAGACTTACTTGCTTTACTCATGGATCAATAATAAGTAACATTTCCGATAATGTTTATTTTGGCATAATACTTCAAGAAATTGGTGAAATTGTTAAATTTCAGAAGCCACGCCACGATCGAATTCATAAGTGATCTCTTCCCCAAAATGATAATAAACTTTTTGTACACTATTTCTCGTACTTAAAAAAAAAAAAAAAATTCCGTGTACGAGAAAAATACATGTACATGTATATAAAATTTCAGGAACCACGCCACAGACATATTATACTCGAATTCATACGCGATCTCTTCCCCAAAATGATACTGTAATATACACATTTTTTATACACTATTTCTCGTACTTTAAAAAAAAAAATGTTCATGTGCGAATGAATATATGAAATTTTGGGAGCCATGCCATGATCGCATTATATCCGAATTCGCGTTATAGCGGGGCGCGTTATAGCGAATTTCACTGTACCATATATAGATCACTGAACTTGTATGAGACACTGTGAATATATCTGCATATGTTAATTTTGTTTAAAATTCATAATTAAAATTTACTTTTTGTTTGAATTGTTTTATTCACTTACCCTTACAGTTAAAAAAAAGCACAAGTAATGGCAACTGAACTGGCACTGATTCAAGGTTTTCTTCAGATATATCCATTAACTAGGTTTGATAAAAATCTGTTAATAATTATTTATGTTATCATGCTATAGCAAGATTTTCAAGATGGCAGTTGCAGCTGCCATGTTGGAGATCCAACTGGCAACATTTTTATTAAGGACCTACAACACAGCACACGAAAAGTGTCTGTGAAAACCAATTTATTTCATTTTCAATTCATTTCATTCAGGACCAACTACATATAGTGTTTCAGTGCAAACCCGATGTTATGATGATCATCTGTGCATAAGTAGTGATACAATTTTCAAGATGGATGCCATGGTGGCCATACTGAATCTATGAGAAGCACTATATCTATTTATGACCAATATGAAGCTTTGCTAATGACTTTCCGCAAAGTAGTTTAGCAGGAGTAGCAACAACAAATAATTGATAATTATGGATGCTGGGCAATGGATGCAGGATGGTGTATGCAGAACATTGTGTAAGCTCTTCTAGTGTTCAACCAGTATAGCTAAAATATTGAAAGAAAAGTTGTTCATAAAACTTGTACAATAACTATACATTTAACTCATCTGCAAAATGCTAGCAACCTATTAAGAGACAAAGACCTCAATCACTCCAGGCATTACATATTTACTCCATAGCTATATGATGTACTTGATGTGCTATAGTGAGTACTTGATGTGCTACAATGAAAACTGGTTGAGAAGATCTCTCATTATGATATTACTGGCATTGGGTAGGGTTTTCACAACAGGTAAAAAAACAGTAAAAACCTCTGAACTATGTACATGTATGTTCATGACCAGTGCCTGTAAAGAAGGAATGGTTAATTGTAATAGGGATTTACATGACATTGGCACTACAATGGCAGTTAACGACATGTACCTTAGCCTGGTTCACAGTCAGAAGCATAGACTATCTGTAGGTTTAAGGAAACCAGTAACCAGATTCAACTCCTATTTTTTTTCATTTGGATTCATAACAATCTGCACTCAGCTTGCAGACCTTCCTCAATGACTAGTTGCAAAGAATACAAAAAAGGTCAGTAGCGTTTATCTGGTTTTTGCTATGCAGTCATTCACAGCAGTGTTAAAACATATTCTGCCTAAAAAAATTTGGCTGGTGGCTGTGTTCAGCAGGTAGTCACTCATGACAGTGCATTTATATAATAAAATCAATCTATGCATGACTGTTTCGGTTGTAAAAAACAGGTGGCTGCTCATAGCAGAGGTTGCTAAAATCAGGTTTTACTGTAGTAAACAATGTGAAAAGCATTCAAAGAAATTCGTATTTGATCTGTATATGTGACATGTATGTATGCACCCACCTGAAGTTTGTCTTCTAGTCTGGCTGACATAATGCCAAAAAGCCTGTTACTTTATTCTACTATTAATATGTACCTGCTGAAAACAGGAAAAGTTGGTAATGAAAGTACATGTTATACACAACAAAATATGATAACTTCATATTAACAAAATTATATGAATGATCTGCATGAAATAATTTCAATAATGCATTGCCATTACCTCCTGTATGGCTATGGTAGTACCAAATTCTGGGTAAACCATGAAACGAATGCAGGAATATTTCTGTTTATCAAGTTTAATGCCTAAAAAAAAAAAAAAACACACATAGTTTTTATTTACAGCTGGCCACCATGATTGAAAACTAAGATATTGAAAGCCTCTTTTCATCCACAGTGTAAGTATAAAGATGACTAAAATTTGGTGGTGATGCCCTGTAATGGTATTATACAACTTTTGTCAAACCAATTACAAGCTGACTGTGATTCTAATATGCAAAGATACCTGGATAACCTTACCATCTCTACTTGCTGTGACTATCTCAGGGGCACCTTCTCCTATACCAAGACCACCAACACCATCTATGGCATTAATGATTTCCTTGTGCCCTTTTACTGAGTACACAGGCATGTCAGGCTTCTCTAGATTCCTGTAAATAGTGACAAATCTAAAGTTTATCTACATAAATTACAGCCTAATTTTTATATTTTGTTATCAGATTCCAAGGACTGCCTTTAAAACTCTTTTGAATAAAGCAAAGTGTTGGATAAATGGGTAATATAAGGAATGAATTTCATAAATCTTTCTCATTCATAATGTTATGTTAAAACCCTAGACTTAAACAGAAGTACAATAAATTAGCTTAAACAACTTTCATGTGAATTTCCAATATAATAATTTTTCTGATCTACAATATTTCCCATTTCTTTATCTCCCCTGGCATTTGCAAATAAATACCAAATTGTTTTATTATTATGACTAAAATTCATAATTTTGTATTATCTACAAAAAACTAAAATATATAGAAATATTAAGTTTTCAGTTGTCTTGTGCTGTTTATTTCAATTTCTGAAAGCATTATTCAAGCTTCTGGTCATCCAGTTATCATGGTTGACTTTTTAATATGGTTTCTCGTGCAAGAACAGAATATCACAGGCATACCTACCAAATGCACATTTTCCCTTCAAAGTCCCCTGTGGCAAAGTATCTCTGCTGCAAACTTGAAGCAGCAAATGTACCACATTTGAATGCTTTAGACTTCTCAAACTGAAAAAATAAGAACACATACATAAAGAAATGTCATTTTCATTCTGAACTGTAAGTTTAGGCCAATTAACATAGGCCTTCCCACACATTTAATGTTAATACAGGATTTTAAGAAAGCCCAAAGCAACATGTAGTTTTTTTTTTTGGGGGGGGGACTAATTTTAATAATGTAATACTTACCTGTCACTATTGCCTTGCTTAGCTTCAGGGACGCTCAGTCCCCTTGTCTGAGCTCATAATTACAACTTCACATTATATGGAATGTTCTAGAAATCTAGAACAGAGAGAACCCAGAACCAGTCTTACTACCGCATCATCAGCTCATGCAGGATACTCTTCCTCTTGGACTCATTCCAAGAGAATGGTTGGGCCATCAAAGCAGGGTGGGAGGAGGGAATCTTGCAATAGTGACAGGCAAGTACTACATTATTAAAATTAGTTTTACCCCCCACCCCCACTCCCAAACTACATTTTAATAGCAGTAATACATTACTTGTCACTACTGCCTTGCTGAATTTGCCAGTTTGAAGGGAGGCTGATAGCCACAAAAAACTGGTATAAAATTAATATACTCAACCTTATGATAGGGGTGTCCACTACTGTAAGTTGACAGCAAATTGATATATTCAAGCCCCACCTTTATTTCTCATTAAATCCATCCTATATTCAGAACAATCCCATCTTTATTTTATATGGAGGGGGAAATTTCTCCCCCAAAAGTTCAATTCTAGAACAAACCCCAATTACTAGACTGTAATCAGGTCATTTTCTTTGTTACAATGCTCATTTTATAAGTGAAAAAATAAATCAGAAACAAGAAATCTTTATTTGACCTACATACACTTAAATTTTATGGAATTTATGTATCTTGTCTCCAAAAGCTTAAATTTAAGCAATATTTTTGGTGGATATAAGGAAGACCATGTACATCTGCAGGCAGCTTGTTAAACACCTATCTGTAGGGTGGTCAAAGTTCACATTTGTTCACTGGGTTCAAAATATATTCAGGGTCTCCATTTCATTAAGGTTGATAAGAATAAATTAGTTCCGAAAGTCAATAAAGCATTGATTTTCTATACCTCTCACAGTTTCAGATTTAAGTGCTTAAATTTTAAGACCACTGGGTACTGGTGAACCAAGCATACATTATTGAATGTTGTAAATACATGTACAGACAGGGAAAGGAACTATTTTTAAGATAACTACTTGAACAACACAAAAAAAGCTGGAAAGTGCTTCAAAATTATGAAAGAACAATTATTTAATTAAAAGAACCGGGGGTCATGCTACCAGGCGAAGTGGGCGACTAAGTCACCGAAAAAATGTAAACTTCACCTTCTTCTATTAGGAATGCGAAAATGACTTCTCCCTGTCCTTTTTTTTTTTAGATCTACACCGAGTGACAGTAGTTTATGGCAAAATGGATTGCATATTGCCTTAGCAGGTGTTCATATCAATTGTACCGACAAAACAAACTCTTGCACATTCACAAGCATGTGTTTTAATAGCTGACTGACCATTAACTCTATCCCCCCCCCCCCCCGCAAGATATCGCTGCCTGATTCCCAGAAGTTATTATTTGATGATGAAAACTTAGCAACTCATTTCGAAACAAAATCATCTATATGTTACTAACAATTTGTATTTTAAGAATAGAATTGGTGAAAGCACTTTCTAAATGTATATTTTGAAATGTTAACTGCCATACTTGCATTATTTTCTTCATAAAATCAGTTTGAAACTGTAAGTGAATCTGCTAAGGGATAATTAATGGCAGACATCGCTGTGTCTTGGAAGTACATCTTCATTAGACTGTCTGTTTTCGTAATTCATTGGGCACATAAATTACGGAAATTATACAGTCCAAAGTGTAACTATTATGTGATAAAAGATTTAGCTTAAAAATAAAAATGTGTTGGTCAGAAACATATGGGACAATGCTATGTTATGGAATGGACAATAAGTGCTGTAACTTAAGCTCAAGCTTGTCTTCTTAAATCACTCATTTTTGTGAAAATACAAGATAATGAAGCAAAGAAAAAATATCCAACTAATACACAACATTATTTCGAGTACGTATACAACTATTAAAACCATCAATTTTCAATCCTATCTAGGGATTGTTGCAACAAAGCTAGAAAGTGAGTCGTCATATGTAGGAAATCCCTGTTTCTAAAAACATCTACATGGCATGTGTCATGCCATATTTTCATATTTGTATATAGCTGTGTGCTGATTCAGTTACTTTATGTTTCATTTTATTGTTTCACATAGATTGCACCACAGCAATTATAAATAGGTATAAATAGTTAATCAACTTCCACTAGAACAAGCAATTTAATATTTATACTTTTAAAAACTTCAGCAAATTAGTAAAGTCAAAAGATTCACATTTGCTTTGGAATTAACTTCCTCAAAATGCAGTTTTATAGTCGAGTTTACTCATCAGTGACCACTGTGGTTTGAATGGATGAACACTATAATGCTGAAGACACATGTACATGTGCTCTCATGTGCGTGTTATAGAGGTTGTTTCAAACTTTTAGAACTGTTTTTAACTGCCGTTTTCTAGTGAAGAAACTACAAAATATTAATTTGTTCTTTAAGTGGCAGTTGCTTAAGTATTTTTACCTATTTTTAATTACAATACTGTAATCTAGGTGCTCCAGTCAGTTAAAATTAATTACAATGTATAGTTTCTGCTTTGCTTTTTTGAAGTCATATGGCCAAAATACATTGCATATTTCTCTCCATCTAAACATACACACTTTCAAGTATGAATACACTGCATATGAGAATGACCATATTGTGCATAAAGGGAGTTAATTCAATGTAAAAATTTGGTTAAGGTCTTTTTCAATGTTTGGAACATTAATTTTCTGAATATTAGTATGTTTAGAGTTTATTTGAGAATGATCAAAAGAAATTATATATCATATGGCAACTTCATGCCTTGATAGAATTATAAAGAAATTTCTCAAGATGCAAGGCATCAAGCTAGTTGTGCAGGATGTTTGCTGAAAAAGACTTTATTATATCTGAATGTTTACTCAGGTTACTCATCTGAAATAATGGTACACCTGGTGCATTTTTAAACAAGTGAATGGTAATATTTTTCAGAGAGAATTCTTTGTTTAATAATTTGGATACAAAATGTGACAACATATAAAAATCTGGGATAAACTTCATTTCTTCTTTAAGATTCTAAATAATCTTCTGTGTATTAAAACATTACAAAAGAGTCCCTCAAAGGGACTTATGCTCTGCTGTCTGAAAAGAATTTCCAGGAATTCATGATAAGACCATTTGTTCTTTTTAACTGCTGAGTGTTAAAACCATCTCTGATATCGGGAGCAATAAGTTTTTTAATTAGCCACCATGGCAGCCATACTGTATGAAAGATCGACACAATTTCACTTAGGACAAACTAGACACCATTAGAAGACTTCTAGTGAAAACCCGATGTTGACATCACCTCAATTCAAGAGAATTAATGACAAGATTTTCAATATGTTATTTGTGGCAGCCATATTTGAGGTCATATTGGCACCATTTTTACTCACGACCAAGAAGATATCATAATTAGTCTTCTGGTGAAAACATCATGTCCATATGACTTTCTATTTAGCATGCTTAGAAGGAGTAGCAATAACAAGATTTTCAAGATAGCTACCATGGTGCTCATACTGGATATCAGATCAGCACCATTTTCATTAAGTACAAACTAGACATCATAACAAGTCTTCTGGTGAAAACCACATTCCAAAATGACTTTCTGTTCAGGAGCAGCAGTGATAACAAGATCTTCAAGATGGCTGTATTGGCACCATTTTCATTTTGGACCAACCAGACATTATATGAAGTCTTTTTGTTGATATGACTTATTGTTCTGGAGTAGCAATAACAAGAGTTTCCAGATGGCTGCCATGGTAGCCATATTGGACATCAGATTGGCACCATTTTCATTTTGAACCAACTAAACATAATAAAAAGTCTTTAAGTGAAAACCCCATCTTGATATGACCATCCATTCAGGAGAAGTAGCTAAAACAAGATTTCCAAAATGGCTGCTGTGGTGGCAAACTGGATGTCTCAGCAGCATCATTTTCATTTAGGACCAACTAGACCTTGGGATGACTTGGGATGAATGTATGTGTAAAGTTTCATGGCAACCCTTCAAGTGGTTTAGGAGTGGCAATAACAAACTTGTGTTAACAGATGGACAGATGACAGACAACAGGCCATCCCATAAGCTCTTCTGGTCTATGACCAGTAGAGCAAAAACTGTTAATTTAAACATACTTACTGACCCTTTTAAATGTATGAGTTAGGTACGCTTGGTACCTTTTGCATGTATTAAGTAAATTTAGAGACAGACTACATATAAATGATCTGCACATATTTCACATGTGACACAAGCTACTTAACAGTGTTTCTCTTTGTTGTCAGAAGAATTGTACATACCAATTTCTCCTTCACTTAGACATCTACCGTTGAGTACTACTGACTCTGTTAGCATCATATAAGTTGTTTCCCTTTCTATCAAGGATATACCTTCCCACCGTACGTATTTTTATAATAATGCATAGTAAAAACATATGAACTCTTTATTCATTTGTAGCTGATATTAGTTATGATTAAACAAACAAGAGTCCCTCAATGGGACTGACACTCAACTGGGCAAAAAGAATTTCCAGGAATTCAAGATAAGACCATTTCTTCCTTTTAACTGTCAGGTGTTGAAACCATCTATGATATTCTTCAGCGATAACAAGTTTTTCAAATTAGCTGCTGTGGCACACATACTGGATGCCAGCTTGGCACATTTTCATTTAGGACAAAGTAAACATCATTAAAAGTCTTTTGGTGAAAATCCCATGTCATAATGATCATGCAGAATTCCAAGTCCAGTGATTCTATCGACCCGACAATTTTATATGAATTCATTGAAAACTATTTCTTTACAATCAGTTTAAACTTATAAAAGTGCTCACTCAGCTAAATACTGTAGGACTCATGGTACTAAATATATGGAAGAAGGGGAACCAGTGTAGAAATCGGGGACGATAAAATAGAGTATATATGGGTTTGTCTGGCCAGGATGGGTTGATAATGAAAGTAAAAGTGTAGTGAAAAGAATCTTTTGAGAGCTTATCCTAGTTGCAAGTGAAAAAAATAGAGACCATGTTTTAGTGATGGAATTTCAGTCCTTTTACAGACCCGAGTTTGGAAACACATTTCTGAAATTAGCACCTGACTCTTTGGTGCAGAATTGAAAGCACATGTGTTACGGAATTATATATATTTTTCCTTTTAATAATGGTATAGTTTATTAGTTTATGATCTCTGTTCTTAGTCTAAACAGCTGTCATCTTATGAGTATACATACGGTAGGCTAGATCAATATTTCACCTTGTTGCTTGTAGCTTTAGTCATGTGACGTATTTTCCGTGCGCGAGAGAATGAACTTTTAACCTAGTTCTCGTACTTTTAGGAGTAAACATTTTATTTACCAGGAATTATGGTTTAAGGTCACATCTGAAGAATGAATCGTGTTTATTAGAAGGAAATTATTTCGAAATACCCAGTTTGTTTATCGAAGACTTAGAATGGGTTTTATTTTGATTCTGCGCAGTAAGGCTATCTATATAGGGATTAATAGCCGCATTCTAGTATTCTTCATAGTTACATAGAGATTGAGAGATCATAATGAATTTTATTCATTTTGAGTGTGGGATATTATTTTTGGGATATTTATTAATTAATACAGTACATTTAGGATTCAGTACTGTGTCTTCAACCTGAATTATTATACAGCTCCGTGGAATTATCAGAAACATTTCTAAAACTTCCGAGATTCTAGATTCACAAGGATTACTTGGATATAACTAATTTTTATCAACATATTAGCACAGTAAAGGCTACTTCATTCGGAGCATACATTCGGAATAGTTGGATTAACTTCCGGAACAGTGAACTTAAAAACAATTTAGGACTTTTAAGGATATTCTATACTGTAAGTTATTTTTAATTCTTTGTAATTGTTTGTTGAAATATTTTAATATTTTAGAAAATTAAAGATTTGTATTTTAAATCTTGAAAGCTTGTTTGAGTCTTATTTTTGTTACATCATGCCTAGTCGTAACACATGTTTCAAACACATGTTGATCCAGAAAATGCCGCAGCTTAAATTGTTTTCTCTACACAGAAGCTGTCATCAAGGATATGTCTATACTGATAAATATAGGTTTGATCATGAGCATTCAGAAATTTAAAGTTATTGAATTTTAAATATCATGGTATTTGCATAGGTTTACTAAGGGAGCTGAATTAGTACCGTGAGTCCTGTAGAGTAAAATACATACCAAGGGAAGGCAATCTATTGTAAGAAAGTACACAAATGGAAGTTAGTAAAGAGCTGACCGCAGTCTTTGAAATTCAAAATCTGATGAGGATCTGTAAAACCTATAAAAATCAATCAAATTATTACTATCGGCTGAGATTAATAATTTGTTCTCACCTCTGATACGAGTTTAACATCACCATGAGACACTTCGTAAATTTGGAATGCACCCGTTCCACGAGCATAGTTGCCAAGGACCACAAATTTAGCACTACACGGGATCCATTTTGCATCAAAAATTGTATAATTTAAAGATTTTTGAACATGAGCAATAATCTGCGGCTTATCCATTCTGAATCAATTTCAGCGACTCGATTTTTGGGGGAGAATTTTCCAGAACTGTCTGCTACAAAACAGCAAGCTCGGACTCATCAAATACCGCAAGTTCTGTTCCGCAAGGGAGAGAACTGCTTCCTATGTCAGCGCATCGATTTCATTGGTTCCGAAAATGTAACGATATATTTCATTGGTCCCTTTTATCAGGAGAATCCAATATGTCAGCCTCCTTGAAGATCAACTTTTTCAGCAAGGAGAACATCTTCAGAAATGTACATTTTGATTGTCGTTGTCGCTAACTGTTTGTAAAAGTTACAGCAATACTCCACAGACAGACGCTTTTAGTTACGTATATTCTCCATAACAGATCAAGGCATAATCATATCAAAACGTACAGAGCCAAATACCAGTCATTAAAAACCCGTGTAAGCATTACAAAGCTCAAATAACATGTTCTCATAAAACTGAGTATACTGTATAATAAAGAAAAACAAGGAATGCAGGAGAAGAATGTAACTAATCATACCCACTGCAGTTCAGATCCATTTTCTCCCCCCACCCCTCCCCAAAGTCATAATCTTGTAATTATTGTAAAATGTTCAAATTACTACTATTGGCTTTTTTTGCAGAACACAGCTGTCCTTATTTCGCCTGCATGCAAATTCAGATGTATCAGCAATCCAATGTGGTGTTTGATATTAGATACTGATGCAAGGTCTATGATGGGTCTCGGAGGAAAATATTGACAGTAACAATGCATTCATGCATCAGGAGGTTGGCTATTGGAACTAAAACAGGGTTTGCGATAGATTTCAACATTAAAGAGTAATTTGACCCTTGATCTTATAATCTCAAGAGTCAAAAATGAAAATCTTATGAGTCGAAACTTAAATCTCAATAGCCATTAGTTTCTGACAGTCATGAGCTCTAGTGGTATTGTTTGTTATTTGTGGAGCAAACTGATGTTTAAGATTTCTTGTGTCATGTAAATGAAGAGAGATACTTATACAGTATTTTGTAAGAAACAGACAAGCAGACAGTGCAACATACATGGTCATTACTGATATTTTTATAATTGTATCTCGCTGTAATTATCATACATGTGAACCTCCCGCAAAATTATTATTGAAATTTTTTTTAAATTTTTTTTTGTTTCACATTCTGGCTGCAGTGTAGTATATTTATGGTAATACTGCCTATGATCACGTGAATGAACTGGCTTAAGCAGGGCAAGTCAGTTGTACTTGCTAATTTCATCCTTACATCCTGTTGGCATGGTCAGCTGGCTTCATTGAAGTTTGTCGAGGTGGATTATGCTACGAGTTGAGTTTTAGTAATTTGGAAAGAATTAAAGACGTTAATTGATTATGGCTGAGTTACTGAAAAGCTCAGTCTGCATGTAACAATAAAACATTACTTTGATTTTGTCAGCAAGGTATGTTCTGCATCAGTGCTTAAAGTTGTCGAGATGAATAAGAGTCTATACTATGTGTGATAAAAAGTAATTTTTACAGGATTAAAGATGTTAATTGATTATGGTTGGATTACTCAAGAGCTCAAGTGGCATAAAACTAGCTTGGTTTGACTTCGGTGTTTAAAGTTTGTCGAGATGTCTAAGTGTGCATTATCTCCCAATGCCAAAACACCAAAATCCAAGCAAGCGAAATATCACACGAAATTCAGTGATGGATGGAAACAGGACTTTCAGTGATTGCAATCGAGTTCAAAGGGACATGAATATGCATTCTGCTCTTCCTGTTAAGCTGATTTTAAAGTCTGTTGCGATGACAAGAATGCCATCACGCATCATTCTGAAACCCCATAAAGGGGATAATAAAATGCTGACAGTCTTAGTTCGTCTCACTCTACCCACACGCAGGAAACAACTTAAACTTCTTGGTGAACTCAGTAGAGTTGTATTGACATTGCCACATTCCAATGCAGACACTGAAAGGACATTTTCCATTCTGAGGAAAATTCAGGCTGACTCTAGAGGAAACTTAGATCCAGTGACAGTACATAATCTTTTAAGTGTTAAATTGAATGTTGATAAGGACTGCCACCAGTATAATCCAGGCAATGATCTTGTAAGAAATGCTAAAAAATGCTTGTGTTACATATATGGAGAGTGTGAAAGGCAACAACTGAATTGCATATTTTAATATTAAAAATATGGAAATCTGTTCAATAGTATTAATTTTTGCGCTAAAAATTGGGTCAATGAAAAACCTATCTCTTTTGAGGTCAAAACTCCTGACCAAATTTTGCAAATCTCCCTCTTTGTTCCAAGCTGACCCCTCATTTTTATCACATGTATGAATTATGTATGACTGTGTGTATCTTTGGTATATTAAACAGAAAAAGGATTATTTTATATTTTATTATATTTTTAACTTCAGAACATATTCTATTTTTAACTCCTAATCATTTTAAATAAAAAAATATAGCCATACAACTATGAAAGTTATATATGAATCAAATATCTAATTTCTGTATCACAACCAATTCAATCTGACCATTATGCATCAAACTAATGCATCATACAACATGAACAAGGCATATGCAGTTTTATCAAGGATTGTTTACTCCCAAGTCATCTGTCAACAGAACATGTCAGTTAATTATTTCCTTCTATTTTTACTCTTTACAAACTTAGCACCAACCCTCTCGGCATTTAAGTTTCCGACTGATGGACTTTGGGATTTAACAGTTCACAAATACATCTAATATAAAAATATGATTCCATTTCATTATTCAATTTAAAGTAATTCCAAAGCACGAAATAAATCACTGAGCGTAATGTCTACTAAATTCTTACTGAATTACCGTAATTTGGTGTGTATAATGCGCACCGATGTATAACACGCACCCCGATTTTCGACCCAAAATGAGTGGAGAAAACGTAGTTCTGCCATATAACGCGCATGTGATATAATACATTTTAAAATCGAGACTACCGGTATTTCGCTCCGTTTTCATAGTGCAACAACAGTCGGTCATTTTGGATAGTGAATGAAAAAGTGGCCGTATTGAAATTGTATCTTTCCGATTTTATGGTTGGCCCTTAAAAGGGCCCTTTAAAGGTTCGTCTAGTTGATGGAGTTCAATCTATTGCATAAAATCCCTCAAATTCCTCTTCGTCGTCATCACTCTCGAAAAGTCGCTGTATGTCCTCGTCTGTCATCATTCCTGGTGTTGCTGCATAATAGCTTTCATCTTCGTCTTCGTCCGCGCTCTATGAGTGGTCTTCACGCTTAGCATTGTCCTCCCACAAGATGTCATCCTCTGTGCCATCCATTTTATTTGAGATGCAGCACTTTTTTAAGGCATGGATGATGATGCATGGCAAGTCGTGCCGTCGTAAAAATGCATAGGCCCAGCTCACAGACCCCTTGTAGTCGTCTATTTTCTTCTGTTTTGCAATCAATATTGCCTGAAAGCGAATCTCTGTCGTGGATACTGAGATTCCCTGTCTTCTTCTATCCATGACACATTCAAGGACTACACTCTCTACGCCCGGATACTTTGCACTTGTCCCTCTGTCTGCCTGTTTTGTTCTCGGTATTTTCTTCAGTCTTTCTTTCATTCTTCTCTACTCCCTAACAGAAGACTCTAGTACATTAAACTCCCTCCCAGCAGCTCTGTTACCATGTGTTTCTGCATAGGCAATGATGGTTAGCTTGTCTTTCGCATTGTACGAATTTCTTATATGACCCATGTTGATACTTTGACTATATTCGTTCAGATTCAAGATCGAACACAATATGCTATGTGAAAGTTTAGGTCCGGTATTTACACTTATTTGGATTATCATTACACCTCTAAAATATATCTCCATGTCCAAGCTAGAATTTACCAAGACAATGCATTGTACTTATGTTTGGCCCATCAAAGCTTTAGTTGGCGCTGATTACCTTTAAAAACACCTCGCTGAGTCAATTAAACACTGCTCACTGTATTGTAACAAAGAAGTACCGTATCAAATACTGTTGTTTAAAATGAGAAAAAAAACAAAGAAACAAGTTTATTTTCTGAAGAAAAGTAAATACATTGCAAATTTACCTTGACAAACCAACATGACTATGTTTAGCACATCAAAGCTTTAGCCGGTGCCGATTACCTTGAAAAGACCACACTGAGTCAATGAAGCACTGATCACCGTTAAAAACACCACACTGAATCAATTGAATATTGCTCACCGAGACAAAGCATTGTAACTATGTTGAGTGCATCAAAGCTTACCTGGTGCCGATTACCGTGAAAAGGCCACACTGAGTCAATGAAGCATTGATCACTGTATAGTCGCAAAGATATCTCAAATACTATGATTTAAGATGAGAAATAAAACTAAGAAACAAGTTTATTTTCCAAAGGAAAAACAAAATGTTTTCTGACTTCATACGTTAACGCTGTATCAGTGTTACCGTAACAGGCTAATCGTAGTCACGAGAAAAAAAAGAGAACATTAACACTGCTTGAATTCTAAATATTATATTTCAATTCAAACACGAATAAATGAAGACAAAATTAATTAGATCCACGGTTATCGAATATTGAACATTTACAGGTACGGTAATCATATATTTGTTCCGCTGATAACCTTGAAAAGACCACACTTAGTCAATGAAACATTGATCACTCTATAGTCAGAAATAAATACAAAATACTATCATTTAAGATGAGAAATAAAAACTAAGAACCAAGTTTATTTTCCCAAAAAAAAAAAATTTCCGACTTCATACATTAATTGATTATTTTGTTCCACAACGTGTCAGTGTTACCGTAAGAAAGAAACCGTAGTCGCAAAAAATATGTCCCCTAAAGGTGCCTCTGATGAGAACATTAACACTGCTTGAATTCTACACATATTATATTTCAATTCAACCAAGAATAAATGAAGAAAAAATGTATTGGATCAACAGTTATGGAATACTGAACATTTACGGAAAAGGCACGGTAATCCTCACAGTGGTATTTGTTCCGCTCCAATGCGGCATTTTGCACAGCTTTTGAACAAGTTGCCAGTCGTTATGTACATGTATTTCCGGTCGAGGTACAGAACAAAACGCTACACAGTGATGTGAAATGAAACCAGTTTATTAACATAAGCAATGAAAGAACAAGACTATTTGTAAGCATTATTTATTTCTTTAATACGGCTAGTACCAGTAAACAATTTAGTTACAATGCAATGTACAACGGATTTAATATTTCACAAAGAGTGAATGTGACACATGTAGGCGGCTATAGTGCCTTCATCCTCTCGTCAGATCGACCTGGAAAAAAACTTTTTTTTATAGTTCTTGTATAAAACGCGCACCCCCGACTTAAGATAAGAAAATTAGGTGAAAAAAGTGCGTGTTATACACACCAAAATACGGTATACATTAATTAAAACACCCAAATTTGAAATGTTTTGCCGATTGAAGTAAATTAATCGCCATTAAAACAATATGTCTGCCCACTTATCTTTGACAACTGGCTTCACAAGCTGTCATATTTTCCACAATTTTGTCTAATTGATTATTTTGTGATGGGCAATCATACAAATGCAGATATTTGATCAGAAGTTAATCCAATCAAGTCATAATTGTTTCTCTCTTCCACTATCTTAAACGTCAAAGATAATCTCAAAACAATCTAACCTTGATTCAGTTATGCACACCTCAGCATGACATTGACCTGTTAGCTCCGCCCAGTTCATGTTGATTTTACATTGGTGCAATATTATTGGCTGATAAGGTGTAAACAGTAGTCTAGCAAATGTCAATCACTGGTAAATAGAGTAAATTTGTTATGGACAGTGTGCACTCAGTAGGAAATTATGCTAGAAGCAAATCAAAGGTAATTAAGACTGATGCTCCAGTCCAAATTAAAATGAGTGATAAAAATGCAAAGGTTGGAATTTCCATGTGTCAGAAATGGGTCACATTTAAATTCTATGCCTTAAAACCCAAGGGTTTGCATCTATTGAGAACCTTGTAAAAGTTCTTTTGGCTTCCATGTATTTTATTCTGTTAGGTTGGAGGTGAATAAAACAAAATATACTGAAATGTATGGTGATCAATGATATACAGATGTGCAAATGTAAAACAGCTTTAAGTTTTTGGTTTTATTTTAAATTGGAGGTTTCATTATGAAAGATAATCATTAAACTGTAGAAAAAAATATTTTACACATTTTTATGCATCTCGTAATTTTAAAGTGCATTGAATTGAAATGAGCAGCTTGTTTTACAATAAATTGTTGCACTTTTCTTTTGACAGTTGAAATCCCTGACCGAATTCCAAATGTAAGGATACTGAGGAAGTGCCATTGTGTCAGATAAGTTTAATATGCACTGTAGAGATTGTACACATATGGAAGATAACGGTTCTTTGCAGGGTGGTGAAAAATGCAAAGATCAAGGTGCGAACACCATGCAAAATGAAACCTTGAAAGAACAAAACAGTGATGTTGCCAAAAATGAGGCGGGGATGAATTTTACATGTGTATCAGCTGATCAAGCAAATTCCTCTAAACAGTTAAACAAAATTGCAGATAATGGTGCATCAGTTACTGAAGTAGAAAGGTTGACTCTGAATGAGTGTTCAAATTCTGGAGCTGAGAAGGAAACTGCAATGGAGTTTACAGCTGTGTCAGCAACAGATTTGTTTGAACATTCTGATAGATTAGCTGCCCATAATACAAGCAACATGCCAACTGAGAGTGTGATTGAAAATGAAAATCTTGATACAGAACATGGAAATGAGGCTGGAATGGATTGTTCTTGTGTGTCAGTTCAACAATCCATGAATATAAGTGATTCAGTTCATGCAATGTTGGCTCATTTGGCTAAGTCTGATGCTCATTTCAAGCATCAACAGATGGGAGAGCCAGATTTGACTGTTAAGGAAAAATATGATATAGCTCAGGATATATATAAATCAAGTCCAGTCCGATTTCTAACAAGATTTCATTCTTACCTTGAACATGAAGATTTACAGTGCTTTGAGGGTCTGAAAGGAACATACGAAGTGGACTTTTATGCTAGGGAAATACAAAAAAGGAAAAATGAAGCCTACAGGACTAATCGGATAAAGAATCGAAGATATGAAGCAATGAAACAGCTGACTCTTCAGGGAGAGTACTTTAGTGAGGAAGAGATGAAATATAGGGACCCTTACCTATATGAGCACATGGTAGGACGGTATCTGACAGATGAGGAAATAAAGGAAAAAGTTGAGAAGTCAGATCTGCGATTTTCATCCATCCTTATAAAGCACATGGAACAACAGGTGGAAAATGCAGTTTATGAATATTCAAAAAGTAAAGAGGTATATAAGTATTTTATGTCTTACCTGTGCTAGAAGACAATGAGATGCAGGTATCATTTTTCCAGCAGGGATATGGCAACAGTATTATCATCAACAGTTCACGAGCATCCAGAATATATGTGACATGTTTTTTTAAAGTCATATATGCACATTTTGCTCAGTTTGTAGATGAGTTATTGCAATAGTTTTGTTCACAAACCTTGTTATTATTTGATGTGTTATTTGCAATCATATTAGCTGGTAACAATTCATTTGGATGAGTGCAGTTTTCATATTACTATATTGTTTACCTTTTGGAAATTTCTTATCATCTTGAGTTATATATAGTTAATCTGATCACCAGATAACAGACTTAGGCACAAATCTGGATAAAATAGGAGCTGATACTCACATATTGTCCGGGTCCAAATGCAAACAGCATAGACTATGTTGTTTGTTCTACTGATTAGTCCTTACAAACTGCATAGATCCAGATCTGCCTGCGCATTATGCGCCGGCAGATCTGGGTCTATGTAGTTTGCAGTTGGTATCAGCTTATACATGAGTATATATGGTAATAAAGTTTTAGGTAGCTGTTTAAAGATGTTTCCTAACCTTATGGCAAAGGGTGAGAAATTTATGCTTTCTAATCTATGTTATTGTTTTTTTCTGATAGGATATTTGTTTTACCATGACAAGGTATTGGAATAAAATGAATAATAAATTTTCATCATCATTTAATTTTAAATATTTTGGTTTAAAGGTCTTCAGTTTAACAACAGAAAAGGTAAGTAATTTGTTATTGCCAAAAATATTTTTTGTGATGATGGTGACAACTTTGACAGTGACATGATGATTATACTTTGTGTCTGGTACTTAAGTCATGTGAATCCAGTTACATCATGTAATACTTCAGTCATATGAATCCAGTTACATCATGTAATACTTCAGTCATATGAATCCAATTACATCATGTAATACTTCAGTCATATGAATCCAGTTACATCATGTAATACTTCAGTCATATGAATCCAGTTACATCATGTAATACTCTCCACTTTCAATAATTATGATATTGAAACAGCATTTTCTGTCTAGCCAGCCTCAGTAGAAACTTGACATAGCAATCACTTTGTTGTCTGTGTGTGTGTCCATCTACATGCTAGATTAAGGAGACTAGTCAATGGTAAACTTTATTAGGTTAAGCTCAGTGTTAAAGTTTTTAACTTTCTAGCTCAATAAAAGGTGGGCTTAACAAATATGGAGTCTCTGGTTAGTCACATACAAGATTGATATTCCAGCATACCATGCTACACTCATGTTGGCGAAGAGTGCTGAGTTTAGTTCACGGACATATACTGGTGTAATTCAGGCAGTTCAATGGAAGCTACTTCCACTTGACATTGCAAACCCATATTAGGGTCTACTGACAAGTTAGTGGATTACCCTGTGTATATGACTCCATCCTCAAAGGCCTCACAGCAGGGGATGGCCCAGCCTATTGTAAATCCATCATAGGTTAATATCTGCACCACAGTGGAGCACAGTCCTGACTTAACCAATAACACCTGGATGTTACTCTGTGAAGTGTGGTGTAATTAGGTGACAACTACACAAGTGCAAGTGAGAGATGATCAGTACATTCTGTGCATACTGTAACTCCTTGTAGAATGAAAGTGATGCATGTGATTTGAAAATAATATATTTAATACAACCTGTTAAACTTTTCTTTGTTTTATTTTGCACAGGAAGGTCAAGAGGAGGAAACTGAAGATAGTGAAGAAGAAGATGGTAATGAACTGGATAGTACTGACTTTGTTATTGATTATTCTAGATAATATCTTTCAAATGTATTGCAAATAAATCTTGTTTTGTCACCTTCAGTGAGGGAGAGACCAAGGGGCCAATGATGCTTGCATGAATTGCTTGGCCTTTTCATGCTGGGAAAGTGTACATTATGCATATTTGGTTATAAGGTGGAGAGCTCAAAAGTTTCCAAGCCATTTCCAGAGGCTGTGCCATTGAAACTAGAAATAGACACAGAGGCAGTGTTGTTTTAAAAAGAACGTTGACTGTCTACTAGTGTAATGTTCCAGAGATAAAAGCATACTTCATAGTAAATTTGCATTGAATTCTGTCATAATATGTTGAAATTTAGGGGCTGACTTTTGACCTCTCCCTTATGGGTGGGGATTCACTTTGATGAAAAAGGAGCATTTCCCTCTCCCTAATTATTAGATTCAAAAAGTTTCATAAACTTCCTACAGTTAGTTTTTTTCTCTGACAAGGGCAAGACAAAAATCACACAGTGCAGTATTTGTTTAATTATGTCTTTAAATTTTTGAACAATAAGATGCATTTTGATCTTTATCTGCACTGTTTCTCCTTTTCCTTATGATTGTTATTTCCTACATGACATCAGTGACTTAAATGCTTTTTTTGTCAGCAGATTTAGAAGAGGAAGAGGAGGAGGATAGTAATGGGAAGATTTCACGTGAAGCCAAGCAAATGCTTAAAAATGAATTTCTGACTATTATGCAGGAAAAATTCCTGCGAGGAGGCGATAAAAATTTTGATTACAGGTAAGACAGTAAAATTTGATTTGTAGCTGTACTGGTTATTGACCAGAAGAACTTATGGTATGGTCTATTGTCCGTCATCCACCCATCCGTTAGCACACATTTGTTATCGCTACTCTTAAACTACTTGAAGGATTGCCATGAAACTTTACACACACACATTCATTCCATGGTCTAGCTGGTCCTATGCCGTTCACACATCCAATATCATCACCGCAGTGGTCATTTTGAAATCTTGTTATCACTACTTCTCCTGAATGGATGGTCATATCAACATGGGGTTTTCACTAAAAGACTTCTTTATCCTGTCTAGTTGGTCCTCAGTGAAAATGGGGTCGATCTGATGTCTATTATAGCTGCCACAGTGGCCATCTTGAAAATCTTGTTATTGCTACTCCTCCTGAACGGAAAGTCATATTGACAGGGGTTTTCATCAGCAGACTTCTTATGACGTCTAGTTGGTCCTAAAGTAAAAGGGTGTGAATCTGATATCCAATATGGCTGCCACAGTGGCCATCTTGAAAATCTTGTTATTGCTGCTACTACTACATGGATGGTCATTCAACATGGGGTTTTCACTAAAAGACTTCTTATGATGTCTGGTTGGTCCTAAATGAAAATATTGCCAATCTGATATCCAATATGGCTTCCACAGCAGCTAGCTTGAAAATCTTATAGCTACTTCTCCTGAAGAAGAACTTTTATTTAAAAAATCCATGACAAATCAGTCATCCCTTTTTTTGTGTGGTAAAAATGCTTCATTAGTCTCAATTAACAACATGCATGATACTATTGACTCGGCAATAAGTATAGATAGTATCCCAAGTCAGTGTTTTCTTCCATCTTGGAGGCACCCAGTACATAAATTGTGTATCAAATTAATTATATGCTTCATGATCAATACTAAAATTCATTGATACTGTGAATAAAGAGTTGGAGGGTTTGCAGTCTATCCACTGCTGTGGACAATATTTAGGAGTGTTCATGCCATCCACAAATCAATCATGAACTGTTCTTGTCTCTTATCCCAGTTAACAGCTCAGAATATTTTAGCATCATTGTACTATTTATATTAATCAAACAAACTGGTATTTCAATTAATTGACGTAATCTGATCATATTATTATTTCTTCCTGATCTTCCACTCATTGAATTGTTAAAAAGTCATTTTGACCTGTCCTTAATAGAGTCTTGTATAGTCAAGACTAATTCAGTGGTTTTAAAAAAAAACAAAACAATTTTTGCCTGGGATTAGAAATACTACTGGATGTCTCTGCTCAGTGATTGAGAAGAAAATTTCGCACATAACTGACAAGAACAATGGGCTTTTGGAGAAAGACTTTCTTCATGTGAACATACACTTGTGCTGAAGACACTTTGCATAATATCTAAAATAATATGAACAGACCCTGAGGACATTTAGCTCAGAGGTGAAGAGGGACACTTTTAAGAATGAGACAAGTCCTGAGCATAGGGCTATCCTATTTTTGGAGCACTGATACTAAAACAAAAAACTCACTATATCTGCAGTCACTAAAATATAACTGGCCAAAATGTATCACTCTTTAAAGAAAATCACTTAAGTGTAATGTCTGTGAAATTAACCCGCTCCACAATAAAACAGAAATGTAAATTAAAACCCAAACTACATTTTATGGTAAACATCATCCATAGAAAAAGTATTTGCATTATTATGTACCAACTCTGATATGGATATCTTAGTACGATTGTCATTGTCCGTGTTCTTTAAAATGTCTTTTTTTCAAAACATTTGTGCAGCCCATAATCAGATTTTGGTGCAAAGGGAGGGAACTGTAAATAGAAAGCAGAATTTGTATCCTGGATTATTCCTAAGATGCTAAGCACCTGACTCTTACTCACAATCTTGTTACATCAGCCCTTTTATAGCTGTCAGTGGTGGGGAGACATTCCTGTGACATTCTGTATCTTGCCCAGGTCGGCACTTTTCTTTGTAATGTACTCCATTTTGGAGAATTGTGGATTTTCACAATTCTTTTGTAGCTCTGCCTTGAAAATGATACAGTACAAGTATTTTTTGATAACACAAGAATTCACCACTTAAGCTACTGCTGTCAAGTTAGAGTAAAACATTAATGAATCAGATCTGTCAGATTTTCACCATACCTGCAGCTTGATCTTTAAATAAAATATTTGGACTATAAATTCTCTGAAATTTAATTTATCTAAAGTAAAAAATACCAGTATATCATAATTTTTTGTCTGTTTTCCATTTATCTTGGGTATAAGAATAGACTTTATTTATTGAACTGTTCAAAAACTTTACATTTGGACAGCTTTGTGGACTACACAGTTGATATTAATTACATTTGGACAGCTTTGTGGACTACACAGTTGATATTAATTACATTTGGACAGCTTTGTGGACTACACAGTTGATATTAATTACATTTGGACAGCTTTGTGGACTACACAGTTGATTTTAATGACAGTCTTATCCACTGTTTTGAACACTGATATACACAGCAAGATGTCTCCGTGTGACAGACTCCAAAATGAAACCACTCCCTAATAATTTCCATGCTTGGTCATTCCAGTTTGTATTATTTAAGATCAGATTTATTCTTTGAAGTTAGACCATCCCCGTATTCGGACCACTTCATCTCAGAAGTCAGACCATTTCTCTATTCAGACCACTTTATCTCAGAAGTGATTGCTAAGACTGAGCATTACTTGGCTAGGGCAATAGAAATGGAGTCATTAACACAAGCCACATTAGTTAAAGAAAGATGTAAGAAAAAACAAAGCTCCATGCCTTCTTCAAGCCAGGCTCTTGAACTATGAGCATTATGATTTATACTGAGTATTTAAACATTGTGGAGTGTCATTCATAATTCTAATGGACTAGAGTAAAGTTATAGTATCTCATTCCTCAGCTGTTTCTTGTGACGAGGACTGTATTTCTATATGGAACAACTGTATTTATGTGACAGGATGTGATTTTCAGAAGGAACGTATATTGTTCAGCTAATTCTTCATAAAATACATGTATTTTTAAAAAAAAAATTAAAGTTTTCTTAATTTTGTGCACTTTCACACACAGACACTGATGCTCTCATAATTACATTTCCTCTCTCTCTCTTGTCACATAAGTGCTTTGAAAAAGACCTTTTTTCACATCTGCAAAAAGTGCAGTAAACCGAAAACTTCTCAAGACCACAATCTTTATGTTTCTGAAAATGAAAATGTTATCCTGGTAAATTTGACATATATATATAAACTTTGATACAACAAGCCTTGACTCACCCTTTTAAGCCATCAGCAATAAATATTGTACTGCTTTTGTTGTTGTTTTTTTAAAACTAAACGGGTGTGTACTGTCACACTACTAGTCTCCAGAATGGTAATTCCCCATTTTTACATGTCATATGGGATGCATACATTTTGATTACAAGTAATGAAAATGAACCTAATTAAACAATTAACTTCATGCTTTTCATTTAGACTCCTTCTAATTTCATCATTAGTAAATTTGACCTACTGTACCTTGCATCACAGTATTCACAAATGGCACTCATATCAGGTTTTAAATGTTACCTTCAATACACCACCACATCGAGACAGATTCTATAGACTATAAATAATTATTTGGGTGCATCCATATACAGCCTTAAGCAACAATGATTACCACCCACTTTTAAGGGTTATTTTAAGACTTCCAATGTGCTGACTGTACTATGGACTAAGACAAAAATAGGATATTTTAATACAAGTACTGGTATGAGTTAATATGTGTTGGAGAGTTCAGTCTCATTCTTATCATCAGCAAACCAAAATACTTGTCAGAGTGACCTAATTAAAAGTTAAGCTTAGTATTTTTTGTATGATGTATTATAAATGTCATAACCATTCACTCTATGAAGAGGTGACCAGATTCATCTTTTACTAACCTAGCAAACACAATGCAGAGAAAATGGACATTCAACTTTTTCATTTGGTATAAAAAGCAAGGCAAGGATGATTGATGGAAAATGGTCTGGAAAGCTTACAATGTTGTGCTTTGTTTCATAAAATTTGGCTAGTTACATGAAAGTTTTCTTACCCAACAAAGATTTTTTGTCATCAAATTAGTAGGGCATAGAAATAGTCATTCCCTGGATGTGCCTGTTTACAGGGGGTAAGTTATATGAGGCAAATTAGTAAGATGTAAGAGACCCTGGCTGTATAAAAGAAATAGCCATTGATGGACACATTTATTGGAGGTTGAACTGAAATAAACAAAATTAAGATTTTTCTTTTCTTTCAGCAAAGTAGATGACAATGAAGAGTATGATGATATGGGTATAGTTGACAGAGAGGAAGAAGAAAAATACTTTGATGATGAAGAGCCTGTAAAAATAGATGATGATGAAACCATGTGTACATAAAATTACATTTTTTAGAATTCTTACCTTTATTACAAAGCAACCTACATACTGGCAGATAATCTGGTTTAAAAAGCTTTTGTTCTATATTGTTAATATTTTTGTTGTACAAAGGTAATGCTTTCCAGATTAAATGTGTAATTACTTCTGTAACAACCACTTTTTGTTTCCCTTTTCTCTTAAACCAAGGATTAAATTACAGTACATGCATCTCAGATTTTGGATTGCTCACTCAATATGGTGGATGTGAACACAGAGGGCAAGTAATTATGTCCATTATGTCCTGTGGATGTCCAATAAGCCTAGTTCTACCAGGGATACCTGTTTCAAGCCATTAAAAATATGAAGTTACATATTAAAAGCAATCAGTGCAATTTGAGATGGATTTTATAGCCTTGGCAAACATGTGGCTTAGCAATTTCGACCAATATACAAGGCATTTTTTATAGATATGATGTGTTCAGCTTATGCGTAATACAGTACAAGTTAAACAATATTTTTTTTATACAAAATATGAATAATAAGATATTCTTCTTTTATGGAGCTAATACTATATCAATTTTCGAAAAACTAGAGGCTATTTATTGTACAGTAAATACAGTTGTATCTACCACAGATAGTTGTTTTTCAACTAAGTTTACATAATAGTAGGCATTTCTGTTTAATTTCAAAAAATGATGATATGATTCATGTCCAGGAGAAATTAATGCAACTTCAATATGGAGACACTTTCTTTTCCCAACAGCACTTTGACTAACTGCCCCCACCCTTTTTCTGTGCTGTGTACATGTATATCTTCAGGCATTTGACCTTGGATTATTATTGCTTTTAATTCTACTTCAGAGTCTATAGTTTGTTCAAGTGGCTTTAAACTTAGTTTTGGTTCCCAAAGATTCCATGCCATTTGGGCGATTATGGACATTATTTCAATAATTTCACATCAATGATTTAATCAATAAACCCTGTCTAAATATGCATTTTGTACATGTTTTATTTGTATTCACACCAACTTCCTAAAAAGGATAATTGGGTCAAAATGTAACAAGTTTGTAACTAAACTGATAATAAAACAATATTTGCCTGACATTCAGGAACAGTTTTCCAGTATGTGTCATGTGGATTGAAAGAATGTACTTTACCAAATGAAGTTGTATCTGCGTCAACTGAAAATAAGCATACAAGTTTAACTCCTATGAAAATATTTAAGTTTTTATGCTTTTTCATCACTTTCACCCATCCATATAGCCATACAGGGTGAGGGGACCAGGAGACTGGCATCCATGTCTCGAGATTAAAGAGTAGGAAAACTAAAGCTCCATACCTGCTCTGCACATGTGGTCCTGAGCTGGACACTAAACCCTGGTTGTTTCAGAAAGCAGTGCTGTGAATGGGTCCTATTTCTCAGCCTGGGTTATCTTAGGAGAGGATAACACCACTGGAAATGCCTCAGTTTTTAATTTTATTATAAAAGCCTGGAGAAAGTTGTACTATTAAATAACATTATTATGCTTATTTAAAATCGTCTGCACAGATAAAAACATCTACATATCTACAGCCTCACTGCATCTCAACCGTTCTTTCTTCCTACGTCCTTGGCAACAGTTTGGAGTAGGTTTCATAGCACCAACCCCCTGGGGAGGGTGCTGAAGTGACTAACATTGTACATACATGCACAATACTTGTACATTCTTGGTTAAGTTTTTGCTTTAGCTCAGGTCTTTTGCATAATGTAGACATGCTATTATTCCTGGAATCATGAAACTTGGTGAGGGGATGCATCTTGGCAAGTACTACACTCTCATCACAAAAGTAGGTCTACGTGATCCATATTTCACATTTAACTGACATTGGTTCAATTGTGTTTTCAATTTTTTTCTCAAGCTCTGTTCATGCTAGAATGATCAAAGTAGATGATTGTATGTATCTCAATTAGTATCAAACTTTTACAACAAAGAAAGGTCACTGTGACCTACATTTCACATTTTACTGGTTTGCAATAAGTTTTTGCGTTTATCTCATGGTCAGATAGGTTTTTTGCACCCTGTATACAAACTGTTATATGTGGAATCATGCGACTCGGTGAGGGGATGCATCTTGAGGAATAATATGCCTTCATCACAACAGTAACTGGCTGTGACCCATATTTCATGCTTCAATGACTTGGGATAAGTTTCAGGCACTGTTTGTAACAGAATCATCAAACTTGATGATTATATGCATCTCTAATAGTACCACACCCTTACAACAAAAGAAGGTAATTGTAACCTACATTTCACATTTTACCGGCTTATGTTAATTGTTTGCGTTTAGCTCCTGATCACATTTTGGTTTTTGATCTCTTGTCTAATACTGTTATACCTAGAATCATGAAACTTTGTGAGAGGATGCATCTTCATGAGTACTACACCCTTATCTTAAAAGTAGGACACTGTGACCCATATTTCACACTTCACTGACGTTATTTAAATTTGGTGTTTTGACTGTTCCTGCTTGCATCATGAAACTAGATGATTGTATACATCTCTCTTAGTACCACACCCATACAAAAAAGGTCACTACATTTCACATTTTACTGGCTGAGGTAAATGTTTTTGCATTTAGCTCATGACAACATAGGTTTATTTGGCATGCTATGTATATACTATTCTATTTAGAATCATGAAAGTTGTTGAAGTGATGCATCTTGATGAGCATTAGTTCCTCATTCCAGTAGTAGGTCAGAATGACCATATTTTATGTTTCATTGATTTTATTTCATTTCTCAGGCAGTGTTCATGCTAAAATTATGAAATTGATGATGATATGCCTCTGTTAGTACCACACCCTTACAAGAAAAGAAGTTCATTGTTACCTATGTTTCATCTTTTTTTTGGCTGTGGTTAAGTTTTTGACTACATGAGTTTTTTTATCCTGTATACACACTATCCTGCCTAGAAAGATGAATCTTGGTGAGGCGGTGCATCTTGATAAGTTCTACATCCTTATTGCAAAAAGGTCTCTGTGACCGATACTTCATGCTTCTATGACTTCAAATTTTGTGTTCAAAGTTCATTTATTGGGTGCTGTTTATGTTCCAGTCATGAAACTTGATAATTGTTTGCATCTATGTTAGTACTACATCATTACAACTGAAGAAGGTCAGTGTGTCCTACATTTTATGATTTACTAACATTGGTTAAGTATTTGTGATCAGCTCATGACCACAGATTCTTCCATGCTATATACATTCTAGCCTTTTCAGAAGGCCCCTTCTGACCAGTGCAGTTGGAAGTGGGAATAAATATGTTTATTCAGTGGTAAACTTTCCATATCAATGACCATTGGATATTGTGATAGGTTACTCTCAACAAGTTAACTTTGTATTCTGCATGTAAATTGAGTATTGGAATTCAGTGAGTGGACATCATGTTGCATGTTTTTTATGTGAAGCCTTGTATGTAGTGGCTAAGCAAGGTAATTATTGATATTAACTCAGTAAAATCTGGCTTCTCTGGGTGGACAATGATAATAGCTTCATAAGCAGATTTGTAGAAAAAATTATTTTAAAAAAATAAAATACAAAAACATTAATCTGGTTTTCATCAACTCGCATACCTCTACTTTGATACCATAGAAAAGACTTTGATACCATAGAAAAGAACTTTTTCTTTCTATTGTACAGATTAGTGACAGCACTGAATCTATTAGGATACAAACATTTTTCCTTTTGTTCTGAATTAAAAGGTATGAATTTTTTTTTATGCAAAATTTTGTTATGTTTCATAACCTATTTTGGCTAATTAACAACCAGCTTTCCAAATCGAACAGCTACCCATTTGTAAACACAAACATAAGTCTGCCTCTAAAGTAACTGTAATAGTAAGCCAAATAGCAATTACCTATGTTTAATACAATCCATGGCTTAATGGCATATTTTTTATTTGTGAGGGTATGTGACATATTTGTGTCATTTACAGTGCTGTAGAAAGGGGTTTCAAAAGATAGCAGACACCATTTTGCAGGGGAGGTAATTCTCATTTTAACTGAAAATAGGTAATGCCTTGGACTGCTTATCATATATCTAGAATGTATTTACTCACTTTCTACTCTCTTTTGTTGTAAGTTCCAGGAAATCAGCATTGTTGAAAGTGTGAGTAATAAAAATTCATAGGACATTGGCCAAGACCTAAGGCAGACAAGGAAACCTATGATACATCAAATACAATAACATTAATATTTTATCATGGAACATTGAAGGTTTTATCAAAATATAAACAGTCATTTAGTGTTCTTCATTATTATTCTATATTTGACATTGTGGGTTTATTTGATAACTTTCTTACCAGATAGATTTTGATTTTATAAGAACAAAGCATTTTTGTAGGGGTAGAAACAAAAGTGGTGTCTCTGTCTTTGTCAAAGATAAGTTATTGAAATGTTGTGGTGTGAGATATATTTCCTGAGCTACCTTCCCCCTCGGAAAAAAAATACAAACCATTTATTTTTTAAATGTATTAATAGTTATGAGAATAATAACTTAACATAGGTATTTTAATAAAAGCTGTACATTTATTATAGTAAAATACAGAATAAAAGAACATGATCTGTGAAATGCCCCTCCCCCGGCTTGGCACCCCTGGCGGTCACCAGTATCTCCTTATGAAGGTCCTGACTACATGGTAAGGTGTGATCATTGTAGACTACATGGTAAGGTGTGATCATTGTAGACTACATGGTAAAGTGTGATCATTGTAGACTACATGGTAAGGTGTAAGCATTGTAGACTACATGGTAAAGTGTGATCATTGTAGACTACATGGTAAGGTGTGATCATTGTAGACTACATGGTAAAGTGTGAGCATTGTAGACTACATGGTAAGGTGTGAGCATTGTAGACTACATGGCAAAGTGTGAGCATTGTAGACTACATGGTAAGGTGTGAGCATTGTAGACTACATGGTAAGGTGTGATCATTGTAGACTACATGGTAAAGTGTGATCATTGTAGACTACATGGTAAAGTGTGATCATTGTAGACTACATGGTAAGGTGTGAGCATTGTAGACTACATGGTAAAGTGTGATCATTAAAGACTACATGGTAAGGTGTGAGCATTGTAGACTACATGGTAAGGTGTGAGCATTGTAGACTACATGGTAAGGTGTGATCATTGTAGACTACATGGTAAAGTGTGATCATTGTAGACTACATGGTTAAGTGTGATCATTGTAGACTACATGGTAAAGTGTGATCATTGTAGACTACATGGTAAGGTGTGAGCATTGTAGACTACATGGTAAAGTGTGAGCATTGTAGACTACATGGTAAGGTGTGAGCATTGTAGACTACATGGTAAAGTGTGAGCATTGTAGACTACATGGTAAGTTGTGATCATTGTAGACTACATGGTAAAGTGTGATCATTGTAGACTACATGGTAAAGTGTGATCATTGTAGACTACATGGTAAGGTGTGAGCATTCTAGACTACATGGTAAGGTGTGAGCATTCTAGACTACATGGTAAGGTGTGAGCATTCTAGACTACATGGTTGCTTTTTCAGGACACTTCCAGTTTGTATCATACTTCTATATTTTGGAAAGGGATGAAAGCATGCATTTTCAATTAAAATGCACTTCCTTGTAATAATTCAGAGGCCAATATGAATGATGATTTTTATAGAAGGTACTTTTTCTGAACATTAAGATGTATTTTAAAAGATGAGTTTAAGGAACTATTTTTTGTCTAATTTTAGAGAAAGTTCCTATTGGTTTATTCAGACATTTGTGTTTTGATTAACCAAAATATTGATGAGTCTTTAAGTGCATTATTGAATATGTTTTATACATCAGGGAATTTTGAAAGTTTCAAATTGTTTTGTTCCAAAAGATTATCTAAACCTTTTTGGGATACAATACTGAGTGTGAAAATGGTAAAAATGAGATACAAAAGTTTTAGGGTAACAAATTCTCTAGTGGATCTTGAGTTGTGTAAGCATGCAAAAAATACATTCAAATATGTTTGTAAAATAAATTAAGAAAAAATAAAGAGAAACAGTAGCTTATGTGTTGCAGTTGGAGATAATCCACAAAAGTGCTTAGATCTTATGGTAATTGGACTTATATTAGCTAATTTAACATATCTAGTTCAGTGTGGTATAATTATTTTAAGAACCTACTATGTTCAGGAGGAGTTGTTGATGATTGTAATAAGATTGTGATATTCTAAATGAACCTATATCTAAGAGGAAGATGTATGCAGTATACTGAGACACCAATCTGGAAAGGCTTGTGGTCAAGATGGGATAGGCATTGACATGAGGTGGAGTGTATTATGTTATGATGTCTGTCTGTTTGTTACCATTTCTTTTCTGCACAACAAGTCAAGTTGTCCACCATCTACAATTACCAAGCTTTGTGGATGGCTTGCACTTATGGTGAGGGACAACCCTATCAATTTTGACGCCAGAAGGTCAAAACTCAATGTCACTTTGACTGAAAGAAGAAAAATGGATTATGCACAAAAACTATTGTTCTCCACCATCTACAGTTATCAAACTTTGTGGATAACTTGCACACGGGGTATGGAAGAACTACATTAATTTTTAGGTTAAAAGTTCAAACATTAAGGTCACTGTGACTGAAAGAAGAAATATTGTTTCTGCGCAATAACATTATTCGACATTACAGACCTGGACCAAACATTGTGGATGGCTTGCACTTGCAATAAGGAAGAAGCCTATATATTTTGGGATCAAAAAGGTCAAAGGTCAAGGTCGCTGACTTAAAGAAGAAACATGGTTTCTGCACAAAAATGTAATTTATCTACATAGATGACTATTAAACACTGGTTGGGCATTTAATGTGCGATTCTGTTTCTAGTGTACTATTTCACTTAACCACACCATTGTTAGTAACACTGTTTATCAAATTTTTAATACTGGTTGTTTTCTGAGTTTATGGGGAGAAGGTATATGGCCATCACATAAAAAAGGCTCTTTAGATGTTCCTAATAATTTTAGGGGTATATCTTTGATTAATGCTATGTGTAAGATCTTTACCTCTGTCATGAACATGTGATATATAAATCAACTGAAAGGAATTGCATCATTGATGAAGCACAAGCTTGGTTTCAGTGGGGAGATTCCACTATAAATAACATGTTCACTCTGCAGTCTGTAACACAGAAATATATATCAAAAAGAGAGGAGAGATTTTACAGTTTGTATGTACATGTTTCTAAAGTGCTTGAATAGATCGATCATGACAAATTGTGGCAGAGTCTTGTTTCAAAAGATATAAATGGGAAAGTTTTAACCATTTTAAATTCAATATACTCTGACTTGCAGTCATGTGTAAAGTCAAGAGAAGATTTAACCGAATACTTTATTTTACAGTGGGGACTAGACAAGGATGTGTTTTGAGTCCCATATTATTTTCTTTGTTTATTAATGATTTGATTCAGCTACTGAGAAAATTATGGTAGAGGCATTTTTTATCAGAAAATGTCCCTGATCTTTTAGCACTGTTTTTTTTTTGCTGATGATGTTACTAATTGTGCTGATACAGCAATAGCATTGCAACAACAGATAACACATAGAATGCTTTTGTAATACCACAGGAATGGTGGTCAACATAGATAAGGAAAAGTAATTGTTATGCAATGGAGGACCTTTAAGAAGTTATGAAAAGTTTGTTAATGGTACAAATTGATAGAGTTTCATTTTATAAATACTAGTATATGGGTCTTGTATTTACAGCTAAATATATCTTGGACAAAAGAAACATGAGTAATATGAAGAAACATAAGTAATATGAAGAAACATAAGTAATATGAAGAAATATAAGTAATATGAAGAAACATAAGTAATATGAAGAAATATAAGTAATATGAAGAAACATAAGTAATATGAAGAAATATAAGTAATATGAAGAAACATAAGTAATATGAAGAAATATAAGTAATATGAAGAAACATAAGTAATACAGAATATCGAATATGTTATGTCTTATCTTATTACCAAACAAAATTTGAGTACATTAGTTGTGTAGATACTTCTATAATATTTGATACTATGGTAAAACTTACGGTTCTGAAATTTGGGGTCACATATTCAGAATTTATTGAAAGTGTTTAAAGTTGGTTCTGTAAAAATATGCATTTCATGTAATGTGAATAATTATGTTGGAGAATGTGGCAGACTACTCTTGTGTGTTAAATATTGGTGTAAATTGTTGCAGATGGTTAGGTACAGATGTTCAGCAGAAAGCTTCAAAATGCTTAAATCACTATAGTTTTCACCTACCCTCCCAACAGCTTGTACCCCTATTGATTTTAAAAATGAAGGGCATCATGGATATAAAAAATACACAAAACTTAAGTCATTTCATTCATCAATTTATAATTTCTAACCTGATTATCCCCAGGGGGTCTCTAACACAGTCATCTTGTTTGCGTTTCAATCCAAATGGAGTTTTCAGTGTAAAAATAAACAAAAACAAACAGTCTGCTCACTGTCCTTTTCTAGTTCCTGGAAAAGTCCATTTTCAATGAAGGGGTGAGGTTCCTTGGACTGCACAAAAAAAGAAGGTAAAAAAAAAAAACTTGTCTGCATCCAAAATTTGCAATGTTTAGTTTTAATATTTCTAAAAAAAAATTTAATAAATTAAAAAGGGCAAGCATCAAAAGGGATGTAACTCCCAAATTTACGGAATTATTCAGAGCATATCGAGGACGATGAACTACATCACTCCTGTTGTCTGAAAAATACAGACTTGCCCATGCAAATATGGTGGCCATCTTAGTGAAGAATCTCCCATTTGGATTGAAATACGATGGAGACGACAGTGTTAGAGGCCCCCTGGTGACAATCGGGTTAGAAATTATAAATTGATGAATGAAATGACTAAGTTTTGTGCGTTTTTTATATCCTTGATGCTGTTCATTTTTTAAATTCAGTAAGGGGGTACAAGCTTCCAGGAGGGTAGGCGAACAATATAAATGATAATGGATGAGTTACATGGGCATCGCATGTGAGAAATTTATTATTAGCTATGGCTTTGTATAGATCTTACAAGATGTTGAAGATGTTAGTGCATTTGTAACAGCATTTTCTCAAAGAGTGAAGGATTGCATGAATCAAAATTGGCATGATAATATCAGACAGTCATCAAAATGTAGGTATTATCAAAATTATAAGACGCTACTAATTGTTGAGAAGTATCTTTCCATAGGACTACCATTTTATGTCCATAAAGCATGATTCAGTATTCTATAACAAACACTTTTTATAGAGACTAGTAGACATGATGGTGTTACTGCTTCATACCATTTGTGTAATTTTGTTGTCATAGTAATTTTTCACTTGTAGAAGATGAATATCGTGAATTTTTCATTTGTAAAAAATATCAGGCTCTGAGAGAAAAGTATTTAGACAAATCTTGGTTTACAAATCTATCTATAAAAACATTTTATGGTTTTTTGTCAACACTAAGTCCTTTTTGTTATTCACTGAGCTGCATTATTTATCTACCATTGGCTGCATAGACAAGAAAATAGATTATTTGGTATTAACACAATATGTATATTGCACTTCACTTGATGGATTTTGTCTTTGCATATATTATTGTATTATGGGCTAGTGACCTAAATTATAAAATAAAGACTTGAATCTTAAATTTTTTTAATAATTAATTATGCAATCATTATATTCAATAATATAGCTTGGTCATACAAATTATTAAGAAAATAGCATGCATTCTAGATGGAAAATTGTCTTCCCATGTAATCCAAGGGTTACAGGTCTATTACCCATCCAGACCAACCCAGGTGGGCTGCCTCAGTGTGTCCTTCGGAAAGGCATTTAGCTGCCATTTTCTTGGCATGATAGAACCAATAATGTGCTCAAAATCCCATTAAAAACCAAGTAACCAACCGTCTGAAACATGACATGGGTAGTAATTTACTTTTCAATCAAAAGTTGAATTTTGTGCAATTAATGGTTATAAATCTTTATGTGCATTTCTGAGAGAAGAAACCAAGTAATCAAGTTCTTTTCCTGGCTGTAGATTGTTTCTTGCTTTTGAAATGATCAAAGTAACTGCTACTGTAACAGCATTTATTTCTGAGTATACAGTGTTAAACAGTTATTCTTTATGAATTTGAGTCATATTTTTAAACTATTCATCCTTTATGATCAAAGATACAGCCATTTATTAAGTTTAAAAAAATTAAAATAAATATAATTCGCATTAGACAATTTGCCATGAAAAAGGCATTCATGGAAAAGGATTTATATGCCCCCAAACTCTACATTATGTTTTTTGTTTTTCAGATTTGATGCTTTTTAAATAAACCAGTATCTGTCAATATCACATTTAAAGTTTAAATCATTTGTATGCCCAACCATGACACTGGTAGAGGGATATAGTGTTACCCTTGTCCATCTGTCACACCTTGGTTAAGTTCTGTGTTTAGGTAATCAGGTACTGAGATGGGGCATCTGCATTCCATGATACATTTCTAGTTTGAAATCATTCAACGAAAATATTTTGTGAAAATTTGTTTCCATTATTTCAATATTTTAAGCAATTTATATGTAAATTTACATTGAAAAAAAATAAAACCTCGTTGTACAAGTTTTATTTTTGTTGATTACCAATAATTGTAATACAGGCCATGTCTGTTTTTTCCTGTTGCAGTAATTAATGGAGGTGTTTAACATATCTATATATATATATATATATATATATATATATATATATATACCATATGTACTCGTGTAAATCCGATACCAACTGGAAACTGCATAGACCCAGATCTGCCGGCACATTATGCACCAGCAGATCTGGGTCTATACAGTTTGTAAGGACTAATCAGTAGAACAAACAACATAGACTCTGATCTGTCTGCGCATTATGCGACGGCAGATCAGGGTCTGTGTTGTTTGCATTTGGACCCGGCTTATACACGAGTATATATGGTATATGCAGATTTTACTAGAAACTCAAATTTTAAAAAGTATATTGAGGCAAGAGAGTCTTCAGGGAAGTCCCTGTTTTCAGGGATTTTCGCTCATGATGTATATCTGAAAAAGTTCCTGATTTGGTCCAATATGATAAAAACAGGATTATTTAATTGGGCAAATGTTATCAGGGAAATCTGTTGACATTTCAGGAATTTCTGAAAGTAGTAACTCACATGCTTGTATAATATTGTGAGTACCAGACATGTAGTTTTTCTCTTGTCCATCAATCCAACTATCACAGGTAAGTTATGTTTTGCTTTTAGCTCAGTTTCTCACTTTTGGGTCATGCCAGTTTCCCATGTACTTTTAACTTCAGAATCGTGCAGTTTCATATGTGGATATGTATTGATGACTACAAACCTCTTCTGTCAAAATATTGTCATTGTGACCTGTATTTTGCACATCGTTGAATATGGTTGGTTTGGCATTTAAGTCAGTTTCTTGTGCACCCAGCTGCATGATCATGTTACTTCTAGAGTACAACACGCAGCTGCATGATCATGTTACTTTTAGAGTACAACACCCAGCTGCATGATCATGTTACTTTTAGAGTACAGCTGCATGATCATGTTACTTCTAGAGTACAACACCCAGCTGCATGATCATGTTACTTTTAGAGTACAGCTGCATGATCATGTTACTTTTAGAGTACAACACCCAGCTGCATGATCATGTTACTTTTAGAGTACAGCTGCATGATCATGTTACTTTTAGAGTACAACACCCAGCTGCATGATCATGTTACTTTTAGAGTACAACACCCAGCTGCATGATCATGTTACTTTTAGAGTACAACACTCCCCCACTGAAGGTTGTTACTGTAACCTTTATCTTGTGCTTCATTGGTAAAGTTTTGCATTTGTCTGTTTTATGTGCATAGAGATTGTGGAGCATTTGTTTTCTATAAACACATCTGTAGTCCATAAGCATTTGTATTCTATGAACACATCTGTAGTCCATAAGCATTTGTATTATATGAACACATCTGTAGTCCATAAGCATTTGCATTCTAGGATGCTATAATAGCTTAAATCCTTTGCATTGATTGTCATTCACTGAAAAGGCAGTGTTCATTTAGGTAACATGGTTTTGCTTCTTGATTTATCTAAAAATTTCATTCATATTTCAGAATTTGTATGGATGCAATGCTTGTTTGTTCTTTGTTTGTCTATGTTGTTTCTGTTGAAATATAAACTTTTTTGACTTTCTGTTTTCATTAAAAAATTGTCAAAACCTTGCTGTGTGAGCCAGTTGGATGATGAATTTAAATAAATTCACCTTGTTTGCACTGATTTGTCAAATTCATCATACAGTTTTCTTTCATAAATATAATTCAGATAGTTTCTTATAATCATTGTCATTATTATATATATCAATTTTGAATGCAGAAAGTAACATTAAAAATATACATATTTCAAGATAAAATGTAACATTATTCCTTGAAATAATTTCAGTTCTTTATGCTAATTTTGTAATAAACTTTAGAATTTGTACCATCGATACTCACTTATAAGTTCAGTCCAACTGCAGACTGCACAGACCCAGATCTGCTGTCACATAATGTGTCGGCAGATCAGGGTCTATGCAGTTTGAAAGGAACAAACAACATAGACTCTGATCTGATAGTGCATTATGCGATGACAGATCTGGGTCTGTGTTGTTTGCAGTTCAACTTGACTTATAAGTGAGTATAGATTGTACTACTAATTGCTTATCATTCAATTGACATATAAAACATGCTTCACCTGATCATTGGCAAATTAAATTCTTTAAAATTAGAGATTTTATTGTGAAAATGTGCATCCATACTTGCAATATCAATTTGAATGAGGTATATAGGCAGAAATGTCCAGGTATCTGCGTTCAGTCAGCAAGATTGAGAGGTAATTATGTAACAACCATTAGTTGGCTCAGGGTCTGATTGGTTAGCAATCCACAGGGATCACCATTTGGCAATATGTGATGGACAGTTGTTGATAGGTTACTTGAATTTCGTGAGCATGTCTGATGACCATCCATCCACTGTGACCTTGCTATATATAAAAATGTTTCCAAAAGTTATCCAGTACTGTACTTGTCACTTTCTTGTTGCTCAGATAAATGGACAGGCTCCCATTTGCTCCACTAAGAACTTACCAATTGCTTTTCACACAGTCAGTATATTGTACCTTGTATTTGCATTGTGAGACTAAAATTTGGTTACTAAATTAGTTTTGTTAACAAACAGTTGCAGATTATTTGTACCCAATTTAATCAAGAAGTAACTGAATGACCAAATAGAACATTTATACATTAGGTGATTGGAGACACTTAAAATAATCATGTTTACTGCTTAATATAGCAGTCATATATCAGCTAGTAATTTACAAACTAAACAAAGATATTGAAATATCCTGAAAATCACCAAACTCAACACAGGCATTGAAATATTTTGAAAATCACCAAACTCAACACAGGCATCAAAATATTCTGAAAATAACTAAAAAAACTGGAATATTGTGTCAAATAATTTTTTTTATTTGTGTTCATTAAGTTGGGATTATCAAGACTATACAAGTTTCTTGCAAGAAAGATGGATTTCTTTTCTAAATCAAACTAGATATCACACTGAATTTTTAAAGTAGAGCATGTAAGGATGGCTTTCTTTTCTAAATCAAAGTTGATATCAAACTGAATTTTTAAAGTAGAGCATGCAAATATAAAAAAGAAAAACAATGTTCAACTCAATTTGTATGGTTCTAAAGATGCTGGAAAGAAAAATCTGTAAAATTCAATCAATAAAAATAGATGCATACACAAAACTATATAAAAAAAAGAAATAACACACGTATTGAATGAAGAAAGATAATATCACAGATTTGTCTTTTAATACTGGTAAATGAAGGTTAAAGGTCACTGTATGGGAAATAGTATTTAATCAATGCTGTCTTTTAAGACCTTGAAGTACTGCTGTGACGACTTGTAATTGTTCAGCATATCTTTTCTTCCTTTATTCACATTCAATATCCTTGACGTACTGTTTGTGCTTGTAGTCAACATCTAGACTTTACTGGAAAAAAGATGAAACTGACAGTTACATTTCTTGAATATAACTGTGTTGTAGATAAACTGACCTATCAATAGATATAAACTTTCAATTAATTTTTAAAATTTATTTATAAGTTATTAATAAATCTACGTGAAAGTGAATTATTTGCATAGAACACAAAATAAAAGACAATCAAAGGTAAATATCATCAAATACCAAGAAATAAGAGGTTTTGTGATTATTATCTTCTGAATTTACAGATTTCAGAAATCTTATTATACATTGTTCACAGAATACTTCTCTGAGAAGGAATTACACTGATGAATACTTTTGTTTAAATTGTTACAGATTTAAGAGAATACTGATGAATAAATAGTTTTTGAATCAATATAAATATTTATCAGCAGCTGTAAGAAGAGTTTATTCATGTTCATTCTCTAATTAATTAGATAATCATTTAGCTATATAATGGTATATTTATTCCATTTAATGAGACAGTCGTGTGTACGGTCATCTAATACATTAAGTATTCAACAAGAAACCTTGTGTGTTAAGTTGGAAACAAAGATTATTTTCAGTTCAACTCATTACAATCCTCAACAACGTCCATGTTCAAAGAGTGTGCAGTAATTGCAAAATATATTTGTAAGAAATTACGCATCAACACAAAAAAAATTATATCACGTTAGAATCGTGTTTTAACAAATTATAGTTACTATAGTTACTATCTTTAACCAATAAATTATAGTTACTATCTTTAACCAATAATTACATTTCGTGGCAGTCTTTTTTCATAAACACATGCACCAAAATATGATTTTTTTTAAATATTTGCTTGTACATCACAAAAGTAATCTTGCTCTTCTTGTGGGCAATAGACCGGAAAATAACTGTATACACACTACTTCGAGTTTCTAGCAAATCTCTGCTTCCAGTATCTATAAAGCACTTAAATAAAGGAATGCGACGACTTCAACATGATTTTATTTAAAATTTAACTTCTTTCTTGCTTGAACTGTGTAACAACAGATAGTAAATGACATACAATTCGAAAATAGAAATAACAAATGTCTGTTAATTAAAGACTTCCATTGGATAAGAAAATAAAATATTAAAATACTATGTGCATTTAACCTACTAGTATTATTGTGCACTAGACTTGCTCAATGAAGCTTCAAAGACATTTTTTTCAAAAATCATTTTAACTCTATTCTCTCTCTCAAATAAGCACCAAGCATTGATTTTATACTGTAAATTTTGCATTCAATCACACACGAAATAAGTCGAGCGATGCAAATTCGACGAAAGAAAAGTCAATCTAGCGAAGAATTTGTGTGCATGATGTGACTTTGTTTTGATGGGATAAGACAGATTATGACCTACATAAACTTACATGCTCTCTAAAGTCCAATTTAGATTTATACTATAAAATAAATAAAAGAGTGGTTTTTTAAACGAATTTCAAAGATGTTTTTATGCTTTTTGTAAGTGTTGAACTTCATTACCGTATGTGCTCGCGTATAAACCAGGTCCAAATGCATACAACATCGACCCTGATCTACCGTCGCATAATGCGCCGGCAGATCAGGGTCTGTTTTGTTCGTTCTACTGATTAGTCCTTACAAACTGCATAGACCCTGATCTGCCGGCGCATTATTCGACGGCAGATCTGGGTCTATGCAGTTTGCAGTTTGTAACGGATTATACGGGAGTATATACGGTATATATAAATGGTCAAGCTAAACTTATTTTGAGAACTGGTTCTTTATCCTTTCTCCAGTACTGCACTGTGTGAAATTCTTGATAATGAAGCAAGCTACACAGGCTGAGAACATGTACAGATTTTTTTGCATTATACGGGTTTTTCGTCATAGTTGCATATATGAAATGTGTAACGTCAAAAGAGCGGATGTTTTATCCTCAAAATTCACTCTGTGAAACTGACCATTTCTTCTGAATTCCTGTAATCCTGCTTAATTGTATGGAGAAGATGTCTCAGGTATTTTAAAACGTGTTCTTCTGGTGGAATGATTTGCACCCCAATCCCCAACAAATGGTTTTTTTTTTTTTTTTTTTTTTGAAACTGATCGATTTTCTGTGCTATTTCTACCAATTTCCTTAAGTTACGGATTTTATATTTTAAATGAGGATTAAAGTAAGTTTTTTTTCTTTTAATCTTTGTAGTAGTGTGATATATTCGTGAGTTTTGATCGTTTTCTTACGTCGACTTATAAGTGATTCTAGTTCACAGTTAATCTCTTACAGAACCTATTTGTACTTTAAATTACAAAATGTTTTTATGTGGATATCTTTCTTTCCAAGAGGTAGAGTTTAGCATCTTTCTGTTATATCTTTAACCATAACACAGTTTTACAGAAAATAAATTTCAAAAAAACTACACTGTACATTGAGCAAGCCATCAATTAAAAAAAAAAATGTAAATAAGCAAAAGCTTGAAAAGGCCCATCCTCAGCTTTTATGCTTCGTACTTTATTTATTTATTTTGAAAACTCCTATCATTCAAATGTCGGTTGGAATCGTCACGTGAAAATTAGCAAGCGGATAGTTTATCTTTAAAGCACTTTGCACATTAGCTGAGGAGAGTCAATTTAAATAACGGGTCAAAATGCTGTTAGATGGTTTCTAGACAAAAAAAATTCACTACCGAACTTTTGCAAGCCTTTATTTATTTTTTTTTTGTTTTTATCACTGACGAACAAATGTACATATTTACTGAAATGATATACTTCGTAGAGGACCTTTTGTCTCTAATCCGCTTGTTATTTTCTAAGTGTGCCCCCACCCCCACCCCCAGCATTGTTGGAGATTCTACTGAGCAACAGCTGAACAATACCTTGGATATTGCACCAATTTAATGACTAAACTACATGGATTTCATTCTGGATGTTGGCGACTATGTTGCATTTCATTATTTCATTCTTTTATTTTTTACTATTGTAAATCGCTAACTCACAAACATTGCATCGTTGAATAGGAAAATTAAGATGAAATTCTCCACTCTGCTTCTCAGGGACTGTGAAAAGGGCGCTATAGAACTCTCATAATTGGCGTACAAAGCAAACTTCATCAAAATTATGCAATACTAATAGCTGATTGACTTATCTTTATATGTCATATATAGAGATCACGAAACTTGCAGTCAGGGAAGCGCCAAAATAAATCTCTGCCAATTAGCCCTTTTAAGAAAAACGACAAATTTGCCACTGCAGATGTAAAGAATTACAAAGCAAAATGAATGTAAAAGACTATAAATGTCAGGAATATAAACATGCATGTGCTGGCTTGAAGATAAAGTCTGAAACAAACCCTCTGAAAATAGCATTGTGACCCGTTACTGACATAAAACGTAGATGACCACGTCACCTTATCCGTTAGATGTTAGTTCACTTAAGGAGTTTCTGGGACACCCAACCACCTCGTTCCCGCTCCAAAAGAATACTTTGAAGAGTCTTGCAATTAAGAAATTATTCAGCTTTATTTACTTCCTAACTCGCATAAAATAGAGTCATCCAGCAAGGAAAAATATAGGTAAATATAGCGTGAACATCTACAAACATGTCTCTGTATTCGGGATTTTGTTGCCTTACGATCCTATATCAAGAGGTAAACATCAGAAAACGTGTTTTTACGTTTTGTTTATTGTAATGCATAAACATTATTCTACGTGTACTAGGTAATGGTATTGAAGATGAATATGATATTTTAAAAGGCTAAAAAAAAGCGTGAGTCTGTTTTCAAAATGGGTTCCTGCTATGTTTCAGATTAATGGTATGTTGAACATCCCCTCTGCAATGGTAATAAACGAAGTAAACATAGATCTGAAAGTACCACAAAAAAAAAAAAAAAAAAAAAACAAACTTGCGACACTTATTCATCATTTCGTGTTTTTTCTTATTCTTGTTAGACGCTCACAGAGCATGTTCACAAATAAACAGTTTTTAACCATTCTAGAACGATATGAAATCATCATATGAAAGAGCACACAAATCAACTACTACAGATTTTAGCCATGGGAATTAGAATCATTCAAATATCTCTTGCACCACAAGCAATGATGCACTGAATATTAAATGACCAATATTTAGCTATAAAAAGTAGGCATTTCTGAATCACAAATCACGGAAACAAACATTTACAACATGTCCTCCTATAAGATGTATTCAGCAATATATTGCACACCATAAATTCCCATTAAAAATTTCTAATCGTAGACAAACTTGCGACAAGAATATAAATGCATACCTCTGTTTTTTTTAATGGACAAAGAAGGAAGAAAAACACAGAAGCCAGAGCAGATTATTTCATAAATGTATAAGCCATCTGGAGAAAAAAAATTAGTAGCCAATTTCTATTTTGGTTCTCACTTATGGAAACACAGAACGAAGATTTTGGAATGATATTCAAGAAGTGATGACATCAGCAAATGTGTAATTTTACGGATTGCCTACACCCTTATAAAGTGACAAGTGGACACTAAACTCCAGCAAATGACATTGAGAAAACGTGATTGATTCGAAATCCATTGTGACGAAAATATCAAAGCAATACAATAGACAGATAACCCGAGAAAACCACACATCAAAACACCAACATATGGCCTTACAGTGTCGTAATTATAAAATGCCGGGGTTCGCCTCATCTCTGGTACTGCGAAAAGTGATGTATGTAAAAGTAAATATAGCAAACATGTAGTATAAATCATAAAATATACGTAAGTATTGCTGATTAAATCATGATATCAAAGTGTAGATAATCATATGCCCAATACTGGCGAAAGATAAAATTGTTGCAAATAATAGAAGCAAAGATGACCACACAAAAAATGCATCATTGCAACGATGTCCAAAGCTCCAGTGGTGAAATGGGAGTGTTTAAGGAAGTAACAAGATGGAAAAATCGTGTTATCATCAATATTTGTGACAAACTCATTATTGAAAACTTGTACAGTACTGTATTACATGAAATAATAGCACATATGTTCACGGACACTTTTTGCTGTCTGTGAAAATCTTGTCCATTCGTTGAATCCAACATAAAAATTTCGATATATCTTTGATGTAAATTTGATTATCACGTACGATGAGGAATAATGTATGAACCTAATACATTTTTAAGACGATATGAAACAAAATTGAGAAAATAATTGGTTAAAAGTTAAGAAAGCAGAGAGTAATGCAGTATGTAAGAACTACCGATCTAGTTACTTCTTCCGATGTGTCCACCTACACAGCAAAATGTAAATGCTAGATGATATGCTTGAAGCCTAATGAAGGTTTTAAATTAGAAGCTTTACTAGGACGTATATTACTATAAATATGTATATCATCTGGTATATTAGTTTGCACTGTACCTCTTGCTGTCAAGTTTTGGGTGTTTTCTTTTCACAGTCGCAAAAGTTGTTTGAGTGCGTCTCACTTTTTGAAGACAATCGATATTAGAGTATTATAGTAAAATAAAAACGTGATAATTTTGTGTGGCGACAGCATATAAAAAAGAGACAACTGGAGAAATGCGGATACGTATTACCTATCCAGGTGCATAAAATCCTGACAACTATTATGTGTCATATCAAGATGCGAGGACTTACGATAAACAAGCGTCCAAGTTTTCATGTTGCAAATTAATCATGCCAAATGCTTACAAAGAAATGCGTTTTCCAAAACAAACACTCAAAATTGAACAGTTCTACATAGTTTATTCCTTTTTAATTGAAATGATGATTTCAGATTTTTCAGGATGGATTCTTATTTTCATACTGACAAATTTCCTAAAGAGAACAAATAAAAAATTTTAAAAAATAACTACAAAAATTAATGATTTCAGTGCAATTTTTTTGGTCCAGTAAAAAAAAATACTTTACCTCATTTGATATTCTTAGATCATCCTCAACAAATTATTAACTAGTTTCCCTATACATCCTTGAACGATGTCTTCCGTTTGAGGAGAACTACATCGAAAGTGAAATAGGCAGCATCCAATAATATGCTTTGTTCAGGATGACAATTCAAGAAATAATTTCACAATAATGTATATAATGTACATTCTTGCACCAGTTTATTCTGACATGAGACAAAACTTTTATTTAACACACACACACACACACACACACACACACACATATATATATATATATATATATATATATATATATATATATATATATATATATATATCTATATATATACACATACATACATACAAACATACATACATACAAACATACATACATACATACTGACAAACAACAGTGTAAATACATACATACATACATACATACATACATACATACATACATACATACATACATACATACATACATACATACATACTGACAAACAATAGTGTAAAACTGGTGTGAACTTTACCTATTCCTTTTCTAAGGTTCGTAAAGCTACAACGGTCGATTAAGCAAACGAGACAAGAACAAACACAAAAAACTTAATTACTTTACATAATATACACAATGTGTTATATATATATATATATATATATATATATATATATATATATATATATATATATATATATAATTTAATACTACGCCAATGTTATTACATTTATTTAGTATACAGCAGACATAAAATCCCATACAGAAATTGGTGATTACAAAGGCAGTTAAATAATCCATGTTACGTTAATACTGGTTTTAAAAGGATGTAAATTATTATTTGATTACATCATCAACAGTCAACCATATAGCTTAAACAATTACATATAAGCAAACTAAAACGATGCTATTAATTTATGAAAAATAAGGTCAGCCAACCCAATACCTTCAATAAATGTGATATCATTTTCAATGCTATAGAATCCTGACCAGTCGCTGCAGAAGGAAACAAAATATTTATATTCTCACATTAACCTAAGGTGAGAAAAGAACATTCGATCTAGTATATGGAAAATTAACATTAAAAAAACAGAACAAATATTGACAAAAAAGGGCAAAAAGAAAGACAACTTAAATAAGTTAATGCACGAAATAGACAAAAGCTTTTGTTTCGAATTCCGCGGTCGTGACAAAAGTACCATGTAATTCGATGAGAGAGCTGGTTATGTCGGAAAGAAAATATCTCATTGTGGTCGGTAAAAATTGCTATTTCATCTCAAAACACTGAATCTATCATTAAGCTTTCACATTTAGGCGTTTCCTTCTGGCCATAAAAAATGATCCACTGATTAACTGCTCGCCAACATTTTGATTTCTTTGAGTGGTTCTGACTTTTCCTTCATCGGTGAAAGGAAATTTTTATTATTCTTCAAGTTTTCTAAATGAGTAATATCTAAAAGTTCTTTCAAAAGGAGAAGGATGAGGATAAAAAATATAGGAAAGTACATTTAACATCAGACAGAAAAGTGGATTCAGTGAGAAAGGACGAAATAATAATAATAATAATAATAATAATAATAACTTACAATCTATAGGCTTCGGCTCCTGGTACCAGTATTTGAATCCTTGTTTAGCGTGGTCATGGTATAAGTTGGATCGATTCTGTGCCTTGGTTTCGGGAATTCTAAGAAGTGTTTTGGGACTTTGAGGAGGGAGATATGAATATGCTGTGTAGTCATGTGAGCCAGATACTTTGGATACAACAGGGAAGAAGAAGTTATCCTCTTGCTTTACTGAACCTGGAGGAAAAAATATCCATCAATATATATATCCCTTTGATTCTCTATCTATCTAAACATACACTCAGTCACATATTTTAAAGTAGTAATATGAGTGCATTTCAAGCCGCTCTCAACTGTGCCCTGTGACAATGATGTCACCTTCCCCCTTATTCTTCCCCAACTCCTCTTCATCTGAATTCTGTAACAAAGCCACCCCAGCCACCTTCGGTCTCTCTCAGAAACAGGTAGAGACACAATGCCCTACATAAGTAACCATCAGACTCACTGTGTCTCTATTAATCAATCTAGCGATGATTGCGTTTTATCTTAATTGCTTTCACTTTCATTTGCTTGCTTACATGCCTGCCCTTTGAACCCATGCATGCCGGGTTCAGCACAATAAGGGAATCATTTAGTAATTAACCTAATTAAAGATCACAGTTTCATGATAACCTAACAATTCGCCAGTTAGAGTCCTGTGAAGTCCGCACTCCACATGATAATGTACAAACTGACTTCATTTTGAAGTCCATGCTTCAAATAAATCATTGGGCCCCTTTAATAATATATTTCACATTTTTCACTCTCGTCCTCGTAGACATTAAATTTTACAAATGTGTAAAAAAAAAATCAGTTAAGTTCCAACGATAACATAAATGAAATTTATTCCATCAAGTATTAGTAATGCGCCGTAATTGTAAAGTAAGAATAATTTAGTCCAATCCAGGAAGTTATGCGACCCAGTTTTTAGGACAATCTTTCTGGGTTACGCTCTATTTCTAGTGTTAAACTCTCCCTTCCTCTCTCTCTCTCTCTCTCTCTCTCTCTCTCTCTCTCTCTCTCTCTCTCTCTCTCTCTCTCTCTCTCTCTCTCTCAATAGACACCTGAAAATGTCGTTTCGGAGACGGAGGCAGCACATTACATTGAAGTTGAAGTATCCAGGAGTGAGAAAACTTTTGAATGTTTTGAAGATAACGAGTTTCTAAAATGTGATAGGTATGATGAGGAAAAAAAGAACGCATTAGAAAATGAACGAATTAAGACATGTGTGGTACGCAAATTACTGTTAGAAAAAAACAAACAGAAGGAGTAAAGACCCAACAATCACAGGTAAACAACAAAATGGTACACTTACAGGTAAACGACAAAATGGTACACATTACAAACTTGACAAGGCCACTACAATGTAAGCAAATCCCTAGCAGGGTAAGAAATGACTACAGTGTAGACAAAGTCCTAGCATGGTAATAAATGACTACAATGTAGACAAAGTCTTAGCATGGTAATAAATTACTACAGTGTAGACAAAGTCCTAGCATGGTAATAAATGACTACAATGTTGACAAAGTCTTAGCATGGTAAGAAATGACTACAATGTAGACAAAGTCCTAGCATGGTAATAAATGACTACAATGTAGACAAAGTCTTAGCATGGTAAGAAATGACTACAATGTAGACAAAGTCCTAGCATGGTAATAAATGACTACAATGTAGACAAAGTCTTAGCATGGTAAGAAATGACTACAATGTAGACAAAGTCCTAGCATGGTAATAAATGACTACAATGTAGACAAAGTCTTAGCATGGTAATAAATGACTACAATGTAGACAAAGTCCTAGCATGGTAATAAATGACTACAATGTAGACAAAGTCTTAGCATGGTAATAAATGACTACAATGTTGACAAAGTCCTAGCATGGTAATAAATTACTACAATGTAGACAAAGTCTTAGCATGGTAATAACTGACTACAGTGTAGACAAAGTCCTAGCATGGTAATAAATGACTACAACGTAGACAAAGTCCTACAATGGTAATAAATTACTACAATGTAGACAAAGTCCTAGCATGGTAATAAATTACTACAATGTAGACAAAGTCCTAGCATGGTAATAAATTACTACAATGTAGACAAAGTCTTAGCATGGTAAGAAATGACTACAGTGTAGACAAAGTCTTAGCATGGTAAGAAATGACTACAATGTAGACAAAGTCTTAGCATGGTAAGAAATGACTACAGTGTAGACAAAGTCTTAGCATGGTAAGAAATGACTACAATGTAGACAAAGTCTTAGCATGGTAAGAAATGACTACAGTGTAGACAAAGTCTTAGCATGGTAATAAATGACTACAATGTAGACAAAGTCTTAGCATAGTAATAATTGACTACAGTGTAGACAAAGTCCTAGCATGGTAATAAATGACTACAGTGTAGACAAAGTCCTACAATGGTAATAAATGACTACAAAGTAGACAAAATCCTAGCATGGCAATAAATGACTACAGTGTAGACAAAGTCCTAGCATGGTAATAAATGACTACAAAGTAGACAAAGTCCTAGCATGGTAATAAATGACTACAGTGTAGACAAAGTCCTACAATGGTAATAAATGACTACAAAGTAGACAAAGTCCTAGCATGGTAATAAATGACTACAGTGTAGACAAAGTCCTACAATGGTAATAAATGACTACAATGTAGAAAAAGTCCTAGCATGGTAATAAATGACATCAGAGAAGAAAATGAAAAAAGACAGCATTCAACACTATGAAGATGATTCCAACTACATCTCAAAAAGGCTGAAAAACAAATTCAGTGTAAAAGACTACAAGCTAGTTTAAGAGATTTTGAATAAATTCAAATGTAATGAAAATCACACAGATGTCGATGCAATCATTTAAAGTCGCGTCAAAGAGTATACAATGAAGGTATTGAAATCCTTCTAATGGCACGCGCTCTTCGCGCAATTACACAGCCAACTATGCATTTTTCCTTTACAAATCCATGAACATTTTTAATACGTCCATAAAACATTAAATCACAAAGAATTATCGCAAAAATTAACCAGAATCAGTTAATTTGGGAAGAATTATCGCAAAATTAACCAGAATCAGTTAATTTTGGAAGAATTATAACATCGTATGGTGAAGTCCACTACACTTTTCACAGTGTGCAGATATATAGATTTTGAAGATGTACTTTTTGAAGAGCGTTTACGTGACATCTAGTAGTAACTGAAATTAAACTACACAAATAAATGGCACAATTAGTTGTAAATTGACGCCAATAAAACAGAAAAAAACTGATAAAGAAAATGGAAAAACGTAACACAAAATAAAATAAATGCAAAAACTACTGTATATAGATAAACTAGATAAAACTGCTTTTAAGGCGGAGAAAATGAAATGGAAAGACTAGAAAGAGAAATCAACAGAGAATTAAAGGAGAACATGGAAAACTGTAAACGGAGTCTCAATGTATTTGTACAAAAAAAAAAGAAGAAAAGTTCACATTAATCGTGCCAGGGCAACGTCTACCAAATGTAGAATTTTATCATACATGAACAGAATTCTCTAGGCGCATTGGGTTAACAAGTATTTAAATTTTTCTTTTTAATGGAAATCGATAACTTATATAATAAAATTTGAAAAACACTAAATGAATTTCCTGTTTATATTGATGGAAAATATTATGATTTTGTATATCTTAAATGTGATGGCAAGAAACAATCTCTGATAGGAAACGCAGAACCTTTGATGTTAATTATCACATCCACCAGACTCCGACGTTCCAGCTCCTGAATTGTACTTTAGATTTAATGGTTTGGATTTGTGTTTTACGGTACAGGGACACAAGTATGTTATTTAGTGCACAGACAATTGGAGTAAACTGCCTTGCCCAAGGACCCACCACGGTTAGCTGACTTGGGCTGATCCGACAGAAGGATTCGAACCCGCAAACTTTCGGTCGCGAGTCCTAATTTTAGAGTTTAAAAAGTGATGAGTACATTCCCATTTACCACGTTCGACTATATATTCTTGACCCAGGCATGGCACACAATTTTACGAGATAAAAATGTATTAAACTGAAACTCTATTTTTCACATACAAACCACCACAAAAACACCAGAATTAGTCAAATCAGTTTTCAAAACTTCGCGTTTACTTTCAAATTAGAAAACTGTTATTTAAATGTAAAATACCATTAACAGTTCAAGATTATTTTACGCCTGTTAATATTGTAATGGATATAGAATAATTTAATATCGTAAGTAACAATTTTAACATTCCAACAAATCATGACCGGAGATATATCGTGACCAAAATAGTTATACAAGATTGCATGTAATATTGGAAAAAAGGGAGAAAATAAACGAATATGAGAGAAATCATGTTACTGAAAAAAGGATGTTGATATATTTTGTGGTGGTGTTTGCAGATTAAATTATCATATTATCGGATTAATCATCTAGCAGATGAAGCCAACGGTATATATATATATATATATATATATATATATATATATATATATATATATATATATATATATATATATATATATATATTCTGCAATATAGTAATGGATTCTCAGATAGGGGAACATGGAAACAAAATCAAATTATCAGGTCTTATGTAATCTGTTTTGACTTTTAACACATTATTGGCTATATCATGCCAGGCAAATGGGAACTACCGGTAAGTACTTTTCCCACGGACACGTTGAGGTTGCCAACTCGGGCTGGCCTGGACGGGTATCGAACCCGCGACCCTTGGATTACAAGTCCGACGCTCTACCAGCTGAGCTAACGCGGCTCCCTGTTATGCAATCTGTATCTTAGATGCACACGTTGGAAACAAAACATCTATTAGACAGTCTGTTTCCACTGTTCAAGACACTGCCCAAAAGTTAAAAGTACTATTACTTTTAGGACAGCAAGTTTACGACTTAGATGAGGACATTTATGACAAAGTTGATGAATACTATATAAAAATTAAATTGAATGGACCCTGTTGTTGGGGGCAAAGGAGTCTTTCTATTACTACTGACATGGGAATGAAAAACGCTGAATATAACAACAAATGTAATGAAATCCAGTGACTCGTTTAAACTGGGGTTAAATTCTATTATCAACAGCGACGAAGTTAAGAAAACAACTCCAAAGACTAAAAAAACAAAATGTGACAGCACGACAAGACATTTCTGAAGACACAAATAGAGGATAAACTGAGTCAAAATTATGTAGTGGATTATAATATGATAGCCATACTGCCAACGCCAGATATTTAGAGGTTCAGAATACACATGGTAATCATTACTTGTGGACAAAGTACAATTTAGAAATGCCCCCCCCCCCCCAAAAAAAAAAAAAAAAAAAAAGAGAGAGAGAGAGAGAAAAAGAAAAAAAAACAACTAACAAACAAACAAAACAAAACAAACAATATCAACCAAACAAACAATCATTTTTATTACTTTTAAAAAAATTACATCTATTCTGATTGGCTGAACAGGTCACACGTGCTCAACGATAATGCAACGTAATTGTTTCTTCAGAGTGATTTCAACTCCGTAAAACAAATGTATTGTGCTCACGTCGGGATATTTTTAGATCACGGTATGACAGTAATAAAACAAATATGTGCTTTTGATTCCCTGAATACACTGCTTTATTGATCTGTGAAATATAAATATTGGCCTCTGCTCTGAATCGCCCAACATCATATTTCGCTCCTTCATTAATCCACTTCGCGTCTGCAAACATCATATTTTACACCTCAAAAAAAAAACCAATGTACTGAACTCATCAAAAATCCATAACTGTATAATATTGATAAATAATGGTTGTAGGAGCTGCTGTTGTTATTTTTGAAATAGGTTACAGACCGATAATTCTACTGGTTGCTTTGAGTACACCTTTTATGTACAATACAAATAATAAAGCTACAAGTGCCAAAAACATGTAATATGACGTTTTCAACCAGAACGATTTTGCCAGAATTTTTAAATAACCATCTTATCAGACAACTAATAATACGAGAATCAATCAATAAATGGCTGTACTTTGCAAGGCATTTTTTTTATTTTAAAAAAAAGGGATTCGCTTGGAGTAAGTGGAGTAGGCGGATATGGAGCAAATGTAGGAATAACAACACTTTTTATACAAATTTTCTGGGGGGGGGGTGGAGGGAGAGGGAGAGAGTAATTATTGATATAGTCAGTGCTAACGCTATATATAGCTATGGTAGCAATTGTTATATTTTTCTCTTTGAATAGTATTTACAATTCTTTCACCAAATGGTAATTTTGTATTAATCCTTGAAATTGTTTTTCTCTAAAAGCTTTCTCCATCTGTGTTAAATGTCCAACTACGTGCTCGTTTTTACCTTCAACACTTTCCAACTGTTCTTGAAATACAATTTTTTTTTTTTTTTTTTTTGGGGGGGGGGGGGGGGCGGTTTCTTTGCTGATATCTTTTTAAAACTCTTCAATCTGCTTCAATTTTGCAAAATTTTATTTTTGATTTGACAACTTAAACAACATTCACAAACTCCATGTATTATCATCTTTCCTCTTGTGTAATGAAGAAAAAATAAATGTTCACCGCACGTAGAAGTTCTCCGTTTTGAATTCTTCTGTGTAATCATCTGTAAAAAGTCCCTGTTTCTCTTACCTATTGGCCAAACGGCTCCGTTGTGTTTATTGTTTGCATCTCAATATCCGCATGAACCTGTTCTGGTTGTATAACAGTATGTTCTAGTAGATGTTTAGGATGTGTATCGGACTTTCGTCCAGTATCTTTGAGCCCATAGAGAGTTTCGTGGAATTCTTCTGTTATAGTAGATGTAGCTAGTGGTGACCTTTTAATTTATTTATTTTAGCATCTTTATTTTCATTCACCAAGTCTTTAATAAAACTAGAACCGTCCTCTTTTCATTTTATTGTACCCTTTGCTAAAAGTTTTTGGTAAATATTTTTCGTACCTCTATTCATTGTGAACCTTAATTTAAAATCTCCCGATTTACCAAAAGACTTAATATGCACATCATCCAGTTCATATATGTGCAAATATTTTTCATATCTACTTAAAATATCATATCTTATATTATCACCAGAATTTCTGATAATTTTCCCAATTTAAGTTTGTTTTGTTCTCGTTCATAATGAAGACCTTTTCCTTCATCAACACATACTGGATTTTGGTCTGCAAAGCGAGCACTGAGCAAGATTCACTGAATCATCAACTCGTATTGATATTGTATTTTGTACGATATCATCATCATCATCATCACCTGCATCATCATCATCATCTTTAAAGAACATATTTATACATTCTTTCATTTTAAAACCTTCTCCGTGAGCCATATTGAGGTTATTTAAATACCCATGATATATACGAAGTATAACCGCAGAGCGGCAGAGCGCATATGGAGAGCGTCAGCGTAAACAAAATGCAAGTGGAAAAAGAATTGGGATTTATTATATATTTCATAATGATATATTAAAATATATCAGTGGGAGAAAATGATATCGCCACAGTGACGTTATCACTTTTGGTACTACTTTCTTTTTCCATTTAGGAAGTATGTCTGCCTTTATGCATGTTATTCAGACCTGTATTTCCATATTTAGGACTATTTCATTTTTTTCTTCTTCTTTTCATTCTCTCCCTCTCTCCCCCACCTTTCCTCTCTCTCTCTCTCTCCCCGTCAGGATGAATAGATCTTAAAATGTATCATGACTGTTGACTCTCTAGTATACATTTACGTAATCAACGAGAAGGCGCCGTCAAGAATACCTAAAAAATGAACCCCAAACAACAAAAAGCAGGCTTCAAGTATTAACATTTTTATAATTAATTTTCCACATTAATCATGCAAGTTGTCAGTGACTGAAATTACAGGACCTGTTGCTATTCGATATTATGTCACCCTTACAGTATCGTATATATGTTACACTCTACGACAAACGGTGCACATTTTTAAGAAACACTCTTGATTACATAAAGTAATAAATTAATTTAAGTAGCGATTTTAACTGTCATCACAATCATAATAATGCCTGAAAACGATGGAGAAATCAGGCATTGATTAGTGTCGATTGCAAACCGAAATTAAATGACAATCGAAATTTGGGTGCAGCATCTGTTACCGAAATAGACTGCAAGCTTGCCAAAACACTAATTTCGCGTCTGAATGCAGAAATAAACACAAATAGCAACCAATATCCTTACTAGTAAACACATAATCATTAAATATGTTGTTTAATGATGTTACGCTCTGAAATCTGTTGGAGAATTCTGTCATGTTCCTACAGTTCATTGTATCAATCCGCGCAAGAAATGTGTTAACAAAAATAAAAAATCTCGTAATTTTCTTATGAAAACTGATTAATTTGACAAAATACACAATTTAAAGCATTATATGTACAATCTAAATTTGTAAAAAGCCCCTGTTCTAAAATTATTGTAAAATTTCGGAACTTCTTTTTATCGATCTAGTAATACAGCCGTTAGTCGCATTGACACAGAATGGAGAAACAACTCTATGCAAATCGAAGGTTTTTGCCATAAAATATATAGATTTTTTGAGTAGATATAAGGAAATATTTCACTCTTGAAGTATTTCCTTATATCTACTAAAAAAACGTAGATATTATCTATTTATCAACAGCGATAAAAATAGCAATAACTTAATTTCTCCACAAATTGAAGAGTACAGAGAGATAACAGGTAAATGCTTGAGAGGCTAAAATTTTCATATCATTGTCAGATGTTATAATTTATACGGTAACATCGTTGATTAGATTTATTTAAACTGACAACTTAGTTTACAAAACTGACATACATTTTTATATTTATGTTATTCAAACTGATGTAATGTAATGTGGTTCAACTATTTCATGCACATTTATTGATACATAAAAATTATTGCCAGGTTTCCTAATATCCTTTATTTTCACCAGACATCGAGTCAACCAATAACGGTATCTATCCAGATTGTATTTTGATGTTTCTGATGATCTTTTTCTTAGCAGTATTAAGAATGTATCCTACAGCATAGAAACACATTTATTATTCGTATTTTTTCACGTTGATTGAAGCATTTTTGTTCTGAACTCATTCAGGCGAACTCATGTATGAGTTTTCTTTATGCGGTTTGTATTAATTTATGTGCAATGTTAAATATTCAATCACGTGAAATATCCATCTGTACTTTCGCTTATTTCCTGTTGAAAGTTTGTATTTAAAAGGTAAAATACACGTTTAATGACATTATCCATTTTACTTGTGCTCATTATGTTCTTAGATCGTGTTCTATGGTAAAAACGAATGTATTCAATTTGTTCTCCTTCTTGAATATGTCGTTTCAAAAGTGTAATCGTTAAATCTAGCTGTACTTTTACAGACCCAAAATTGCGCGAATTTTCCTATTGATGATTTTTCAAAACATGGTGGAATGTCGTTGAAAAATTCATACAAATCTTGATTGTTACCGACAAAAAGTCTGTACTCATTTACATTTATTTCAAATGAATCTCTAAGTCTTTTAGTGATAATTCTGTTTACATTTTGTCCTCTCGTGCGTCTTAATTCTTTTCTAGTTTGAATACGTTTTAAAGACGGATGGAAATTTCTTTTTCACTTGTTTTGGAATTGGTGCATGACGTATCCAAATCTTCCTTTTGATTTATTTAAGTATAAATATTTAAATATATATTTAACTATTTTGAATGTACATTAAACTATTTAACCTTTTAAGTTTATCATAAATTTTTGCAAAATGCCCACCTTACCGTCTATAGATTATGTCCATGTGGGTAGCTATATAGGAACTGCACCCCCACCCCACCCCCACCCGAGGGATACCATATCTTTTACATCAGATCTTTTTTATATGCTCCGCAATTGTATTTTCTGCTCCATGTACTGCGTACACATAATGACTGTGTCGCGCGCGCGACTCTTGTTTATAAGCAAGACAGAAAATACTGCATGCTATGTTCATGCATTGATTTTGTGCTTGGTAACATAAGTGATGTAACTGTGATTCAACCGCCATTTAGGAAGTAGGTCAGAGATCTTCTCAAAATGTTATTTTGCTTAGTTTAACCATATTTATTTTTTTAAACTTTGTCAAATGTAATTACAAACATATGATTTTGGGGATTCAGTAGAAAGCATGAGCTTATTGGAGCACTATCTCCTGTTATTCTCACTGAATTCTAACAAATTGTTCACGTCGTCAACAGCTCGTTTTGGTAGTTGTTTATGTGGAGGAAAGTTATTTAGTGAAAATAGGCTCACGTAGGAACAACACAATATAAAAAGCACTTTCATGCAAATCCATATTAGGATTTCCATAATATATGAATATTAGATACATCAATAATTGTACCCACAAATCAGACATTATAAGAGGAATCCGTTCAGACGGGATTATAGACGACCAACAAAAAGGCATGTATGAGAATACCTGCTGGGACAGTATAAATACGGATTGTTACTCTCAAGAATACAATTTTAAAATAATATTCTGCAAGAACTAATGCACAAAGTTATACATACATATATACATACAAAACAGATGGGCAAACAGACAGATAGACAGACATAGGCAAACATAAAAGGAAGAGAAAAAAAGTACAGAGACAAAGACACGAATAGATGGATGGACAGATATAAAAGTATAACAGAAAAAGGAAAATGAACAAGAATACTGTATAAAGAAGTGCAGCTTTTACCTTGACCAGTAACAATGACTTACCATCGATGAAGCATATATGATTGCCAGTGTTGGCTATACAAGCCCTGACATGCCTCCAGACACCTCCAGCTCGGCCTTGTCGGTTCAGTGTACTGGAAAAAAAGAACATACTGGCATGGAAGCTAGACAAACCAAAAGCAAAGGAAAACAAAATGAATTGGAAATAGGTAGTGATTTATGTTCCAGCTGAAGTCCAAAGCAGCATGCTGAACAAACCGAAAAACTCTTGTCCATGAACATTTGTCAAGGATTACAGTTGACAAAAAGGGCAATGCAACGCAAGTTTCATTGAAAGTTTTAACCTAATAAAAGTGTTTTATAGCTTGGCTTCTTGCTCTAGTCTGTTCATCTATATCTAAAGCGAGACAATACACAAAAATCAAGATCCTAGTATTTTGCCCTTCTTTTTCCTAAGCTGTCTTCGGAGTAAAAATATGATCGTCTTCTTTCAAACATTAAGTGTTAATTTTTGTGAGAAATTTCGATTAAAACGAATCGCATTAAGACTGTCATCCAAGGTGCATTTAACATTTTTGCATGAAATAAAAGAAATACGGTTTGGATGAAAATTGCTTTATAAAAATGGTTAAAACAAAACCAAACAAATAACCTTATGAGAAAAAGTAAGCTGTTTTTGATCGTCCAGCCCCTTTGCCACTAACCTACCGCTTATGCCATTCCTACTTTCCAACTGCTCTCTTCCAAACGAGTAAATGAAACGAATATGATGGAGTATTATAACACCGTTGGGCTGTTACGCACAAAATGATACCTATTTAGTGTGAGATCCGGTTCATCGTGACCTACCTAAATACTGTTGTACTTTATCAGATAATGTAGGTATCAAGGTTCGTCACTGCAGAGACAACACGTTGTTCGGTATGGATAAAAAAAAAAAAAAAAAAAAAAATTGATGTTGTAATTGCAAATTTAATACAGTTCACGACGACCTATACGTACGTTTGTAAAAGAAATGTGAACATGTTCATTATGCATGCACTCCACGGGGACTCGTTTCTGTCAGTAGAAAGGAAAAACTATTGACAACACGCACTCCACTTCAATTAATTACACAAGGATAGTAGACTACAGTTCAGAATCGAATGTAACCTACTCACCGCGGGATATAGCGGAATGCATACCGTATATACTCGCGTATAAGTTGGGTCCAAATGCAAAGAACATAGACCCTGATCAGCTGTCGCATAATGCGCCAACATATCAGGGTCTATGTTGTTTGTTCTACTGATTAGTCCATTCAAACTGCATAGATCCAGATCTGCCGGCGCATGATGCGACGGCAGATCTGGTTCTACGCAGTTTAAAGTTGGTATAAACTTATCCGCGAGTATAGACGGCACCCTCCAAACTCGATCCAAGTAGACAAGATACGAAGCAAAAGAGAAACTTCGCGTAAAAATGGCTATTAAATGATCGGTAAAGTATTTAAATCGCACACGAGGAAAAGGTTTGCAATATCTTCTTTATGTTGATAGAAGTTATGAGTGACTGTTTAAGAAAATTATGACAGAATCGAGGAAGGGTCCGATCTCGAACCGCGTGAGTTAGTCACCTTGTGTTAACTGGTAAAAAGAGAGTGCGTGTTCAGTAGCGTACTAACGGGGGGGGGGGGGCGGACGGGACCGTTGCCCCGGGCGCCAGAGGTCTTGGGGCGCCAAAACAGTTGATAAAAATTCGGGCCTCGTATTCTGGCCCTTTGGGCCATCATCTTCGCCCCGGGCGCCATTTGCCCTTAGTACGCCACTGTGCGTGTTGTCAATAGTTTCCCTTTTCTACTGACAGAAACGAATGCCTGTGATGCAATCACTAAGTTTAATTATGTGCACGTGCTAGTAATATCAGAACATATTTGAATATGACAGGGTGACTTCTTTCAGTCTCAAAGAAAAGCGTTTTGTCAAAATTCCCAAGAACTGACGTACAGGACGATGGGATTGCTAAGCGTCCCTAAATTCTCCTGCAGGTGAACTGAATCAGAAAGGAATAAACCTTCACCTACACGTTTGCACTTGGTATGCGAGTACGCCACTGCCGATTGTAGTAGGCCTTTGTGAAAGGGTCCATATGTTCCGGAGGAAGCTGTATCATGGGGCTGGTGTTGGACCTTTGGAGGGCCTTCATGACCGGTGATGTAGGACGGGGAGCAACATGTGGTATTGCGTAACTAGCATGTTTATCCGTCTGAAAAAACAACAAAAGTAGATGGTTAAAGGGACTGCAGAGTCACAGCTGAGTAAAACTGAATAATTCATAAAATAACATGTTTCTTCAATTTGGAAAGATAAGTGAAAGTTACACTTTGCATTTTGATTTCACTCGAGTAAAATAAGACTTTACGCATACACAGATTCCAATTATTTCGAGAGCGATATATTACTTCTTGGCACTAAGTTTTGAATCCCGTGAAAATTGATCTTTGTAATTATCTTTTCAGCCTAGATACATAAAGTTTATATAGAATGATGTATACATTAAATTCAAACTGACCCTGAAATAGTTTTATGACTTCTTAAACTTATATATTAGTGTTGCCAATGTTCTGCGGTTAACATTTCTTTTGAAATGAACGTATTTAAGACCATAAACTGACATTTTTGACACAAATAACCATTACATAAGGTTTTAAAAACATTTTTATTTTCTAAGAATTAAACAGCATTAGTTGCATCTGTTTATTATTTTGCTGGTTAAAATCTCTAAAAACAAAGTAATGTGACACCCCCTGTGTGCATCTAAATCCTAACTTCTACAAATTCTACAGTATGGTGTCAACTAAAGGTAAAGTTAAAAAAATGTGAAAATGAATTGCACAAAAATTTTGGAAGACAAACCCTTCCAAACAAATATAAACATGCAGTACAACTAGATAAGATATAAAACGTACAGCTGTTAAAATTCTGTAAAATGTATATAAAATAAAAGATAAAGGTTACAAATACAAAGTCGTTAAAACGTATGGTCACATTTTTTTTTATATAGACCGCATTCCCTCAAAACGCCCGAGATTCTGTCGTGCGGTACATCATCATACAGTTTCTTCTTGCAATTCACGTCAAACATATAAAGGTGGAAGTCGACGCACTTGAAAAGAATGCGGACAAGTGGACACTGGCATGGTATGCACTCGTGTCGAGGTTCACCCTTCAGTAGGTATGCACGAGTCAGATATGTTATGTCCGACACACGATCGGCACAATACCACCTCATCTATATTTGTTCTATACAAGGGATACTACTCTCCAGTAATGGGTTTGATGTTCTTAAGTTTGTTTGTGGCGTTTTCATTCCACATATTTTGCCAAGTATGACGAACATGCTCATTCGTACAATTTTTCAAGTCAAATTATGGAATCTTTCATTCGGAAACGGGTGACTGCAGGGCAGCGCTGGCTGCTTTATTTACCCTTTCTTTACCCTTAATACCAATGTGACTAGGCAGCCAAAAGTACAGAATACTTTTCCCAGATTGTATGAGCACATCATGTTTCTGCAGTATCTGGGATACTGACGGGTTGTGAGATTTCAGTATGGCTGTAATTTCTGCAGTAAAATTCTACAAGATTTCCCATTGATAGAACAGTAAAGCAATATGTTCATACACTATTTTAATCAGCTACTGTGACATTAAATTGAATACACATAGTGAGGGTAGTAAAGCATGCATGTAGTGCACAGTGAAAATCCTATTGAAATGAAAACAAATGTTTCACACGTGTAGGAGTGTGTTGTGATACAGGGTTAAATGCCAATGTATGTGATTAAAAGATTTACTGCTTTGAGAAAATACATTTTGCTGGATTTTTTAAAATTCTTTTTTTCATATCTCTATTGGCCAATGTGACATTCGTACGATTGTAATTTTAGATTAAATTTTAAAGAGAGTGTACTTTTATTATGATGTATTTTAACCTCTCCCACCCCTACCCTCGATTCATGGGCAGACAACTTTGCAATATTGGACAGCCTGAATAAATGTTGTCGCAGCCATACAAAATAATATTTGGCTACATCAACAAAATCAGCATTTAAACTCACTTTAATACCTAATGTGTCCGTTTATGCAAAGAAAAGTAAAAAGAAAAAAGTTTGAGTAACAATGATTTTTTAAAAATAGGTGCTTACCACTTAAAATAAAAAAGTCAAACTTCTATATTGTTTGCTGGCAAAATATTTCAACTCTTACAACAGGCTCCAGTTTCACTTAAGTCCTCAAAATTTTCCTCAAATTGAGATTTTACATTATCTTGCTTATGATATTTCAGACAAATTTAATTGGGATTTTTTTAGAGGAAGATATAATGCAAGGGATGAACAATAACTCTTTAGTTTTAAAATTGTACACTGGGGCGTCCTTTAATTCTTTGAAAAACGAGTTAAGAAATGTCTCAGATTTAAGAAAATCCTCAATCTTTCCTCATAGATAAAACAAGACTATTTTCAAACAAAATGCAGGATATTTTGACTGTATTTTAGTCCTTAATTCTGTCTAATGTTCAATGAAAAATTCATAATTTCAAACCATTTAATAAGAAAAGCGTTGAAAAATCTCAATTTGAGGAATAAAAAATGAGATGCTTAGTGAAACCGGGACCAGGAAACTGGATGAAGAGAAGATAGCAGACAAAGTGCATGAATCGCATTGGCGGCATCTTTGTTGCTAATATCATGATCCCAATTCTTCCTCAAGGAATTTTTTTTCTTTCTTTTGTTATATGAGGATATTGATGCCTTAGCAAAATGGTTGATACTAAATATACTTTTCTTATTTTTCCAAAATCTCTCTCTCTCTCTCTCTCTCTCTCTCTCTCTCTCTCTCTCTCTCTCTCTCTCTCTCTCTCTCTGAACAACTGTTTCCTTTTTCGTTAGAATAAACATGTTCTATACCTGGAGTTCTTTTATACTTTAACCACACCGAAAATGGGCACTGAGGCACTTTCAAAGCGGAAGTAAAGTACAATGCTGACTTACCTCATCTACCTGAAACATACATAGAATTTCAAAATATAAATATTTCAATATAAATCAAGCATAAAAAGTCACAGGCAAGTGACTGACATCCATCTTTTAATTTCCTGATAATGAGCAGAATATTAGGTGAATTCAAGAATTTAATTTTTTTTTTGTTGAGGCTACAACCTCTATCAGTTATTTATTTCAATACACATTGTCATCTTCGACATTAAAGAAAGATTACAGAATACTGTGTGGTAAATACATTTACACTTAACTGATGTTAGGAACATAAAACCGTCTTGTTCAAAAAGAAAATAATACTCACTGCTAATGGCTAAACGTTTGCTCATGTATTATTATTATTATTATTATTATTATTAATGCCACACGCTTCAAACAAGCTTATAAATTATTGCTGTAGAGAAATATCTCAGCCAAAGCCAACCAAAACAAGAAAGAAACAATTTTTATTTAGCAAAGAAATTGTGTTATCACTATAATATGTGAGTATCAAGACAATGTATGTTATCAAGTCATAGAGAATAAAGAAAGCGCGGTAATTCTGAGGGGAAAAAGTATTGTTTTTTTTTTCTTCAATCTATAATAATACATATTTATTAACTTGTGTGTTCAAACCATTATTTGTTCTGGCGATTAAAACAAGCTGGTACAAGAATATCAGAACTGAATTGTAGTTCCCGTACTGTACAAGAAAGAGACTGAACTTTGTTGATATTTAAAGCTATACAACTGTATCGCTTATTCTGCCGGGTTACTGGTCGTAGTTAGTCTTAAGAATCACCTGACAACAGTGTTTTATATTGGTCGTTGTGTAGCGGGTTGACTGGCCCATAAGCTTGATAAGCTCGAGGCCGATTTTCAGTAGAAAAAAAATAAAATAATAATAATAATAATATAACAACAAACAACGATCTTTTGGCCAAATCGAGACATTGTTGGAAATAGATTAAATTGTTGGAAGTACCGGGCTATTTTATTAAAACAGTGATTGACTGAAACTTAATGAGTGGAAAGGAGGACTCCATGCTGCCCCAGGAGGGCTCCTAAACATAAAACGTGCGCCAAAGGATCTATGATGTGGGAATGGCGCGGGCGTACCGTCAAGAACAAAAACTGGATATTTATTTTCCATTCTCAATGCACGTGACATTGTAACATAGAAGTAGACACGGTCACAGCAAGGGGTAGAGTTATGCATTAATAAAATGATGCAGTAAAATCGGAATCCTAAACAGAAAACATTTTTGTTTGAAATTGTAATAATTTCGAATGCATTATCTTAAAAAGTGACACCATTCGAGTTTTGGGCTCTTACAATGTAGAAATTACTCACCCCCAACTCCCGCCCCATATACAAATTTTTTTCTTCTTATTATTGGAGTTTACTGAGTTGTGTGTTCCACCAGAAATTAAATAGATAATTCAGAAACCGAATCATTAAAATAGGAAGCGTCAGGAAAATAACTATCTAAATTTATCACATGACCCTTGTGTATTATATACCCACATCGTAAATAGAGTATCTCAAATGGGTAATGATTTAATATTACACTGTATGTAAAGTGTACCAACTATGTGAACATTTTTCTATATGTAACACGTATGACGTCACAAATTACGTCATGCAAATCAAATGCGTAATGACCGAGGCATCCGAATCTATTTCAAGGTAATTCACTACGCTATTCTGCTAATTTGTGTTTTTTGTCATTTGATGAATAAAATCATTTCAAATTAAATTTGTGAAACGTGCACTCTTGTAACATCATCTATATACTACTTTTCACGAGTACTTCACGAGTCGTGTTTGATAATTTCTCAGAAGGGTTTTGTGACCTGTGTAATTTGCAATAGCCAAGTTTTAAGACGCAATGCGATTCTTAAACCCGTCCACGGCCAGGTCCTGCCTGTATTTTCAAAACAAGTTGAGCCCGAAACTCCAGCTCAAGCTCAAAGTCTAGAGATGTTTACAATCAGTAACTTAAGTTAAGACCTGGTTGGGATCATGCAACTTTCAGAATATCTTGGTTTTGATTACTCCACTCGTCAAATAAAAATTTCAATGATGGCTATTTACTCCAAATGCCATGTTTATCTTCGGGTTTTAATGAGCTTAAGCATGAGTTGTGTGTGTACTTAAACAATTTCGAGAAAACAGGGCATTGATAAAGGGTTTTGAAAGTAAAGTTCTTGTGATTGGTTGACAAAAAATCTCAAACTGATACTCAAATGTATGATTTTCTGTCCCCGCTTTCATAAAACGTTTTCAAACTCATAGGCAAACTTAAGACTGAGATTATTTACTCAAATGCCACCTCAATTTTGACGTTTTCTCAAAATGGTTTTAACAAACTAAACACTCAACTCATCTCTGAGCTATATAATTCTAAAGGTTGTGACTGTCCCATTTTTGTCGTAAATTTGGCATTTTCTCTTCAAATATTTTCAAATAAAACCAATCTCAAAAAAAAAAAAAATGAAATTTTGAGATTTAAGATAAACGAAATCGAAATGGTGATACTGGATACAGATTTGCACGATTTAAGGACGGCTGCAATTTGCTGAAGAATTTAAATGTTGAAGCATCGAAAGGGGTTGGGATGGGGGTAAGGGGTGTTACTGATGGCTGTATAAGAAAATACGCATAACGCTATTCATTTTATAAGATAATTCAGACTAGTTATACTATGCAGTCTGTTTTGCGATATGTGAATGAAAACGCGGAGAGAGAGAGAGAGAGAGAGAGAGAGAGAGAGAGAGAGAGAGAGAGAGAGAGAGAGAGAGAGATAATGTACAAAATGACGATTTTATACTGGTACGTCACAACCCTGCAGTTGCTGATATTATCATGGACTCTGAGCAATGTTGTACAGGAATGGGTCCCCCAATTTTTCCGTCATCATATTTCTGCATTATCAGTGTACTTCAAACTGACATGAAATTTATACGATCACGTTGAACATAACTTGCAAAAGGGAGAGAGAGAGAGACGTTCGTTAACGGTTTGTTGCTTCCTCTTTGATATAAATTAATGGTGGAAGAAAAGTAGTCGAGCGTTATTTTGAGTTTTAAAAACAAAATGCCATCATAAAATTCCTGTACAACTAATTGTTCCCTACAATACTGCCCAGCGACTGCACGAAGAAGAAAGGTAAAATTCGTAAAATTAGCACTTATGTTGTATTTCAAACGTGTTTTTGATCTTCACGTTGAAAATACCTTTAACCTTAAAACAACAGCAACAACAATGACGATAATGACAATATCAGCAACCATTACTACTACTTCTATTACTATTACTGCCATTGCTACTAATACAACTACATTGCTAGAAATACTGATATAAATTCTCAATATATAGAAAGTTATAGTCCGATTAATTTCATTAACTCTCTTAATTTTAACGACACGAGTTCCCGCCTTTTAAATTTTGAACATATTCAATTTCTAAAACTTGTGTTGCCTATTTGATTAATGACACACCTCAGCTTGTGTTGCCCATTAGATTAATGCCACACCTCAGCTTGTGTTGCCCATTAGATTAATGCCACACCTCAGCTTGTGTTGCCCATTAGATTAATGACACACCTCAGCTTGTGTTGCCCATTAGATTAATGACACACCTCAGCTTGTGTTGCCCATTAGATTAATGACACACCTCAGCTTGTGTTGCCCATTAGATTAATGACACACCTCAGCTTGTGTTGCCCATTAGATTAATGCCACACCTCAGCTTGTGTTGCCCATTAGATTAATGCCACACCTCAGCTTGTGTTGCCCATTAGATTAATGCCACACCTCAGCTTGTGTTGCCCATTAGATTAATGACACACCTCAGCTTGTGTTGCCCATTAGATTAATGCCACACCTCAGCTTGTGTTGCCTATTTGATTAATGACACACCTCAGCTTGTGTTGCCTATTTGATTAATGACACACCTCAGCTTGTGTTGCCCATTAGATTAATGCCACACCTCAGCTTGTGTTGCCTATTTGATTAATGACACACCTCAGCTTGTGTTGCCTATTTGATTAATGACACACCTCAGCTTGTGTTGCCCATTAGATTAATGCCACACCTCAGCTTCTTCATTTTTAAACGCTTAAGCAAATAAGTTCTTTATTGATGATTTAATTATCTCCATGCTCTAGCGTCAAATGTCAGGATATTTTGATACCCTCCATCTGTCCGTCCGTTCTACCGTCTGTGCATCACTCCATCACATCCTAATCCGCTGGATGGAAATTCATCTAACTTGGTGCATCACTTGCCCACAAGAAACCACCTACGGAAGGGGATTATGGGTGTGTCATTTATAGCTCTTCCATTTGGGATGGGAGGGAGAGAGGGTCGAATGTCGAAGGTCAATGTAGAGAAATTTTATTTTACCGTGACATTTTCAACATACTTTCGGACCAAGAGTAATATATGCAGGATGATGCATCATAATATTATCAAATTAAAACTGGAAGGATTTAAATGCGACGAATTTATACGAAAGAAAATAAAATTGGATGGTGACTAAATAGTAGCTCTCAAAATTCAAACATTAACAGCTTCAGGTAACCAGGTAAATTGTCCAGCAAACACAACCCCACCTTTCTAATACAACTTATATTTAACTTCCTTCCTTAGTTATTTCACTAGTTAAATGGTTGCAAAGTAGGGAAATAAACACAAGGATGGCCGCTTGCATTGCTGAAAATAAATATTGACTCGGAAACTATTAAAATTGAGCTAGGCAAGTTTTATGAAAGCCACTTCTGAAAAATTTCTCAGCTAAACAAAATCTCAAGGATGAGTTTAAGCATCTTTTAGGAAAGCAGACTCAGTTTCACTGAACATATATAATTTTCTTCTTCCAATTTAAATTTTTAAAATATCTTTCTTATCGTTAGGTTTGGAGTCATAATATCCTGCATTTTTCCAGAAATTGGTATTATTTTATCTCTAAGAATAAAAAGATGCCAAGGTTTACAATTTTTAAAGTAAAGAGCCCCCTGCCCCCCCCCCCAACTTTGTATTATATCTACCTTTAAAAAAAATCCCAATATTGTCAAAAATTTAATAAGCAAGATAAAGCAAAATCACAATGTGAGGACAATTTTTGAGAACATTAGTGAAACTGGGCCAGGCCAGTACTTGGCCAAATGCAAGTTTCATGACTCAAATCCTGATACTGAATGCATGTTTTAGGACTAATATCTTGTTAAGAATGTTCAATTAATAAAATAATATGAAAATGAAAATAAATAGAAGTTCAGGTTGGGAAGTAAATTAGTTCCTGTGCGACTGGAAAAAAGTAGAAACAAATGAAGATAAAGAGACGTAATAAAAAAGCTACAAAGACTGTCACCAAGCCACGCCACACACAAAATGAGTGCTTACGTTAAAGTATCCACGTCCGAGGGGGCGAGACGGCGATCGCATAGCTGGAGTCTTGATTCCCCTATCGGGACTCTGACGCCCAGTAGGGCTGTATCTCCCGTCGAAGGCAGGGCTGACGTAACCGTTGGGCCTGGTCTCACGACCGTCTGAGGGATAGAGATCGTCGAGAAGGGCGTCTCTGTCGTAGCTGAATAGACAGAAAAACGATTTCATAACTAGTTCTTATGAGATTGACTAGTAAGTATGTATCGTTTTGGCCCCATCTCTATCTAGTTTCTTGCTTTCGAAGTCACACGAAGACTTGCTACGATACCATATCCGGTTCGTAGGAAAAAAAATATCAGGTCAGTGTAACGTGACGTCACGATTGACGTCATTTTGTCATGAAGTCTCCCAACGTTTCTCAGCAATGCTTTCACATGAAAATGATTGGAAATAATGTGCAAAGAGATCGCTGTTTTCATCAGGAGGATGCATTCGATGCATGGTTTGTTAGTGACCCGGTATGAAATGACAACGAGTCACTAACAAACCATGTAATTAACAATGTATGTATGTATGTATGTATGTATGTATGTATGTATGTATGTATGTATGTATGTATTTATGTATGTATGTATGTATGTATGTATGTATGTATGTATGTATGTATGTATGTATGTATGTATGTATGTATGTATGTATGTATGTATGTATGAATCCATGTGTGTGTGTGTTTTTAATTGGTCTAAACTCTACCCGCGTTGGTCTAGATACGATTCAATAAAGAGAAACATTCATTGACATTTAAAGTGTTATAAGAAGAACAAGAAAAAATGGCACATTCTACAAATAATGTGGGATTAATGTGTCACCTTGAAACATGCATCGTGCGTTTTACATTTGAACGGCAGATACTGTAACAATTTAGACACAAACTATCTTGAGGTGTAACTCTATAAAATATATCATTTTATTCATATTTACACATGGAACTATGTAACTCTATAAAATATATCATATTATTCATATTTACACATGCAACTATGTAACTCTATAAAATATATCATTTTATTCATATTTACACATGCAACTATGTAACTCTATAAAATATATCATTTTATTCATATTTACACATGGAACTATGTAACTCTATAAAATATATCATATTATTCATATTTACACATGCAACTATGTAACTCTATAAAATATATCATTTTATTCATATTTACACATGCAACTATGTAACTCTATAAAATATATCATATTATTCATATTTACACATGCAACTATGTAACTCTATAAAATATATCATTTTATTCATATTTACACATGCAACTATGTAACTCTATAAAATATATCATATTATTCATATTTACACATGGAACTATGTAACTCTATAAAATATATCATATTATTCATATTTACACATGCAACTATGTAACTCTATAAAATATATCATATTATTCATATTTACACATGCAACTATGTAACTCTATAAAATATATCATATTATTCATATTTACACATGGAACTATGTAACTCTATAAAATATATCATATTATTCATATTTACACATGGAACTATGTAACTCTATAAAATATATCATATTATTCATATTTACACATGGAACTATGTAACTCTATAAAATATATCATATTATTCATATTTACACATGGAACTATGTAACTCTATAAAATATATCATATTATTCATATTTACACATGGAACTATGTAACTCTATAAAATATATCATATTATTCATATTTACACATGCAACTATGTAACTCTATAAAATATATCATATTATTCATATTTACACATGCAACTATGTAACTCTATAAAATATATCATATTATTCATATTTACACATGCAACTATGTAACTCTATAAAATATATCATATTATTCATATTTACACATGCAACTATGTAACTCTATAAAATATATCATATTATTCATATTTACACATGCAACTATGTAACTCTATAAAATATATCATATTATTCATATTTACACATGCAACTATGTAACTCTATAAAATATATCATATTATTCATATTTACACATGCAACTATGTAACTCTATAAAATATATCATATTATTCATATTTACACATTGAACTAGTATTTTCAATCAGTTCCTTTAAATATCTTGTCAACTTCCTATTATTTCGATCCATGTACTAAGGGTCATATTTACAATCGGTATAATACATATATGCATTGTTTAGATTTTCCCAGATATATTGGTCATTATTACCTCATAAACAAAATTCTAGGAAAATTATTGTTCAATTATCATAACATAAAATCCAGCATTTCTGTTAAAATATTGTTCGAACAAGGTCGTAAGTAAACCACGTGACTTTCAAGCGGCTTAATTTAGTCACGTGACGACTGGCAATACAAACATTTCATAAATATCAATGTACCTAATGGAAAAGACATAATGAGATGTATATACAACATAGATAAAATACTCATAAAACTAATGTACTTACAGAGGCATATCCACTTAATCACAATCTTACATCGTGCGCACACAACACAGTAAACAGAATATTGCTATTCAGTTGTACACAGAGACAAATGCATGTACTTATCTCGATAAAGACATTGTTTAACAACCGTCTTTAATCCAGTGCTATTAGTCCTTGTTATCTGGCAGACAATCTAAACACACTATGGTAATGGAAGCATTCTTACAAGGGTCGCAACGATTAAGTCACAAAGACTGTGGTACTGGGCAGGTATTCCAAATATAAACGAAAGCATGTACCACAGGTCACACGTCTTTAAATCGCCGAAGTTACCCCGATTAAGGATCATTTTTCTATACTTATGAATTAATTATATGCCGCATGTACATATTGAATACCGTTCTAATATTTTGGTCAAGAAACTGTCTTCACCCAACATCTTTTCGTGTATTAATTATAATATCACATTTTGATACTGAAAACGTTACATTCACTTGGTATAGATTTAATTAATTACGGTATTTTTGCCGTTACGAGGAAATTTTCTTTGTCTAAAGTTTGACATGCCATCTTTATTTGGAATTTAAAGATGGATTATGCAGTATATGTAAATCTAAAACATGCGAAAGCATCACAGGCTATGCAGTTTGCAAAGCGAGAAATGTTTTGCAAAGCACTGCGATTCTCCTGCAATGGCTAACTTTGATTTGGCACCTGCCAATATTCCAATGTTTGCCGACCGTAGTATGACACAAGGCCTTGAATTATATTTAAGGCTTAATTTAAAGCAAGGTGAGTGTGAGGACACGTGTAGTAATTGCTTATACTTGAATATAGTATACGAATAAAAGACCTTGGATGTAGTAATTGCTTATACTTGAATATAGTATACGAATAAAAGACCTTGGATGTAGTAATTGCTTATACTTGAATATAGTATACGAATAAAAGACCTTGGATGTAGAGTAGGAGTACTAATATATTTATCTATTAAAACTTATGAAAATGGAACGCGTCAGTTCAACACATTTTTTATACGAACGGCTTCTGATATTCATCGGAGTAAACTGACTTTGTAAAACGAACAAATTCATTTTTTTAATTGTTTTATTACACACGTCTGAAAATTAAACATTTCCTGTATCTTGATACACTGGATTTTGTCCTTAAGGATCTTGGTTTAGTGAGAAAAAATTCTGTTAATAGCGAAGTGGTCCGAATGATGAAACGTAATTTATAAATTTGTAGGCGATTTTATGTAAATTGTGTTTTAAGGACCAAATTGAATTAGTATCATGGGGTTTGTAATAAATATCTTTCATATTTCAGTAAGTGCGCAATTAAGATATTTCACTGTTTTTGAAATTAAATTTTTTGTTATCTTGCACTTCTTCTTGTTTGGTTTACTTAAGACAAAATGCAACAATGTATCGTTTTAAAGTGTACTCACTATCTTTTCTAGGGTTGTGTTAGACTATGCCACGCATAGAGTAAAAACACGAAAAGCATAGATAAACAATGAGCAAAGGTTGTACTTACGATTGATCTAGTCAAAGTTCTCCGAGTTATAAATATAAGTGATTTCTTTCGTTCAGGTTTAAAGCCTGTTACAAATTTTAGTCAAATATTTCTCACCACTACTCCTTTATATAGTTTTGGTTTATGTCGTTAACTAATACCTGACATATATATACAGTATACTAGACAATGTAGTGTATCAATCTGATGGACACAGTGTATTGATTGGACTGGTCGGTCCATTGGGCAGCAATTGTCTCGGACCGTAAGATTGAAGTTATGATATAATAATTTAACTGCTACTGTTATATTGAAGCGAACAAAAGGAACATTGTAACCTTTGTAAAAATATGTATTTTCAGTAGCTTTTTGTTTGATTAAATAACTACCTGATATTATCAGACGAAATTATCCAAAATTGATGATAATTAAATAGTCTTTAGTAAGGGAATAACGTAATTGCCTTCTAGACAACTATCAAACATAAAACTGTCAATATATCAGGCACATCCTAAAGTCACAATGCTGAAAAACTGTGCATATATGCAGAATGAGAGATGGTATATGGTTGGTGATGTCTTGTCGCGACACAATATAGCGCGCCATACTGCCAAAAAACGGAGGCAAGAGCCGCGGTAGCTTAGTGGTCAGCGTTTTGGACTGGACTCCCGACCTATAGGGTACAGGTTCGAATCCTACCACTGGAGCAACCAGTGTGGACTACCGCATCGCATATAAACTTAATTTGGACACAGTTCCAAACTCTATGCAGTACATTATTGCATTAGTGTTTTTGTCTCTAATCAGCGATTGCTACATAACGTCTTTATCAAAATTATTCTCTTTAACTATCTAAAGGTCCGTTATAGTGCCGTGCACCTCTTTGATGCAATAGCTGTGCATGTAATGAGATTTTTTTAAAACAGCGGATCAAATAAGGGCATTCTTACGTTTATCTTGCAATATTTAGCCAATCAATGTCTATTGCCATCTTTATATTGATATATGTAACATAAGACCCCCATATATATATATATATATATATATATATATATATATATATATATATATATATATATATATATATATATATATATATACAATTAGAGTTTTTCTTCTCAATTTTAAAATATAGACATTTTTGTTTTATCTCTTATGATTTCTTATGTCTCTAAGCCTCTGAATCAGTGGGAAGTATATACGCAAGTCAAGTTTTAATACATTTATCAGATATCAACACTGTTTTACCCTATATGCAGGGGCGGATCCGGGATGGGGGATAGGAGTGGAGAGGCTAAAGCGGCGGGCCCCCACCCACAGCCCCCACCCGCAATAAAAAACAACCGGAATTTTCAGAGAGTAATTTTTTTTACAGTTAGATGGTTGCAAATTATGCTCTGGGAATGCTTAAAATTCAGGAAATTCGGGAGGCTTCGCCCCAGGGACCCACATTGGGGTTTCCGTCCGATAGACACTCCAACTCCTCACCCCAAACGTTACTAAACGATATGTCTGGATCCACCCCTGATATGTTATCATACATTATCGGTTTATGTTGACCCTTTATATTGAAAAAGAAAGAAAAAGTTGTTCGCCAATAGTTTGTATGAAAAAACGAAAAAAATAACAAAATAAACAAATAAAAAACATCCGCAACCAAAAAGCATCGAATTAAAAGAATACATGACGATATGAAATATATCCTTTGGAAGTATGTGTAACAACTAACATTATTCAATTTTAATCTGCGGACTAAGGAATATTTTGAGAAAAAATAAAGCAGTAATTAATATAGAAATAAATAAAAATACAAATTAACATTTTGCTATAAATCGGAGGGAAGTATATAAAGTATTTGGAAATAATAATATTTTGCATTCTTCCTTGCACTATCGTATGTATTATTTCAGACTCCATAGTGACGGGAAAGCTGGAAAAAAATAAAGAAATAAAAAATGTTTGATCAACCCATTAGTCAAAATAAAGAAATAAAAAATGTTTGATCAAACCATTAGTCTGTTTTCTCCTTCATATTGTGCTAAACGACAAAATCTTGTATATCAAGTAAAATTGTCACGTGACTTGAGTCTAATTGCTTTTCTTCTATTGACAGAACATGAATGGTTTGTACTTTCTATTACATGATTTTGGAAAAATCGTTAGAGAGTCAATATTTAATCTAGATTGCGCGATAAGTGTACTACAGACAAAATTGAAGAGATTAAGAAACATCATAGAAAATCTTATTTGATAAATGAAGAAATAATAAATAATGTTGATTCATTGTTCGCCAAAACATTCACAAAACACATAAGTGTGTCTGGAGGAATTAAGGTCATCGAATCGCGTCAGTATAGTGAAGAATGCGACGGCAAACGTAGACTGCATTTATACTGTTTAAATCGTTGCAGAGACCAAGTCACTCAAATTAATATACAAAATTAAGTGAATGGTAGAAAGGAATTTAAAGCAAGCTTGAAACGATGTAGATATGAATATGATAAGAAACAATTTGTCCGATTATTTAATGCAAGGCATAATAGAGCTAAGGGCTATTGGAAATGATTGAAAGATACACTCAAGTCTCCAAATTAAAAGCTAAATCAAACGAATTTGCTAGATATTTGAAATGTGTAAATAACCCTTTGACCCCCTGTACCCCCTCCCCGATATGTATATTGTAGATTTTGTTCCTAATATTTTTAACATGAGCTCAGTATACCTATTTACTAAAGAAGACATATTGCAAGCGGTTACGCGGTTACATACAGACAAAAGTGCTGGACAGGATAAAAGACTAAATTAATTTTTCATTTTAGGAAAAGATATATTGGCAAAATTGTTAGTTACTCTTTTAAGCATTATTTCGATATGGCTATTTTCCACATTGAATGGTCAAAATGGTATATAGTCCAGATGCACAAAATGGAAATGTGTACGAGGTACAAAATTAAGGACGTATAACGTTTTTAAAGTAGGTAAAGTATTCACGAAAATTCTCAATAACAGACTAAATTTCTGGACTGCATCTTATGGTGTATACATTTCTGCTCAGAGTTATTTTTTTAAACCAGATTTTTATTGTTCATCCTCTTCGTAATCCCTCTGCATGTTCTAAAGAATGTGTTCGAAAGAACTGTGTGCGTTCGACCCAAAAAACATTTGACCAAATATCAACGTTGGTATGAAAGTCTACATCAGAAAACCGGAAGTTATTATTGGATGATAAATTTTTTCTCACATATTGTTTCAATTTTCAACTTTCCTTTTTAGGAGCTAAATCTTAAACAGAAACAACACTCTTATTGCAAATCGACCTTGTACCGCCGACTTTTTGAACACAGGTTAGACTGTTCGCGTAATCATGCAAAACTGGGTAACAGCGCTATAATAACGAGTGCTGTTGTACAAACCGCTGTAATCCGACAATTGTTCTTTTCCAACAGAATTGTATTTGCATTTCAAAATATAACTTAAATGACAAATCAAAATGTTAAAAGCAGCCTCTTGTATAATGATGCAACTCAGTAGAAAATTTATAACGGACTATATCCAGTTTTACACGATCACGTGACGCCTTTCCTTTGTTCACAATGTCATCTGTTCACGTCGAATTTTAAAAGAGTGCTCTTTCACTTCGAGATTTAATTGCTAGAAAAATAAAAACAAAGTTGAATATTGAAAGAAGTTATGAGATAAATGTATCATCCAACAATAAGTTTCAGTTTTCAGATGTAGATTTTCGTACCAATGTTGAAATCGGTTTAAATGTTAGCCAGGTCAAACGCACGCAATTCTCCCGAACACCTTCTTTAGATTATGCAAAGGGATTTCCACGAAAATGAACAATAAAAACCAGTAAAATAATAACTCTGAGCAGAAATGCATAAAAGGATTAATTTATTGTATGAGGGCTTGTTATTTGCTTTACTTTTGGACGGTTCATATCATTTAGTTTATCTTTCATTCTACTATCGTCCTATATCAATAGTTCCAGTCTGTATCGTGACACGCCATCGCCAGAGTAGACATTACGATACATCGATGCATCGATGATATCGAACCAGCTCTAGTATTAATAATGTGAGACAGGGAGAATGTTTGTCGCCCCTTTTGTTCGCTATGGATATAAATGATTCAGGGATGGTATTTATGCCTAAAGGTGTGGAAGAAATCAGTGTGCACATGTGAAAACTTGTCATGCTCTTATACGCAGATGACACCGTTATAATGGCAAATACCCATGTAGATGTATAGTTAGGTCTAGATACTGTATAGAATTATTGTTAGAGATGTAAACTCTCAGTCGACATTTAAAAGTCTAAGTTAAAAGCTTTTCATTAGGGCATAATTCCGCAGAATTTAGATTTTAAATATAGAAATGCGAATTTAGATACCGCAAACAGATTTACTTATTTAGGCATAGGTTTTTCATGTTTTTCATGATCGTTCATTTTAGGACAACAAACTCTATCAGAAAAGGATCGTTAAAACTGGATACTTTACCAGCTTCTCTAATATGTGAACGTGTTGACCAGCTGGCAGTCTTGTATTCAATTACAGAAGTGAAATGTAGGGTTTTACACAAGAAAATACAACTGAAAGATTGCATTTACAGTTTTGCACACAAAAAATAATTATAAAAAAATACTGCAAATTACACAATCCACTAATAATGACTTTGTTTACGGGAAACTTGGTCCAGTGCCATTGATATGTATAAGCCGGTGTAAGATAAATTAAATACTGGTTCAAAATCTTAACATTTAATAGGAATAACTTGATCTATATTTCATAGGAAATCATGATACACAGAAAAAGAACTGGACGAGTTTGGTTATGGATCTTTTGGATAATTTGTAAGTCTATGAAGCTTGAATTTATCAGGGGTCTGGGGATGAAAAACATTTTTGGCTTTGGTTAAATCATGAATTATGGATGTTTTCATTCAGAATTGGGAGTCTACGTTATCTTCATCAACAAGAGCTCGTTTATATGTATAATATGTATCCACTCAAGGACCAGTTGGTCTAAAGCAAAATAAAAAGCTTATTCTATGTTATTGTTTGCCCATATACGTAGTGTGTCTATTCGACTGAGTGTCCTTTTAATATTCTTGTTTCTGAAAACACAACGTTTACACTCAGCAAGTACTGTATTATCGTTCTAAGCTAATACAGATTTGAGAAGTGACAGTTTACCCTTTTCACAAGATTAAAAGTGTTCAATGCATTTGTCAAAGTGAATATCGTGCGTTGAATACGATAAGCTTGACGTATGGTGTATTTAAGACGCACACTAAGGGGAGTTGGTGTTAGCTGTAAACCTGCATGCAAACTGAGAAGATTAATCTGTGACTTTGGTACGAGGGAGAACTGTAAATAATTAAAATATGTAGCAGAATAGCGCGTCCCCACGCTTACCTTTAATTTAAATATTAATTCCCAGTTCCATCCACATACAATCGTTTTACGATACCTTGGGTACTGGATATACATTTACAATTTTCATATAGGCAAATTAATCATCATCCATTCCACCAAATCTTGTCTCAGAGTTGTATGTATCCATCTAAAACGGTGAATGGAGCTTTGCGCTGTATAATACACGTAACTACGCACGTACAGACAGGAGTACGTGTCTTTCAGCATTAATTTAAAAAAAGTGAGGACAACGTGTAAGAAACGTTAAGATCAATAGGTCAGAAAACTATTTGAGCACATAATTTGAACTCGTGCTTGTTTAAAAAATTATATTTTATAAGTTAACTCCAAATGAGGTAAAAATTACAAAAAGACATGTTCTTTTGTTGGTACCTCTGCGTACCTACCATATTTAAATGATACTGAGAGACCCTAAGTACGATTTTAAATTTTGAAATTTTGAGCTTACTTTCAAAATTCTCAGTTTCGTGACCACGTTACCAGGTCTTGAGCTGTGTTTTAGTATAGAGAAATAATGGAAGTGGCTGCTTCAGCAAAAAGTCCGTAACCCATCTGTCCATTGTAGTAGCTGAATACAACGGATAAGGTAAGCAAACTATAGACCCTTTCCAGCTGATGCCATGAGTCGTAAATTTGGAGGATATCTGATAGACGTTCTTCGTTGTATAAGGCGTTTGACACTTTAACGGATTCACTGAATCTCATAATACAGAATAATGTATGCATCAATAGAAAGAAAAAAAAAGATTTAAAAACAAAATAAATAAATAAAATAAAAAACAAAAAGAAAAACTATGTTATGGTTTATATTTGTAATTCTGTCCGGTTTTGTCTCACATAACTTGCATAAAATGGCAAATTTAGATTCACTTTTATAGAAAATTGTGCGATACTGTGACCTTAATAAAAATTGTCATTGGACAGAAATAACATTTAGCAGACAAATCAAATGAAAAGAATTGTTATTTTCTCCCAGAGTTTCTATCATTTACCTCGAGCAGTTTTTTCTTAAATAGAATAAAGCAAAAGTCAACAATCGCTTTAATGACGTATTTCACTAGGGTAAAGGAGGAAACCTTCCAACATTTAATATTGATAATATCGATATGTAGTTGTGAAAATATCTCAAATTTCAAATCTACCAACTTAGCATAGAATGTATTAACGAGGTCGATAGCAACTGCTTAGAATTGGGGGCCCAATCATTTAATTTCTGGTGGTGGTGATGGTAGAGGCATGGGATTGTTTTCAGAAACAAAATTTCAAATCCCCAAATAGCATGTAAAAATATTCTTGCTCTGATTTGTAGACAAAAGAAATTAATTCTATGCATTATGCAAGTTAACAAAATTAATTATTTTGCGATAAACTGGACTGAATGTTGCGCGCTATGATGTCATAATGAAAGCGCCTCATATTGGAAAACATTTGTACTACCCTGCACTGGTAATGATTAGAACCGACCCAGTTAGTACCCAGTCGCCATTGTAAGAGTCTATAGCTATCGATAAGTTTCGTCTGGATGGTGCATACCACTAAAACAATCAAGAATTAAACGACTTTGGTAAAACGATATTAGTATTAAATTTTACAACGAAAAATTTTGTTTTTTTAAGATCAATAAAGGCGCATACATGACCCTCGTTGACGTAAACTATACATTAATACTAGAATACAAAATTAGGTCCTAGTATGCAAGAGACAAATATTTTTTCACCCATAGCACATTTTCCCCTTCTCATGGCATTATAATGCAAGCTTTAGGAAAGTACCCTGCTGGAAAGAGATCGCTTTATAATCTTCAAACGAATTGAAAAACGTGAATGTATCTTGACATTGCAATAAATGGTTAAAAACTATGTGATTTAATCGTGCATTTAATTTATAACTAAAGCGTGTTTTTGCTCATTGCACTGTCCTTGTTGTGGGTTGGTATTCAATTGACATGAAAGCGAATATAGTGTACTTTGGAAATCTTAAGTCAGGTATATTCACTATTATTTCAAGATCTAAAATGTTCCTTTCACATACGCACAACGGAAGGAAGGAAAGTTAATTTCCCTTCAAACTCTTAATGAAAAAGAGACCAAAGCAGTGCGTTCAAACATTTGAACAAAAAGCACGTGTTTACCAATACATATTGAATTGATCAAATACATCAATTATTTAGAGAAATTTATTGTGCAACTCTGTAATTTGGAAGAAATGACTGTCCATACCCAGTATATACTAGAGAAATTAAAATTCGCACTCCAGTCTTTGAGATATCTATCAAGCCGAAGTAATTCAGTCTATAGACTCAAATTTTTCTCTTTGTGCTACTTTCTGTCCATTATAATGTTCAAATATTTGCACTACAGTGCTTTTCACTTAATATGAAACTTTATATTGGGCATATTTTTTTAATGGAAGCTTAGTTTGTTTCTCATAACCGATGCAACTTCGATACAATAAATGTAGAGCGAATATCACCAATAAAATCCGTGCTTGATATTGAGTTTCATTATAATAGGGGCCAATAAATGTAGAGCGCATATCACCAATAAAATCCGTGCTTGATATTGAGTTTCATTATAAAAGGGGCCAATGGAACGTATTAAGCTTAATCCAGAGTATGTATTTATATGTATGTATCGGGTTGAAGATGGCACTGCTTTGAAAAAAGGTGGACAAAACAACTATGAAAGCAACAGAAAATTAACAGACATGCCTGCCTTGAAGGTGATCTGTATTAAGCAATCATCTGTGCCGAACAACCAGTTTTATGATGTCCGCAACCAAATTCTTCTAGAAATTAAACCTTTATTAAGCAACCACCTGTCTCCAAAGGCAACTTTGTTCACTTCCCAGAGCTGCTTAAGATAGATTGGATGATAGTATTGGGTCTCGAAGCATTTCTTGCCTTATTATATAGCCTTAGAGTTTCTGTTCATATTCGCGTTGGTAATTTATCTGCAGAAGTAAATATTTGAGCAACCATTCTCTCTTGATTTCCACATCATGATTATGTAAACCATCTCGAAACCTCAAAGTTTCTTCGTGACATTGCGTGTCTATTTGGGAGTTCAGGTGGCACAGTGATTAGCGTGATGGACTAAAAATTCAATTTTGCCCAATCAACCCAGACCGGTGGCTGCGAGGTGAATCTTGGCAAGGCACTTTACTCCCATGGCCTAAATAGTCTTTCATGTGCTGATAAGCCACTAAACATCAATCCATCCATCAATCTTTTAGTAAGAATTAAATCTATCCCGATCAGAGCGCCGCGGCATCTCTCATATTATAGTATATACATTGTTTATGTCTATCTCTTGAAATTGAATTTGAAAATTTGTAATATAGCTTGCTGCTACCGAGCACATAAAGACAAACAACTTTCGTTTAGGGCGATAGTTGTTAAGTTTGACAAATACAGCGAATATTTTGAAAATGTAATCACCTTATGAATCTGATTTAACCATAAAGCACTAGAAGTTCATTGCAGTTATTAATAATATTTTTTTTATGTCCGTTGTATATGAAGTGCTATTATCAAGGTTAAAGTGCCCACTGCATGTCAAAACTCCGAGTTAGCATACCACACATAATGATCCGTACTGAATTCTCAAATTAAAGTGAAAAACATTATGTATTGAAGTCTACCCGAATGTGGGTCAGTCATTTTCTTTAATACATGCTGGGTAGACCGACTTTGTATCGTATTTCAGACAAACGATATCCCGTTGCACCGGAGATAAGTTTTCTTGCATACCTTCTTTCACTTTTCAAACGTGTACATAATAGACGGTTTAAGTTGTATTGCCTGTATTATATTACCATTATGTCAAGTCACTATTAGTTTGATCTAGGGTTTTCTTACATAGGGAACAGTCAGTTTAAGAGCTGTAAAAATGAATGTAATGTTTGCTTATTTGTTCATTTTATAGGGAACTGAGACGAAAATACTTACCACGATATTATTGTTCAAGGCCGAATATAAAAACATTTTAAGCCATTATGTCTGCAAATTCAGAAAGAATCTTAAACGCAATATCGAAATTTCTATACTTTGCACAATGTGAAAGGTAATGAAAAAACTAATTTTGTATAAGTAATTAATGATTAAATTGCATTCTGAGACTAATAGAAATAGGTATAAATTTGTCTTTACATTTGATGTAAATTGATTGCCGTTATTTTCATTAAATGATATGTATATTATTTTTAATACTCAACAGAATTATTTTACTTATCCTCTACGCTATAACATAGGTTTGCACCCTTATGTTTGTACTTGTAAATTGCTTTTGCAAATTAATGCTAAATAAACGTTTTTGTTCTGTTCTTTTCATTTTGGCATGAAATCTTACAAGCAAGTAATGACTGCATTTGTGGCGATTCTATTCCCAACACTCCCTTCATTGAGACTGATATGAACCTAAGAGACTACAAACACGCTTTATGTAAATTGGATAACTCGAACATTTTTCATGCGTGCAAGAGACACGAACAACACACCAAATGTGTGTCTTCCACCTCCACCTCTGTATTTCGTTTACCGTAATTACCGTATATACTGGCGTATAAAATAATACCAACTGCAAACTGCACAGACCCAGATCTGCCGTCGCATAATGCGCCGGCAGATCTGGGTCTATGCAGTTTGTAAGGACTAATTAGTAGAACAAACAACATAAACCCTGAACTGCCGGCGCATTATGCGACGGCAGATCTGGGTCTATGTTGTTTGCATTGGACCCGACTTATACGCGAGTATAGATGGTAGATCCCTTCATGCCCTTACCACCAACCACTAATTAAGTGTATATACAGGATCTTACAGTAGTGCTCATTTCAAATCATATTTATGAAAGGAGTTTGAAAATTGACTTCTTTTGCAAGTTTTGGCGAGCAATTATTGAAACTATTCAACGAGTTTCATAAAGTTCATTTGAAATGAGCACAGATAAACATTTTAGTTATGACATAACGAAAATACTGATTATATTTGACGAAACTCAAAATTGTTGAGTGAAATGACTTTGCATTCGAGTGTCTGTATTTGCCTGCTGATGTCATTAGTTGTTATATACGTGTTACATATTGAAAATTACGAAATGGGTACATTAATCTAATGAACACAGTTGTCTTGTCATAAATGTAGATTTATAAGGGTAATAATGTGGTTTTCCACTCAAGTACCACTTTCAGCTGTTGATTTCACCTTTAATTTGTAAATCGTTGTCACGTATTGATAATCTTGTACTCAAAGTGTTAGATCACCCGTCTTGCACCAGAACGGCTATTAAAAATCGAGATTTATAGTGTCGAATATAAAAAATATCCGAACATCAAAGTGCTTTTCTTTCTTCAGATTAACACAGGGTTCTTTTAAATATCTTCGAGATAAAGTACATGATAGAATTATTAATGTGATCACTCTTATTTTATTGATACCGTCGTCACCAACCATGTTTCTTTCTGTTTGCTTTGAATTACCGTCCATACTCGCGTATAGGCCAAATCCAAATGCAAACAACATAGACCCTGATCGGCCGTCGCATACTGTGCCGACAGATCAGGGTCTATATTGTTTGTTCTACTGATTAGTCCTTACAAACTGCATAGACCCAGATCTGCCGGCGCATTATGCGACGGCAGATCTGGGTCTATGCAGTTTGCGGTTTTAGTTTGCAGTTTGTAGAATTATACGCGAGTATAGACGGTGATCGTATTCTATGTCCTAAGTTAATAGAGCCATATAACAGACGGTGAAATAAGAAGCCAAAACAAACACAACAACAACAACAAAACTGTTGATGACTGGTGCAGCTTAGACCAAATGACTGACTTACAAACTATACTTCTAGGAACTACTTAATCTTTTTTTTGTAACCTTTGAATATTATGCTCGAATTAAGAGGCAAAATAATTGTTTTCTTATTTGTTTCTTTTATCTTTTTTTTTAAAATTTACACCGCGCACCCAAACCCACACAAAATAAAGAAAAGGGGGAAAAAATGAACTATTCCGAAAAGGTATTGGACAATAGAGTCCTTTCGGAAGCTATTCAGTAAAGCTCTTGCGGGATATATCTCAAAGAAAACGTTCCTTTCCACTTAGTCTATATTACTATGTCCATTTTTTATTAACTCTCCATTTTGAATTGCAAAATTAATATTCTTTCTTTCCTGTTAAGACGACTATATTTTATTTACATTACTGCAATATAGTCAAAATAGCCGTGAAGGAAATATTGTCCATTTAATACCATTAAATACATTTTATGGTTACAAAATGTAAAGGACTGACTAGGGAGCAAACATTTTGTGTCGATATTCAGTCAGCTTACATTCCCAGATAAAGCTGATATTCCGTCATGAAATATACAGTGGAAATTAATTAATTGTAATCTCGTTCATTTGGGGTGTCATTATATCCGAACCAAATATATGCTCGCACCCCACCCAAACCCCGCCTCCGCCCATTGCAGATATGTTATAAACCATACTCGCTTATCCGAACTCCTGTTTATGCAACTTATAGCGAAGAGTTTGGTTCAATAAGATCGCAATGTATCTTTGACAAGATACAAGATACAGCAGTATGTGTCAACTCCAGAGACCACCTTCAACAAAGCACTTGTTCGTCAACTAACTTACTTTCTCAGAGCGCAAACCCATGGTCTTCCGATACTGAAGGATGCCGACGACATGCGTAGAGATGTAGGTAGGTTGGTGGCTAGATATATATGTAGATAAAAAAATTTCCACATGTGCAAGGTATGAAGTGGGGGGGGGGGGATACAGATGTTTTTCTGTCAGGAACGTCGGGTGGGACTTAGGATTGGAGGAACAATATTATCACGCCGGAGTGATCGCCGCTCCTTTCCCCATCAAGCAAATAGATAACGCAGCGAAGTTCCCTGTTGCGTCCTCGCCCCCGTTGTGGTATCCTACTAATTTATTTAATATTCACATTTTATTATCATGTGCACTTTTAAAGTCGGCTGAGATCAAACCTGATCGACCATTTGCCAAAGTTATGAAATGAAAAGCCCTCTGCCCATTTACTGTATTAAGCAGGAGGGAAATCGGGGCACTTTGGCTCTCTATCTCTCCATAATAGCTTTAAATAATACGTATTCTTTATCGCAATGAATAATGCATTCTTACAATAGGTAATATGTATAAATAGGTATGCAAATAAGCGGAGATCAATATGTGTGCATTAGCAACGTTGTCTTAACCAAACCAGGCTTCAGTCATTTACAGCGTTTCCAGAGGGACTCCGAATGATTCTTAAATATGACTCAGACAGTATATGTCAAAACACTTTTTTAAAACTCTCTTCCGAAAAAGTAATGGTACAAAACTGGCTGATAAAGACCATCAAATACCTATATCGTCTACTTCTTCATTCCTGTGCAATTTATTCGCGTCAAATTTTAGTACAAGACACAATAATGATATGAATGATACATCGATCTGGTTTTTCTGATTCAGGCTGTGTTCCCTCAAAAACCACCTTTTTTGCAGAATTTAAATTTATAGTACGTCGTTGTACTTTTTATTCGCTTATTTTGCTATCAAATATTCATAAAATTGAACGTGAACTTCAATATTAAATTTTGTATTCAATTGAAAATTTTGAAAGAGGGGAGTAAGGTGAAGAATGCTTTACCGTCTAGGTGGTCTGGACAATAGACCCTTTTCAAACGAAGTAATAGATGGGCTAACCGGAGGACTGTTGATTGTATAGGGTGTATGACATTTGAAATGAATGCTTTGAATCTCAGGTAAAATGATAAATCATACATCAATAACACGAAAGAAAGCAAACAAGCTTTCTGTCAGTGTCTTTTGTCATTTTATAGATTTTACAGTTGATTATATGGGTATAGCGCAAATAGGCTATGACAATTGAAATGAATTATTTTAACCTCAAGAAAAGTGATAAAATTAAAATTATAGGTAAGAGAGAGAGAGAGACAGACAGACAGAGAGAGAGAGAGAGAGAGAGAGAGAGAGAGAGAGAGAAGGCAAACGTGAATGAATACTGATTTTGCTTGCGTGGAAGCCAGCTGCCAGCTTGGCTTCCACGCAGGTAAATTTATGACCAGTGAGACTTAAAATCCTCTGCTAGTAACCTTACTGAAAGTTGATATGTAACACAAGCACTAGAAAGATGCTAGTAGTAACCTTACTGTAAGTTGATATGTGACACAAGCACTAGAAAGATGCTAGTAGTAACCTTACTGTAAGTTGATATGTGACACAAGCACTAGAAAGATGCTAGTAGTAACCTTACTGAAAGTTGATATGTGACACAAGCACTAGAAAGATGCGTTGGACAGCCTCGATGTCTTTGGAGGCAGAAATCATTGTAAGTAATGTAGATGTTGGCTCAATACATAATTTGAAGCTTTCGTTATGTAGTATAGTATACACACTTGCAGATGCTAAGACAAATCAATCCTATTTTTGACGTGCATTCGTAACAACTTTTGCCTTTCTTTGTTGATAATTTTCTTAGAATTATGCTGTAAGAGCGACTAGAAAATGTTCCATCTTGTATCGAACAATTCATTAGCTAAAGCGGTCAACGTTAAAGTAAAAAGGATGCAATACAAGTTTGCTTAATGAAAGCGAAATTCTTGACATTTTATCGTGCTTTCCTACATAAAACTGTGTGTGAAAACATACGTGAAAAATTTAAATGTTGGATTAAATGCTGCATTGGATTATATATATATATATATATATATATATATATATATATATATATATATATATATATATATATATATATATATATATACACACACATACATACATACATACACTAAACTACTAGTATTTAGCAATCTAGCAAGCTACACTTACTCATTATACACGTCGTAGGATGTGAAAGCTCTCTTAACTCCAGGCATGATCCCGTTTGTACACACAACTTCTAGTAAAATGGTTATATGTCTCTCATTCACATACACAAGAATAATGACACAATTAAATATTTATGCGTCCTCCTTCCTAGAGTTAGATCAGGCACTCCTCTGCTATGAACTCAATAAAAACTGTATGTTGATCGGGCTGAGAGTTGCCAAGCACCATGCAAGTGGTCAGGTTTTTTAACCCCACTATTCTTGTGTGAAACGTTTCAACGGATCTAGATTGTGTTAATAGGTAAGAACCGCTTTTCAATGTCTGTGATAGGTTTGGACAGGTAATAAAGTGATATCCACTTTCCCCGCATTGGTGTTCCTACACAAATATATAAGGTGCTAAAATCGACAACATTCACTGCCGATCAGTGTCTACAATCATATACTGGCATTATCTTTGATGACTGTAGTTTAGACACAGGGATGTGTTATATCACGATATTCTTTTTCCTGTAGCGGTACTCAGATATGAAAGTGCTATGTATTTTGTTCTGATGTACTACCGACATATGGGTATCTCTGACATGCAATCGGCAAAGTTTACATAACGGAAAACGTTTTCAATAGTGAAGGCAAAATCTTTTGAATGTCGGTTGGACTACTAATAGATGATAGTTTTCTGTCAATCGATAAAGACTAGGTTGGATTTTCTTTCACATCTATATAGTAGTTATTCAATTATAGACAATATGTTAAATTAAATCCGTTTTCTTTAGCGTTGATTTAACTATTCATCTTGTGTACATTTTTTAAATTCAGATTGTGTTTAGACAGGTGAGTCGATTTACATGAACCAGGTGACATGTTGAAATCTTGTTTTTTTTATTCAAGAAGTAGTTATCCCGACTAATTCCTTAATATAAAGACTATTCATTGAGTATTTATGAGAAATCGATTTGATTATAATATGGATCAAAATATTTAAGCAAAATGAAACTATATAATTCTAGAAAGCCACGTTTAATCTGTATATTTTAGGAGGAAAAATTTTCTGGAACACATAAAGCTGTAACTATCCACTATCCATATTTGCTTTGGTAAAGCGCGTCCATTCATAAGCACAAACACGCCATCACCTCTCTCTCCCTCTCTCAATTTCTGTCAAAGACTATTTAAAAAAAAAAACAACTTCGTGCATGTGTTAGACAAAGCATAGTTAGCATGGGCACAGTCAAGAACGACAGTTTAGTACACGATTGGAAGATTAATGTCTTACCCATATATTACCTATTGCTACCTGTTGCAATTGAAGCATCAAAGATTGCTATGCGGTCTATATAAGAAAGTTTGGAAGAAGATCACCGAAGGATCAGAGTGCCTATACGGTCTATATAAGAAAGTTTTGGATGAAGATCACTGAAGGATCAGAGTGCCTATACGGTCTATATAAAAAAGTTTGGATGAAGATCACTGAAGGATCAGAGTGCCTATACGGTCTATATAAATAAGTTTTGGATGAAGATCACTGAAGGATCAGAGTGCCTATACGGTCTATAAAAAAGTTTTGGATGAAGATCACTGAAGGATCAGAGTGCATCTTGTTGATAATTGTTGTCATTGCGTTTCCGAAGAAAAAACATGGATTCTTTCACCCGGTTGTCGTGACAATCACACTTTGACACAGAGGGTGGTTCCTCGTGGCCAGGTGGAAAAAAGAAATAAGAAATATGACATGGCAAGACATAGACACAGATCAATGGCATGAGGTAGAATTTAGAGCTTCAGAAACTAAACGATTTGGGAAAGTCTAACTGAGTCTCTTATAGAACTTAAGAAGTCCTGTATATGTGACAAGTGTTGCTTTAAAATGCATGAATATTATTAGGTAACTTCGCCCTCTTGCTTTATTCTCTGTACCGTCGTTACCTCTGATTTATTCACCTCACGGACTCGGCTTGTAAGATTGTTTTATAATGTGAAATAAAAAAATTTTCTCGTTAAGCACATAATCAATTGTTCTTGGTTTTGAAGTTGTATATTCTTTGAAGTTCTAACGTTTTTTAGGGACCCACTGCGTGTATGCATTGTATTTCACGTATTGTTTAAAAACGCGGTAGTTTCGACAACACATATTTATATCAGGTGTAATGGGTTTGTCTCACTTTCACGTTTCCATCTAGACTAGAGTGTTTGAGTAATGTGGTAGCTGTACGTGGAGCAAACATTTTTTTTGCAAGAAATTGCACTAGCAAATTTTATATCAAAAGGACTACTACGAGGTTGAAGTCAGACAACTGTGGACCTCGTCTCACCTTATTGATTTATGAAGTTGGTACTGCTTTATTGTAGCTAAATAATTCTGCTGTTAAAGATAATATAAGATTTCTTTGATTGCCGTAAATATTCTACTCATTGTAACAAGCTTATGCAGTTGCTGCTCGGGCAACATTGACCTACGTATAAATTGGTTTTCAAAGTATGGAATGGTTTAGAAATGGATTTTACCATTTTAAGCGACTCTTTTGATCACCTAGTCTGCCTTTCTTTACCTGACTATTATAAATTACGTGATTTGAATCTTAGAGGTCCTATGTTTAGAAACTGACAAACAAAATAATATTCCTTTCAAACTGGGCTCCCAGCGACTGATTCTTTTTGGTCATGAGCCGATCCGATATCAGTACCACCTGGGAGGGAACAATCTTCGTATACGTTTTTTTTTCTTGCATCTTATTCTTAAAGTTGATATGTTTCGGTGCGATAGCCTTTTCAAAAACATCACTTTATACATATTATTTAAAACATAATTTTTACCCGTTTGGTTGGATTACGTTTGCGTTGAGAGCTTATATATTCCACACTACTATGATAATTATATTACTTTGGACCTCGAAAAATGAATAAAGCTTTTAAAATTATACTGCCAAGACATGAATTAATGTCTAGGAATGCCTGGCATGTTTTTTCTCGACGGGTTGTCAGAGTGACTGCCAACAAACTGAATGTTACTTTCAAGTAGACGATGCCTCTGCACGGTTTGCCTAGGACAAAAAGAAGACACCTTGTCATCTTAATTGGGGTAGTGCGACATACACCTACTTATAAACTCTGACAATGACAGTTGAGGTTTGCTCCCTTCGATTACACCCTTGAATAAACTCTCTGCAATGACAAGTAACTTCATTTGCAGATATTTAAAACCGTCTTTGAACTGTTTTCTAATAATAGCACGTGTGTCGCGTAAAAGATAAAAAAGAAATTTAATTTCGGGCGACTGTAAAGCTTCGATGATTTTAATGGACTGGTATGTTAATATCATATAGTCTTTATCTGCTTTGCAAGGGCATTTATTGTTAAATAGCCTATGTTATCCTGTATATTAAGAATATTATTACATATCTCGAATATAACCATGCCATGGCATCATAAACCATCCTGTTTTGGGACCCCCCCCCCTCTCTCTCTCTCTCTCTCTTTCTCTCTCTCTCTGTTTCATGTAGGAGCCTAGGTAGCTCAGTTGGTAGAGCTTCGGACAAGCAATAAAAAGGATCGTAGTTTCAATACGCACCCATGCCAGCCGATCCGGCTGCCTCGGTGTGTCCCTGGGAAAGACACAAAAAATTCTATTTCCTTGGCGTGATATAACCGATAATGTGTTAAAAGTGTCGTTTAAAAGCAAGCAAACAACAAACCAATTAACTGACTCTTTCTTATGCACACAGAAAGAAAGAAATAATTTCATTGCCAATAGGCTAAACGTGTTTGATCAATTTTATTGATACACATCAGGCTTGTAGTGACAAGAAAGATGCAAAAGTTGAGGAAGAGATATTTCAGATGCCTTGAAGGATTCTGACAATGAAGACGACAATGATATTTTGGCGCTTTTAATAATTTTGTTCAAATTTTTCAAAAACGTAACGTTCCAATCCATATTTCTCTTCGTTTGCATATTTGTAATTTTTTATAGGTCCTATTACATCCTTCAAATAATCTGAGATCGTGAGATATGATCATCTTACAGTTTAGAATTCTTCAGTGATTCAACTTTTCCTGACCTCATTTTCGGGGGGGGGGGGGGGAGGGTACCATATGCAAGGAGAGTGGAAAGGAAATACGACTATTTTCAAAACCCTTGTAATAATCTGCTTTGGTGCAATTTCTGAAGAAAACAAATATTACAATCAGTGATCCATGCATGCAGTCAAGTAGAGACAGGCGATAACAACTATTTAATTGTGAGACTCCACTGGTCATGCTATCACAATAACACATGCACGCACTGACCATATTTTTTAAAAATAAGACTAGATTTTGCCCGCCAAGGTAGTCCAGATAACCGATATGTTGGTTCTTGTTCATTTACGATCAGTTAGTTCAAAGTATGCAGTCAATACTTTGGCAGAGGTTATAAACTATTGATAATGACGGCTTCATATTTATATTCTACATTCAGTGTAGTGTATTGCAAAAAATATATGTCTTGTATTTATGAAGAGGATTATTGCACGATATTACCATGGATACGGTTTGAAACTATCATTTCGGATTGAACGCACCAATGGATGCCTTTGTCTAACGTGAAATTTACAAATCCGAGCAACAATTGTCCCGCACGTTTTGAGTACAGCGCGTTTAAGATAAAGCAGGATCCTCAAAGTCCACTGCTTATCACAACAAGTGACACATGCGTCTGTTATGAATAACTGAAGAATCTGAGTAATATACCTATTTTATTTACAAAGAACCCGACGAACCCAAAGCAATCTTACCGTCTTACTGTACATTATACAATCATTTTTACATTATTTAAAGATTTTATTTCAAAATATTTAATGTATTCTCGGACCTCCAGAACATACTCATTCTCTTGGAAGTTTTAAATATATGGCACATGTTCGTTACTAAACTCTGTCAAAATCCTTTTTTTGCACATGCTGGTTGGAGCTAACCTTTCATTTGTAATCTGATAGAAAAATGTAATCAACCAAGTTTGTTCAGGAACAGAATTTACAAGACACTATACGTGCAGTTTTGATCAATTATGCAAGGCTCAAAACTCAGCCATGACCTCTTCCTTTATAACAAAACTTGTATTCTTTGAAGTATTTTGCATAAAGTTGTCATTTTCCACTGCGTCCAGTCAATATGTGTAGTGAAAAGCATAAATGTTTGCATTTAATCTCAAATTAGTGTATATATTCAATGAGGCTAAATGTTTGCATTTAGTCTTAAATTAGTGTCTATATTCAATAAGTCTAAATGATTGCATTTAGTCTCAAATTAGTGTCTATATTCAATAAGTCTGAATGTTTGCATTTAGTCTCAAATTAGTGTCTATATTCAATGAGTCTAAATGTTTGCATTTAGTCTTAAATTAGTGTCTATATTCAATAAGTCTAAATGTTTGCATTTAGTCTCAAATTAGTGTCTATATTCAATGAATCTAAATGATTGCATTTAGTCTCAAATTAGTGTCTATATTCAATGAATCTAAATGATTGTATTTAGTCTTAAATTAGTGTCTATATTCAATGAGTCATTTCTTTAAATTTTTAACGAAAAAGGTCTGAGTATAAATAAAATCAATAAATATAGGTAATTTTTTTCTTAGTTTGATTTATCAATTTTATATTTTTTTCTCGCCCAATTTTTTAAAGGTGTTTGTTTGCATCTGTACGTGGAAGTTTATATTTGTATTTTTATACTACGATCAAGAAGTGCAGAAAGAGAGGTTTCAGTTTAAGTAGGGCTACCATAGGTCCTCTTTTTCCTGGACATGTCCTCCTTATTCGGTCCTGAAATCTCCTCTTTGTCTCTCATATATATATATATATATATATATATATATATATATATATATATATAATATATATATATATGTGTGTGTGTGTGTGTGTGTGTGTGTGTCCACTTTTTTGAAAGTTTACATATGGTAACCCTAGTTTAAGCTATAAATGACGTTATTTAATAACAAGTACGTGGTCGCTGTCATTGAATATTGTTTATGCAGTAATCTATAGATACCCTATGACGTTAATTGCAAAAATAAGTAGAACGGTTTCAATAATTTAGAAATATCGCGTTTTCAACTGCAATCGTGATGACCTCTGCCCTTTTGGCGCTACAACCACCGGTCTGAACTTGCTATTCAAAGAAAAGCGGAGCATGAAGGCTTGGCCTTGAAGAATTCGAAGGTATCATGTGGTACAGTAAACCTAAACATCATCGGCCTTTTCCGTCGCATGTTAGAGAATGATCACGGATATTTGTCTCTGGCTGCTCTGGCTGTATATGCATATATAATTTGTAGACTGGCACCCAGTCCCAACTTTAGCTTAGCCAACATGGCGGTGCCAGCATGGTGCCTCGAAAGTTGGGAAAGGTCAGGGGCTCTGTCATCAAACTGAATGTTCGCGGTAACCACGTCATTGGTCAGTTTTATCACGTGGGTATACATGCAATATGTATGAGAACATAATGACAGCACCGTGACGTAACACAACAGTGAGCTTCGCTTTGACATGCAGACATATACATGTTCTCAGTCTCGTCTAACACTTTCTCATGCTCTAGATATCATTAATTTAAGTGACTCTCTATCATTTAGATGATATTAGCGAATGCACCGAAAGCATTACGATAACGCGTATCAAGTGTACAGTGGTCCAGTTTAAAAATCTTAATGTCTGGTTTTCTATTTCTGGCTTCTTTGCTGATCCACTCCGTAGAGTACTTCAGTAGTGAATACAAATTCTAGAACCAAAACAAAGACAGCAAAGAAAAATAATTGCATTTTCTTATACAAATTCATGACTTTAAATATATGTAGAATATTCATCGAGGAAATTAATATTCCATGCAACGCGGAAACATTTCCTTTGCACAACCGAAAAATGAACACGTGACGCTATGCAAAACACTTCCATGAGGTTATGCAATATTTTTGTTGTTTTCGTGTATTTTCCCACTTCAGTTTTGAGAAGCACTCAATCGGTACACACGATATATTTCAGTCAGTACACACCTGTGAAACTGCGCTCGTTTCTCCTAGACTTCGCCGATTTCATATTATGGTTTGTATCATATTGTCTTACAAGAACATTTTTAATGAACAGTGTTTAATGTTCTATATTCGTACTTCTACAGAAAATCTCTCAAAACGTATATTGTTTGACACGTATCGTGTACCAATTATATTCTTTCAGGAAAAGCCCCTGACCTGTCTCTAGCTTTATTTAAGACAGGGGATCAAGGAAAACTTGCCAGTTTGTATACAGGCAGCTGGACAGAGCCAATGCTTCCGTTATGCATCAATGTAAACGTTGCTCTGACTGGATGCATACAAAAACGTTTCATTTGTTGCGTAAAATCTTACTGAGCTTTAAATAGATAGGGAAAAGCATAGTAACAGACAACACCAGAGCAACAGTTTTCGACGTAAAATTTATTTTAAGGGAAATAAATTAAATCAGTAATTTTCAGGTTGAAAAAAAATTCACAGCAATAAAAGAAAAATGTTGATAGCAGTCTGTTCTTAAATAAGAGTTAATTTATCGTTTATAAAAAGGATAGTACATTTTTCTGGAATAAATGTATAAGAAATTCCTGATAAAAAATATGGCGTCTCAATCCGTCTGCGAGAACGAGATATGTATAGTCGGAAAATTTCCAGATATCAATCTAGAGAAAAACGGCAAAAACTCTGTAAACTTGCCGTTGGTACGTTTTTGATCGCACACCTTGAGAAAATGCTGATATCGATCCACCCTCAATAACATGGAAACTATGGGAAAAACTTAATGAAAATTAAGGAAAATATGCATAAAATTCAGTTTAAATTATACAATGAGTTATATCAGCAAGTTTGTATTGTGAGCACATAACTCGTGATAACCATTGTTTCACATTGTCGTTATTTCCGGGTATATCCACCCATTTCCCCACGAACCGTCGAAAATGTAATTACTCTAGTAGAATTTTGAGTCCAACCTTTTTCTGAAATATTGTTTTGAAAGGTACTGATGACAAAACATTTTAGAAATAATATTGTTGCATTAATGTTTTATTTACATTTATAAAATCAAATTCTCTTGGAAAATTTATATAAATAATACCTCTTCCAATGTGTAGCACACAACAGTTTTCATGCATCTGTGTTGTTGGCTCAAGATGACCAGAGTTTCCTATTAAAATACTATTTCGAAAAGTTGCAAAAAAGTGAATTATTGTGTGATATTTGTACATAAAAAGACTATTACAAATTGTTTCAACGAATTTAATAGCAGTTGTACCAATTTAATGTAGGATGTAATACATGATAGTCACTTTCCTCAATATGCTCAGTTCATTAACTCCTTCTCCGTAGACATCAATGTTAACGTTGGAGAAAATAAAACTGTTTTGTGCAATGGATAGCCCAGTACATATTATACGTACTTATATCGCTTCTTGATACTTCTATGTAATGTGCTGCCTCCATCTCCGAAACGGCATTTTCAGGTGTCTAGAGAGAGAGAGAGAGAGAGAGAGAGAGAGAGAGAGAGAGAGAGAGAGAGAGAGAGAGAGAGAGAGAGAGAGATCCCATCTTACGGCCATCCCGGTACTGAGACCACCCCGTAATACCTACCAAAAATGTTAAGAACCGATCTGTTGCTTGTGTATGCCTATTTTCTTTACACTGACACTAAGACAATTCTTCCATTACGGATTACAACCAGTAATTCCAGATCCCTTTGACATTTCTACAGATTTCGTTTGAACCTAATGCTACCAATAAAGCCAATGTATTGATCACAGTTGCCATTACTTTTGTAATACGACGCACTCACCTGACATGGAACAACTGAAAGCGATCTACCACGCCATTGTACAGGTAACAATAGTTAAGACAGTATATAAAAGGAGTGTTCTAGACCACATTATCTTGGCATGTTAGCCCACTTGAGTGGGAGACGTTATGGGCTACTATGGGTGTGCTGGACGACGTTTTCATATCATGATAATTCATTCGAGTTAGGAGCGTTCTGAGCCACTTCTTGTTTCCATCGATAGGGGCCATCTTTTTGGCTTAGGCCTTTTAGTCACAACATTATACTATGGCCCATACTAAGACTGGGCGTGAGGTACGAGACAGGACTGAACGGAAGACTTGGGTTAGACTTCCATGTCCTACAAACCGCATGATACTTTCTGAGCTAAGAGGCAGACTAGAGCATTTAGAGGCTGAAAGGAAGGTTGAAAGGTCAGTTTCAGCACGTGCTACAATGACGTAAGTTTTTGTTTTAATGAATATTTATATTAGGCAGGTGGATGCGGCATTAAATTTGTGCATAAAACTGTCCCTTGCAACCTTAATGAAGCCATCACGTGCCATGTCCGCCATACAGATCTTGGTAGTGACAGAGTTAGGGATCACTGTCACATAACTGAAAAGTATCGCGGTGCGGTGCATTCAATAGGAACAGCTTGATAAAAAAAAAAAAATCTCAGTCATCGCAGTTGGCATGGGAAAATACATGTCCTTTTATCTTGGGTAACATCGATTTATTAACAGCCTGCAGTTTATGAGCAGCATCCGTGAAATACTGGCTTTAGGTCTGCAATAAAACTCATTAATTCACACAAATTGATACTTGAACTTTGTCAACGAAGTTAATTTTTTAACATGCAAATGTGTGTACCCATACGAGTACATGAACAGATGAAAAAGGTCATGAAGAAAAGCAGCTTCCGCCGACATAAGCTTTTTACAGTCGGCTTTGGGATTCTTGAATCAACCAGTACTCCCAATAATGAGTGACAGATATTAAACTAAATTGTGATAACCCTTTAAATGAAAAAAAATCTCGGCCACTATCACGACTTGTATCTAAAAATAGACCTTCTGCTGTTGGTAAATGTGTTTGAATCATTTCGTGACATGTCATTTATGCACTACGGACATGACACTATTTACAAGCAACTGGTATAGGTTGGGACGCTCTCCTGAGAATCAGAGGTGCGAAGATTAAGCTGCTTACAGACACCGGCCAGTACCTATTCACGGAGAAAGGTTTTTCAATGGTGAGCAAGCATCATGCTAGGGCTAATAACCCACAGTCCCCATAATACGACAGCGAAAAACGAAACAGCTGAATCATTTACCTTTGCAAATATAATGTCTATGACAGGAAGATGATACAGTTTCTGCCAAGAGGCGGATTTAGGTGGATGAATGAAATGCCAGAGATGGCTACTGTCTTAACAGAAGCAGTAGATACCATAAGAGGTACATACTTGAAACTGATCTTGAGTACCATGAGATGTTTCATGACGAGCGCAACCGAGTTGACCTGGTTGGTGTTTTGCCAGCAGCTGTTTATAGTGAAGCGTCACATGAGGATGAAACACTGCATCGCCTGATTGCCTATGCATCGCCTGATTGCCTATGCGGCGCCTGATTGCCTATGCATCGCCTGATTGCCTATGCATCGCCTGATTGCCTATGCGTCGCCTGATTGCCTATGCGGCGTTGATGACTGAAACAATATACATCAGACAGCGGGTCCTGGATTTTAGCGAGCTCCTGACGTACGACATTTACTGCAAGGAGGTAAAGGTACGCTACGGAAAAAAAAGCCCAGCTGCTGTAGATCGACACAAATACCCGACAGCCTGCTGCTGAAGATTGAGACCCGGGGAGTTTACGAGGTCATCCTTGATGTTGCACACTTTTATGATACGAGGGAATATCGCAAAGGCCATCCCTTACACAGCGCAGCAAACAAAAAGGTCGTTATAAAGTTTAAGTACGGGTGCTCCAGTCATGCAATTGTTGAGTTTGTAGGTCTAAGGCCAAAGATGTACTCGGTTTTGAAGGCGGGTGCAACGAACAACCACAGTGCTAAGGTCTTCGCAAGACGGGTATTTCAAACCGAGGTCAGGCATCCGATGTATCTCGACTACCTCACAACACAAAAGGAATAACATCACACAATGACCGCTATGCGTAGTGTGCATCATAAGATCGGAATATAAAACAGAAAAAGACAAGCCTCATCCCTCTTGAAACTAAAAGATTGGTTGCAGAAGACAAGAGCGTACAGATATAAAATCAATGAAAGATATATCAGTCGCTCACGGTTTCAGACGAGGTGCACGCATGGGCGCGCTCATGATGCAGAATATATATATATATATATATATATATATATATATATATATATATATAGAGAGAGAGAGAGAGAGAGAGAGAGAGAGAGAGAGAGAGAGAGAGAGAGAGAGAGAGAATTACAAATATACACCAAACAGAGCGGAAAGTGTTATCCCTGGATTCTGCAGGAGAATGCTTGATAACATCAAGAGAATATTTAAATACAAAAAAATAATATTACCATACAAGTTTGAGAATTTTAATTCGTACTCTACGGAGATTCGAACCCGGATACTGTGTACTTAGATGATAAAATATTACTGGGTCGATATGCGGGTATGTCTGTTTTGCACGAATGCCTATACAACCGACTTTGTCACATAATGTTTTGGTGATGTGTGCATAGACGAGATGGAATAGGGGTTGGTGCTTATAGGCAAGGCGATGGGTGCCGTAACCCGCGGATCTGGGTTCAAATGTCCGTAGAGTACGAATTAATATTCTCTAACCCGTATGATATATATTGTACATATGGTGCTCCAAATCAGTTGGGCTTCAAAAAGCTGAGGATCAAACATTCTGAGATTGAAGAATTGGAGAACAAAATTAATATTATGTCAAATATGTTGTACCTAGGAGAAGAGCATAAAAGAGTTGTCTAAAGAGTTAGGCATTTGTCAAACAAATAAAGAGGAGATTAGTAGGCTTAGCCTTAAAACTGTACTTGCATGTGGGATGGCAGTGTAGGCTACATTGTCTGCTACGGCATAAGCAGTATCATCTACTTTTATGACTTGAAAGGTCATGTAAAGGGTGGCGCCCTTTCAATCAAAGAGCTTGTTGGTGTCTTTCACCGTAACGTTCAATTGAAGCCGGACGTTAAACTTGGGTGGGTGGGTCCAGTGGCAGCGCAAGGGTTAGTGGATCCCAAGGGCAATGCTCCTTAGTGGCGCTCCTACTTTGCGACAGAGAACAGTTTTTATGTCAGTTGCCAACCTCCAACCTCCCCCTCTCCCATCTACGCCCTGGTTACAGCTGCAAAAAAAAAAAAAAAAACTCTCGACAGCGCCCCTCCCCCTCCCCAACACCTCGCCCGGCGCCTGGGGGCAATTGATCCCTCTCGCGCTGGGTGGGTCTGTCAGATCTTGTTTTTCTGTCCTTCTGAGTTTAAATCCGGCCAGACCTCCTCAACCCCAGCAAGCTGGAATACCTTTACAACTCGGAAAGTGATGGATGTTACGACTAGGGGTGATGTAACAAAAGAAAGACTCAAACAAGCTTTCAAGATTTAAGATACAAATATTTAATTTCCTAAATTATTAAAATATTTCAACAAACAATCAAAGTGAAAGAATTAAAAATAACTTACAGTATATAATATCCTTAAAAGTCCTAAATTGTTCTAAAGTTCACTGATCCGGAAGTTAATCCCAATTATTCCGAATGGAGAATATTCCGAATGAAAACACCACTGTGCTGATGTACTAACAAGAAATAGTTATATCCAAATATTATTACTTCCAAATAATCCTTGTGAATATGGAATATCACACAAGTTCTAGAAATGTTTTTGATAATTCCAACGAAACTGAATAATTCTTAAAGTTTAAGTAGCAGTACAAAATCCAAAATGTACTCTATAATTATATCTCTGAAGCAGAATTCCACACACAAAATGAACCAATCTCGTTTATGACCTCTCAGGCAGAGCGAACTATATAGAAGAATGACGAACGCTGCCATACATCTTATTATATAGCTTTCTTTATACTGCGTTTTACAAACAAACAAAACCCATTTCTTATTCCGTCTTAATCAGCAACTCACAAATACGATCTTATTCTAACTTCTGGTCAACAAAATGAATCACTCCTGAATTGTGAAATCCAGGTCAGGTCAGAAGGTCAAACACCACGCACTGATCACGTGACATGACTAATGCTTCAAACGATAATATTGATTTTCCCAGGACCAATGTACTGGGTCACATTGAAATTACCGTATATGTATACTCTGCAAAACGACACATATTAGACTATTATACAGAGGTCATAAACTAATAAAACTATACCATTATTTAAAAGAAATGATACATAATTCCGTAACATGGATGAGACAGACTACTGAAAAAGATAAGAGGTCTCCACCAAAGCGACAGGTAACAGGAGGACGGACGAATAATATCTTATTACAAATCGTTCTGTTGAAAGTTGAAGGACTCTCAACTAAATTCTTAAATAAATTAGAACTAGAAGAATTTAAATAATTGTTTAAAAATACTGATATAATTCTTTTTACTGAGACTCAGACAAATTAATTTTAAGAAGCGTCTGTTGTAAATTTTAGCGTTTTTATATTGCATCGAGTTCAAAGAAAACTGTTAGTTTAGAGGTGTAAGGGTGCAAATTTCTGTCGATGTATTTTCGTAGAGCGCATTATTGTTGTAGTCGTAACAATTAATCAGATTTATGAGGAAAGGTACCGTATTAAATCGCTAGACTGCGATGGTTTTAATGTCCCTGTTTGGGTCGCGATTGATTCTTAATTAAGCATTCGTTGGGTAACGGTCGGACAGATGCATCAGGCAAGGTATATTTGGGGTCTAGGTATCGAAAATGTCAAAGTTGAAAGGATGCAGAGACTACTTGTGAAACCAGTTGAAGTAGTGTCATCTTTTGAAATTTTCCAGAATCGGTTATTTAAATAGCGCGCGAAATCTACAGGGTTAGGCTAACCACGATGGGCGTGCATTTATAAAAGGCGGTAGATATGTTTAATCCTGATTGGCTACGCTAAATAAGGGGTGCGTTTCCCAGACGAAATTTTATGTTTTAAGTATTGCACATCGCAAAATTTAGTCAGTCCAAGTTTTCCTGCGAAAGGCCGTTAGGTTCTTGACTCCGAGCAGAATAAGTCGAAATTCTCTCGTATAAACAATTGTTCAAGGGACAGGTGTCTAGAAGTTGAGGGACACGATTCTGGCGGTAGAATCGAGCGAGTCTCGAAAGCACAAGGTATTTGCACCAATGTCATGTAATTCAATATAATTATTTGTTTGAATTTATTTGTTTAAATTCGTACATCAATTTTCTTGATATGAGTTTAACTATTTGTTTGAATTTGTCGCCTTGATTGTTATAGGAATCATGCATTCTAAGAATTTCATGCATAACTTTATTTGATACGAGCTGCGAGAATCTATGTGAATTTACCTGTCTTAAAATATATGATTTTGTAAAAATGTATGAAGATATTTATATGTATTTATACTACTCTATTCCCGGAGACTCAAGTCATCAAGACTTGATTGATACTAGTGTATTTGAAAGATTTAATGATCACATAAAACATGAGCTTGGTATTTATCGTATATACTCCCGTATAATTCGATAGCAACTGCAAACTGCATACACCCAGATCTGCCGACGCAAAATGCGCCAGCAGATCTGGGTCTATGCAGTTTGTAAGGACTAATCAGTAGAACAAACAACACAGACCCTGATCTGCAGGCGCATTATGCGACGGCAGATCAGAGTCTATGTTGTTTGCATTTGGACCCGGATTATATACGCGAGTATATACGGTACTATGCGGAGACTTCAAGGCTAGTACTAACACACTGCTTGAATTTGTAGCAGACGATAAGAAGTTTACCGGCATACCGTTACCAGACGATTTCATGCCTAACCATTTCATTCATCGAGCCTCACAGGACAACGGTCACGTGAACGCATGGGGTCATACCCTTTTGGAGCTAAATAAGGACACACACTTATAATAGCTAACGGTAGAGTTAGCCAAGATTCAGCTACAGGTGAATTGACTTTTGTAAACATGAGAGTCAGAAGTGTGGTCGATTATGCATTATGTAATTAGTCACGGCTAACTTTGTATGATTACTTTTGTGTAAGCCCAATAGTTCTTTTTCTTATCATTGTGCTATATATTTTAATATAAAAATAAATAATTATTTTTGTAATATTAACACGTCTGAGAATTGAATTAATACTTTTGACTCGAATTACTTGGAAATCTGATGTATTAACTAGTTTTTGGACAAAATAAAATTCTCATCAGCCAGAGAGAATTTCGATGAAATACTGAAAAAATTTCTGATATTAATGTAAATCATAAAACACTTAATGAATCTATTACGGAATTCTCAGAGGTTATTAATTCGGTCGCAAATGGGTTATCTTTAAAACCACAAATGCCGGAACACATGCATAAGAATAGACATTCGAGTTCAAGTCCATCTTGGTTTGATGTTGAACGTAAAAGTAAACAAAGAGAATTTTTTTAAATGTCCAAATGTATAAATAAAAAAATTAATCACAAGAAAAGATAAAACTTCTGACTGAGATGCGTTCATTCAAATAAGGCACATATTACAAAATATCGGTGAAAATTTATAGGGGCGAAATTAATAAACTACTAGAAGCTTTTAAGAGTAATGGTAAGGAATATTTACAGCTTTTGATGGGATGTGTTACCATACAAATACCTGCTATATCGGTAAATGAACTGAAGCTTTTTAAAGGTGTCAGTGTGCCTGATGATTCATTTTTAAGTGCAGACGATGAAACAAAAGAAAGACTCAAAATCATTATAGTACACGTCTATAATGATTTTGTACAAGGTGACTTACAAATTTTGCTTGTTGTATTAAATATTGCTATTTCGATAGGAAACGTGAAAAGAGCAATTAAAATTATAAAAGCAGTGACCCTGTTAATCTATTCAATGAATGTTTGGTACATGGAAAGGATGTACTAGAGCCATATCTACTCTGTATGTTTAATGGCACCTCCAATACTGGTTACTTGCTATATATTTAGTTTGAGGGCATTGCTATACCTATTCATAAAAAAGGTTCTGTAAATAATGTAGAAACATATAGAGACAATACCCTTCTGAGTGTCATGGGTAAATTGTTTACAAGGATTTTAAATAACAGACTCGTTAATTGGAGGGGTGGGGGAGGAGTGGAGATCATGAGGTATTTGTTGTAGTGCTAATTTTAGGAAAAATATGTCCACAACTAACATTTTTACATTAAATGAGTTGATAACTCATTATATTAATTTAACTGAAAACTTGTTTTTTACTTTTCTTGATTTTGCTAAAGCTTTTAATTCGTTTGTAAGAAATATTTTATGGGATCAATTACATACACGAAGAATAAGAGGTAACATATTTCATATTGTACATTCAGTGTATGAAAATGTCAAAAGCAGAGTGAGATTCCATAATACTTCTCGGAAGAATTTGCTACATGTAATTGGTGTGCGCCACGGAGAGTGCTTGTCGCCCTTTTTATTTTCCATGTTTATTAATGATATTAAAGGAATTTATTAGTAGTGATGTTCAATGTGTTGACATAGGTATGCTACAACTGTATATGATTTTATGCTCAAAAACTTTAGGTGCGGACACTTCAAAGGCATTTTTTCTTTGTTTGTAATGGATGAGTATTTATTATAGGATTTAATCATCATGGTTGGGTATTTATTGAAGTGTAAAGTTTACCTAACCATTCACAAAGTGAACATCAAGTCCTTCAGGCTTTGTTTACTTTGTGAGTGATTAGGTAAACATTTACACTTCGATAAATACCCAACCATGATAATTTAATCAGTATCATTTCAATTTTCCTCCTTTCTCTGGTCTAATGAAAGGATTCCATCAACAAAGTTAAGTAGTTCATATTTTTCTTTTATTATCCTTTTCACACTGCGCCAGAATACTTAGCCCCATCTTCGCTAGCTGAGGATCGTCTATCCACATCGTTTATCAACGATGTAGAACTAAGCTTATCAACTATCTTTGACATAGCTGATACAAAATCATAACACAAAAGTTGATGAAGGTCACCATGACCTTTTATTGAGAAAATACATTTATGTGTCAGGATTCATTGTTCTTGCTTTCTACGCAATTCGATCTTTCCCAAACATTTGTCACATCCATTTTTAGTGAGATCCGCTTCTCTTACGTCATAAAATGCAACGTTATTACGATCCTAGATACAAGATACAAGAACTTTTATTTAACGTCGGTGGTCTGGGTAAAACGCATAAAACACTAACTCTGGACAAGCTATTTTACAGACATCACATAACAAAAGTATTTCATAATTCAACAGACATGTCCACAAATAGTACATATTTACAGTGAAACAATGCATATCTAATCATTACACTGCCAACAGTAACAGCAGATTAAAAGACAATACAACAGTATATATCACGCAGATATACATTTTTTATTTTTTCATGCGTATAAACATATATAACACATTACAGAAAGCAGTACATTATGTTACGGAATTATATATATTTTTCTTTTTAATATTTGTATAGTTTATTAGGTTATGATCTCTGTTCTTAGCCTAACAGCTGTCGTCTTGCCGTGAGTACACATACGGTATTTTTGATCAATATTTCACCTAGTTGCTTGCAGCATTAGTCGTGTGACGTATTTTCCGCGCGCGAGAGAATGAACTTTTGACCTAGTTCTCGTACTTTTAGGAGTAAACATTTTATTGACTAGGAATTATAGTTTAAGGTCACATCCGAAGAACGAATCGTGTTTATCAGAAGGAAATTATTTCGAAATACTCAGTTTGTTTATCGAAGACGTAGAATGGGTTTTCATTTCGATTCTGCGCATTAAGGTTATATATATATATATATATATATATATATATATATATATATATATATATATATATATATATATATATATATATATATATATATATATATAGATAATTAGCAGTATTCTGGCATTCTTCAATGTTAAATAGAGATTGAGAGGTCATAACGAATTTGATTCATTTTGAGTGTGGGATATTATTCTTTGGATATTTATTAATTAATACAGTACATTTAGGATTCAGTACTGTGTCTTCAACCTGAAATATTATACAGCTCCGTGGAATTATCGGAAACATTTCTAAACTTGTGAGATTCCAGATTCACAAGGATTATTTGGATATAACTTAATCTTATCAGCATATTAGCACAGTAAAGGTTACTTCATTCGGAACATACATTCGGAATATTTGGATTAACTTCCGGAACAGTGAACTTTAAAACAATTTTGGACTTTTAAGGATATTCTATACTGTGAGTTATTTTTAATTCTTTTACTTTAATTGTTTGTTGAAATGTTTTAATATTTTAGGAAATTAAAGATTTGTGTTTTAAATCTTGAAAGCTTGTTTGAGTCTTTTCTTTTGTTACATAACCCCTAGTCGTAACAATTAAAAAACTTTAGGTAATAAATATGACAATTTTATTGTTAAAAGCATGCACGGTGCCAACCATAACAGCAATTAAAAGACAAGACAATAGTATAAAGCATACAAATATACCTTTTTTCTTTGCGTTAGAACACGTATAACACATGACAGAAAACAACATATATAACACATGACAGAAAACAACATATATAACACATCATAGAAAATGACATACGTAATATGTCACAGAAATGCCATGTATAACACATCACCGAAAATGACATATAACACATCAACGATATGTAACACATCAAAGAAAATGACATATACAACACATCACAGAAAATGTCATACGTAACACATCATAGAAATGCAATATTTACTCATCGCAGAAAATGACATATAACACATCAGAGAAAATGACATGTAACACATCAGAGAAAATGACATTTACAACACATTACAGAAAATGACATACATAACACATCATAGAAATGCAATATATAACTCATCACAGAAAATGACATATAACACATCAGAGAAAATGACATATACAACACATCACAGAAAATGACATATGTAACACATCACAGAAATGCCATAAACATATATTTCACATCACATAGAGGAGTACATTGGATAAGATTAATAACGTAAGGAGAATGAGGGTGAATAAAGTTAAAATTGACGCCTAAAACAACGCTAAAAAATTAAATCTAAGACGGTGAGTAATTAAAATAAACTGATTGAAAACACGATCTCAAGAAAAAGTGCAGTACTATACGAAGGTACATTAGCTCTTAAATCCTGCCACATACTTTGATTGGCAACAGCTATGGTCGTCTTAAAGCGCTTTTTTTCCGAGCACCGCGTACTTGCTTGCTTGCTTGCTTGAGAGAGAGAGAGAGAGAGAGAGAGAGAGAGAGAGAGAGAGAGAGAGAGAGAGAGAGAGAGAGAGAGAGAGAGAGAGAGTATTTCGCTCTGGGTTTCAGCAATAACTCTTAGCACGTTTTGCTGCTCGCTTATATCTTATCTATTCTTGGTGTTAAATCAGCAAAAAAAGGAAAGGTTGATATCTGCTGTTGCTGTTCCAGCACCAAAAGCAGCAGGATTTTATCCGCTGACGTTTCTTCAAAGGTCACTTGATAAAAACTCTGTTTTAAATAGCTGTCATCTCAGCAGGTTTTGTTGCAAGTGTACGAGTCTGTATTATGTTAATAAGTTGTTTATATATAACAAAACAAAACATGAGTTTAATTTATCCACCATTTGTTCCATCGGTTTGATACGTTTCTGTTTTGATCAGTTACAACAAAACCGTGTTTATATTTTTTACAAATGCTCCTGATTACAGGTAAAACGATTTTAACATCCGGCATACGACCGCGTAATGTTTCATTTTCATCCTTGTATGTCTTCTCCATGTGCATATGGAAATAAAACATTGTGCGTGGTGCAGCTTCTAAATGTACACCTTGGGTCCGCGCTGGCTGCTGGGCGCATGGCACTGCGTTGCAAATGCTACGGTAGCGGTTGCATGGCTGGGATTAGATAAACCACGGCTCTACGTTTTCCCGAACGTTCGTATTGGCTGACAAAAGGTCGTCAAACACTATCATGGCGGTGTGTTGGCGCCACCTTTCAGGTAGCAAAGAAAACTCCTCGGGCGCAGGTATGCTGTTTGGTTAAGCTATACAGGTTACGTCCTCGTAAAGATGTTCGTTGTGATCCTACAAAATGTCATCATAAAAGTCGCGCAATTCCCACTTTGGCTCGTTTGCATGCACCCCGGCAACTAGCATGTCGTAAACTGTGAAATAACGTTTTCCAGCCGATCGTAAATTAAGTATGCTGCTCAGTCAACCAGGAGGTTAACCAGGCAGTTTGGCTTTCAGCCTCCTAATCCGCCAGCAATGTAAAGACAGCATGGGTGTGGCGGCTCTTTTGGGTGCGCACCAGGTAAACTGCCGTGCTTATCGGCGTCATACACGTAGCAGTCCGTAAGGTAGAAATATGAATCAGGGTTTTATAATTAAAAATAGGTCTTACAGATGGTCAGAAGAGGTCATCCGCGACAGACTAGAACAGTAGATGCTGGTGGAGGCTTTCCAAGGGCCACGCGAACCTGTGGGTCCCGAGGATCCTCGGTCTTGAGGGTGTTGAATCAGACGACATTCGAGTGCAAGCAGCTACTCCGATTTTGTACAGACCATGGAGGTCTCCACGTTGTTACAAACGGTAGCTATCAAGATCGAGTTCAATGCAGTTCCTGTAAAAACAAGACCACGTGGCAAACACCCGAGAAAACTCAACCGCCGTCGTTACAGCCGATGTTAACATCATGGATTCTCGCGTTTGTGTTGGGTCGCTAGCATGAACAGATTACGTGGACGACAACATAGACAATGTCAGCGGTACCAATAACAATTTAGCAGCATTAAAGATTTAGGTGTTGCCGAAAATTATACTGCCAAATAAATATTGATTAGTCGTCATATCCCCGAATTGAAGGCCACCTATTACACCTATTACATACTGAATCTAGCAACACAGCTAAGGATTCTGACATTTCTTCCTCATTGATAATTAGGAAAGCCTCAAAAGTTAACAAAGGTGACACAGCGGTTACAATAGGCACGTTGATGCTTCTGATGGCACAGCCTTGCAGGACCATCTTTATTCCATGCTTGATAAACCATCACAGGGTGGTATTGAAAACAACCGGGTTGTGTTTAAAAGAAGAAATAAAAACAATGGAAAATGGAAAGGTCCATTTCCAGCATTGCCAATACTGGAACAGCTGCATCAGATAGATAAATGGGTACTGTCGGCGGAACAAACATTGGAAACATACCACAGCTCACAACAAAACGCCAGTTGACCTACTCCAAAGTTATCCTGCATTCAACGTTTTCATCCCAAAAATGGTAAAATTTACAAGCCGGCTTAAAGTGAAGATAACCCGGTAGTGATTGGCCCAAACAGAAGAATAGAGAACTCTCAGATTTCCTCAAGGACAGTAATGTGCTCAGTTCCAAACATAGCAGCTGGAAATATCCCAAAATTTACACCAGATGGTCAAGTAACAGATTCCGCGGAAAACTTAGAGTCGACAATCGACAAGTTCGAGGGCAAACTCGACAAGCCTGGTCCTAATGGCCTTGAAACTAACGTCGTGGTGTTAATCCTAACGCAGATATAAAGGATTCTGCTAGACCAATAAGTAGGATTGGTTTTGGAACAGCTGGTGGAACACCTGGAAAGGCACAACTAGTTACAACAACTGGAATAATGCACACGGTCACCAACGCAGGTTTTAGTAACATTCCTCAGTTCACGGCAGGAGGACAGGCTATAAACTCCAAAGTAATCATGTAATGAATAAGTTCGAAGCAAACGTTGTAATTTTCGGATCTGATAGTGCAGTTAATGATTCGCAGGTTCCGACAATGCAGGTTCCTTTAATACGTGGTATATCCGATGCAGCAGCTGGCAGCAGTCCAAAGTTCACAGCTCGCGGACTGGTTACATACTCTACAGTAAACCTAGAATCGACAATTAACACTCTCAACAAAAAAACTAGATAAGCCTTCTGCTGAAGGTACCGGAGGCATCCTGGTAGCATTTTACCCTTGCTGTGCCTGGAAATGTTGCTGCTTTTAGAGAAGGTGGACAGGTCTCAGACTCTTCGCTAAACCTGCGGACTGAACATAGCAAGAAAGTAGTTAAACCATCAGGTGCAGAGGACAATTTGGTAACCTTCGTGTCTAAGGCCACGATCGAGGATACTGGAAAGTCATATCAGACATTTCCAATGAACATATAATGCGTGCTGTGTCTAGCTAAACTGTAGGAAACCTCCCCATATTTTCAAATGGTCACCAGGTCTAAGACCTATCAGTGAACCTGCAGTATACAGTGACTACTTTTGCAACTTGACAGACAATACCCAAACAAAGAAGAGGCGACTTTGCTTGTGCTTGGAAGTAATAGTGAGGGTACAGACTCTGAAAAGTCCATGAATGATTCGGAATCTGGCCAAATTGAGTATGTGCTGTATGCGATAAAGGCAGTTCAAACTTGTCTTGTTGGAGCTTTTCTCAGTATTGACGTTGATGTAGACATTTCAAGATAACTCATACAGCTTGATTTCAGTCTGCACATCGTGTATAATTATCTTACGCAGAGTTTGGATACTGCAGGATAAAATAAGTCACTTGTAGGACCACTTGATGGCTTTAGAGTCATTAGTCCATCTAATAATGTTTTATAAATTTTTAATTATTTTATAACATTCATGAAGGAATAAAAATCAGAGATGGAATGCATGGATCCGTAACTTGCATGACAGAAATAACGGACTCCTACGCAGTAAGCTCGGCTCTCAAGCACTTTCAACTTCTGATTTATTTAAAGCGCCACGTTAATGAAATAAAAAATCTCTCAGCAATTGCTCTCTTTCAGTAAAGAATTGCTGTTATCATTACAAATATTGTCGATTACTGCCACATCCACAGGTACAGTCATTAGAGTAACTGACGACGTTTCCTCCAACATACTATAACATTGAATGCATCAAAATGGAAGAAACAATTTAAAACAAATAAAATAAAATAAAACCATAACTATAGAGTTTGATGCAGATTTCATGTCCATTGGCTTTAAAATCATAATAAGCGTTGTTGGTGACATCAGTGGAAAACCAGCAACAAGGGAAGTTGTTATAAACGACATGTGAAACGATTCCAGATAATATTCAGCTGGGTGGTATGAAGGTAGCATGCAACTTATTACAGTACTGAAAGAAAACATCTCTGGATGTTGCTATACCACAAAATACTACAGCTAACCATTTTGTTAATGTTAATGCTGTAGCTACTCTCTTCACCCCAGTAGGAAAAGGTGCTATCTATGTCAAACTGCTAAAACGCAGCACCAAAAATCCATCATGGGCTGATATAATTTCTATAATAGGCGACTTAGTCTCAGCCTGTTTATATTACCAGTCCCCTAATAGCGACTTAAGAGGGTGACGACGTGGTGCTTACAAACTTTTAGGACGCTTGTGTAGAACTGACGTTTGTCAAAACGTGTATATAAATTTAATGGTCTTGCATGAACGTTGTATAAGTACCGTACTTTTCGCACTGGGACTATGGCGTAATATAGCCGGCTTACGAACAGATTGCCAAACTTACTAAAAATATGAAACAAAAATACGAAAAGGACCACAACGTAGACTCTTCTGTTGTGCCATTTATCATCCACAGATAGTCGAAACATGTGCAACTATTTTGGATCTGCCAAAACAGTCATTAAAATCCAACACTAATAGAATTACGCGAGCTTGCTGACAACACAACAGGAAAAAAGAACGGTACCTCTTAGTTAGGAAAAAAAACCCCATGGCTTCATTTATCCACATCCGGAAATACAACAGCGGCCATTTTCCAAAACGTGGCATTGTGGTGGTGGAAGAAAAACACAAAATCTCATTGACTTTTGTTCTGTAGGCTGACATGACACCTGCTCATTTAGTCGAGAGTGTGATGTTTCTTCTCTGCTTACGATAAAAATACCCATATCCTGTTCAAGAGGCTAGAACAGAAGCGGTGTCAAGCTACACCTAGCAATTATATGCACAGTACAGTACATCAGAAATGGTACCGCTCCAAACCCTGTTGAAATTCCCAAAAGTCACATCACTGAAACTATAGAAGTACGCTGGAGTTCTGATGTATTTAATGAGGCAGACACATTCATACAGTCTGATACGTTTATCACGTCAATACAGCAGCAGTTAATCAAAGAAGATGGAAAAACGGCATACACCAACAACCAACTCGAGATAAAATGTCATGGTATTGTTCTTGTAACAACTGCCGGTCATTGCAACAAGTATCCCAATGTACAAGGTGAAACTCCCCTCTAGAGGTATATTGCATATAGAAAACGAATCTGTGAAACAAGGGTGAACTCCGGTAGGTGGCTCAAATAATATTAGCTTTTCTGGGAATATTATTATTATAGAAGCACAAAAAGGCTACTCGTTACGTCCCCAAAGCCAGAGCGCTGAAGTCTTTGCAGGCGATCCCTTCAGCAAAAGGCCCCACTTGCAGGCGATCCCTTCAGCAAAAGGCCGCACTTACAGGCGATCCCTTCAGCAAAAGGCCCCACTTGCATTTAAACTATTTGTTGTAGCTGAGTGTATAAATTAAAGTCACCCGCTATAAAAACATCCTATTAACTAGTAATGTCTTAAAAGAGTATGTTAGTAATGTCTTAAAAGAGTACGTTAGCAATGTTAGCAATGTCTTAAAAGAGTATGTTAGCAATGTCTTAAAAGAGTATGTTAGTAATGTCTTAAAAGAGTATGTTAGCAATGTCGACCAAAGAGTATGTTAGCAATGTCGACCAAAAAGTATGTTCCATTGTATGCGCAATAAACCCTGACAAACGTTCAGCCTTTCGCCGTCAGCGAATAATTGAAATACAGTGATATTTTGATGAAGAATGTGGCATCACTTGCTAAATACCCTAATAAACATCATTTATTGCATCGACACTGCGCTAGTAAGTGGGTTTTTTTCATGGCCACCGGTGTTGCGGGAATTTCTCTGCTTTTAATCATACTTGCTACACCCAGAGGCTTGGGGCTTGAGGGTGTCTGCATTTTCCTTAGACTTTGCAGCTTTGTTCGACGCTTTATCGGTAGAAGTAGAAAGCTGGATGTTATACTCCAGAAGCACGAGCAAATATGTGCAACTGCCGCCACAAAGCGTAACATCATTGATCAGCTTGTGTCAAAAGCGCACATCGACAACAACAGTTTTAGATAATGAGGTTTTAATCATTTAAGCGGAGTGGGAACGTTATAATTAGATAAGTCTGAAATACATTCAAATGTTAGAGGAATTCGCATTGCAGTCGATGAGGAAGCTATAAAAATATATACGTCAGGGGCGCGAGGAGGAACACCGAGCGCTGCTTGAACGACTGGAAGTGGAAAATAAGTATCGCGCTAACGTGCCTCCTACCTTCTTATGTCTTTAAACACACGCATAATTTAGACGTGTGTCCAGATTTTATTATATATGCTGCAGTAGTTATGCTTCCAGTACTTGACATTTTTGCAATACTTTACGCAGACGCTTTGGTACTAACCGTCATGCAAAACGGGATAGTCGTCTCTCGAGGCGCCTAACTAGCAAGTCGTAAAAGCAAAGAAGTCGAAGTTTTAGATGAAAAATGCGATTCAAATATTTGTTCTTGATTTTTACACCCGAGTCAAATATATTATGTCCGCCGAGAAAAACAAGTAATGGCTCAAAGAATCTCCTAGTGGCTAGTGGTACAGAATGTCCCCTCCCCCCATCTAGTGGACTATCATACCATGCAATAGTGATTCAGTACAGCCTCTGTGGCCCAGAACACTCACACTCGAGTGGACTGTCATGCCATGATAAAGTGGTCATGAACACCTCTTGCATATCTGCTGTTTATGCCTCTGTTGTCATTTGTGTTCTATACCATGCCTTTACCTCGAGTTATGGAATCTCAAGCGCGATCACAAATTAATACGGAGATCTATATATTGTCCAGGCAACAGACACTAGGGGAAGATTTTGTAATAGGAAAAACTCACGTTCAGTGGATATTAAAGACCAAAGCAGAGATATTTAAGGAATACCAAGAGAACAAGCATAATGACTGAGATAAAAATGTCTTCATGTGGAATAGTTTCAACGAATTAGACATTGCGATGTGCCAGTCAGGGCCATTGGTGAATGAAAGCATTTTGATTTATGTATCTGAACTTGGTATTCCTGAATCTGCGTCTAAAGCTTATTATGGCTGACTCTACAGGTTTCGTCAAAGGAACAACATTTCCTGTACTGTAGTATGTGGGGGAAGGTGGGAGTGTTTCTATTGATATTGTCAAAGACTGGACTGAGAAATTACCCGATATAATCGCAGGCTGTGCACCATATTTTTAACACGGATGAAACCGGTGTGTTTTATCGTCCCCTTCCTGGCAAACATTAACAGTTCGCAGAGAGTGTATGTATGTATGTATGTATGTATGTATGTATGTATGTATGTATGTATGTATGTATGTATGTATGTATGTATGTATGTATGTATGTATGTATGTATGTATGTATGAATGTCAGATCAGGACTCGCGACGACCAGCATGTAGCGACCACCTGTTTATAGCGACCGCAGTTTTTCAATTCCCCACCGATTTTCCTGTATATTTTAACGGTGTAGAGCAACCACCTTTCCAAAGCAAAGCATGTTGATTGCTGTAATGAACACAAACGTATTGCCATAGGGTAGTTCCATAACTTGTAATTACTATGAAGATTTACAATAAATAATGAGAGCATTGAAAATTTGATGCAAGTATTTTTTATACAGTTTTAATAAGTAAATAGCAATAAACGCAAATGCAGAGAAGAGACAAAATTTTTGAGATTAAACTTCATGAATCAAAACAACAAGTTTTTAGCAAATGTATACACAAAATGGGAGAACAGGGTAGTTAGAGATCAGTTAATAAATATAGAGGGGAAAGCGTTACTCATGAACGAATGAAATCTGAGTGCAGGGAAAATATTAGAATGTCATATGAACAATTAGTGAATGTCAATTATCTGCATACAAATATATATACATGCAAAAAAGTTTTGTTTAAAACTCGACTATACACATATATGTATACACAAAATTTAAAAAAATTGACGGACAAAGTGAATCTTTACTATAAAATAAAATAAAAATAATTTTTAAAAAAGGCAAATTCTACAAACAGTACTCATTAAATGGTACACTTGCACATTAAAACAAATAATTTCATTGGACAATACACAATTTTTTTAAATATCCGAACAAGCAATATAAATTGATAATAGAGAATACATTTATGTTTATATAATATTCCATACATAAAAATACGGCTATTAAAACAAAATCCAAGTATAGGACACAAAATGTAGGTAAATCCATTTACTCGCATGGATAAAGTCTTACCAAAAAAATTGTGGATTGACGGTATATAATATTTGACCCATAACGAAGCTAAATACAAAGGATTGCAAGTCCTGACATTTCAATATCTACCTTCATATTGATGCAGAACGCTCCTTATAGTTTTTACTTACTATATTAAAAATGTACTAATAATGATCAGTAAGATTTATTTTATCCTCCAAAAATTATGATTTGATCAAATTATGTACTGATATCTTCCAAACATGGAAGATATATAACAATATGTGGATTTTGCATAAGTAACCCGGATGGATGTATTTATTACTACTTTTGTAGAATTGAGAAAACTTAATCACTATATGCAAGTCTTCCAAGTTTCCTCAAATACCCCTATAAATCCTATATACATGACGCTACCAAAAATAAATTATGATCGAGAAAATGTGTCTTTTAGGTATAAATCCCAAAGTGTACTATTAGGAAATACGTTATTGTTTGCAACCATGTCTTTTTAATCTCTCTCTATTTTTACTTGTAGGCACTCCAGTAAGCAGCGATGTTAGTAAATAAATCTAGCAAGGTAAGTTTCCTTCGAAATATATCAGTGCTATCTTACTAATTTTAAGAAGCAGAACAAATCATTACTAACTTTTATGTTTTTTTCCCTCTTCTCTTTACTTTACCGATTTTAATCCCATTCATTACAAGTCGATTTTAATCCCATTCATTACAAGTCGATTTTAATCCCATTCATTACAAGTCGATTTTAATCCCATTCATTACAAGTCAATCATACAAAATGAATAGTAGGATATAATCTCTACAACATTTTGAAATAACAATTTGTTATTAATCAAATGACGGAGATTGAATTTGTGGGTGAATGTACCACATCATGTTTTATTCCAATCAACATATTCTGCCATTAAGAGGTTCCATCGCTCTGAACCATGCTTATTGAAATGAATATTCGCATGAAAGTCTGGAGTCCGACGCGAAGCACGATCCCCAAATGGCTCTCGTTATGCATTTAGCGACTTAATAGAAAAGATGCCTCATAAGATGGAAGGATACCACCACAAGTCCAAACATTCTGAAGACATTTAAAAGGCAGCACAGAGGAGATTAATGTCCTAAATTTACGGAGCTTTTGTGTGCGTTTTTTTGTTTTTGACATTTTTATTATTATCGTTGTATCTCCCATTTGTAAAATCAAAATGATAACTGTCTGGAGTTATGTTATCTTCATCTTCATCAATAGCGTTAACATAAATTTCTATTCTTCAATTTTTTTTTCGCGAAAATCTGTATTATTGTTTAGCTTTCCTAATGTTCCTATACTCGCATGCGGAAGTAGGATATATTAAATGTTTGGCTTTAATTTTAATGAATGTTTTGTTTACATAATTTCACTATGAATAGTTTTCAAGTTTTTTATTTGATCTACAAGCGTCTCAGTTTGCAATTATATATACAGCTAGTAATCAATATCTTGATCAAGGTTTCCACGTGGCCACTGAATATTTTCGATCTCCTCAGGGTTGAGTCCTGTGTACTGTCGTGACATGGCCGTATTCTGATGCTTTATATTCTCATTTGTGTCTTCGTCTTCTATGCTGTACTGATTCATGTTGTTATCATGTCCACCCCTTGGTTTCTCCTTTTTTCCATTGACAGTGGTCTCTTTGTCATACTCTTTACTTTTTCGGATGTCCTTCACGTTCTCACGTTTAGATGAGGCGTTGGAACCTGGAGATCTTTGGGTCATTCCTCCATCGTTTTCTTCATCTAACATCTCGTCGTAATTCCCGTTTATTTGACTCGCTTCACCCCTGCTTCTGCGCAAGTCCTCGCCATTCATATGCCGACCATTTTGTTTGCCTTGAGTGATATAGTCGTTCTTTAATTTCTCTAGTTCTTTAGGTGGTCCTTCCATTCCACACACGATAAACGTATCAGTCTTTCGTCGCTCGCTCGATAGAGTTGAGAAACTTTCGACCTGTAATATAAAGAAACCATCAACTCCCTTGATTCATTGGATTCTTCTTGTCTTTGATATTACTCCTCGAATATTTTAATTTCCATTCAAATAATCTTTTCTGCACATCAATTAAAACATTTATAGTGGGTTAGTACAGATTTATGGAAAAAAAAGCAACTTCCTTTAAAGACCCTATGAAAAAGCATCACTCGGTTAATCCATTCAAAATTGATGCCCAGGTAGCAATTACGTGATGAAGTTTTTAAATTGCGCTTGTCTCATCGAAAACAAAAATACCACGATGTGTAATTTCGCTCTCTAAATGAGATATTAAAAAGCTGATAATGCATGCACAGAAATGAAATTCAGTTGATACTATTGTACTTTAGCGATCACATAGGTAGTGCACGAATACATCGATACAAACAATAATAATAATACTCCTTGATGAACAAGAAGCGTATGTTTGAACACAATTGGCTTATTATACCCATTGGTGAACAAGAATCATAAATATCAGTCACCGTTTCCAAATATATTTCTGGACCAACATTTATACCCAGTTCTCATGCATGAAATTTGCACACGATGTGTAATTCGGCACACAAGCAAATAAATTTATGCACGTATATACAGGCAAATTTACAATGCGTTTGCATGAATTTTGGGAACGAAATGCAAAATCGGTATAATTAGGGACAAGTATGATAAATAATATTTATTTATTGGAAATAAGACATGTGGTAGGAAAACAGAAAGGACAACTTTGAAAATTACAATCACCACCACCGTGACCATCATCATTTACATTTTTTCATGTCAGCAATTCGAATAATTTAATTGCAACCTTTACTTTAAATGTAACAAAAAATATTTTGTGATACTATTCAGTGTCATACATTAATTCATTCATTCATTCTATCCATATAAAGGTGCGGGTAAACAGTCGAACAAACTTAAACTGAAATTGGTATTCAAATCACTCTAAAAACTAATATTTCTTCTGTGATAGAATGAATGAGAACCACACACACACACACACACACACACACACACACACAATTGCAATGACATGAACACGGAATGATTATAGAGGTACGAAACAGTAGGCCATAAAGCATGAAAAAATAATAATAGAACGGACATGGGATGTCTATTTTGCATTTTCCATGGCTCGTGATTTTCCCGCCATAGTCTATATTATGACCCGTGTCCTTCCTTTAGTAAATGTCTTAGTGCGTGCGTTCTATACATTTGCAGACTGGTGCATGTGAATGGATTACAAGTTGTTTGAGTCTGGTTTCTAATGTATGTTTACAAAAGCTTCACCAATAATTTATAAGATTATTGCTTGATACACGATGTAAAAAGCAAATATTTTAAGAACTATTTGAAAGTCCAATTTGTAATACGTACATTACACTGGCGGCAAAACCATGTTCCGCCATGAGGTTCATCGTAGATGACGGACAAGGACAGCTATTTGTTTTTTATAGAACTAATTTGCTTTCTTTTTTTAACTTCTCAGCGCAATGAAACTGACATAGAAATCTTCATTCATTTTTTAAAATTTATTTTACACACAGTGGTTCATTATTGAATAAGATCTAACAATATGTCTGAGAGCGATAAATTCACGTAAACTGTCACATTTCAGCAAAGAGGATGTAACTGCTACCAAACTAATGGTGACAACCGTGTTATTAAAAGTGGATCGAGAATTCGCCATTTATTAACAGTAATTTGAGCTTCTAAGATTCAATGCCTTGGCCTTCAATTTAAAACTGTTGGGTCTAAGACTCAATGCTTTGGCCTTCAATTTAAACTGATGGGTCTAAGACTCAATGCCTTGGCCTTCAATTTAAAACTGTTGGGTCTAAGATTCAATGCCTTGGCCTTCAATTTAAAACTGTTGGGTCTAAGACTCAATGCTTTGGCCTTCAATTTAAACTGATGGGTCTAAGACTCAATGCCTTGGCCTTCAATTTAAAACTGTTGGGTCTAAGATTCAATGCCTTGGCCTTCAATTTAAAACACTGTTGGGTCTAAGACTCAATGCCTTGGCCTTCAATTTAAAACTGTTGGGTCTAAGACTCAATGCTTTGGCCTTCAATTTAAAACTGTTGGGTTTAAGACTCAATGCCTTGGCCTTCAATTTAAAACTGTTGGGTTTAAGACTCAATGCCTTGGCCTTCAATTTAAAACTGTTGGGTCTAAGACTCAATGCCTTGGCCTTCAATTTAAAACTGTTGGGTCTAAGACTCAATGCCTTGGCCTTCAATTTAAAACTGTTGGGTCCAAGACTCAATGCCTTGGCCTTCAATTTAAACTGATGGGTCTAAGACTCAATGCCTTGGTCTTCAATTTAAAACTGTTGGGTTTAAGACTCATTGACTTGGCCTTCAATTTAAAACGGTTGGGTCTAAGACTCAATGCCTTGGCCTTCAATTTAAAACTGTTGTGTCTAAGACTCAATGCCTTGGCCTTCAATTTAAAACGGTTGGGTCTAAGACTCAATGCCTTGGCCTTCAATTTAAAACTGTTGGGTCTAAGACTCAATGCCTTGGCCTTCAATTTAAAACTGTTGGGTCTAAGACTCAATGCCTTGGCCTTCAATTTAAACTGATGGGTCTAAGACTCAATGCCTTGGCCTTCAATTTAAAACTGTTGGGTCTAAGACTCAATGCCTTGGCCTTCAATTTAAAACTGTTGGGTCTAAGACTCAATGCCTTGGCCTTCAATTTAAAACTGTTGGGTCTAAGACTCAATGCCTTGACCTTCAATTTAAAACTGTTGGGTCTAAGACTCAATGCCTTGGCCTTCAATATAAAACTGTTGGGTCTAAGACTCAATGCATTGGCCTTCAATTTGAAACTGTTGGATTCTAAGTATTCAGATTATATCAAACAATATGATGCATAGCTTTAGAAACTATTCTTGCTTTGTGTCAGAAAAGTGCAAAATATCATCCATCGAACAGACATTAATTTACTACTAACAATGATAAAATCTACAAAATAATGCGAAAATTACCTTCTTGTATGGGGCTTTGGACGAGTACAGCCCTCTAGTAGGCGGCTTTAGCTTGAGAACGCTACCAGCAGCTTTGAGGATGTCCTCAAAACTTTCCCCTGTATTTGGGTTTATGATTAGCCTCTCCTTCATTTTCCGATCCATGTTACTGATCACGTAGATGACCTGCGGAGCAAGTGACTCTCCTCCATTAAGACCATTCTGGCTCCTTCTCGGTGATAACTCAGTGTAGCGCTTTTTCATCATAGGTTTTTGTCTTTGACTTCCTGTACCTTCGCGGTAGTCACTCTGACTGGAGTACTTATCCGACACTGATCCATACCCCCTCTCGTACTCCACGTTCCCATATGGTATATACGTAACCAACTTGGATCTTCTGGACACAACTATCATACTGTTTTCAGGAGCTGCTGCGATTTCCTTTGTATCCACCACTAGTTTTCCACTTGGCCAGAGAAATATGTAGTGGAAAGCAGGAGGGTGCTTGTAACGCTCATTGAGATCGTCGATCAGACGTTCGCACGTACCATACAACTTCAGAGTAAAAGGAATTCTTATAGGTTTCTTGAAAGGTTCACCATTTATGTAGCAATCGAGGAACTTGGCTTGATGATTTCCTTGCTTCTGTTGGAGAGACTCACCATTTCTTGTAGTGAGCTTAGAGTGGTCTGTGGTGGAATTTGGCTGGGAATTTGTGTCTTGAGAACATTCGTTGTAATCAGAGTCATCGGGTTCACTCGTGTCACCCACCTGCAAGAAGATTAAAAGACTTAGACTACAAATGTATGTATGTATGTATGTATGTATGTATGTATGTATGTATGTATGTATGTATGTATGTATGTATGTATGTATGTATGTATGTATGTATGTATGTATGCATGCATATATGTAGCTGACTGTAGGAATGGAAGGATGGATAAAGAAATGGATTGATACATGTCTGTGGAAGGTATCTCCGCGGTAAGTAGACACAAGGTACGTTTGTTTTTCTTTGTTTTAAATACACTTTTAACACATTATTGGCTATATCATGCCGAGGAAATGAGAGCTAAGAGCCTTTTACAAGGACACGCCGAGGCAGTCGACCCCGGTTGGCCTTGATAAAAGGTAAGAAGGCGTTCTTTTTTGTATGCATATATCAAGAATACAAATCATACTGCGAAAAACAGTCCTTTCAAGTTCACTGGGTCCAACAAGGAATCGCGTCTGTCAGGGATTGATTAAGATAAATGCAAAAAACTGACAACAAATAGCGCATGACATGTTCTTAACTAGCCTAAGCGCTTTCGACTCTCGCTGATTTTTTGTCGAAAAGAAAAACAATAAACGCAAAAGAACGTGCTGAATTTACAAAACTTTACGTGATTGCATGTTTCTTAGAAGTGTTGTTTGAAACTTTACATGATTGCATGTTTATTGGAAGTGTTGTTTGAAACTTTTAGATGTTGAGCCCTATTGGGTTGAACTTCAATGATAAAATTGATTTATGCACTATTCGTTGTCACTTGCCATCCTACATTTCATATGCCTTATGTAGACATAATCTTACATGGTTTCATCCAATTTACAGTGTGGCGAGAATTGACAACTCTGTGGTCGAGATTGCCGAGTGTCATTTACAGGGTAAAAGGGCGTCAAGACACGAGAAGACCTGTGAAAATTAAGTATGTCATAAACGTTAACACTATTTATGGAAAGTAAAAGTTAAGAAGTATTGTATGACAAACACGTGTACAGCTGAACAATTATTTTCAAAATTGACAACAACAAAAAAAAAAAAAGAAGAAAAAAATTTCAGAAACTCACAAGAAGACCAATTTTCATTGACGATAGTATTTAATTGGCTAACCAAAATTAGAATGAAGTTATTACTTGGATTAAAAGTAACATATATTGTACCGTACAAGGAGAGAAAATGGTGCAAAATTTTGTTTTGAACTTGATATTTAGCGTTAGCATCTTAGGAACTGAAATTGAACGATGGTATAGGGAAAATTGCGTAAAAATAGAATTAGGAAACGGGTACCCCACTACCGTATATACTCGCGTATAAATCGATACCAACTGCAAACTGCATAGATCCAGATCTGTCATCGCATAATGCGCCGGCAGATCTGGGTCTATGCGTTTTGTAACGACTATTTAGTAGAACAAACAACATAGACCCTAATTTGAGGCGCATTATGCGACGACAGATCAGGGTCTATGTTGTTTGCATTTGGACCCGATTTATACGCGAGTACAGATGGCATGTATAAGTCTGGTTAATATATAGCTGATATGAAAAACCTGTGTCAGCTCTTTATTCTCGTCTATGTGAATAATATCATTTGTTGAGACAGGATTATAATGCACACTTCTCCATTTACAACAAATGATAATGTTTGAATAGTTTTCGGCTGGGAAGAATTAGCGGGAGATAATCACAAACTTCACGATTGAAGTTATCAAATATGTTTAATTGAACAATAGTGCATGCAGAGTTTGATAACAGCAGTCAAATGGTAACGAAACTCAGTTATCTATTACCTCGAGGTTTGTTTGTTCAAATGTACACCAAAGGGTTTAATATTTATGAAATTCCATATTACTGAAAGAGTAAGTTATAAAACCTTGACAAAGATTTTATATGGTCGAAACTCGGGGGGAAAATCGCCCAGTTAATGCAAAATAATTATCAAACAAGTCGCCTGGAGAATGATTCTATTTAGATATTTGATGTGATGATAAAGACAACATCAATTACAATAATGATCATAAAAACAAAATAATACCTACTGTAGGGTTCTAAGGGGGGGGGGGACGGACGGGACGGTTACCCCGGGCGCCAGAGGTCTTGGGGCGCCAACGCAGCTGATAAAAATTCGGACCTCGTATTCTGGCATTTTGGGCCATCATCGTCGCCCCGGGTGCCATATACCCTTAGTACGCCATTGAATACCAAGAAGGCCTGGGTAGCTTCTGGCCTACTCGTTTCATGGTTCATGTTTCTTTTGCCCACCCAATTAGAGTGGACATCATCTAACATGTCGACGCAAAGAAGACTCTAATGTGTACTGTAATGGACGTAACCTTAAAGCTAATTATATTTTGCACCGAAACGAGCATGAAACTTGTTTATTTTGAGTATGAATGCCCCTAGATTTGTATGCAAAAATATAGAATTCTACAAAATAATTAATTATAAACGCAAGGTGAGATGTGGAATTGACATTTACAAAAAAACTTTTCCAAGAAGTTGAAGACGGGAGATTAACATTTGTAACGGCTGTGCTCCTAACGGATCCAGATGAGATGAGATTGGCAGCTTTGAACACAAAAAGATACAAATATTGATGATCTATATTGTTTTTAACCTGCTGTTATCGTATCCAAATTTTAATCTTAATTATCGTTTACCATTTTCAGCACAACTATAAACTTTTTTACTTCTTTTACTAATACGCTCAGACGCAAACTGAGAAAACTCCATGTGATGCGGTACAAATGTATAAAAAGATAGATAAAAGATAATATATTTAACTTGCTGATTTTCCATAAAAAAATAATTGATAACACACAAGGCTTTGTTGTAAGTATGAACAAGCAACGAAGGTAAATACATTTGTTAATACATGTATAACATTGACATAATTCGTGTGCGTTCTTACGTTTCGCAGATTTGGTGTTTCTGATGACTCACAGATATATATATATATATATATATATATATATATATATATATATATATATATATATATATATATATATAGAGAGAGAGAGAGAGAGAGAGAGAGAGAGAGAGAGAGAGAGATAGATAGATAGATAGATAGATAGATTGTTTCAATGTAGATTATAAGTTTCCAAATCTCTGAAGAAATAGATAACTATGTGACAATTAACTGAGTCTAAATATTTTTTTTCAAATGCTTAATTTCATTTATTTTCACTGCAGCCAATGGCGGTCTTAAAGCTATAGATAAGGCACCTGCCACGACATGAAAAGAGGAGATAATCTATAGCAATACAGAAAACTGATACATTATGTGAAAAGCTTTAATCAGATTTGGCACGATATTTCATGAACCCGACCACATACTGCGACTGTAGACTACTGTCCTAGATTGTGAAATAAAATGAAAAAAACACAGAAAACATTTACAAATGTTGTTCACTGTAGGTTGCTGCTTTGTCAAGACCTCCGATTAACTCTTTTCATTAAAAATGCGTGATACTAGTTGACCCCTGGATTAATAGCAGGTGGAAATGGAAATAAATTATGCATTATCTATAGAGTTCAGTCTTCCGTAGATCTGCACCGTAATCAATGAAACTCTATTGACTGCAAACAAAAGATTGAAGGTAAGTAAGAGAGGTGTCTTAAGCATCATCAACAGCGAGGTTACATTAATAAAAAGTCGAGAGATCGGGAATATTAGAGTAACCCTTTCGTAGAAACGGCAAAACAACATAAACAAATCGTTGTAAACAGCTTTTTCTTTTGCTTTCAAGTTGTTTACCCCGTTTCGCTGATGCAGTTGAGATAATATGAAATTTACAAGAGTGGTATAACATCAATGTACTTTAATACTAATCTGTTGCGGATTTCTGTTTCAGTGTAAAACTATATTATTACAGGCAATAATTGTGACCTGATCTGGCGAGGTTGTATCATCTCATTGAAAATGAAGGTATCTGACTTGAAGAAGAACCTGAAAAAAATATTTCTTGCAAGGCCATTGCTTAAGCAAACGAGTTTCTTGATTTACTATATATAACTGAAATGTTAAAAAGAACGAGTTTCTTGATTTACTATATATAACTGAAATGTTAAAAAGAACGAGTTTCTTGATTTACTATATATAACTGAAATGTTAAAAAGAACGCTTTTCCAGGATGTACATATTTTTAATAATGTAATCAATCAACGTTACATTTGTTATGCACAAAACTAATGTATGGCTTTCAAAGAACTACTAATCTCACTCATACAACCAATAATCTTTCAGATGCACAAAAGCAAAATGCTGGAAGAGGTGTTTAGAAATTAGAATCTTCTAAGATAAAGCCATCTCTCCATAAAAATGTTGTCCAATAAAGATGCGTCTGTCAATAATTCATATGTCTTTGGGCAAAACCGTTTCCATAGCCAGCAGCACTGAATATAAATACTAGAGCGTATCTGTTAGCTGGTCCGGGCTCTTGAAACTAGGAACGGCATGTTTAAGGAGGGTTTTAATTTCCAACAGACAGAATGAAAAACATGCATTAGCAAACGAAAATAAAAATTACTCTATCGTGTTTGTAGTAACATAATATTTATTGAACTAACAAGCAGCAAAGAAAGCAAATTAAAAAAAATAACATCGTGAGCTTTCCCCGATATGAAAAAGAAAAGCATAGTAATTGATAAGAACACGTTATACAGGATATGAAGAGGAATGTGCATAGATAAAGTCATCCTCGGTAGCGAAGAGTCGTAGATCCAATTTCGTTCCACATTGATCCTTGGCATATGTAACTAACCGAAACAGTGTTTTGAACACGTGCCCTCTTGCAGATGAAAGAAATACAGCCCGTAGCAAGCGAAATCAATATCACAATGAGAAAACTCGTTACGTAACCTGTTATGTATCCAATCGGACGACTTCCATGATGCCTTCAAAACTTGTATGTGAAAGGCTAAATTGGAGACACTTGCATGTCGTTCTCTATGGAGGCCGCTATGTTTGTTCCCAAATATCTTCCTATGTAAATGTAACCAGCAATTTGAGTCGTCCAGTTTCTTTCGGCTGAATCTAATTCGATAGCAGAGCGGTAGATGCAGTTATGCCAGGTTACACAGCTATTTCTCGACTGTGAATATTTCTTGGTTACTTTACTCTCTTGGACAAGAATTGACACTCAGGCTAGGCGCATAAAAAACGTGAGACGAGAAACAATTTAATTAAAGGAAGACATTCTAAATTAATCTTGATATCTGGTTGGTCATCATATGACATCATCTTAATACTTTATAAAATATACTAAACCAAAATGAATGTCATTATCACTCATACAAACAATAAGGACACTATATATATATATATATATATATATATATATATATATATATATATATATATATATATATATATATATATATAAGTTCGTAGACAATTAAAATTTGATAATAAATGAACTTCTTGGAAAAATCATTTTTTAATGATGACGTAGTCTACACATACCTACGTTGAAGACAGGTAACCCATTATTAAAAGAATTGCCGTTAATTTTGAAACTAACAAGTTAAATCAAATATATGGTAACGGTTATAGGATGACGGAAGTAAAATGGATTTATTAACTAAGGGATTTATTGCAGCGTTCAAATTTTTCTGATTATAATTTGCAGCTAAAATTCAATCCAATGTACCTGGTTAAAGTACCGTGTATACTCGCGTATAAAACCATACCAACCGCAAACTGCATAGACCCAGATCTGCCATCGCATTATGAGCCGGCAGATCTGGGTCAATGCAGTTTTTAAGGACTAATCAGTAAAACAAACAACATAGACCCTGATCTGCCGGCGCATTATGCGACGGCAGATCATGGTCTATGTTGTTTGCATTTGGACTAGTATTATACTCGAGTATAGATGGTAAATAAATCTCTTTGTCTCTAAGGACCGTGATGATGCTTTTTAATTTAGTATAGACTCTCTGGACGGTAATCTGATATAAACATCATTCAAAAATGCAAGTTACAAATGATTCGACAGTAGATTTACTTTTCATGTAGGACATTACTTTATGAAAAGAGAACAACCATATGATGCTGACGAAGTATTTTTATAATCAATTTCGTATTTGAATCAATAACCAATGTCTGTGTGCTTTAGACAAAATTTAGAATAAATATTGTCCAAGTTAAGGCCTATCATTAACTGCATCAACCATGCAACCAAAATAAGACTTCTAATTTATCCAGTGTATATATGGTTACATAATATATGTCTGCATCGGCAACTGTATGTATTATATGTCTTTTATTTGAAATTGATGAACATTCTTTAAAATGCAGAAACGTAAACTCGTTACGTCAGTGATTTCAACCATGTTACGAAGGACAGTAATGTTCAAACTGAGTGATGGATTAAACAAGCCGAGTTTGTATCTGTCTATGATTAATCGACGCTAGTGAAGCATTTCACAGGAAATTAAAGCTTTCAGGTTTTGTTTATTGTGACGTATCTTACTGATAGTAAGGAGCAACCTTTCCTGTTTTCTTGGCTTATGTAAAACGTTTTTTCCCTATAATTGTGTCTGTCTAAGAATGAGAACAATTATGTTTTAAATTTGATGCACTTTATGAAATATCTAATGCATCGTGTCTTGGCGAAACAAAATAGGGTTGATCAACGCAACGCGTTACTTTCGACCATTATTATGCATGGCATGTTGGTTTTTTAAAAAAAGATTAGAAGATTAGCTATGTATGTTGTATTTAATACGCAATACCCTTTACAGTCTGGCCTACCTTCAGAAAGGTACCTCGTATTGTGCTGTTGTTCGGTATAGATCACTCTGGTGAGATAAAAAAGACACCTTTAAGTTTCGTTTCTTTCCTAAAATAAACATTAATTTCCCTTTTTTCTTTTATTATTAATGCCAAGAGATTTAATATAACGATCAGATGAAGAAATATAGTAGTAGAAGCAGTTATTGAATAACGGGTATAAATAAGAATTAGAAATGCATTTATCACGAAAACGTGTATCATGAACGTGCAGTTTGAAAATCGCCGATTGAGGTGAAAAAACACTTAGATGAAAAGAATCAAATGCGTCTCAGTGTTTGTTGATAATGTCTAATACTTAAAATTGTTAAAGCAAATCATTGCAGAACAAGCATATCGGTGTAAAATATCGGCTGCCAGGAAAATTAATATTGCATTTTCCCACATCTGGTCTTATTTAATGAGTGATTGACTCAGCAAGCGCATTTTGACGTCATATTATAACGGTATGTAATACTGGCAATACGAATAAGATCAATGTAGACCGGCAAAGCCAAGATTTTACAAAACAATTTGCATTTAGCTAAATATATTCTATACTGAACCTAGCCGTAATTTCAGAGTAATTCATTATTGCATAGTCCCTTTACAGGTTATCAATTAACTCAATGTTAAAGTGTGAAATCGTCATTGTGTGTTCACCTCTGTTATATCTGTTAGCTGAACAATTAGTTTGGTTACCATAAAAATGAAAATTGTGTGTATGTGTGCCTTAAGATATGTCCAGATAGTATGCGATCAGTAAGTAATATCCTATGAAATAGTTATAACTTAACAGCATAATTATATACTTGTTCGTAAACATTTCCTCAAAAAACGTAGATTACTGGTTCAAAATTTTAAGGTTTATGTGCCCATTTTGGTCATTACAGAATGTATTTTTACCACATGATAACAAACAAACACAGCAAGAAACTATACATTGTAATTAATTCTAGATAATAGGAGTGCATAGAATACATTATTGTAATTGCTAATAGGTAAAAATGTTTAATAAACTGTTGCTGGAACAAACACTTACCGTATGTACTCGCGTATAGTTCAATACCAACTGCAAACTGCATAGACCCAGATCTGCCGTCGCATAATGCACCGACAGATCTGGGTCTATGCATTTTGTAAGGACTAATCAGTAGAACAAACAACATAGACCCTGATCTACCGGCGCATTGTGCGCTGGCAGACTAGGGTCTATGCGTTTTGCATTTGGACCTTGGTTATACGCGAGTACAGACGGTAATTCTGTTAGTTTCCAGAACGTCACTAAAAATAACAAAGTCTCAAACATTTCAAAACTATTTTGAAACAAACCCTATAAATGTACAGGAGAGATCGCATGCACAGATGTATTCACACCATTCAACCGTAGTGGTAACTCCTGTTACGGGTGAATAACCTCAACTTTACAACCACATTTTTAAGAGGTTAACTCAAAATATGAATGCAAGTATTTTGTACTTGGTCAAGTTTTGGAACCTACCGAAAATTAAATTTTTGGTTCTAGTGGCAACTGATTAAATATGTGTATCCATTTGTAATTACAGTAATGTAATCTATGAATTCCTATCAGTTAGAAATAATTACAACGTATAGTTTCTGCTGTACTCAATTGAAGACATAAGGAAAAAATTACATTGTGAATTGACCAAAAAGGGGAACAAAAAACATAACCAACTTTTTATACCATTGACTAAACATATCTTGTTGTATGTATCATCTAAGTTTATCGAGTATATATCTATATATATATATATATATATAACACGTTTCCATTGCACATCAAAGAAACAGAACATTTTATATAAATTATTTAAGATTCGTCCGTTAAACTTACTGTTGTCATAGTACTGAAAGAAGAGCAATATTTTTCAAACATTGTAATTTTATACTCACTGTATATTTATAGTGCTATTTGCCTAACATCTACCACGGTTCTGGTCAATTCTCTCTCTCTCTCTCTCTCTCTCTCTCTCTCTCTCTCACTCTCTCTCTCTCTCTCAATATTGTTATTCTGTGCATCTGGTATTATACAAACATATTAATTTTTTTCAATTATACTGTTATTGTGTTGCAATCCATGTATACAAGTACTACTGTAGTGGAAGGGTTTGCGCTCTAAAGCTGTTAGAACTTGTACCCTCATCTCATTTATGTACAATTATGGCGAACACAATATATTTAATCTAAAGAAACATCTTAAATTAATTTCGAATGAATGTAGTTGTTATTCATGTACAATCGCGTCAATGTATTATTCAGTTACGTTCCTCTAGCTAAATATTTCAATTATGAACAACATAGATATATTTTAAGGCAAGTCAAAAACAAATTATTTAGTGATTACAACGTATTAGTAACACAGTATATACGAAACTTGATGGATGTAGTTCGCTAACATTGCTCCATAAAAGTAGATATTGCTGCTAAGTTTGCTTTTCCATGTTGTAATTTTTAATAGGCAGATATCTGGCGTTGATGAACAGACATTAGACGATAGAAAACTAATATTACAATGTTTCTTGTTTTTGATAGAATTCTTAGAAGGTTGGGGGAGCTATAAATACTGCTTTTTAAACTGTAGAATTTAAAAGATATTTTATTAGATTATGTAAGGACTCTTATTGATCATTGCATTTTTAAATTGAAGTTTTTTTTGAAAGGCGTTATAAAAATATTGCTCTAAATGTGTCTTCATTGTAAAGGATAATATCGACATTGATAAAATCTGCTCATATTGCATATGGATCTGAAATTTAATTTATACAATAAAAATATAAATTAAACCCCAAACGTATTTAAAGAAGTAACCTTTTCCCTTATATCTATAGTTGTGATAAAATATGGCATACCTGTGTGTAGCGGTTCGGCATTTTTGTCCTGGATGAAGTACCTCGACAGTTTCTTAATCAAACCTTTTGCAGATTTTGTGTCGTTCTCCCAGCGACTTCCAATACAAATAACACCTTTTAATTCTGTCTTTGAAATAAACTCTCTGTGATCGTCTTCATCAGTGCATAGGATACCTCAAAGGTGATCAATTGTTGATGAGAAAGTAATTAAATAGGAGAGACTATTGGCTACCTGTAAAGACTGCGCATTTCTGAACTAATGTACAATATTTCTGATTGATATTAGACAATTAACACAGTTTGCACATATAGTCTGATAGATTTTTTATAATCAAGTAGAAGCCAACATTAGTAACTTGGTCTTTTTAAAACTTTACATATATGTATGTTTTCTTTTAGCTTTAACGTGATTGAAGAATCTACATTAATTTCGTTGCTGATGTATGCCCTATAGGAGTAAGGCTACGTAAAACCTATTATTTATTGATAGACATTCATTATCGGGAAGTAAGTCACGAATGTTGTACGTGTGTCAGTTGTAAATAACCATAGAGATAGAGACAAAAATTGCTTCCAGAGAACGATTCCATTCATTTGTACTTGTGTCAGTTGTAAATAACCATAGAGATAGAGACACAAATTGCTTCCAGAGAACGATTCTTAATTAATACGTTTGTTTTACACATTCAGATTGAAAATTGTAAGCAGGAATGACTGGGTCAAAGATGGGACACTGATCATACGGGAATTATAAAGTTTTTCGTTAAACAACTAATTTCTCTTCCAGATAGAAACAGACACACATTCTTTATATAAATTAGTTTGTCATTGTCTGACCTCGGCAAGCAAATTTACACTGGCGATAATTAAGTTGGGAAAGCCCACCTACAATAAATATAATGATATTAGCAACTGCAAACAGTTCCGTTCGCTCCCACATTGTTATCTTGAAATCAACATTAACAAAGACCGCCAAAAAGTCCAAACCACATATGTTCTCAGAACGACTAATCGATATTTTTTATATGATTACATTATGAAACGTTACAATTGCGTTAAATGCTAAAATGTTACTGGCAGTGCAGACAAACTTACGGTAAAATAATCAGAAAATAGTGGCACAAGCTGAAGCCATTGTAGCTCAATAAGTACAATTACTTTCTAAGTAGTGAGTGCATTTCATGCAGTGAACAATTTAATCCAAGAATTAAATACGTTCATATCCATTCTATAGGATATAAATCAATCAATGTAGGTCTATATGCGCTTTAATCATAAGCTGTTTAGTTTCTAAAATTGAAGATTATATGTGCAATGCAACTTCAGGTGCAAAACGTATTCTCTTAAAAATATGAAAATCTTGTCAAATTGGAATCGATTATTATGGTTAATTTTTAGATCCATCTTCCCTTAATTCATTGATGAAAAACCTAAAAGGTGCAAATTAGATATAATCGGAGACCTAGAAAGTATCGCTAACATAAATGAATTACATCGAGGGGTCTAAAAATAAACTTTTTAATCCATCGGAAAATGAAGGTATGTAAAAAAAATAACTTGTAACTTTGTAATACACAATATCTACAGAAAGAAACATATTTCTATCGAAAAACGATAGACAAGTAGGTGTAAGAGACAACGCTGCGTTCTCAGTTCCCATCCATTTGATATATACATTTACATCATTGTGGCATACAATATGAAACAAAAGTGTAATATATATAAAGCTTTGATTGACAGTCATATCTCGAGTTTTAATATTAAATACGGAAATAATCTTGGTAAATTAAGCAATAGTATACCCAAACTACCTGGCCAAAATGGTTGACCTTTTCGTTCATTTTGAATTCTAAAGAAATGCAACAATGGCTATGTTTCATTTTCTTTCTAAATTACTTGCACTTTGAGAAAATGCTATAATACATATTTACGTCACAAAATTTGGTTTCTTGCACGAACGTTTAATTCTGTGCTCAAAAAGCTGGAATTTGAAGATCAAAAATATGCATGTAAGTATAAATGTCATATCAATCTATATAAAGTTGGAAAATTATTTTTAAATAAGTGGAGTCTGAAACCAAAATAATACATTACTGACAGTAATCAATTAATGATCTCTTGTAACCTACTCAATAGTCACGCTGGTTTATTCGGCACCATTCTGTCTTTAAATTTCTTACGGTACCGTCTTTTTTCTTGTATAACTAGCGCGAACAGCGAAGATCCCGATCTGCCATCAAATACTGCACCGACAGATTGGTAGTCTACACATTTCGTTCTGTTGTGCTTTCGTGCGAACAGCGAACGCGTAGACCCGACTAGGAGCATTTTTGCGCGGATATGTGCGGGTTTATTAGGTTTATTTCTCAACAGCAGAATTGCTAGCAGTAATGCAATACCCACATTGATGTGTTGTCATCAGGCAGAATTTCCTAAGATCTACCCAAGACCAGTCTCTCCATACAGTTGTAAAATTGATGGTCTTTCGTTGGCATCATAGATGTGCCAAGCTTCAAACGGTGACAATTCAATTTTTGTCAAGAAATTCGGTAAGAAATTTTATTGGGTGCATCCCATTTTATCCCCAATGGAATACAGAGCGTGCTTTGCATATTACATCAGATTCGTCCGTCAGACAAAAATCCTTTGTCTTGGCAAAACAAAGCACAACCATGTCGAATAATGGAGTCTTTGATGTGGACATGCATATTTTTAAACAGATCAATGTAACAGTTTCTTTCTTAATCTTCTTCTTCTTACACCCATTCTACAATAGTTTATCTACTTATTTTTCACTGGCAACTTAATTCAGTGAGATCTTCTTTTAATCATTAATCACGAAATTAGTTTGGCTTCAAAAAAGGTGCTGTGCATTTTTAATATAATTGATAAGTAGACCTTAAATTTAGCATACTAAGTAGACCTTAAATTTAGCATACTAAGTAGACCTTAAATTTAGCATACTAAGCTACAAAGAAAGAAGATTTCAAGATAATTTTCAACATTTGTGCATATAAGTTATCAGTACAGTCATTTGATTTGGGTACTTGTATCGCTTCGAGTATCGGAAGGATATCGGATCACCCAGATCAAGTTGCTGTACTGATGACGATTTTGTAACGTACTCTAAACAAGTATTTAATAATAAAAACACAACTTTAATGCTGTCGTCGTTCTTTAACCTTGATTTCATTCCATCCATCTACTCACATTGCACATTGCGTCTAAATATAGCGTAACTGTTTTAGTCCTTTCATAGGAATATATAAAAAAATCTCGCACAGAATGATCATGCTTCACTTTCAAATGGTTCTAAAGCACTTTAAATAAATTCAGAATGATCACTTGAACTGTCATGAAACTTGAACGAATTCTCCTCGTATTACAGAACTATAGTTTTCCACACAAAATATGAATTTCGTACAACTGGCAATACTCTACTATTCCAACCAGAATAAGTCGTTTATTTTTTTAACTAGGAATATAGTTTTTAAATCTATCAGGTGGTTTTCCTGGTTCACGTCGGTCTCTCATTTATAGCCTCCAGGAGTGCTGTTCTTGCGGTACTGTCTCATTTGGGTTCAGTGAATCCAACATATCGTTACTTACGTGCTGCGGGCTATTGGTCTTCCCATCATGCACTTTTGTGTTAAGCTCAACGATGTAAAATTTCTTGAAATAGGCTGAATTCCGTTTGAAACGGACACCATCCCAAGACTAAATTGTCATTTCAGCCCCTACAGCATACGGTTCGCACTCATAAGTACTGGGCAGTTTATTCAGCTTTTTCTGTTTTAATAAAATTGTGTTACCAATATAAATATCACTTTCCCATGCGTGTCTAAGACTGTCACCATATGTCTTCCCTTTAATCTTGTTTTCCATATCTTCCCCTCTCATTTGTTTGTCACATGGTGTGACCTCTCCACCATGTTCTGGCAATTTAGTTCGGAGACTGCGGCCATACTTCAATTCTACAGTGCACATTTCTGTTCTATGCTATTAGAAACTTTGATAGTTCTTTTTCCCAATCTAATCTCTCCACATGAGCTGCTCCGATTGCTTTTAGCAATGCTCTGTTTTTTCTTTCCCTCTCTCCATTTGCTTGTGGTTATAAAGGTGCTGTTTTATGATGAACTATATCATTGTCTTTGAGAAATTTCTCAATTCTTCCGAAAGGAATTCTGATCCATTGTCGCTCAGGATTGAGAGGGTCAGTCCAAATCTAATAAAAAATCCTCTAACTTGTTTTCGATATTTCCGCGGTTGTACTCCGAAGACCAGCATACTCGATGTATGGTAGTCTACTACCACTAGTAATCTGTATCCAAATGGAAATGGACCTATCAGATCTATGGCGAGATCTTTCCATGCGTGATCAGGCAGGGTTTTTCATGTCACTGGTTCTGAATGTGCACTCACAACCTGGCACGCATGACACCTATTGCATAACTGTTTTGCCTCTTTGTCCATTTTTGTTCTCAGTCTCTGCTTTCGTTTTGTGATCCCATGCCCTTCATGATCAATGGACAATGTTCTCTTTCCCAAAGTAGCTCTATGTAACAACGAGTTTCGTTCCTCGTAGGACCGACTTTCTAAGACTACATAATTCCAATTTGATTGCGCGACATGTGACGTCCCATTCTGTCCAATCACCACTCTTGACGCTGCGCCTAATCAGCCTCAATTGCGCATCGTTCGCAAATTTGTTCTCCAACTCTTGTATTGTTATGGCCGTCGGAACTGCAGTTTGTATCTCAAAGCGAATGTATTAGTCTTTAACATTTTTCACTGATTTCGCGTTCTGCACATACAATCTTGAAAGTGTGTCGTCGACATTTTGAGGTCCACGTGTATATTTAACTTTTACATTATATGGATGGAGATGCAACAACTGTCTTACTTAATGAGCTGACAGCTTCGGGTTAGGTGAGTAGTCAATCTATAATGGATTGTGGTAAGCCACTATTTCAAATTAAATTCCATAAATGTAGAAATGAAAGCTCTAACAAGCCCAAACCAGAGCGAGAGCTTCTTTTATTGTCGGAGAATAAGTGCCTTCTACGTCAGGTACATTCCTTCTTCCATATCCAATTAAACTTGATTCATTGCGTTGTCTTTGCAGTAGCACTACTCCCAAACCTACGGCACTAGCATTTGCAATCAGCAAAGTTTTAGCATTTTTGCCAAAGTATCTGAGATTTTCTGCTTTGCAAATCTGTTGTTTTTTGGGTTTTTTTTAGCATACGTAATGCTTCCTCTTGCTCTTGTTGTGGAGGGGATCGCCAAGACGCAGAGTCCGGTATAAACTTGTCATTCAAATTGACTAATCCTAAGACGTCAATGACTACTACACTTGGTTCAAGCGAGTTAAAAAACGGAAGAGAAATACGAAAGAATTTATGATCAGTGAAATGAAAGGACATTTTTATCTTAAAAATATGTCATTGTGATATAAGACTGACCGTTTCAAACATGCAATAGAAACTATATGGACCATCAGTTATTAGAAGACGGAGCTTTCATTGGCCTCATAAAATATAATGCATACTTTATGTGTGAGATTCCATTTTGTCCATCTCTGATGCAATATTGTATTGTTATCGAAAAGAAAAAAAAAATACGAACTTATATTAACAGTTATTATGTTATTAATTATTTTAAATTCTAAGATTCTGTAATTTCAACAGCTTTTGAGAAAAAAGTAAAATATTATAGGCGTTATGGGACTTTTTGGAAGTGCAACTCATTTATGCTCAGGTATTGTATAAAAAATGAATGCCCAATGGATGACATTTTTGTGACCGCTATGTACCCTCATTTTCGACGATAATGTTGCTTTGGACGGCTTTATTACCTATCTACCATCTTGTGTATTCTGCAACTAGTGAAACTATGTGGATCTTTCATCTTCGAATTATTATTATTTTTAAAAAAAATGTCACCATGATTCTCATTTAATATCAATAATATTGAATGATCAAACATTTTCGTCCATATCACTCACATGCTGAAATCATCCAACCGAGATGATAAAATTTTAAAAGAAAACTCATCATGGTATAGGTTGCAACTTGAAAAGAAATGATTCTATGCTATTGAAGAATTGACTAAACTGTATGCCAGTACTTTATTGTCCCTTTGTTTCTAGCACAAACCGTACTCATTTCTGTAATGCCTCTTACATGCCCAAAATGCTCTCTCTCTCTCCCCCTCTCTCTCTCTCTCTCTCTTTATGTATATATATATATATATATATATATATATATATATATATATATATATATATATATATATATATATATCTGTGTGTGTGTGTGTGTGCAACTAATTTAATTTGCTTGCTAGTAATTTTCCCTTAAACACCTTATGAAATGTAATTCTGGGATCTTAAATTTTCTTTCAAAGAAAATGAATACTTTTTTATTTCTCCGCCATGATCACATCTCAACGCCAAGTAAGTTGGCAAATTGTCCAGTATTTAACACCTTTTTCTACGATATTTTGAACTTTCTACTATTTTCGATTAGACTCAACGAATGTTTTGGGATATGTAAAATAAACTCTCTCTCTCTCTCTCTCTCTCTCTCTCTCTCTCTCTCTCTCTCTCTCTATATATATATATATATATATATATATATATATATATATATATATATATATCTATATAGATATATATATATAATCTTCCAATCGAATATTCGTGCTTATTGAAACACATAAGTAACACAAACAGAAAACAGAATCTAACAAATCAGAGATAATCTTTGGAATAGTCCTTTCATTACTGATTTTCAATGGATCGTTCAGGAAACATATAAAGAAGAGAAAATATCTCTTGGAAAAACTTAAGAAATGTACATATTTTTGTTGCAAGATCAATCGATCCTACCTTCAAATCCACTATTCGTGCTTATTGAAACACATAAATAACACAAACAGAATACAGAATCTAACAAATCAGCAATAACATTCTTTGGAATAGTCCTTTCATTACTGATTTTCAATGGATCGTTCAGGAAACGTATAAAGAAGAGAAAATATCTCTTGGAAAAACTTCAGAAATGTACACAGTTTTCTTGCAAGATCAATCGATCCTGCCTTGAAGAGTAAAACCATATCTAATTCATCGCCGTTTCGTAAACATGTCACAGCTAGAACAATGAATGAGTGAATCCAAAAAATAAGAAGCATCGTTAACAGCAATCTAATTGCTTCGAAGACGAGGCTATGATAAAATACAATCAAGCAAAGTCCAAAAAATAGCTCGACATCCATCTTTCTCCTTCCATTTTCGACGTGATCTAACAGGCGTTTCCACAGAGCTTCTTTTGAGGATGCATGCTTTGCGGAGCGATCTAGGTACACGCGCTGTGCCATGACAGTCTGTTCTCTGCAGTTCGGGCAACCGCCATTCTGTGTTAACATGTGTCTCTCCAGGCACACGGTGCAAAACACATGACCACACGGAACACAACAACTGACATTATCTTTGCTCTCGAAACAAATTGGACATTCCATGTTAAATTATCTGAAGAAGAAAAAAATTAATTACATAATCATACTGCATCAAAATGCGATAAGTATGTGTCATTAATTCTTTTAAGATTTATGCTCCATTTTGGTCAGTGCACCATGTATTTTAGCCATATGACCTCATATGAGTACAGCCGAAACAATATATTGTAATTAGATCTACTTGCTAGGAGTACCTAGATTACATTATGGTAATTGCTAATAAGAGACAGCGTTTAATAATCTGCCACTAGAATGATCATTTTTTTGTTTTATTAGTTTCTAAAACTTCAATAAAATTGACGAAGTTTAAAAACTTAAAACCTATATTGAAATAATCCATAAAAATGTACAAGAGAATACGTGCAAAGACGCCTTCACAACAAAGTGGTCATGTATTCAAACCATAGTGGTCACTAATGTTATGGGTGAGTAACATCAACTGTACAACTACGTGTTTAAGGGGCATATTAAAAAATGAATGTAATTGTTTTGGATTTTAGTTATTTTTTAGTTAAGTTTTGGAAACTAATCTAGGTACTTCTAGCAGTCATAGGTCATTACAAAGTGTAGTTTCTGCTGTGCTCATCCGAAATATATGGTGTGATGGTCAAGATGGGATTATAAACCTTAACATCAATTTTGTATTCACTCAAGAACTACAAAAGTGATCGTTAAAATTTTACGAAACAGCTGAAATATACAAAAGTATTGCTAGTGTTAGATAAAGTTGTTCATACCTAATGTTGAAGACAGTTAAAGGACTTCGTGATTAATCAATACGTGTATCAAGGAATATCGAATCTGGATGCCTTTTCTCTTTTATTTATTTTATTAAATAAACGTTAGGAACTTGACGCTGTCGCATGCAATCGATGCCACTTTTCATCAAGAGCCAACTAAGGTCTGATACAAGTAGTAAACTACGTGTACCTAGAGAGAGAGAAGGGTGGCTTTGGTGCTGAAATTGTGTTAAGCAAACATGCTGTTTTGATCATAAAAAATCTTGGGATATTTTATTTATATTATTCATGCTTTCATTTCTGATAAAGAAAGAAAACCAAACAAATGAACAGGTGTTGCTTGGAATGAAAGGGCAGGAGATGTAATTTTTACGGTATTTCTTGTGATCGCCATATCTTATACCAAACGTTTTTGTTTCATTATTATTTAAGAGAAAAGTAGTCTTAGACAAGTGTGTGCGTTGAACAAGAATTGTATATTTCCATAAAAGGTTCCACTTCTACACAGATAGTAATGTCTAGTTGTACTGGTAAAAATATCACAATAACGACCTACCGACAATAACTAACCAACAATAGGATAGATACGGTACCAGGTCAAAAGTAAGTACCCACTTACGTTGACGTCACAGGGGGTAAACTATTGCCATTGCTATTTGTAAGGAATCTCCTTACAAATATACAAAAGAAACTAATACGTACATATATAATAGCTGGTAACTGATCTCTTAGTTTTTATCATAGTATGTAAGCGCTTATATATAGAGTCATACAGTACTCCGGTTAAGGTTGATTGAAAGAGTCCCAAATGTAATCAGACTGAGATTTAATTTCATGTAGTTTTTTTTTTTTAGATTGGATTTAATTGTTTGTCATATATTTTCTATAATACCGAGGTCCAGAGTTTGTGATGACCTGGGTAAGGATAGATTGTTTTATTATTTTCCATGGTTTTGTCCACCTATTAATATGGACCAGACAATTATCCTCCTGGAAGGTCAATTCCCGATTTGGAAACTCTTTTGTACACTCTTTCCAAAATATTTCGTTAATTAATTCTTATACATGGCCGAAATAAACTCCAAACATAAACTTTGGATTTTTGCCCAAAACAATTTTAACTTCATCGCTAAACATTACTCCTGACTACAAGTTTTCATCTGTCCAGTGATGTCTCTCTTTAAGGGCTATTGGTAATGCACAATTCAGTACAGGTGGGTGATGGATGGTACTCTGATAGTGAAGAAATGGCTAAAAACTATGGTAATAGTGATGTCCCATTTCTTTGAGTTAAGTATCCTGTAACATTTAGCAGTGAGTGTGTGAAAGAATAACTTATAATAAAAACAATTCCAAACCGTTTTGTCCACAGATTTTGATGCAGTGTATAGCAATATGGAAAGAAATGTCACCAACACTTATGAATAATCCATTTAGTGGCAACGAGAAGTGGATTTTGTATACAACTTGCGGAAATTTAACATAAGCTATTATTCTGCACATACTGTTTGCAAATAAAATGGAATTTTGTCAGTCCTGAACAACCTTGACAGTAGTTCCTAAAAAAAAAAAGGTCGGGAGGCCGGCACTAGCCATATGCAGCATTTTATGATGAAGATAATGACTCAATTGTACATGTATTATGGTAATAATATTAATGACACAATTTTCAGTCCCAAACATTATGATGATCCCCAAATTTAACGGTCTGGAATATTTTCATATTCTCCGTTCACATGTCTTTCTTATTCGACACGCCGTATAATCCACTGTAGAAAAGCACATGGACATATACATGTATACATGTCATATTCACTGTCACTAAGCATGTTGCGCTATACTTAGTTTAAAAATTCACGATTATTGACAATTGTAACATCCAAAAGAACTGAACGAAGTACCTTCTTCTAAAGCGTGTAACTGCTCATATATCTTACATGATCAGTTTGTAATTTTTTTAAAATTTGTCTTTTTCTTACTTTGAACTATACACTGGCTTTAGATGGAGTGACTTCTCACACATTAGAGGAAACACACACAACAAATACAACAGTTCTCATACAAGCAAATTCAATATATATCCCATTTATGCATACGTATAAGGTTTATTTAGGATAAATAGCTAATGTCAAGCACTTTTCGTTTTCTTTAGACGGGTATTAAGAACGAATGACTGATAATACGTGAAGATATAAACTTCAGCGGAGTAATGTTTACTGAATCACATGCGGTGAAAGAAGAGGGGAAAAGAGATAAAATGTAAAATGTAAGCACGCAAAAAAGTCATTTCATAGTATCTATTTCAGGAATGTTTATGAATTTTCTTCGCTATTAACAGTACCGACCACAACTGTACTTTCAATATGGAAAGTTTGATAGCCATCGGGTTACAGGTATGCGTAAAATATGACAGTCAGTCATGGGACAGGGTTGACTGGAAGAAGACCAATATGGCAGCACCCCCCACCCCCACCCACCCCCCAATTACATGACATCGTGATGTTTGCCACATGCATCATACGCAAGGCTCATTGTATATGAAAAATGTAACGCTCGTCGCATCTTGCTTAGTCTTCGTGCAACACGATAATTACAATTCAATAGCTCAATACTATCTCAATGCCGTGATCTATTGCGCGTACAATTCAACATCAAAGTGCCCTTTTTAGCTCTTATAAATATCTTTTCCGCAAAAGAGATTGTACCTGCACATTTAAATTAAAGTTTTTTAAGTTAATAATTTATAACTTTTCACTTATTGCGTACTATAAGTGATATATGGCCATACCACACCCACCCACCCTGTTAAGACTATTCGCATTACCAATTGCCCATAAAACATAAAATACGCGATACTCGATTATGCTGAGAAATCGTAGTGTGCTTCCACAGAGTGCATCCCCTGAATCCTAAACTCTTTAATCTTCTGTTGACAGAAACATGAACACTGACAGAATCATTAAAAGCGGTCCTGTAAAGATTGTCTACAATTGTCAAAGATTGCGATGAACAACACGAGAAAGTACATGATCACCCCTTTTGCGCCTGATTTTTGGTCTCCCACTTATATCTCGATTTCTGAGGACCCCCATTTGCCAAACCTTTTCAAAATGTATGAATTATAGAACGTGATACTCCAGTTATTTCAGATATTTTTTCTATCACTAAATTCTTTCTCTGCTAACTGAATTATCATCTGCTTCTGATTGTCAGTCTTTTCTTACCGACAGGCGTCGTTTTGTTTACATCACAAGGTTAATCTAAAAATAGCACTCGATACAAATTTACATTTTCAGAATTCAGTCAATGTTATTTAGTGCACCCATATAAAATCAAGATTGCAGAATAATTATTATACATGCAGTGACCATTTGAAATCATATTTCGCTACATGACGTTGACATTTCTTACTCAGTTTTGATCTGGCACTGTATATATATATGTACCATGATTATTTATACTCCAGTTTGTTATCGAAAGTACAAACCTTATGATGGCGATTACAAAGATTCGTCTAACATATGTGATGTGTACGGAGAGAGAGAGAGAGAGAGAGAGAGAGAGAGAGAGAGAGAGAGAGAGAGAGAGAGAGAGAGTACACGAATAACTTTGTTCGAATGCCGATTTCTGAGCCTAAACAAAGTTAGACGTGGACTTTAATGACTCTCGAAACAGGGGTCGGCATACCTGACTATCATACGTCACGTGTTTAATTCGGTCTGAACTTATAAGTATACGTTGTTGACAGTTTCAGAGAACTTCCTCCACTATTTATCTTCTTGTTTCTGTGTTAGAATAGTCGCATGTGGTCGTGAATAAACTGGTTCAATATCTCAATCCTTTATAACTGGAAGGTACAATTTATTTACATGCGATAGGCTTTTGTGTATCCAATATATCTCCTGTCATGTGATCTGACAAACGTAAGTCTGGCTAAAGTACTGTAAAAAACAACCCGGTCACGGAAATATTTTGGTGTGAACTGAAACTTCTTGAATTCCTTACTAAAGAAGAATAACACTGGTACCTTAGAAAAGTACCAAAAGAGGACGCGAGTGAAATATTGCATGGAACAGAGTTGTAATTGTATTTCCCATCCACGAAACGAATCTAAATTAAAGATTTTTCTCATTTTTCTTATAATTGATAAAAATGTGAAGGTCTGTGCTAAGAATGAACCAACATGAAATTCAGTTAATGCTGTGACTCGCCTGCGTCGCCGGCACATAATTAAAAAATTAGCATAGCCAGTTTAGCAAGATAAGTAGGTCGTTACAACCACAATATCTATGTAAATAATGATAATATTAAATGGAGTATGAAAAGTGTATGTGTGTCACTTCTACCTTCACGTACCTTATGTATGTAGTGATTCGAAATGTGAACACAACCATCTTATTTCATGACTGTATATGCAGAAGTGCCTGTGCTGAGCTGACCTTGAAAAGTAGGTCAGTGTTACCAATTTCACAGACAGTACTATCCTCTAAGTAGAAAGCACTGTACAGCAATAAGACGACAGAACTGATCAGCGGTCTCTTGAATTTCGCACATGCAATATCATGCAGTCCGAGATCACTACGCACCTATTAGTTTCTAGCGTACTTCGTCAAAGCAAGCATGATCGCTGGATATATCTAACTACAGTTTGTTTCAAAAGTCTATTTTGCGTACGTATCGCCCTTAATTTTAGCTGCTAACATTCATAATAAATTATGTCAACAAATCACATTCTGAGTCGACCTCCACTACCCCCCCCCCCCCACCACCACCACCATTTATTTGCGCTGGGCCAGTAAAATCCATGTCTGACTTGAGAAGGATGTCGAAGGAACAGATAAAATCAATAACTAGAAGCAAATTATCCACTTCGTTTTAGATCAAGCATTTTGTTTTAAAACTGCTGTTTTGCACGATTCCTCTGCCCCCCCCCCCCCCTTGCGTATGTATGCACAGGAAGCGGAAGGAGGACAAGATATCGTCGATAAATATAGATTATTATATTGTACATTGTTGTATTTACGTCACAATTGTTGTGTAAACAATTATCCTATTATAGTCAACATTTCTCCACTAGTGTCGGGCACACTGTTCTCTTTAAATTGCGCGTTCCGGGTAAACGATGCCACTATTAAAGTAAATCTTTCTTGTGTGAAGCTGAGAGAAACAGTCCAATAAGGAAGCACTCTTTTACGTCAAGAAATAAAAACAACCCCAAAATACCCGCATGAAACAAACTAAATTACACAACAATTTTGTAAGCGACAAAAGAAGTGGAAAAATTAATATGTTAAATTCAAAAATGTTTTTTGAATCTTCCAAACTGTATTATCATTTATAAGTCCATTGTTCTCCTAGTTTTTTTTTTTTTTTTTTTTTTTTTTTTTTTTTTTACTTTCTTTTTCCCGAGGTATGTACGCTCATACTGCACGTTGATTGTGAAAAATAAAAAATACAAATAAAAAATCTCCCTAACATTTGAGGTATTTATGGCAGACTTAAAACTAACGAGTTTAATCGTTTGCATTACTTGTTTAGTACTAGCAATTGTAAATTTCGTTCTTCGACATTATATTCATTGAATGAGAACTTATGACATGTACGCCTAGACTCTTCATACCTAATAATGTATATCTGCGTCTTCGCGAACTTATCTGTGGCCCACGTGACTGAATCTTACCCCGGTTTTCCTTAGAGACAAGCGTTTGTAAGACGCAACTCTCCATGGATGTGAGCCAGTCTCCTGCAAGTAAATCAGTTAGGCTGGTCCATCCTTGGCTGGTAGCTGCTTAAATTGGCAAGCCAATATCAGGCCGATAACTAGTAAAATCTTTGTCTCCCGATTGGTTAGTCAGTAACGTCATTCGCACAACAGTTACGTCATTTCTACTTCGGCTAGTTTGGAAACTCCCCCATGAACTACAGTGATTTGGTTGGTAGCATTGTGCATAAGGGGTAAAAAAGTACGAAATTTGGTATTTGTTTTTAAAGATGGAGGTTGATAGTTATCTGCGGTCTCACGAGCACTGGAAGTGTGACGCAGTTGTCAGCTAAGGCCCACCCCACTCCCACATCCACCAACACTCAACTCCCCGATGACGCTGGTTCTTCCTCACACAGAATTGAGCTCTACTGGAAAAATCAGATAATGGATATTGTGCACAATAACAGTTGCCACAGGGAATGAATAAATTCCCGATTACCAGTCAGCAGAATCAAACATCAGACCATGCTGTCTCTTCTAAATATCTACCCAGAGGCTACATGTTATTTGCATCAACAAAAGCAATGTGCCCCGAACAGTGCTTTTGTGCCGGCAAAGAAAGGGGGACGGGGAGGGTGAAGAGGGAGGGGAGTGGCAGAGATTTAAGATCAGCACTCTCACCCCAAAATAATTGATTTGACACTGTGTAGCTATTACATGATCGTGTCTTACCCTTTGCAGCGATTACATCATCTTGTCTTACCCCCCCCCCCCAAAAAAAAAAAAAAGTCTGCTTCGCCCCGAGAAACACAGTGCCCTAGTGGCTTACCCTAAAACATTATTGGCATCATCGAAACTGTAGAAAAATGACAGAGCAGTCGTATCCAACAGACTTAAAAGCGTAGCATCTTTAAACAAAAGATTTTAATGATTGTGAGTTTACCTATACGAATTTTGGTTCTTTATTTTGTTTATTTCTGCATTCAAACGTGAATCGTGTGGCCTTGGCAAGCTTGCAGTCTAGTTCGGTTAGCAGACGCTGCACACAAATTTCGATTATCACTTAATTTCGGTTGCAATCAACACTCTTTTATCACCGAGTTGTCCACCGTTTTCAGATATGATTATGATTGTGATGAGAGTTAAAATCGCTACTTAAACAATTTTATTACTATATTTAATCAAAAGTTTTTTTTTTCCCTAAGCACACCGTTTGTCTTAGATTGTAATAAGTACTGTATAGATGACACTGACTAGCGAATAGAAACAGGTAATGTAAGTTCAGCCACCAACAATTTGCACAGTTCATGTGGAAAACCATTTTATTAAAGAAAGTAAATACTTGAAGCCTACTTTTTGGTGTTTGGAGTTCGTATTTAGGCATTGTTTTTATGGCACCGCTTCATTGATTACAAAATGTATTCAGTCTTTGCATATTTTAATATATGTTCATCCAGAGAGAGAGAGAGAGAGAGAGAGAGAGAGAGAGAGAGAGAGAGAGAGAGAGAGAGAGAGTCGGAGAAGAAGATGGAGAGAAATGAAATAGGCCTAAATATGGAACTAGAATTTATAATAACATACATAAGGGCAGATATATTTCCTAAATGGGAAGAGAAAATAGTTCCAAAAGTGATATCGCCACTGTGACGATATGGATTTTGTTCACACTAGTATATTTCAGTATCTCATTGTGAAATATATAATAAAATCATACTATCAGATATACTGTAGGGAGAATAATCAAATCAACATTTACGGTCTCTGAAACTCTGCATGTAGTTCGACTGAATATATAAGAGAAGGAAATCCAGAAGCTATATGTCTGTTTCATTCAAATACGCAAATCCAGTAGCTATATGTATGTTTCATTCAAATACGTAAATCCAGAAGCTATATGTATGTTTCATTCCAATACGTAAATCCAGCAGCTATGTGTCTGTTTCATTCCAATACGTAAATCCAGAAGCTCTATGTCTATTTCATTCCAATACGTAAATCCAGTAGCTATATGTATGTTTCATTCAAATACGTAAATCCAGTAGCTATATGTCTGTTTCATTCCAATACGTAAATCCAGCAGCTATGTGTCTGTTTCATTTCAATACGTAAATCCAGAAGCTCTATGTCTATTTCATTCAAATACGTAAATCCAGTAGTTATATGTATGTTTCATTCCAATACGTAAATCCATTAGCTATATGTATGTTTCATTCCAATACGTAAATCCAGTAGCTATATATCTGTTTCATTCAAATACGTAAATACAGTTTCGAAATATAGATGTGTTTTATGCCTATCGATGTACAAATATGTTTCGCAAATTTTATGGGAATGTTCGAATTTCGTTAGGTAAGAAAGCTTTGCTGCTTTTCTTGATTGCTGTAAGTTCGAGTAAAAACATTTCACGGTTTCTTCTTCCTTTATATTATCTCTGCTTGTTAAGTTTATCAAATTTGAAGAAAAAAGGCGATCTCAGCCATATATTTAACAGCTCATATATATATATATATATATATATATATATATATATATATATATATATATATATATATATATATATATATTAATAAGAAAACAAAGTTTAATGACCAAACTTTGTTTTCTTACCTTCCAACTGTACTTCAATACAATTAGTTCTAGCAATATGTGTGTTTCTAAGTGAGCAAATTCCTAATTCCATTTGTTAGAGCTATCGCAGACGAGCAAAAAAAAACTCATATAGAAATTATGCAATTACGGATATTACTTGAAACAGCCGGAGACATATAAAAAAAAAAAAAAAAAAAAAAAAAAAAAAAATTTATATAAAATTTTGTTTTATATTAATAAATGTATGGTTTGATGTGATAGTTCTCGCCAGACATGTCACCTAGGAGGTAAGATAAGATACACAAAAGTTCTAACAGTAGAAATATATTCCTTAGCCTATGATTCAATTTCAAAGGGAAATTAGCATCGTATGTATTGATTACATCTTAATCTTACAGGAACGAATGTAATGTAATTGGATTCATTTAGTAATTACCGTATATCACATTCAATAAATAATCAGTCCCAGATGATCAGTTATCAATTTCTAGATACATCATTTGGCCGAATTTGCTCTGTCTTGGAATAGTGTTAACATTTGGCTATTAGTATTTTACTCCGACAGTAAGAGCTAAATAGGAATAGAAGAGTACCGTCAACGGTTCATTAACCGTTCGCCCCATGTTTAATAGTCCTCTGTGTGGGAACTCGTAGGTCACGCGCCATGTTTAATAGTCCTCTGCGTGGGAACTCTTAGGTCACGCCCCATGTTTAATAGTCCTCTGTGTGGGAACTCGTAGGTCACGCACCATGTTTAAGAGTCCTCTGTGTGGGAACTCGTAGGTCTCGCCCCATGTTTAATAGTCCTCTGTGTGGGAACTCGTAGGTCACGCCCCATGTTTAATAGTCCTCTGTGTGGGAACTCTTAGGTCACGCCCCATGTTTAATAGTCCTCTGTGTGGGAACTCGTAGGTCACGCCCCATGTTTAATAGTCCTCTGTGAGGGAACTCGTAGGTCACGCCCCATGTTTAATAGTCCTCTGCGTGGGAACTCTTAGGTCACGCCCCATGTTTAATAGTCCTCTGTGTGGGAACTCGTAGGTCACGCCCCATGTTTAATAGTCCTCTGTGTGGGAACTCGTAGGTCACGCCCCATGTTTAATAGTCCTCTGTGTGGGAACTCGTAGGTCACGCCCCATGTTTACTAGTCCTCTGTGTGGGAACTCTAAGGTCACGCCCCATGTTTAATAGTCCTCTGTGTGGGAACTCGTAGGTCACGCCCCATGTTTAATAGTCCTCTGTGTGGGAACTCGTAGGTCACGCCCCATGTTTACTAGTCCTCTGTGTGGGAACTCTTAGGTCACGCCCCATGTTTAATAGTCCTCTGTGTGGGAACTCGTAGGTCACGCCCCATGTTTAATAGTCCTCTGTGTGGGAACTCTTAGGTCACGCCCCATGTTTAATAGTCCTCTGTGTGGGAACTCGTAGGTCACGCCCCATGTTTAATAGTCCTCTGTGTGGGAACTCTTAGGTCACGCCCCATGTTTAATAGTCCTCTGTGTTGGGAACTCTTAGGTCACGCCCCATGTTTAATAGTCCTCTGTGTGGGAACTCGTAGGTCACGCCCCGTGTTTAATAGTCCTCTGTGTGGGAACTCGTAGGTCACGGCCCATGTTTAATAGTCCTCTGTGTGGGAACTCGTAGGTCACGCCCCATGTTTAATAGTCCTCTGTGTGGGAACTCGTAGGTCACGCCCCATGTTTAATAGTCCTCTGTGTGGGAACTCGTAGGTCACGCCCCATGTTTAATAGTCCTCTGTGTGGGAACTCGTAGGTCTCGCCCCATGTTTAATAGTCCTCTGTGTGGGAACTCGTAGGTCACGCCCCATGTTTAATAGTCCTCTGTGTGGGAACTCGTAGGTCTCGCCCCATGTTTAATAGTCCTCTGTGTGGGAACTCGTAGGTCACGCCCCATATTTAATAGTCCTCTGTGTGGGAACTCGAAGATCACGCCCCATGTTTAATAGTCCTCTGTGTGGGAACTCGTAGGTCATGCCCCATGTTTAATAGTCCTCTGTGTGGGAACTCGCAGGTCACGCCCCATGTTTAATAGTCCTCTGTGTGGGAACTCGTAGGTCACGCCCCATGTTTAATAGTCCTCTGTGTGGGAACTCGTAGGTCACGCCCCATGTTTAATAGTCCTCTGCGTGGGAACTCGCAGGTCACGCCCCATGTTTAATAGTCCTCTGTGTGGGAACTCGCAGGTCACGCCCCATGTTTAATAGTCCTCTGTGGGAACTCGCAGGTCACGCCCCATGTTTAATAGTCCTCTGTGTGGGAACTCGTAGATCACGCCCCATGTTTAATAGTCCTCTGTGTGGGAAGTCGTAGGTCACGCCCCATGTTTAATAGTCCTCTGTGTGGGAACTCGTAGGTCACGCCCCATGTTTAATAGTGCTCTGTGTGGGAACTCGTAGGTCACGCCCCATGTTTAATAGTCCTCTGTGTGGGAACTCGTAGGTCACGCCCCATGTTTAATAGTCCTCTGTGTGGGAACTCGCAGGTCACGCCCCATGTTTAATAGTCCTCTGTGTGGGAAGTCGCAGGTCACGCCCCATGTTTAACAGTCCTCTGTGTGGGAACTCGTTGGTCACGCCCCATGTTTAATAGTCCTCTGTGTGGGAACTCGTAGGTCACGCCCCATGTTTAATAGTCCTCTGTGTGGGAACTCGCAGGTCACGCCCCATGTTTAATAGTCCTCTGTGTGGGAACTCGTAGGTCACGCCCCATGTTTAATAGTCCTCTGTGTGGGAACTCGTAGGTCACGGCCCATGTTTAATAGTCCTCTGTGTGGGAACTCGTAGATCACGGCTGACTCTGTATGGGAACTCGTAGGTCACGGCTGATTCCGGAGATTATTAAGTAATGGGTCTAAATGACCTTGACATTTGGGGAAAGTATGCGGTCTTGAACTAAAGTTAATGTTTCTTATTACCGTATATACTCGTGTATAATTCAGGTCCAAATGCAAACAACATAGACCATGATCTGCCGGCGCACTATGCGACGGCAGATCTGGGTCTATGCAGTTTGCACTTGGTATCGGTTTATACGCGAGTATATACGGTAGATTTGCTATTCTCTCCCTGACCTCTAGACCCAAGAATCTATAGGCTGTTTTATTACCTAATTTGCAAGTTATCAACAAACATTGGTCAAGGAACTTACCGTAGAATAATATTATTTCTCCAAACATAGTCTTCGTTGATTCACAGTTGCTCTGACCTTTAACCTTTTGACACCAAAACTTTGGTAGCAATAAAGCTATTATGCAAAAACCATTTTCCTTCTTTCAATCACTGTGACCTTTATACCTTTAAGTTTTTGACACTAAAATCAACTGGTATCGTCCTTACCACAAATGCAAGCCATCCACAAAGTTTAGTCCAGGTCTGTGATGCAGAACTTAAGTCATTGTGCAGGAACCATTTTGCTAGCAGTAATGCAATGCCTACAGTGATTTGTTGGCTTTAGGCGGAATTCTCCAAGATCTACCCAGAATCAGTCTGATCTTTACCTTTAATTTTTTCACACTAAAATCAATTGGAATCGTCCTTACCGCAAGTGCAAGCCATCCACAATGTTTGGTCCAAGTATGTGATGCAGAACTTAAGTCATTGTGTAGAAACCATTTTGATAGCAGTAATGCAGTACCTATATTGATTTGCTGGCTTTAGGTGGAATGCCCTAAAACCTACTAAAAATCAGTCTACCCATAAGTTTGTTATATTGATGATCTTTCGTCGGCATCATAGATGTATCGAACTTCAAAGGCTGACAATTCGATATTTTCTTATGAAATTTATTAGGCATTCGGATAGTGTAAATCATATTCTATCACCAGTGGAACAGAGAGAGTTCTTTTCTTTTTACATCAGACTCGTCCGTCAGGCAAAATGCTCTATCGTGGAAAAACAAAGTACGTCCATTTTGAATATTCGAGTCTTTGAATGCGGATATGTAAAGGTCTGAGTCGATCACTGCAAGAGTTTCTTTTCATCTGTTCTAGAATAGTTTATCTACCTAATTATTACTAGTAACTAAATCCAATGACAACTTTCTTTATTTGGTAAATTTTGAAATTAGTTTGACCTCATAAAAATGCTGTGGGGTTTTAGCATAATTGATAAGCAGACCTTACATTTAGTACTTTGAGGTACACAGAAGAATTAAAAAATAAATTTAGCGGTGTACCATAAATTGTTGAAACGCAGCCTAAATAAAGAATAAACGTACTAGTTGAGGTACATTTGTTGTATTTTTGTTTGTCGATTACCCATTCTAAAGTGGAATTATGTGACGAATTTAACCATCGAATTAAATCACATGTTTAACCAGACCGTCGCCATTTTCCGAATCCCCGCAAAGAAGGCTATTATATATATATATATATATATATATATATATATATATATATATATATATATATATATATATATATATATATATATAAGGTAAACAATCTTTACATTCCCTATTTTACAATCTTACATTCCCTATTTTCTTCAGAATTCTTCTCATATATTTCTTTGACACTATAGAGGCTATCTAGTGACGATCTGAAGATGTACCAGTGATTTAGTTTTCAAATTTACGCCCAACTCTGTACAACACGATAAAAGCCAATAATTAAATCCAGTTTGAACAAAACAAAAATGTGACTAGACATATGATACTGACTACATGTACATGCAGTATATAAATTCATGTTAAGGTATATTTCTTTAATTTTAAAACTCAAAATACAAATCTTTCCACAACGAATATACAAATTCGCATTGAGAATGGACAGACTTTACTTTTACCTGTTCGTAATGCACTTTAACTAAATTCAGAATCGAACTGTCATCAAACTTGAACGAACTCTCTTCGTATTTTAAGGCCACAGTTTTCCACAAAAAAATATGAATTTCTTACAAATGATACTAATCTGTAATTCTTATCAAACTAACTCACTAATTTCTTAACTAAGAACATAGTTGTTAAATCTTCTGGGTATTTTCCTGGACGCGTCTGTCTATCATTTCACGTCTCTGTGACTGCTGTCGTGTCGGGTCCTATCTCATTTGGGTATTTTCCTGGACGCGTCTGTCTATCATTCCACGTCTCTATGACTGCTGTTGTGTTGGGTCATATCTCATTTGGGTATTTTCCTGGACGCGTCTGTCTATCATTTCACTCTCTGTGACTGCTGTGGTCTTGGGTCCTGTCTCATTTGGGTCAACTGAATTCACCATCTCATCGATTGTGTTGCGGACTATTGCTCTTCCCATCAAGCATTTGTAAGTTAAGCTTGTTTGTAACGGACATCATTCCAAGACTGTATTGTCATTTCAGTCCCTTATTTATTCATTTTATCATGGGGTTTTCACTCTTTATAAGTATTGGACAGTTTATTCGGCTTGTTCTGTTGAAATAGAACTTTGTCCGAAACTGAAATATGACTTGTGGTCCTAAAGTGTTGTTTTCTGATTAACTATCCCAGAGTCATTGAGAAATTTACCTCATTCTTCTGAAAGGAACTGTGGTCCATTGACGCTCCAAACTGATAGGAGCAATCGAAATCTAGCAACATTTCCTATAGCTTTTGTAAGATATTTCCAGCGGTTGTACTCCTAAGAATTGCAACCTCAATATGTCGACTATAGTAGTCTACTACCACATTATACTTTCTCCAGACAGAAATGGACCCATCAGGTCTATCGCGAGATCTCTTTCCGTTTGATCTAGCAGGGCTTTAGTTGGCATTGGTTGTAGCACATAGCGCGCACTCACAATTTGGCAGGCATGCAACTCTTGCATAACTGTTCTTCGTCATTGTCCATATTTGTTTTCAGTGTCTGCGTTGTATTTTGTGATCTCTTGATGCCGTTAATGAGCAATGGACAATGTTCTTTTCTTCACACTAGTTCATTGGAACAACGATTCTGGTTCCTGGTAGTACTAACTTTCAAGACTACATAATACTTTGATGCTTGACATTTGACGTCACACTCTGACCAATCACCTCTCTTGAATCTGCGCCTAATCAGCTTCAATTCTGCATCGTTCTCAGAATTCTGCTCCAACTCTTGTATAGTTATGGCTCTCACAACTGCAGTTTGTGCCATGAAGCAAATGTATTCTTCTGCTGCATTTTGCTGCTGAGTTTGCGTTTTCCACAGGCAAATCTCAAAAGCACGCCGTGCTTCATTTTACTGCTGAGTTTGCGTTTTCCACAGGCAAATCTCAAAAGCACGCCGTGCTACATTTTACTGCTGAGTTTGCGTTTTCCACAGGCAAATCTCAAAAACACGCCGTGCTACATTTAGAGGTCAATGTGAATATTTAACTTTGAATTTTTCTGGTTGGAGACACAACAACCATTTTTTCATGCGAGCTGACGGTTTCGAGTTGGGTGAATAGATGATTCATAATGGCTCTAGGTGAGTCACTAATTCAAATTCAAATTCAATTCTATAAAGTCAGAGATGAAACCAGAGCCAGAGCTTTTTCCTGTCTTAGTATAATCGCATTCTACATCAGTGAGATTCCTTCTTGCGTACGCAGTTAAACGAGTCTCTTTGTGTTGTGTTTGCATGAGCACTGCTCCCAAACCTGCGGGATTAGCATTTGCAAGCAGTCGATGTTTAGCATTTTTGTCGAAGCGTCTGAGAGTATCTGTCTTTCAGCATCCAAAATGCTTCCTTTTTCTGTTCTCACCAGCCGAAAAGTGCATTCTTCCGAGCCAATTTGTGGATGGGATCTGCACACGGCACGCTAAGTCTGGTATTCACTTGCCTTTTAAATTAACTAATCCTAAGAAGCTACTAATTTCCATGGCTGTTTCCGGTTTTCAAGCTTCCAGTAGAGCTTTGATTTTGACTGAAAAATGGTCATCTCCACTTTCAGGCAATAAATGACCTAAAGACTACAATTTCGGTAACGGCAGAAGATATTTTTCTTTGTTGAGTGTCAACCCTCATTCTCCCAGTCTCTCAATTGTAGTCACAAGCCTATCATCATACACTTCTAAGTCAGTTCCTTGTACTATGATGTCATTAGACATGTTTCGGGCACCGTCGCATCCCTGGGGTACTTGTTGTATATAGTGCTGGAACAGAGTTTATCCTGAACATAAATCTCTTGCATCTATATCATCTATATAGGGATGACAAACGTCCTTATGGTGCACAACGTTTTGCTAAGCTCTAACTGCCGATAGCCCCATTTTAAACCCCGCTTGCTAAACACGCTGCTTTCGTTTCGATCATGTAAAATGCTTCGCTGGTCGGGATGCAGTCTCTCTCTCTCTCTCTCTCTCTCTCTCTCATAATTGCTTTATTAGCTTGTCTCTTATCAGCACAAAGTCAGATATCTCCAGAACTCCAATACAATTGCTGCACTCAATCATGGTGATGGACTGTTTATTTTTTCAATGATGTCAAGTTGTTCAAGTTCGGTTAGCATAACTTCCACTTTTTGTCTCGCACAGAGAACGAAATTCTTCTATCTGGTTATGCTACAGATTTCACAGATTCGTCTACGTGAATCTTGATTTGGTGATTTTTATATTTCTCCACTCTGTTAAAATAACTCTACTTGTATGTTTTAAATAGTTCGGTTTTGAATATGAAACTCACAACAAGCTCAACTTGAAGAACACCGATTGAAACTGCAATTTTTTTTCCTAACACCGGATTTCCTTGTCCGTCAAAAGAATATTATATGCCAGCAGCTCATGTGCTCCATATAAAAATAACTTTGTGCTCACTCTTTCCGACGTACATTTTCTCCACTTCCTCTTAAGATATTTCCACGTGCCTGTATCAAATTATTTTACAACTTGCACTAGGGTCTATGTGCATATTTATTGGCATGCCCCCAATTTAGAAACTTACAAGGCAGTCCAGTTGCTCTAAGTCAGAACTGACAACACATTCATAATCGCTCTCGTCGACCATACAATTGACAATGTTCTATTTCTTGGTGCTCTTTTGATCTCTTTTCCCCCTTTCTGATCATCTTCATTGTGTACACTTTATCAAAATTACCGATTTTATTAAACATTGTGCATTGTTTTAATCTCATTCTTTATCTTTGTCATAAGGCCCTCGCCTGCTACACCTGTGGCATGTCTGATCTTATTTCTTCACTACGTTTTTCCTTTTCTTTCCATCTTTTTCACTGCATGAACTTCATCTCTTATCGTCCTTTTACTTGTCGCAGCTTGTCTTTCTACAGTTTCAGAATATCTAGATATTTCTAGCGGTTGAAAAGTTGAAATCAGCACCAAGATCTTCCTATTTTCTAGAAAGTTGCGTCTTAAATTGTGAGACTTGGACTTGTCGACCACTTGATCCCTGATGTGTTCATCTTTTTGTCTCCAAAGTCACACGTTTCAGCTTTTGTTTCAATTGTGTAATAAACTGATCAAATGTTTCCAAATTCTCTCGCTTGATTTGCCCCCCCCCCCCTCTTCTCGGATTATTTCAATATGGACGGTGTGCATGGAGTGGGGTGGCGGAGTGGAAATATTCGTCCAATTTCCGTATTGCAGTTTTATAATCGTTATCTTACCCCGTTTGGTCTAAAGTATCGATACTATTGTGCACATCCATGCCTGCGAAGTGGAGAAGAAGGACGCGTTTCTGTTTGTTATCATCAATTCCTTTTCCAACTAGAAATAGTTCAAAAGCCCTCTTCCAATGTTTGCATTTACTTGCAATCCATGTGGAATGCCACCATTTACCAATATTCTGGAAACTTTTTCTCACATAAAACACATTCACGGTTCAAAATGAATAACTCGTCGCCACAGTTTGCAGTGTTTTTCGTGCTGATAATCTATTCTAAACAGGGATTAATGGACTGGTGCTGATAATCTATTCTAAACAGGGATTAATGGACTGGTGCTGATAATCTATTCTAAACAGGGATTAATGGACTGGTGCTGATAATCTATTCTAAACAGGGATTAATTGACTGGTGCTGACAATCTATTCTAAACAGGGATTAATGGACTGGTGCTGATAATCTATTCTAAACAGGGATTAATGGACTGATTTAACCACAAAATTAAATCACATGCATAATCAGAATGACACAATTTTTATGACCCAGCAAAGGAGGTTACTCTTGCAGACCTATTATGATAGATACAAATTCGCCGGTACCCGACCTAAATTTGCAAGTCAATGTCATAAACCGGTATCTAGTAAACCTGTCTCTCCACATTAGTTAGTTAGTCATTCGCACAACAGTGATGCCATTCCAATAATAGCTAATTTGGAAAATTCCCCATGAAATGCAGTGATTGGTAACTGCACATCAGCGCGGTGAGCTGCAGTGGAGCAGTGGTTAGCACGCCGAACTTGCGACCGAAAGGGTTCGGGTTCGAATTATACCATCGTATCAGCCCAGGATGGCTACTGTGGTGTGTCCTTAGGCAAGGCACTTTACTCCGACTGCCACGGCAATAATAACCTCTGCCGTAAAACACCAAACTAAACATAAGCGCGGTGCATCATGGGGAATAAATCGAAGATTCGTACTTTCACTAATAAGATAAGATTTCTTTTTTTCAGGCTACATGGTCCATACATCTAAATTAAAATATAAATTATTTTAAGCATACAAAATGTCTACGTGTGTTATGTACAAACATGGAAACACATATACAACTGCTGAATGTGTCTGTCATTTTTAAGAACAAAATTATTTAAGACATTTAAACAGTAATTGTGTACCATCTATCTATAATCTGTGAATTAAAACAAATATCACAGTTCCACATAGATTTCAAGAAACAATTCTATTATTGGATATTCTTGTCATCATTGAAAACACATACTTTCTCATAATTCTTCAAAACAAACTACATTATTGTTTATAAACATGGTAGAGGCAATGTTTCATCTTCGAAGGCTTAATATCAACGAAGATTATTGTTACAACCATGCACTAATTTTCTTATTATACATTCAATAAAGTTTGTCCACAGAGGTGCGCAATACATTCAAAGAACAATTTCTAAATTTACTTAAAGGCATGTTTGTTCGAGTGTACAAAAATCTGTAAAGTCTCATCATATCTTCATCATCTGATAAATACGACCCAAATAAGTAGACTGTTGACATATGCAAGAATATGACCGCTAAGAAGTACACATGAAGGAGATGGTAATTTGAAATATGTTGAATGAAACACCATGCACACCGATTTTTGTGTATTGTATATGATATTATTCTCAAACGCATAATGTTAACATATCTTTCATAACTTTCTTAAACCTTCGATAAAAGAAGGATTTATCAATGACATATCATCAGCAAAACTAAAATTGTTAAGAAATAAAGTATTTGGTCACACTGATCCAACTCACAATTAAAATCATCTATGTATATATTAAATAACAAAGGTAAAAGAACAGCTCCCTGCCTCACTCCATTGGTTACATGAAAGGAATCGGATACTGCACTTCAACAACACACATAGTATAACTGTTTGCCATACCAGCTAACTAGGGTGTGAACTATATAGACTGATATTTGATTGTCGAGTAACTTTCTAAAAAGTGTTAAATGAATGAGACTACCATTTTCTAAATAATAGTTGACAGTTTCTTTAAAGGCAAAGTGGCATAAGTCTGTTGAGTGTTGTTTCTTAAAACCAAACTGATAGTCAGAAATTGTGACTTCAAAATCGATGAAGTACAATACATTCAAATATTTTCGAAATAATTGTCGTGAGAGCAATAGGTCCATAACTATTTTTGTCTGCCAGGTTACTAATTTTACTTTTCAATAACGAGATAATTATAACTTTTGTAAAATCATCTGGAACAAAGTTATGTACAAAGATACAATTAAATAAAATCATTAAAATAACATGGAGTATATTATCTGAAAATTAAAACTTTTCTGCATATAAAAAATCTGACCCCGGACATTTACCCGTTTTGTTTAGCTATGGCACGTTTGATCTCATGCTGGAATATTATAGTTATCAGCACTCTCGCGAGCACCGAAGTGTGGTGTGACACAGTTGTCAGAGAAATAGACGCAAAGGGAAACAATCTCTACACAAGTCGAACCTGTTAGTGGCACATTTGTAAAATTTCTTGAGAACAATTTTATGATTTTGACCGTAAAGACTTAATTGTTAAAACAGATACATGCAATATTTTTACAGCCGCTATAATGATTGTTCTTTTGAGATTTTAAATCTAAATCTGCAACGACAGATGTATCCCCTTGAAATTGTACGATTCGAATGCTTAGTTGAAAAAAAAGTAATGTTACGAGGAGTTTGGGGTTGAAACACATCATATGCATTGACTTAAAAATAAAAAGTGTACATTTACAAGCGCCGTGGGCGGGCTAATAAACGGAAATTAAATTCGAAAGAATTTTGCTCGTTGTGTGCAGTGAAACGAAAGAATATTTGTATGTAAAATAATAATAATAATAATAAAATAAAAATAAAACAATGGTATTGGGATATTAGGTTGACTGTTTCTAATTTAATATCAATAATATTAAATTATCAAAACTTTTCATCTATGTCACTCACATGCTGAAATCATCCAACCGAGAATATCAAATTTTGAAAATAAACTTATCATGGTATAGATTGTAATGTTGAAAGAAATGCCCATTTTATGAAAGAGTGGACTACACTTTGGGCTAGGACTTTATACACTTTGTGCTTCTTGCACAAACTGTACATTTTGTCGATGGGCACGTCGTCTGTAATGCCTTTTCTGTGATCAAATGCGCTTTCTCTTTCTCAAATTTAGTTTGCAAAACTCAAAAATTCAGAATATATATATATATATATATATATATATATATATATATATATATATATATATATGTGTGTGTGTGTGTGTGTGTGTGTGTGTGTGTGTGTGTGCCTGCCTTATTTTAATCTGTTAGCTGTTCATTATCCCTTAACACCTTGTGTAAATGTAATTCTGGGTCTGAATTTTTCTTTCAAAGAAAATGCATGTTTTGTTTCTTTTATTTTTCCCACAATGATCATATTTCAAAGCAGAGTAAGTTGGCAATGTGTTGCAAAGTACTCACCCAAACGGCTTTCACAGAGTAATGCGTTTTTTTCTATATTGTATTTGCATTCCGTTTGTCAGTGCGAGAAATAAAAGTATATATACATTTCATCTTCCAACCCAATATTCGTGCTTATTGAAATACATAAATAACACAAACAGAATCTAACAAATCTACGATAATCTTCTTCTTTTGAATAGTCCTTTCATTACTGGCTGTCAATGGATCGTTCAGGAAACGTACAAAGAAGAGAATGCATCTTTTGGAAAAACTTGAAAAATATACTCAGTTTTCTTGATAGATCAATCGATCCTGCCTTGAAGAGTAAAACCATATCGAATTCATTGCCGTTTCGTAAACAAGTCACAGCTAAAACAAGGAATGAGCAAATCCAGAAAATAAGAAGTATCGTTAACATCAATCTAATTACTTCGAAGACGAAGTTATGATAAAATACAATCAAGCAAAGTACAAAAAATAGCTCAAGTTCTGTCTTTCCGCTTCCATTTTCGACGTGATTTAGCAGGCATTTCAACAGAGTGTCTTTTGAGCGATCTAGGGACAATCGCTGTGCTATGACAGTCTGGGCTCTGCAGTTCGGGCAAATGCCATTCTCTATTAGCATGTGTCTCTCGAGGCACACGGTGCAAAATATATGACCACATGGAACACAAAAGCTGACATCATCTTTCCTCTGCAAACAAAGTGGACACTCCATGTTCAATTATCTGAAGAAAAATAAAATATTGAGGTTACCATACTGCAGCAACGTGCGAGAAGTATGCGTCACTAACACTTTTAAAGCTTATTTTCCATTTTGATAATTACACCATATACTCTGGCCACATGACATCAAATGAGCACAGCCGAAACTATACATTTTAATCAATTCTAATTGCTTGCAGTACCTAGATTATATTATAGTATTTATTAATAGGTAAACATATTTAATAAACTGCCGTTAGAACAAATTGTTTTTTAATTACGAACGTACAAGACAGCACATACACAGATGTCTTAACAGCATTGCGGTGATGTACTAAAAACAAAGCAGTTATCGAAGTTACGGGCGAGGAACATGAACTTTGCAATTACATGATCAAGTGGACAATTCAAATAGAAATGTCAATGTTTTGAGAATTTTTTAGTTATGTTTTAATTTTAAAAACTAGTCTAGGTATTTGTAGCAGTTAGAACTGATTATAATGTATAGTTTCTGCTATGCTCATCTGAAGTCATATGATCAAAATACATGATGTACGAAACAAAAGGGGACCATAAATTTTAACAACAATACTTCAGTCGAGAACTACAATAGGGATTGCAGAACATATTTGAAATAGCTGAAAAGTACAAAAGTATTGCTAGTATTAAACAAAATTGTTTAGAACTAATTTTGAAGACAGATAAAGGACTTCCTGGATAATCAATACATGTATCACGGTATTTCAAATCCAGACGCTTTTCTGTTTTATTTTTTAATTTAAATAAAACACCTTAGTAATATTGATACGACTTGGGCTGCATCAGGTCATAATCAGCCTTATTTAAATTTTCAAATAAGTACACACTATCCTCACTTCGACGGGACAATATTTTTTTTCTTTTTAAAAACCAACACCCTTCCAACTAAAATAATAGATGACTGTCCACCAGCCATTATTTTATATTTTCAAATTTATTAAATCTATAGAGCGCATAAAAAAGAAAGGATTGTCTAAACTGATACTGTATGTATAGGTTGCTGCATTTGTAAGGGAAAATATGAACGAGTTTTTACTGCACGACGTTAGGAGTACGATATCGCTCAGACAAAACTCGTATTTTCCCATCCAAATGTAGTGCCGGTAACTTATTTATTATATACTAATTTTTTCTATATCTAGATGTGATTCTAAAATGAAAACGTTTCGTCTTCACCTACAACGCATAGAGGAAAATATGTCCATATTTTTCATAACAGATGCCTCTTTTTAAAGCATGCGCGTGTCACCAACACGCTCTTTATGACGTAACATTACAACGTTAAAATTGCAACATTGAAAACAAGAATTATTTGTAGACACACGTGTCGGTGAGTATAAACCAGTGCATTATGGAGAATTATTGCAGGATTCCGATAATGTTAACTTAATGGAGGAAAAATATGAGTATATAATAATCATGTATATAAACATTTTGGATCCCCTTGAACAGTTTAATGAAACTACCACAAATAGAAAAGTTGTATTCAAACCGTACGGGATCTGGAATTAGTGAAGCGGATTATTAGTATGTTAATGGTGTCATTAAACGTTTCAAATTGAATTAGCTTGGTGACTTACATGACTACTATGTAAAGATAGATACTTTCATGTTATGTGATATTCTGAAAAACTTAGAAATATATTATATGACTAATTATAAATTATGTCCAGCACATTCTTTAAGTACACTTGGATTAGCTCATGGTGTTAGTTTAAAAATAAGTAAGGTAGAATTAGAATTGCTCACATATTATAAGATGTTCCTCATGACTGAATCTGGAATTGAGTAGGATTTAGCATGATATCAAATAGATATGATATAGTAAATCATAAGTATGACAGCAACAGCAGTATTAGAGATGATAATTGGAATAAGTCAAGGTCAATGTCACTCATCATGTACCAAAACTCCAACAATTTGTATGGAAGGGCCGTGTGCCAACCGACACCTACCAAAAACTTTAAATGAGCAAACAAACAACAAATCAAAGTAATTAAAGAAGAAGATGTAATGTATTGGAATGACAAAATATATTTGGTGGAATTTTTTAAGTAGATTTAGAAGTGCCAACACATTTGGGCGACTATTTTAAAGACCACCTTTTAGCACCAGAAATAAGCTAATTCCTAATGAGCCTGATTTATCTCCATTATAGAATAATTGATAGATGATGAAAAGGGCATCAAAACTTCAGTAGCTAAATTTGTGTACATTGTTAAAAGCAAAGAAAGATATGTTATTCGCTATCGTAATTTTAAGTCGTAGGTCCAGTTAGAAATAAAGTAAAAAAGATATAGAGAGTAGTTTTATTTGAAAAAAAGTCGTGGTTGTTAAAACCTTACGCTGAACTGAATACATCTTTGGGACAAAAGCAGCCAACGACTTTGAAAAAGATTTCTTTACTCTGATGAGTAATTCTGTCTTTGGAAAACAGATTTAGGAAAGGGAACAAATGTAAAAATATCTACTAGGGAAAATAAATACTTTAAACTTGAAAAGATTTTTTTCTTTGCAATTAGAACAATTATATAAAATGATATTGTGTTAGCTAGTTTAAATAACAAGAAATAAAATTAACCAAATCAATTTATGGTGGTTTTACATTGCTAGATTAAAGTAAGTTGCTTATGTGTGACTTTTTCCACAGCAAGCTCGAAAACAAATATGGCGATAAAAATGAAACTTTTAATCACAGATATGGTCGAGAGTAACTAAAATGCAAGTATTCATCTTACCCACTAAATATCTTTTTTCATCACAGCAACTTAAAACAACTTTATATAATGTAATATGATATATCTCATTATGGTATGATCTAATTGAATGTATTAGTTGAGAGTCATAGTTTGATTAAATAGACAATATTTGTACGTTTCTAATTTTAGATGCTTTTTCATTACTGACTTTAAAACTCTTGCATACTTTTATACTTTTATTTATCTTTGTCAGTTCTCAAAGCATATAGCTTACTTCTAAGGTCACAAAATGTGTTTATTTAAAAAGTCCTGGTACCTTTCTATTTATTTGAGAAATCTCATAAACATTATCTTTATTGTAATCGTTTGTATCGTAAAACTATTTTGTTTTCTTCATGTAATCGCAAAAGTCTTCAGTCTGTACATAAACACATAACATTTCGTCATCATATAACATTTTAAATTGACCACTTAAGAAAGCTTTGCCATCCACTTATTTAAAATTGTAATTGTTTCAAAACATTATAAATTGGTTGTTCTGAATGTTTATCTGAGCATCAGACACAAAAAATATATATTTTGTGCACATCTATGCTTTTAATTTTGCTTATCTGCATGTGTATTCTTTGTTGAACGTTGGCTACTTTTTGCCCTGTTCCATGTAATATATTATTGTGTGTGCTTCATAAGTTCAAACATGAACTATGGTGATCCGAATAAAAGTTATTAACACCGAAATTGCTAATTTCACTGTGTTTTTGTTCCTCGCTTAAAAATTATTTTGCTGCTTCTGTAAACTATTGACTCATTTTATATCCATGTGAATACAATATATTTGGTAATTAATTATTATTTTTTCAATTGCTGAATTATAATAATTTACATGCTCGTCTTCTCTATCTTTAGGTTTTGAAAAGCCACAGACCGTATCTGATCCAGTAGATGTTGTACATATCTCTGGTTATTCGATCCTAGTAATTTAGAGTTGTAGTTTGTTATGTAAAATGTATAATTATTGCTAGGAGTTATTAAAACTTTTAAATTGTTTTAAATACTCATTATCAATTCCTTGTCGCTATTCGCAGTTATTCCCTCTTTGGCTTTGTCATGTACACTTCAAGATTATAAAATCCATATGGTATAAACAATTTGTTTCATTCTTTTCGTTAATTTGATACAATATATGTTATTGTAGACTATTTTGAAATGCTGTAATAACTAACTACAAAAGCAATTCTCTGTAATGAAATGGAGAATTTGCCATCTCTGTTATCAGTTGGATTGGAACAAAATATATTTCTTTCTCAGGTTGTCCTTCTATGATGATAAACGTTTCTATTGAAGTAGCATAAATGAAAACAGTTCACATTTAAGCAACTAATAGATACATATTTTCGTTTCCTTTTTTACTTCCATTATTATAATACATTTTCTGTTTGCTGTTAGCTTCTCAAATATTTCTTTTTTTTACTTTCTTTCCCTCTGCTAAAAAGTATTTTGTTAGGTCTTCAGTATTTTGGCTTTTTGTATTACGAACTGTTTTCCTGATTTAATTTTTCTTATCTCCATGCATCTGTTATAGTCGGTAACTATCAAATTAAATTCCTCATTACTTATGTTGCTATCGCTTATTACCTTACGAACCATATTATTTAACTTACTTATAGCAAAAGTTACAATCCCATAGTGTTTAATACTTTACTGCATACTAGCTTTTCTTTGAAAGCTTTGGTAACACATTCTGGAAAAAGTGCACCAAATCCACTAAAAGCTGGAGATATTATAAATTCTGTAGCTATTCCTGCAGCTCCTAAAATAGCAGCTGCATCTGAAGCTATTGCACAATACTAACTTCGACCCCGTTAAAAAAGTTATATGCATTTTTATACTTTCTAACACCTCTGCAATATTCGATTTCTTGTATCAAATCATTTTTAATTTCTTTTGCAAACTAAAATTAATTCTGCTGCATAGAGAGGGTAATATTGTACTTAGTATTTTATCTTCCTTTTGGATGTAAGGCATAGATAGATTAGACTTAGGGATAGTATTTCCAAAAAGAAAAGCAATGGCAGGAGTTGTCCAACATTTATCAGGCTTTTTTGCTTTCTTTGGTTTAGATTTTAGATTCAAAATATACTAATCTTTCTTAGGTCACTAATTTTGTCTTACTCTCTTTACTCACCTAATTATTTTGTATGGTAGTAAACTGAGATAATGAAATCGGAATGAATAACGTTATTACTTAATCAATATCCATGTTTGATGATAAATTTATGGACATTAGAAGCATCGTCTGTAAAAGTGATTTTTCTGCTTTGGCCTTTTACAATTGTTTTGAATGTTTTTCAAGTTGTGCTTCATGTTCAACTTTAAGTTACTTTTTCTGGCTGCTATATAATCTTCAGTTGTATTCGCGCTACCTTCCATTTATTTTGCAAGAGATATTCTAGCTAATGTCAATATCATTTTAAGTAAGCTGCAATTTATTCAGCATCATCTTTTAACTAGTCTTTTTCAATTTGAGTTTATTTTAAGAACATGCTGAAAGGTGAAATTAGCTCAATTTCGGTAGTACAGAATTATTGACAAAGATAGTCTAAAGTAAATGGAGACCAAAACATGTCCAAAATGCAACATAAAAAGGTCATTAGAAAGTTCACCAAAACAGTTGTTGTAAATCTTGACAAAGGTCATATCTAGAAAATTGGAGACAAAAAAATACGAATTATTTTACAAATTGGAGACAAAATAATACGAATTATTTTACAAATTGGAGACAAAAAATTAGAAAACATGTAAATAAGCATATGAATCAAAGGTATAACAACGATGAAAAACACAAAATATACTACTTACCAATAGTTAGAATTTAAAATAAAAAATAACATCAAATATGATGCAATATTAAAAATGCTTGGTGTTCCATCAATTGAATTCTACCGAAAAGTATTTACAGCTTCTGAAGGTGTTGTTATATTCCTTGTACAGCTTTTGATTTTTATGATCCAGAACAACATGAAAACGTTTTCACTGATCAAACACAAGATACGCGAGTGCTAGTAAAAACAGGTCTAAAAATAAAAAAAATGCAATAAAAAACTTGAAGTTTTTAAAACTGCTAACTTTATCAGTTATATGCGATTTTTAATCACATATGTTTGACTGTTTATATCTTGTTTGCTAGAACCTGTTCTATTTGTTGTCTAAAATGTTTAACTACGTAATAGATAGACACTTCTGTAATAACAGTAGTTGCTACAACCTTGGTCAATGGAACAGATGCATCGATCACAAAACAGACAGTACAAATTAATTAAGAATTTTTGTAAAAGGTTTGACACAAACAGACGAGGGAGCAAGTGGTGGTGACAAAGGTAGTACAAATACAATCCTTGACAAAGTTAAGCAAGGAATGAAAACAATATTGACAACTATTTGTTTGAGTTAAGCTAAACAAGCAGCAGCGTCACTATGTGGTATCACTGGCAGCGCAATAATCTGCTTTTTAAAAAATCATGAATGCACATTGTTTCTATATTAGATGAATATAATAGTTTGCTTATCGTAGCATTATGCAGTTTGTTATTTGCAGTTTTGATCCAAGGTGTAGATACGGTAACAGCTGACTCGGCAACAAAACACAACATAAACAAAGGGCTCATAGAAAGTCAGCTTTAAAAAGCAAAGTACACCAGCCCCTGCAACTATCATCATAATTTCAAATGCTTTTTATTTGTCGCATGGTTTGTTAGTTTAAAATCATACGCAGTTTTGGTTGCATTGATTACAAGACATTCCCCAGTGTTGTCCTTTTTGTGTACATAATTCTTTTTTCACATTATCTTCTTTTCTATCATTTTGTACCTAATCTATCTTTTGACGAATGTTTACAGACCTTTTCTCAGCTGTTGGAATTCCATTTATTTACAAAGTCAGTATTTACAAAAGCATTTATTCCTAGACTAAATGTATCTGATGACTTTTGTAAATTGTTAATGTAACCTGTTATACTACCTATTTTTACCACCATATCACATGGTAACATAAATATACCATCACCACCAATTGCATAGTTTAGCCTAACTTTAGAATCTGAAACATATTGATAAAATCTTATTCAAATGTGTTCATCTGGGTCGTATCCTTCTTTACCCAAAATACAATTTTCAATAACCTTTTTTCCATACCTTGTACAATTGAAACAGACAGCGTAATATATATATATATATATATATATATATATATATATATATATATATATAGTACCTAGCAACCTAAAATACATATCACATAAGACCTGATGTTTTGATTTAAGCAATATATTACTTCTTCTCTTAGTCTGTTGCTATCTTAAAGAAAAGAATAAGTCCATCCTGTATTTTCGTCAGGTGTTAACGTTGAATTTATTTCTTCAGGAGGAATCTTTCTCCAGTACTCAGCTGTTCCAGCTCCGTAATGATATTTACGTTTGTAAACATCTTTTACATGATCCGGTGCAGGGTCTCCAAAACCCTGATGTACAATAATATATCCTTCACGCCTATTTTCAACAAGATATTTATTTGTCCCATAATATGTCTCCAGTCATACAATCTACCGCATATCTGGGACAATTTGCTAAAATAGCTCACTATTCCCTCGGGTGATGTTAACAATCAGTAGAGAATAAATCATTCTGCTGATGAAGTACTTAGTACAAAGACGAAAGCTTCAGGTGAGCTTTCAATTTATATATTGTGTATGAAATTGAACAGTTTAAACATTATCAGCTATGAATAATACTACACAGTTAAGCTTTCACCAAAGTATATCTCTAGTCACTTTTTATGACGATTATTAAAGTTGTTACAGATTATGTTAACTTTTGTTTAGATCTATGCCATTGTTTGTTAGATTAAAATATTGATCATTAGGTAATGGTATTTTGCATTCATACAACAGTTTTCATATATGAAAAAAGGTGTGGAACCTATATATTGATTTTACTAATTCTAGTATGATAGTATCAGTTAGATGTCAATAAGATATTCCACATCTTAATTTTCCCATCCATACTGCCCAATGTAATTGATTTTGCCAGAATTTTATATCACACTGTGCTCTGTGTAATCGTCTACTATATTTAATGGCTTGTACATAAAATACTTGTTTCATGTGTAGTATATATTTTGCTTCTGAATATACGTTTGCCATTTCTTTATTAACTGGAGCGTTAAACTGCGTTGCTGAACACGGGTAGATGCACTACTTTTTAGATTTTAAAATCTAAAGTCCATTGTTTATTTATCAAAGTTTTAAGTTTTCACATCTGAAAATATAAAATAATAAAATATAAAATAGTGGCTAGTAGACATTCATCTATTGCTTTTTACCTAATGAGTATATAAATTAATAAGCTACGTATGTTTGCATAAGTCGCTACGCTCCTGACGAATGGCGACTCTATGACTATTTTATAATAGGGGTTATAACCTCAGAGCTTGGTTCATTGTTGATATTAATTTATTGTTGTTTCATGTGGGTAAGGTGTTGGTTATTAAAAATAGGATCTTGGATTTTTAAAAATTATTTTTGTCTCGTGGAGGTGAGGTAAGGGGTAGTGTGCTAATTTTTGAAAATTAAAAAAAGGTTGTCTGTGGCCTGTTGCAATACTAATCGCATCACTACTAATAGCATGCGTCTAATAAAAATTAGGAACTTGTAATAAATGTCACTTTTTATCAAGACACTCTTACAAAGAGTCAATCTAGGTTTGATACGAGTTAGTAACAACGTGTACATACAAATAATGTGTGTGTGTGTGTGTGTGTGTTTGTGTGTGTATGTGAAAGAGAGAGAGAGAGAGAGAGAGTTGATTATACAAAACTGGGTCATTATTCATGCCTTCATTGCTGATAAAGAAAACAACAACTTGAAAAGATGTTGCTTGGAATGAAAAAAAGGAGATGTAATGTCTAAGGTATTTTTTTATCTTTGCCATTTTTCTTTACCAAACGTTTATATTTCATTATTATTTAATAGAAAAGCAGTTTGATACAATTGCGTAGAAAAGCAGTTTGATACGATTGCGTGCGTGGAACAAGAGTTATTTATTTCAGTTACAAATTTCTCTTGTACACTAGTAATCGTCACAGGGAACTAATTATTTTATGAGCTAAAGAACCAGCGTATATGTGGTGGTATATTAAATACTGTATTTAAATGAACGAAAATAGCTAATCGGATGAAAAGAATTACCGGAAAATTTTTAACGTAATTTTTTCAGAAGAAAGCCTGCGCATGGGTAAAATGTATGCATTGGTAGGCTTGAACGTAAACCATTTTTATTGTATTGCTGTCGCCGCACAAGTACTACTGGAAGTTAACGGGGAGATCTCACCGGGATGGATTTTATAGTGGGCACATAAAAGGGAATATTTGTCAAAAACGAGGCTCGCAACGTATGATTGTTATCGTTTTCAAAGTTTCCTCTTGTATAGATCATTATAGATGTAAGCGTGATTTGCTGATCTTACCACAAAAGTATAGCAGTTTAGCCAAATATATGAGCATTACGGTGTATGGGAACTGAATTAGTTCTCTGTCCCTAATATTTAGTTGTACTGGTAAAAATAGCACAATAGCGACCAACTAAGTAGTTACCAATATTAGGGAACAGTAATACGTGTACCATGGTTATTTATATTCCAGTTTGCGGTCGAAAGTATACTCCTGATGATAAACTAATTCGTTTAACTCGGTGTTGCGTATGTGCGGAGAGAGAGAGAGAGAGAGAGAGAGAGAGAGAGAGAGAGAGAGAGAGAGAGAGAGAGAGAGAGAGAGAGAGAGAGAGAGAGAGTATGTAGTGGGTGTGGTGGTCGTAGTGGGGCTTGCGGTGGTTTAAAATTTAAGCACGACTAGTTTTGTTCGATTGCCCATTTCCAAGCTAAGGATGTTTAAAGATTCCGGAATTGAACAAAATGAAACGTGGACTTAAACGACTGTCGAAAATGGGGTCGGCGTATCTATCTTACGTCATGTGTTTTATACGGCCAGAACCTGTACATATACGTTGCTGGCACTTTCAGAGAACTTACTCCCCAATCTATTCTTCTTGCTGTGTTAGAATAGTTGCATGTTCAATATCTCAGTTATGCCTAACTGGAAGGTACTTCCCAACTTAAGTCTGGCTAAAGTACCATCAAAAACAATCCGGCCCCGGAAACATTTTAGTGTGAAACGAAACATCTTGAATTCCATTCTAAAGAAGAATAACACTGGTACCTTAGAGGACACCAGTGAAATATTGCATGAAACAGAGTCGTGACTGTGTTTCCCATTCATGAAATAAATCCAAATTAAAGATTTGTCTATTCTTTCTTATAATTGATAAAAATATGACGATCTGTGTTAAGAATGAACTAACAGGAAATTTTTAACTGCTGTGCGTGCTTCCCTGGTACAGAATCCAAAAGTTTAGCATAGCCAGTTTAGCAAGAAAAGTAGGTCATTACAACCACCATTTAACTTTTATGAGTGCAAACGTAAGTGATAAAGGTGAAAGCATAAATGCAACAGTGTATAGGAAACTGAGCTACATGTAAATGCAAAGAATGATAATATTCATTGAGAATGAAAAGTACATGGATGCCACTTTTATCAACATGAACCTTCTGCCCGTGTTGATATCACATGTGCGCACAACCCATCAGATTTCATGACTTACTTTTGCCGATAGTTGTAGCGGCCACTTTGAGTTATGCAAATGCAATACAATACAGTCCAATGTCTCTGCGCACCTAAGAGTTTCAGGCGTACTTCGCCAAAGGAATGATCATCGCTGGATATATGTACCTACAGTATATGTTTGAAAACTCTATTTCACTTACGCATCGCCCCTAATTTTAGCTCCTGACATTCATAATAAAAACTTCTGTCTGTTTTATAGTTGCCAATTCAAACCCAGAAAGTGTCTGATTTATCTGTGCTAGTACCATAAAATCTATGTGTGACTTAAATGGGATGTCCACTGAGAAAATAAGATAAATTATTTGAAGAAATGTAATGTTATTTTCTTTTTAGATCACGTATTTAAGTTTAAAACTGTTGTTTTGCACGCCCCCTCCCCCCCTCCCCCAACACACACACTTAGCTATCAATGCACAGGAAGCGGAACGAGAGCTAGATATCACCAGTTACAATAGATTATTGTTGTTTACATTATTCTCTTCACTTCGTGCGTACTATTCTACCTTTTTGTTGAGAGAAGCTGACAAAGACAGTCCAGTTTTGTCGGGCACACTGTCATCTTTACAGTATACGTTCTGGGTACAGCATGCTCCTATTGTATTCAACCTTTCGTGTATCAAGCTGAGAAAGACAGTTCAATAAGGAAGTATTATATTACTTTAAAAAATAAACACAAACCAAATCTAATAAAAAGGACATTATGGAGTCTTCTAATAAGATTACTCTTGAAAGTTTAAAATATTTTTTGAATCTTCAAAAGTATATTATCTTTTACAAATCCACTGATATTTTTTTCTTTCTGTTTTATGTACTTTTATATTGCACTATAACTGTGAATAAAATAAATCGCTAGGACGTTTTGGGTATTTATTGCAGACATATAACTAATAAGTTTATTCGACTGATTTACTTGTTTAGTACCAGCAATTATAAATTTGGTACTTAGAAATTATATTCAGTGTGTGCGAAGTTATCTACGCCTCGACTATACATACCTATGAATCTAAATATGAGTCTTCACGAACTTACCTGTGACCCACGTGACCGGACCTTAGCCGGGTTTCTTTAGAGACGAGCAACTGAAAGACGTGATTCTCCATGGATGTGATGCCAGTCCATTGCAGGTAAATCATTCACACCGACCCATCCTTGGCTGGTAGCGGCCTCAATTGGGAAGCCAGTATAATAGGTCGGTAACTAGTAAAATCCCTGTCTTCTGATGGGTTAACCAGTGACGTCATTCGCACAACAGTGACGTCATTTCCTATACGACAAGTTTTGGAAACTTCCCCTCCTCTCCCGAACTGTTGCGATTTGGTTGGTAGCCTCATGTCGGCGCCGTGCATAATGTGTAAAAGGTACGAAATGTTTGTATTTGTTTCAAAGAAGACGGTTGCAAGTTATCTGCAGTCTCACCAACATCGGAAATGTGACGCAGTTGTCAGCGACGGCCCATCCCAGCACCAGCACCACTCCACTCCCCACTGGCCCTGATTCTTCCTCAGAAAAAATTGAGGTCCACTGGAGAAATCAGATAATGGATACTGGACAGAATAACAGTTGCCACAGGGAATGAATAAATTCCCTAATACCAGCCAATAGAGTTAAACACTTGGCCATACTGTCTCTTCTTAAATCTGCCCATAGGCTATGTGTTATTTTCATCATTAAAACAAGGTGCCCCGAAGAATGAGTTTCTATCAGCAAAGAAAAGGGGGTGGAGTGATGCAGAGGGTTGGGTGGGGTGGCGGCGGAGATTTAAGATCAGCAAGCTCATGTCAACATAAATGGATGGACACTGTATAGCTATACATCATCGTGTCTTATCCAAACAAATCAAAGTCTACCTCGCCCCTTGAAACACAGTACTCTAGTGGCTTATCCTAAAACATTATTGGTGTCTAGACAAATATAAAATAAAAGTTGGCATTTAATTATATACCTATATTCCACACTATCTGAGGTAAAGCATAATCATACTCTCTGAACATACTGAGAGAATAATCAAATCAGCATTTACGGCCTCTGAAACTCTGCCTGTAGTTCGACTGGAAATGTCAGAGAAGAGAATTCGGTAGATATATGTCTCTTTTATTCAAATACGTAAATGCGGTTCAAAATACAACTGAGTTTTATACGTATCGATGCGCAGATATGTTTGCCAAATTTTACGGTAAATTTTTGAATTTCTGCTTGTTGGAAAAGTGTGTTGTTTTACTTGATTATGATAAGTTCGAGCAAACACACTTCACGTTTCTTCTACTCCCTTTATATTGTCGTTGCTGTTTTTTTCTTCTTTGGTTTCATTTACACTGTTCTTCTACTTTTAATTCTTAGTTTTTGTGAATTCCATCACATGTGCCTTTGTTGGTTTATATAGTGTCAGCATTGTTATATAAAGAACTATTTTACACAAAATATTGTAATAAACCTAGGGTATGTGCTATTTGTGTTTACGTTATAGGCTTGTTAGATTTTAGTGATTATTTGTTGATTGTGGGGAGTCGGTGTTTAGAAGATATTTCACAACAAGAGTAATTAGCCAATTTATAGGAGCAGACTTCATAGTGTTCAGTATTCACGAGAGTTTATGACAGCATGGATTAGTTTGGTAAAATGAACTCTCGCTAATTTCTTAAGATGGTTAATTATCTGGATATTTTTAGGTATACGTGTTTAGTAATTTGAGATAGGAATACTTGTTTGTATTAGGTGTTTGGGTCGTGTTTTGTATTGCATGGCGTGAAGAACTAATATTGGGCTTGGAAAGGCTTACTGAGGAATCACACAAATGTGAAACAAGAAAAACTATGCAATCAAGTGTGAAATTAGAATTTCGTGATGTGTGGTCATTAGATGATTAGAGGAAATTATTTGTAGTATTTGGGCGTTTAAAACCTTTCAGTTGACAACGACTGTTGTTCTGAGGTCCTTGGAAATAGGGGAAAACATGGACTGTCAAGCCACGCTCACTCACGTGTTTCATTCGCTCGGTATGAGACCCCTTGCGTGTAACAATATATACGTAACATTATATACACTCTGGGTACGCACATGATGATATAATAAGACACACACACACACACACACACACACACACACACACACACACACACACACACACACACTGACTTTGGGAACAACCAATTTATCAAACATGTAGCAAATGGTGATTATATGAATATATTCTAGAGCTCATTATATGTTAATAAGAAAACAGAGACTAAAGGACCAAACACAATTTACTTACTTTCCAATTGTACCTTGATAAAGTTGGTATTAGCAATATGTGTGTCTAAATGAGATAAGCCCTAATTCCACTAATTCCACTTGTTAGAGGTTTTGCAGACGAGCAAATAGATTCATATAGAAATTAGCAACAACAAAAAAATCAATCTTGATGTGACTCTGCAAACCGGTTTCGGAATTTTATTTTTGATAAATTTGATTAGAATTTCAACTTTGTTAATAGTAATAAATTATGGTTTTATGTGATAGTTCTCCACAAACATGTCATCTAGGAGGTAAAAAAAACCAACATAATTGAAATGTCTAACGTTAAAGATCTATTCCTAAGCCTAATATTAAATTTCAAATGCAAATTAACCTCGTATTTAATAACAGGATCTTAATCTTATATGAACGAAAATAATGCAACTTGATTCGTTCAGTAATTACAATCATGTCACATTCAATACAAAATCAGTCCAAGATGATTCAAATTATCAATTTGAACAGAAATCATTAGACCAAGTTAGCTCTGTCTCAGAATATTTTTTTTACCATTTGTCTATTACTGTTCTATTCCGACAGTAATTGCTAAATAGTAAAACAAGAATATCGTGAACGGCATATTACACGTTTGTCCCATGTTTACTAGTCCTCTGTGTCGGAATTGGTGAGGCATGGTTGACTCAGAAGATTATTAACCAATGGGTCTCAGTGATGTGGACTTTGGACAAGGTTTGCGGTCTTGAACTAAAGTTACTGTGCAGTAACCATTATGTTCTTAATAGGCTTACCATAACCGTGAGATCTGACCTCTAGAACTAAAACTCTATAGATTGTTCAAAGTTTGGTCAAGGAAATTACTCTTGAATAAATTATGATGCAAAACCCATTTTCTTTAGGAGGCGCTCTACATATATTATGTACTTCTGACAGAGTGACAGGTGTAAGGTAAATTTGTTTGAATTTGCAACATGCACAATGGAGAGAATGTTGGCATACCTCTTCGCTACTTTCATGTACTGTGGCTGAAATTTCTTTACATACTGTACTTGTGGAAATTGTACATGATCTAAGCACACAGATTAAAAAAATGGGCGCTTCCATGTGCTTGAAAAATCAACCTGAATTAGTCCAAATTACACTATTTTAGCGGTTATTAAAATAGGGAAAACGAATTGTGCCAGAGTAGGCAATACCAGCTTCTGAAAGTACAATGGATGAATTACAAAATATATAAAAAGTAAAAATAGTTATCGGCTCTTTGTTTTACAATTTACTTCTGAAATCCAGGAAGTGAAGATGACCAAGTGGAGCTAGCAGTTTTTTTTATAGGTGCACATAAGACCAAGATGTATACTCTATAACCCAAATTGCACCCATCAGTCATACACCAAAATAAAGGGAATTAGAAGTTCTTTTAATAATATCTAAGATATACCATGTCTTTTTTTAAATAGCCATGGTGAACTAGTAAGGAAAATCTGGACAAATATTTTTCTTTAACAATCTAACCCTATGCAAAATACAAAACTGTAGAGCGCCACCTTAGAGCCATAATGGCCTTGACCTTTGACCTTTTAACCTCCAAATCAATATACCTCTTCGATATCTTACTTGTAAGCGCTCCAGATCTTTTGGTCAAGATTCGTGGTCTGGACATAAAGTTATTATGCAAACGGCAGGTTCCTTCTTTCAGTCTCAGTAACCTTGATCTTTGATCTTTTGACACCAACAAGGGACTTCTTTTGTGCAGCAAGTCCAAACCATCAAAAATATTTGGTCCAGTTCTGTGATGTAGAATTCAGTTATCGTACGGAATAGGAAAAGTTAACGGACGGACAGGGCCATAGCATAATACGCTTTGCCAAAATGGCGGACATATAAAAATAATCCGAGACAGAGCAAACTCGTTCTAGAGAAATTATTTGAATCTATAACAATGTACGTTTCTTTTTTTTTTACATAATTGTTTTTAATGCTATACATATAACGATTATTTATGTATGTACGTGCCAATAAGTTTCCATGTAGTGTATGGACAGCCTATTGTACAGGAACTCTTTATAAGGAATAGTACCAAAGGGAAAGCCTGACATTTTGGGGCAGTTGCCAATGGGTTTTGTGTGAATAATACAGAAAAGACGCGTCCTTTTTACACTGTTTAGTATGGAATCCGATCTTCATCAAAGTCATGCACCGACTTCAATGTAATTGGTTAAAAAAAAATGACTCCAATCTTTGATGTCTTCCCTATAGGACTCACGGTACTAATTATAGGGAAGAATGGGAATCAGTCTATAAATGTTTGAAGATAAAATAGAGTATATATGGGTTTGGATGGCCAGGATTGGTTGATAATGAAAGTAAAATTGTAGTGAAAAGAATCTTTCGGGAGTTTATTATAGTTGTAACTGGAAAGAAAAAAAAAATAAAGAAAAAAAAAAAAAATAGAGACCATGTTTTACTGATGGAATTTCAGTCCTTTTATAGACCTGAGTTTGGAAAACTCATTTCTGAAATTAGCACCTGACTCTTTGGTGCGAAATTGAAAGCACATGTTTCAAACACATGTTGATTCAGAAAATGCCGCGGCTCATATTGTTTTCTCTACAGAGAAGCTTGCATCAAGTATATGTCTATACTGATAAATATATTTTTAATATCACGGTGTTTATACAGGTTTTAATATCACGGTGTTTATACAGGTTTTAATATCACGGTGTTTATACAGGTTTTAATATCACGGTGTTTATACAGGTTTTAATATCACGGTGTTTATACAGGTTTTAATATCACGGTGTTTATACAGGTTTTAATATCACGGTGTTTATACAGGTTTTAATATCACGGTGTTTATACAGGTTTTAATATCACGGTGTTTATACAGGTTTTAATATCACGGTGTTTATACAGGTTTACTATGGGAGCTGAATTAATACCGCGAGTCTTCAGAATCATGTATCACCCACGGAAGCGATGGTACTGAAAACATGTTAGTTCTAAAAATAAGTTAACTTTAATATACCACTGTTCCAATCAAACAGTCCTCCACGAGTTATCTCCCATAATTGAGGAAATAATAAATAAATAAATAAATAGGAAACGTCTCTCTAATGACTTTTTACGACGAAAAACTGAACTGGTACTTCAAGGTTGTCAGTGCTTTTTGTTTCACTTTATAATAAAGCAATCTGATTTAGGAATGTTTAACATATAATTATATCCGAGAATCGTATCTGAAATAGAAAATTTCAATCGTCTCTGTGTGGAAAGAAGGAAAGAAAAAAAAAAGAGAGAAAGATAGCGAGAAAGATAGCGAGTTAGTAAAGACGGCTTTTACTGATAAACTTTCACACAATCTAATCAACAACTAGGGCACACGAAGAAAGAAATTCCTGTTGCTGGATTCAAGCAGCGGCAACCAATGTGTTCTATGTGGCACTATTTCACTCAAAAGATGAATATAAATGCTATTTTGTATAAGTATCATACGCCATAATTCACAGCTTTGAGGTTTTTTTTAAGAAGCCTGCAAATAAACAAGTTTACATAGCCTGGCTCTATGTCTTTACATGTATGTCGTAAACCATGTCAGCTTTTTCTGAAAATGAATTATACTTTATGAAAATTAGAATTACATGTATGCCGTAAACCATGTCAGCTTTTTCTGAAAATGAATTATACCTTATGAAAATTAGAATTACATGTATGTCGCAAACCATGTCAGCTTTATGAAAATGAATTATACTTTATGAAAATTAGAATTACATGTATGTCGTAAACCATGTCAGCTTTATGAAAATGAATTATACTTTATGAAAATTAGAATTTCATGTATGCTGTAAACCATGTCAGCCTTATGAAAATTAGAATTACATGTATGCTGTAAACCATGTCAGCTTTCTCTGAAAATGAATTATACCTTATGAAAATTAGAATGACATCTATGCTGTAAACCATGTCAGCTTTTTCTGAAAATGAATTATACTTTATGAAAATTAGAATTACATGTATGTTGTAAACCATGTCAGCCTTATGAAAATTAGAATTACATGTATGCTGTAAACCATGTCAGCCTTATGAAAATTAGAATTACATGTATGCTGTAAACCATGTCAGCCTTATGAAAATTAGAATTACATGTATGCTGTAAACCATGTCAGCTTTATGAAAATTAGAATTACATGTATGCTGTAAACCATGTCAGCTTTTTCTGAAAATGAATTATACCTTATGAAAATTAGAATTACATGTATGCTGTAAACCATGTCAGCTTTTTCTGAAAATGAATTATACTTTATGAAAATTAGAATTACATGTATGCTGTAAACCATGTCAGCTTTTTCTGAAAATGAATTATACTTTATGAAAATTAGAATTACATGTATGTTGTAAACCATGTCAGCTTTTTCTGAAAATGAATTATACTTTATGAAAATTAGAATTACATGTATGCTGTAAACCATGTCAGCTTTTTCTGAAAATGAATTATATTTTATGAAAATTAGAATTACATGTATGTTGTAAACCATGTCAGCTTTTTCTGAAAATGAATTATATTTTATGAAAATTAGAATTACATGTATGCTGTAAACCATGTCAGCTTTTTCTGAAAATGAATTATACCTTATGAAAATTAGAATTACATGTATGCTGTAAACCATGTCAGCTTTTTCTGAAAATGAATTATACTTTATGAAAATTAGAATTACATGTATGTTGTAAACCATGTCAGCTTTTTCTGAAAATGAATTATACTTTATGAAAATTAGAATTACATGTATGCTGTAAACCATGTCAGCTTTTTCTGAAAATGAATTATACTTTATGAAAATTAGAATTACATGTATGTTGTAAACCATGTCAGCTTTTTCTGAAAATGAATTATACTTTATGAAAATTAGAATTACATGTATGCTGTAAACCATGTCAGCTTTTTCTGAAAATGAATTATACTTTATGAAAATTAGAATTACATGTGTGCTGTAAACCATGTCAGCTTTTTCTGAAAATGAATTATACTTTATGAAAATTAGAATTACATGTATGCTGTAAACCATGTCAGCTTTTTCTGAAAATGAATTATATTTTATGAAAATTAGAATTACATGTATGCTGTAAACCATGTCAGCTTTTTCTGAAAATGAATTATACCTTATGAAAATTAGAATTACATGTATGTACGAGACAGTATTACCATCAAGTTATTTTACAAGATAAGGTGTTTGTTCTGTTGGGGGTGGGGTGGGGGTTGGGTGGCGTGTGTTTGTGTGTGTCTTTTTATTTGACTGTGTATGAAAATGTGCCTACCGTTTGGGTCTTTATTTCTATAGTTCATCAACAAAGGTATTAAAAATCTGTATTTCATCAACAAATGTAAAAAAGAAACAGCTATCCAATAATCTGAATTTTAAATAAAAAATCCAACTGTGTGACGTGGGACTGCGAATTGGGAAAGGAGCGAGAAAAGAAAACAAAGCTTCAAAAATAATGTTCCAAATATGTATCACACTAGTCTACATGAAACTCAGGCAAGAAAAGCGAATAAATTACAATTCTCATAAAATGATAATCCTACATTAAAGCGGTCACAGATGATTACAATTCTCATAAAATGATAATCCTACATTAAAGCGGTCACAGATGATTACAATTCTCATAAAATGATAATCCTACATTAAAGCGGTCACAGATGATTACAATTCTCATAAAATGATAATCCTACATTAAAGCGGTCACAGATAATTACAATTCTCATAAAATGATAATCCTACATTAAAGCGGTCACAGATGATAAAACTACAAGATCGTAATATGCCAATCAGTCAAAATTAGACAACTGAGTATTCTAATTAGACAACTGAGTAGTCTAATTAGGCAACTGAGTATTCCAATTAGGCAACTGAGTATTCTAATTAGACAACTGACTATTCTAATTAGACAACTGAGTATTCTAATTAGACAACTGAGGATTCTAATTAGACAACTGATTATTCTAATTAGGCAACTGAGTATTCTAATTAGACAACTGAGTATTCTAATTAGACAACTGAGTATTCTAATTAGACAACTGAGTATTCTAATTAGGCAACTGAGTATTCCAATTAATTTATTTCAAGAAAATTATCGTACCTTCATAAATGAATGAGGACAAAGGAACAAACTTCAGTACATACTGTATGTGTCCACCACCACCCCCTCTCAGATTCACACACAGATCAGAGTACAGCAATATTACACCGAAACGCAATATTACAAACGCTTTAGATGTATAAAATATACATACTCTCTCTCTCCTTTTTCTCTTCCTTACTGCATATGTCAATATTGCAAGTTTATTCATTTAAATAGCTTGCTTTGTATATAAAAGATTATTTTACTCTCTTTGTTGCAGATTGAAACACACGGACAGATAGAGTATTGTATAGTGATGAGTCAAATGGCTTCTAAACTTGGCATCTTATTTTTGTCTGAGGGAATATAAAACAACAAGAAAAGTAATGTTATAGTCATGCTATAATACAATCAGCATGTGTCTAAAATAATCAAATTATACTAAGAAAATCATTATTAAATTGATTATTCCCATGTTTATTGTACGGAGAAACTTGTCTATCAAGGATATTCAAGGCACTATGCAAATTATGCTCTTTGCTGACAAGTGTCCTTATGGCAGACATTGGATGGTAAAATTAAATTAAGGGAAGAATTTATACTTTTTCTAAACAGGTGTTCTTTATATAGAGGTGTCCGTTGAGGCAGGTTCACTGCATTTTAAATTAATTAAATTTAATGCATGCAGTTTGAAATAATAATTTAATTGTCAATATTTTGTTGAACTGATTCAAATTTAGAACATTTTCTCGGAAAGCAAGTTAGATTCAAAGAATCTTTATCTTAGTGTACCACTTGAATAGTAAATTTAAAATGCATAAATTCAAGAGACAATCTGTCTAGACAATTTTTTTTGGTATCTAACATGAAGTCAAAAACTTGACTACTTAAGGTGTTGAATATTTCCTAGCATAATAAAATGATAACAAATATTACATCACTATTTGTGCTGTGGTGAAGATCGTCTAAATAAAAAAAGAAGATTCTCATCGATGATACGTCTTCTACATGAGAAGCTTAAAACTGTATCTTTTTTGGAATGAAATAACATTCGCACAAGCGCTAAAAATGTAGAATTCGTCAATCATAAAATAAGTTAACAAAAAAGAAAAAACAAAAACCCCACAGCCTTTCGGATAACGATATTATGTTGGAGTGGTCATGTCATGATCAGAAGGGAAATAAAACAATCCTATTTGCTTTTCTCTGCAGCGGAAAGGTCTATTGCTAAGTAGCGGGAACATGTCGCCCAATCACCTTTGCAAAAGCGATGTACAGTCAGTCAACAAGGCTATAATGAGGGATCCCTAAAATTGTATCGTAATACCCAAAATAACATAAAATATCTAGAGGTTGCAAACTGATATACATTTCAACAGACTCCAGAGGTTGCAAACTGATATACATTTCAACAGACTCCAGCAGGTACATCCTTTCAGAGACAACCACAGTCAAATTGAGGGGTTGGGGTTTGGGGCTAATGTCTCTGTTCACTATGTGTTATATATTTCTTCATTATGTATTAAATAAAGTCATATATAGAATCATTTGAAAGGTAAAAATATATTCTGTTGACAGCACAAACTTTTTTAAAAGTTAGTTTAAAGTATAAGGGCCATATACAGGGTCTAAACATGGGCATACAATCATATCTCATTTAAATCAAGACTATTTGGTATCATTTAAAAGTTAGTTTAAAGTATAAGGGCCATATACAGGGTCTAAACATGGGCATACAATCATATCTCATTTAAATCAAGACTATTTGGTATCATTTAAAAGTTAGTTTAAAGTATAAGGGCCATATACAGGGTCTAAACATGGGCATACAATCATATCTCATTTAAATCAAGACTATTTGGTATCATTTAAAAGTTAGTTTAAAGTATAAGGGCCATATACAGGGTCTAAACATGAGCATACAATCATATCTCTGAAATAAGTTGAATCGTTTTTATTGCTGCAAATGTCAAATACGCAATTATTGCTCTGTTTTATGCATTTTTTTATGTTTTATTAAAATCAAGTTATATTTGGTACCATTTAAAAGCTAAATAAATTTTCTATAGACTGGAGAACGTTTGGGAAAGTTTCAATTGAATTTAAGGGCAGTATTCATAATCTAATTATGAACATAAAATTCTAACTTTGAAATAACTAGAGCCGCTTCTGCGTCCCAACTGTAGAATAAATACCAATTTATTATATGAAATTCTTCGTCTTTCATTTAAATCGAGACTATTTGGTATCATTTAAAAGCTAGATAAATTTTCAGTAGACTGCACAAACGTTTAGAGAGCTAATTTTAGTTATAAGGGCAGATTATAAGGTCTAATAATGAGCATACAGTTCTACCTTTGAAATAACTTACACTGCACTCCTGTCGCAACATTCAAATATATACCAATTACTCTATGTTATGTATTTTTTGTATGTTCCAATAAATCAAGTCAGATTCTGTGTCATTTAAAAGCTAAATACATTTTCTGTATACTGCACAACATTTGGGCAAGTTTAAGGTAAATTTTAGGGCAGAATATTGTATCTAAACATGAACTCAACATTCTATCTTCGAAATAGCTTCAATGTCCTGTCGCAACTGTCAAATATATACCAATTGTTCTAGTTTATGCATTTCTTCATGTTCCATTAAGTCAAGTTATTTTTATTGTCATTTAAAATCATTAAAAAAAATTGAATAGACTGCACAACATTCGGAAAAAAAGCTCCTTTGAAATTTAAGGACAGTTATTAAACAGGAAAGAAAATGATATCTATGAAATAACAACATTCCACCTTCTGACGTGATTGTTGAATAAAAATCAAGTGATATATTTTTTATGCATTTGCTCATTTTTATGTAATATTTTGTATCATTTTTAAGCTGACACAATTTTTCTGTCGACTGCAGAACCTTTTAAAAAGCTAATTTCAAATTTAATGGCAGTATTAAGGGTACAATTTAACCATAAAAAATATTTTGGAAATATCGTGAATTTTATTACCACCCCGTCTATGTCAGATATTTTAATTGCTCTGATTCGTGCAGGTTTAACACAGTCCTTATGGAGATTTTCATTCAAACACGTGAGATGAAATTTATGAACATGACCTTTCTGTCTGATGATAATGAAATATTTGATGCAGATGTGTGGAACAATAGTAGTATAATGAGCTTGGCTGGACCAGGATGAGGCACTCTGGGCCAGTAACTGGAATTAACATGTGGGAGGCACTCTGGGTCAGGATGAGGCACTCTGGGTCAGTAGGAGGCACTCTGGGTCATTAGGAGGCACTTGGGGACAGTAGGGGGCACTTGGGGCAGAAGTGTTGATTGGGCAGAAGTGTTTATGAGGACATACACCACAGACTATACTATTCAACACGCTGAGTGTAGTGACCAATACCCCGTCATCTACTATCCAACATCCACACTATACCATCAACACCCCGTCATCTACGATCCAAGACCCCACACTATACCATCAACACGCCGTGTGTAGTGACCAATACTCTGCCATCTACTATCCATCACCCCACACTATACCATCAACATGCCGTGTGTAGTGACCAATACCCCGTCACCTACTATCCAAAACCCCACACCATACTATCCAACACGCCGTGTGTAGTGACCAATACCCCGTCATCTACTATCCAAAACCCCACATATACTATCCAACACGCCGTGTGTAGTGACCTTCTGCCTAGTGGCTATATCTATATAGCCTAGACTTATATATAAAGCATTACCTATACCTCAGATCATGTTGGAGGTGTCAGCAAATTTGCATATATTGTACCTATGTTATAAATAGCTTTAATCAAGGGAACCAACTCATAATAACACTAAAATGGACGTGACTAAAACTTGTACTAAACTTCGGGATCTGTTACAGACTTTAGCGTTGACTAGAAAAAATTTCGGAACATTAGATTATAATGAACTAGACTAAAAGTTGTACTAATCTTCCGAACTGTCATGGACGTTAGCGGAGACTGAAAATAATCCGGAATTTTTGTTAAAAAAAAATTGGCCAAGACTAAAAGTAGTACTAAACTTCCGAATTGTCACAGACGTTAGCGGAGACTGAAACTAATTCGGATTTTTGTTAAAAAAAAATTGGCCAAGACCAAAAGTAGCACTAAAATTCCGAAATTGTACCAGACGTTAGCGGAGATTGCAAATAATCCTGAAATTGCTTTTACAAAATTGGTTAAGACCAAAAATAGCACTAAAATGTCGAAACTCAAAGACAGAACGAAGGGAGTAGTGAAAAACAAAACGGTGAGTCTACTACAAAACATTTTGGCAAAGTTAACGTATCTGAAACAAATGTATTAGACTTCTTTAACACAACCCAAGAAAAGAGACCATCACGGGCTAAGCTTTCTAAACCCATTTCGTCATCCACTCTCACTAACCCTGAGATGCCACCACATTTGACTACTACTATCAAAGCAGCAGCATCAACAACAATAACAACAACAGGATTTGGACGTAGAAAGGGATAAAGACAGTTAAAGCTCATCATGTCCAGTCCATGAGTTTGTTAAAAACAAACACCCCAATGGTCTTTTTCAGGACCACCCACATTTCTTAGAAAAGAAATCAAATTGCCAAAATCAAATAAAACTTCAAACCCATAATTGGATTGTGTATGAGTCCGTGCGTGCGTCCATACTCTAAAAAAATCAAAACCAAAAGACACTTACTTTTTATGGTAGGAGTGTTAATATACACTCTCTATTTACGAGAATTTAGCATGGGAAAGTTTATGGGGTCTTGAAAATGAGAATAGTTATTTACTATCCAGTTACTTAGTTATCTACTATCCAATTACTTAGTTATCTACTATCCAATTACTTAGTTATCTATTATCCACACCCCATACACACTATCCCAAACACCTTGTTTGGTGTCTAAAAAACCCAAACCTACTATCAGACGAAAAGGGTATGACGAAGGGAAGAAATCACACCAACATACTATTCAACACCCACTTTTTGATTACTATCCAACACGCTGTGGGAGTGATCAACACTCCCTACACTTAGTAACCAACCAAAAAGGGTAGGTGTGCTTTACATACATTATACTTACATGCACACAAACCTACTATCGCATAACAGTGGTAGGATGTAAAAGAAGGGGATGAAATAGACACACACTTTCATATACAAGAATTTTTAAAAAATGACAAACACAAACATACACTCAACATACAAACACACATTTTTTGTAGGCAATCCTAGAGTAATCTTTTCTAGAGACCTGGATGGCCCTGAAAAGGACCGTTGGGTTTTTGTTTTGGTGAGAATTTTTTTAAATTCTGGCAGCAGGACGGCCACGTTTAACCACAGGTCTCACTGCCGCAGGACAACGTCGCTTTCTGGTGAAAGAGAAGGCAAACTCATCACAATCCATCCTAAAACTGACTTCTCCGTCTTGTTGTTTGAGCTGCTGCAAGAGTTGTTGTTGTTGTTGTAGCTGCTGTTGTTGTTGCTGTCTTTGCTGCTGCTGCACTCTTTGTCTCTCCTCCTATTCTGCTTTATCCCTGACGATTTCTTCTCTCAGGACTTCTTCCACCAGATCTTGAGCCATTTGCAGGAAGATCATCGTCTTCTTCTCTGGGTTCTTCTCAAGCAGATTATGTCTAACCCGCTGCATGTTTACCATCGCTTCATTCAGCTTACTAATTTTAGCTGCCATGTTGAGATCTTGACGAGTCAACGAGAGTGACTTGAATGAGAGAGAGAGAGAATTTGAATTAGAGACGTGTTCGGTCATTCGACCATGTACGTCTATTTACCCCCAGTGCGTGCTTCGCACATACTGGGGGGTTAGGATGTGTGCTGAGCACACTAAGGTTCACATTTTTTGTCTCTATTTTATCATCTTTTCTAGAGTACACACAATCAAAAGACGGCACTAAATGGATAAGTTCTCAATTTACACTTCACTTTTTCCTTGCAAATGTCTGTCAAGTAGTACAATGAAATACGGCGGGCAGCCTCTGTACTCTGTTGCAAGAGAGCTTCGATGCGTTTGCTCGTCAGAGAAGTGAGTGGAGGTGAGGAACGATCCTGCAAGTCTTTACACGACTTTCTCAACACCTTTTTCTGACATCAGAGACCATGCTTCCTCCAGATACTCTTCCAATTTTTCTTCTGCAGTCATCATCATATATTTGTCGTGTTGTTTCAGACTCGGATGATAGATTTGACATCCATGACAATGTACTCTGGTCAGGTTTGTAATTCTTTCAGCCAATACCGTAGCAAAACAGAAGACTATATGTTGTTCTTGTTCTGGCCATCTACAGGCCATAAATCCAGTAAACTTGATCACACTACTTTTCTCTTCTTCTTCTTCTTCACTGGTGGTTTGTGACTGTTTCATATCACAAAATCCCTCGTCTTCTATATCCATAGGTTCTTCGTGTTGCATTTTTTTCTTTTAATAGTCTCGAATCACTTCTCTCAAACTGTTGATTTTTAGAGTATTGTCAAATTCTGCATACAAGATGACGTTCATGGTGTTGGCTAGAGCTGTAGCAAACTGAAGTTACACACGAAGTTGGCCTGATTTTATAGGGTGGAAATGTCCTTCGTCGCTGCCTTAGTCGAGAGTGAAATAAAATCCCCACAAAGCATATCCTACTGCATAATCCTCGGACGAATACCGTGGCTGCTGTTTGTGCCCAACTATCCTGTGGCTTCAAACAGAGTCAAATAAGATCTCAAGTAATTTCTCTAGGCAAAGTTAGGTTCAAAAGGTCTGGTACACAAAGTCTGACCATCTCGACTGACTTCTATCTTGGAGACGTTGAAGTGTTGAAACTCGAACGGAGTTTGATCGATGGCTCCGTTGAGGGCTGCATTACTGACGATGCCAATCAGCAAACGTTTGGGGAGGTGTCCTTGGAAGATGTGATCTTCGAATTTGGATCGGAGTCCAATGGCAATGGTAAACGTTTTCACTTCCACTCGTCGAATAGGATACTTGGCATAGGTTCTGCTCAACGTTTAACTGATGTCGTTGGCCACTTTAGGTAAGACTTCTTCATGGCGCACGTAACGTCTAGCTTATTCGATGATGGTTTTGTACTCGTTGGCATTGGCCATCAAATGGAAGACGGTACTACTGCGATTCAGTCTCAGGCGTAAATCCACTCTGTTCAACAAATGCTTGTCTTGCAACCACATGTCCAAATGCAAACTATCCATTAGTTCTAAAGTGCGCCCTTGTCTGATTTTCTTTCAACGGGAGTTAAATCCCACATTGTGAGTATCGTCATCTGCAGTCAACTCTGTGTCGTTAAACTTTTCCGAGGTGTCAGGTTTCCATACCACGGAAGCATCTAGATGGGTGTTCTTGGCTTCTTTTCCGTACGTCAAGAGATTTTCCAAGTAAGCATGGTAAGGGTAAGTATCCATGCTGCTGCTGACCAGTTTGTTATTCAAGTACAAATCCACTTCGCTGAACAAGGAATGCATGAAATTATTGACGGGAGCTACTCTGGCATCGGCCCCAGGATTGCTGTTGTCCATTTTGAGCACTTTGAGTTTTAGATACAAGTGGCTGCTATTCAGATCGATGTAATCTTCGGTTTGTCCTTTGATTTCAAATTCGATAGGGGCTGAAGTCGTCAAAGACGATACAGGATAAAATTCGACCCATTGGGATTCTTGCATCGTCATCATGGTCGGGGGCATGGTAAACAGATTCAGTTCTGACTTGGTACATTCGCAAGAATCTCGGTGCATCATTTTCAATAGTTATTAATCAAACACGTCTAATTCTCTGACCGTTCTTCTTTTCTTATTCTTTTTCTGAACACCGTGTGGTTTATGAGCTCTGAAAGGGTGTCGACGTCTCTTTCGACCTTGTCCTTGCTGTGGCGTTGAAGAAGAAGTAATGCCAGGGTCAGAAGTGTGAAGCGAATTTATAGGGGTCTCTGGGCGACCCAAAAGTTCTTTTCCAGTTTGCAGCAACACATTTTTTCCTGCTCTCATAAAGTCTTCTTTAGGATTTTGTTTGTCGATGAGGACGTTTTGAAGAAATTCTTTTCCTTGCGTCAAAGCGGCATCTTTTAAGGCATGAAATCATCGAGTCACCATGGGTTTCAAGATGGCGGCTACCGTCCGAAAAGCAGATTTTAGCATATCTCCTAAACCGTGTGATCGTTGTCGAGCCAGTCTTCGGTACACAGGAGACATTTTAGGTGTTACAATTCGCTGGAGAACCTTTTTCGAAAATGTAGTTTCACCGTGACCCTTTAGAGAATAGGATATTTTGTCCCAGATCTCCTTTTATACTAATGTTGACACTGTCAAAATACGATTTTCTGACTGGAAGATAATGAGGATGTACAAATTCATGGTGAACGTGATACGTGTCTCCACCTTCCTCGTACGCGGAGACGGCTGAATCCACTTTGAAAGGAATGACTCTCAGTAACGGAGCGGCTGTGTTTCCCACCACGTTGTACTCCACCACATCGGAGTACACAAACAATAAATTCAGTCCTTCGTTCAATTCGATGGGGTAGCGAAACAACTTGTAAAATCGATCGTTGTTATTGATGTCTTTGGTAGAAGTGAGTTTTGTGTTTCCACCTAAGATGGCAAACAACTCAGGAGAAAAAGTGATGGACGATATTTTGGCGTCCGAAAAATGCATTTGTAGACGATGAGAAATGGCATGATACTCGATCAGGACACTTTTCTTGGTTATGTCAAGGGCTTTGCCAAACTGGTCATTGAAAATAGCCGCAATGGTGTGCACCAAATGTCGAGCACTAAAATAATAGCCTGCAGGAATTCACTAAAATAATAGCCTGCAGGAATTCTCATGTCATATATACTGAGTTGAGAATTGGCGGGTGCTGGTCTTTTGGATTCGTAAATGCCAGTATCATTGACGTCCAAGTGTTGTTGCACTTGCTCGTTCAAGATTTCGACGACAAAAGTGGTTTGATCTCCAGACACATTCATGGCTTGCGTAGGATGAATGATTTCTACCAAACCCACTTCCCAATGAGCTTCGTGATCCAATCTTATGGACTGAGGTAATTTGGCCGTGAAACAACATAATTTGTTGTTGGGAAACACATCCATAGAACTGTCACTGGGTAAAGTTAAATAAAATTGGTTATTCATAGTTCCAAGGTTCTGGTGTCCGAGGAGTCACTCGCGGCCAAAGGAGAATGATGTTCAAAATGTTCCAAAAGAGGGCTGCTATTGTTGTGACTGGAAGAAGGTTGACTGGCGCTTACCGTACCTTTGTGGTTGTTGTGATTGTCCGTCGTATATTTCAAGGATGGACTGGGTAGAAGATAACCGATGCAACTGCTGAGTAAAATGGTCCTCAATTGTTTGTCACCTTGTTGCAAACTCAAATTGGCAATGGCTGCTCCAATGACACAATACACCACAAAGGTTTGGCAGAAAAAGACGATTTGATTTTTAGGCACACGTTCTCCGCACCACACCTACAAAGGTTGTTTTTGTAATTCTTGAAGAGAGGAACTCTGCCAAGTAGAGATAGTTGCTATGTTGAACGGCATGTTGGTTACTTCTTCTTTTCATAGTCGACGACTTGGGAAGCGGCAATCCAGGAATCAAAACTAGGTGGATATCTTTTCCAAAGCCCTTTGACTTCTTGTACTCGACGTTTGCCTACTTTACGTGTTCTTCGTTCGAGAATGCTTTCGATATCGTACAAGTCGTCTTCTTTTTTGGTCACTCGTTGTAACTCAGGCACGTAGAAAGTTCCTTTTAACACTTCTCCGTGCATGTCTTCCAATTTATAGACGGAAGGATCACGTCCACGCACTTGTCCAGTGACACTAAACAATTCGGTAGTCCTGTTGGTTAAATAACCTTTTTCAAAAGTGCGTTTGGTGTTTCCGATGCGAACCCAATCTCCCGTCTTGAGCACCAGGGTTTTCTTGTGTCCCATTTGAGGTGTACCAAACAATTTATCAAACACCAACACTTCGTTTTCAAGGGTGACCTCTTCGGGGGCACACCCGATGCTACGATGGTACGAGTGATTGTACGCTTTCACCAAACGTGGTAACACGTCGATGTACTTGAGAGTGTGTTGATGTGTAAAATATTTTCACATGCGTTCTTTCAAAGTTCTTTGAAAACGTTCCACGACACTAACTTTGGTTTCAGGATTGTCGGTGGTAAAAAAATGAATGTGCCTTTGTTTCAATTCTTTTTGAAAAGCTTGGTTTAGAAATTCAGTGCCTTTGTCTGTTTGCCATCGTAAAGGGTGACGACCACTTTGTTCAACACCAGTTTTAAAGCGCGTACTAACTCGGTACTGCTTTTAGAAGTCAAAGGAACGACCCAAGCAAATTTGAAAAACACTTCGGTGACACAAAACAAATATTTGTAACAGCGATTGTACGATGCCAAATGAGAGACGTCGGCTAAATCGGCTTGCCATTGATGATCGATGCCATCCACTTTTGGTTTGACTTCTAAAAAATTTTCGTCGAATTGGTTGTGTAACGTGTACGTCGATTGTTCTTGTAACCATCGTCGTACTTCTGCCAAACGTACACTTTTCAATTGGCTTTTAGCGGCCCGATACAATTTTTAAACTCCTCCGTAACCAGCAGCATGGGCAGGATTGTAGTAAATGCTAGCTAAAAGTTTCTCCATGATTTTTGTTGCTCCTCAATAAGTCACCCACTGTTCGATACTACTTTTGGTGTCGTGAGGTTTGGACGAAGCTGCTTGACACGTCCGACGAACCACAGGACTGGGCTGTGAAGGGGTGACGGTAGGTTTCTTCTTGGTGTCTTTTTAAACTTCAGTCTTGCTTTCTTTCTTTCTTTCTTCTGCTGAAGAGGTAGTGGACATCATATTTTTAACCAAAGCTTTCCTTTCTTCTCGATGAGGTGTAAAAGAGGGTGTCAACAAGGCAGCTGCAATCTTGCTAGGATAGGGAGCAGACTGAGTTTGAAACACTTCTCGGGGGTCGCCTTCTTCTGTCGTCCCCGTGGCGGTGTCTGCTGTCTTGGTGGTGGCTTTAGATTCGCTTTTCATCATGGCCTTGAAATCTGTCAGAGTGGGTTGAGCTGTTTCGTCTACAGCTTTCTGGTGAAGGAGTTGAAGACGTTGCAAGAGTTGACCGTACCGTTGCGATTTTTCTGTTTCTGACAAATCACTTTGATCCATGAGCGATTGTAATTCTTGTTGTAACTGAGACATCTCGTTGAGATTTGGATTGGGAGGTAAATGAGGTATCTGGTGTTCGTACAAACGATGGAGTTCCATCCATCGTTTGTAGGGAACTAAAGTCAGTTTTCGTCCTTCCATAAGATCCAAAGGTACAAGTGTGTCGTCTTTCCAGAGAAGGGTGTCCCTTTTATCTTCTTTTTCTTCCCGTCTTTTATCTCAAGAGTCCTAACAGCTTGAGAAATCCTCCTCGTTGCACCAGCATTTTTTTCTTTTGACTACGAGATAGTTTCTTATTTTTCGCCATTGGTCGACGAATGTTCCGATGTTTTCTTAATTTTGGTGTTTTGGTTTTGCCTTTCTTGGAACGAGTAGAATGGTGTGTACTTTTTAGGGTCATCTTCTTGGGCGTCAGGAGCAAACAATAAATCTGAGGTCTCTCGGAGGTCACATTTCTTTTTATACTGGAACACTCTTTATCTCATGACTCCTCCAAAAGGGGTCCAGCAATCGTTCCTAACAAAGGGGCCGTTATATTTAACAACTGTCCTATTAGAATGGGTAGAAATCCTCCTCGTTGCACCAACATTTATTTTTTTCTTTTGACCGAGAGGTATTTTCTTTTTGACCATTTGGCGAAGAACGTTCTCATGTTTGCCTAATTTCTGTTTCTGCATCTTGGACAAAGGCACCGTTCCTTTCAACACATTCAAACAACATTCACACACAGTATAGATGATTTCTTTGGGGGCTGTTTGAATAAGTTGTTTTCGCATGGGAGGATTGGATTTTGTCAGGACGGACAACACGTCCCAATGTTTGGCCAGACGAGGTGGAAGTCCTTTTTTGGTTTTGCCTTTCTTGGGACGACTAGAATGGTGTGGGCTTTTGGGAGTCATCTTAGGTGTCAGGAGCAAAAAATAGAACTGAAGTCTCTCGGAGGCTACACTTCTTTTTTATACTGGAACACGTCTCCACTGATGGTCAGCACGGTGTACCATCTTCATGACAGGCATCACTCGACGTTGAGGTGTTTTCAACGGACTAAATCGTGTCAGTTCTTCTTTGGATAAATCCACTATACTTTGTAACACGCCGGTTCTCTCTTGGACTTTGGTTTTAGGAGAGGTTACTTTTTTAGCGGCAGCCGCAGTGGCCAGAGCAGCCGAAGTAGATGCCCCCGGAGAGGTGACTTTCGAAATGGGTTTCCATTTTTGCATCAAATTAGGAAACACTTGTCTTAAATCAGGTTTGGCAGGCATCATCACGAAGGGCGAGGAAGAAGACGAAGAAGGGGACGGAGGAGAAGAAGGCACCGTCACTGCCTCTCCTGGCTTTCGGGAGTACGTGTGCGTCCTAGCAGCAGTACCTCTCTTTCGGGCAGCAGATGTAGTGGTTGTTTTTTCTTGGAAGGGCTTTTCTTCTTCTTCTTAGGGGTTTTCTTCTTAGGGCTTTTCTTCTTGGGACTTTTCTTTTTTTCTTTTTGTTTTTTTTTTGGCTTGGGATTGTGATCCCATTTCAAAAGAGAACGAATCATGACACATCCTAAAGAACCACTACCACCAGGGGTTAAAATGATTGTTTTTTAGTGCGTGGATCGATTCTAGGATCTGTCAGTTGTGACAACGCCACTTTATGTTTTTTTAAAAAAACGTTTGGTTTGATGAGGGATGTGAATGATGCCTTGAAGTAATTGACGTGCTGTCAAAGTAAACTATCGTAACACTTCTTTGAGACTAGCTTCTAACAAATGGGCACGGACTTGTGCATTTTTTCCCGACTGTTGCCATACAGGTCACGAATTAATTTGGCAGGAGGATGAGATTGAAAGGAAGTCATCTCGAAGACTGTGAGAAAGAAATGACGTGGTGGATGTTTTATAGCCTTTTTTTCTTTCAGAGAGTGGCCGAAGGGGACGTGTAAATGACGGGACCTCCTTCTTGACACCAATAGTGAAACAAACTGGAACGAAATCTCAATACTCGGGAGTGGTAGGTTTTAAGTCGATTTGTAAATGCGCATGAGGTGTTTGAGTGGCATCGTCATACTCACAATTTAACCAAGGAGTGATTAAATGTTTGGCTAACACTTGCACTTGAGATTTGTCTCTGCGGCTTTTAAACAACACCACGTAATGGGCGTTGAGACTGATGGTACGATGGGCTTTACTTTGTTGAAATAAATTTTGAGTAATGTAAATGATGCTGGCATTACTATGATGTCCTTTTTGTGTAAACCAAAGTTTAATTTCTTCTTCGCCTTCTCCTAACATGTCGTCGAAGATGACCAGATGTGTTTGACTCAAGTCAGACACGATCCCATCGTCTTCACGAGGAATGACTTCGACAAACGAAATGGCTTCTCTTTGACTTTCACGAAGTAAAGTGTAAGACGATTGCCACTCTTTCTAACACCACACGATACGTTGAGGAGGATGATCAAACAAATGAGATTTGTGTTCAATCAGACGTTTGATAAATTCTGTTTTGCCTGACCCACTGGGTCCAGCAATCAACATGTTAAATGGATGGCGCAGATACAAAGCTTCCCAACTTTGACGATCTAACTTTTCGTCGATCACTTTGACCACAGAAGAAGAGGCAGAAGAGGTAGAGGAAGATGCAGCCATGACCGAGGTATCAAGACTTTTGAGAAGAACACGAAAGACACAAGACATTTTATACTTTTCATACACGTTTAATGTTTTACAAAAAACAACAACAACGTATTTACAGGTAATGAAGCACGAAAACGCATACCGCAAAATGGTGAGGTACAACAATAAGGCACACACTAAAAGAATCAAAGTTCTGTATAAACAAGCCAATGTACAACAACAATAGTATCGATGGAGGTGTGTCCCACGAAATTGGTGTACAGGCACTGGTATTCTTGTCTCTGTTGTGGAAGAATGGAATGTCTCTGACGGAAAGGTTGTTTGCTCCTCATGTGTGTCTATGGGTACGACGGTGTTGTCTTCTACGTCTTCTTCATCTTCTTGAGGCTCAAGTGTCATGGTTAACTTGGGTTCCAAATTCACTTTTTGTGTTGGAAGATTAGTGACATGCAAGGTCCTTGGCATAGTGTGCCACTTCTTGTAGCTAAGCATAGAAACCAACACTTTTCCAGTCACGTACATCTCTCCAATCGTAAAGTTGTTGGTGTAACCACCTAGCGATGCAGACTTCTTGGAACGTGTGAAGTGAAGATAAAGTTTGACAAATGTCTTTTTCACACGGAGGTACACAACTGGTGTTCATCACGATTCTCAACACTTTGAGCACAATTTGTCTTTCGTGTGCCGATAAAGCGTGAGTGGTCATGTCTTTGTCGCCTGGACAGTTCATAAATAATCGACAACGAATACTGTTTGTCAAAAATAGTCCACAACGAATGTCCAGGGAAACGAAATCCAAGAAAAGTGGTCACTAACACACACACCGCATATCGTCCAAAATTAAATGGAAACAATTCCTGTATCAGGTGTCTATAATCCTCTAAGGTCTGAACACTATCGTTGACTTCCTTCCACGGAATTCGTTCAACAAATGAAGACAACGGTCGTGGCATGGTCAGCTTTTATATTAGTCTATTGTGTGTTGGCACAAAACCTTCCGGTCTTTTTATACCATCCAGATACAATGGGCCAGAAATTTCCATAAATTTCTCGCACTTTGTCCACGTCTGACATTGTCAACATTTTTGTATAAATCATCATTCTTATATCATCCGGATGCCAGATGTGAAGAATTCTATGACATCTAGGATATATTTGTTCTTTGCGTTTGACTTGTATCTTGATAAACTCTCTGTAAATGTGTTCTCGCAGCTCCAGAGGCAGATTCTCAATGTGCTCTTCTAAACTAGTCATTCACAGGCACGTCTTTCTTTGTGACGAAATAGTCACACACTTGCCAAACGGAATCGAGTGGTAAAGGATATCCAAGACATTCAGTGATGACCTTTCTACATCTCAGACGGCGTGAAGGCGTTTCGTCTTGAGGTGACACTTCTTTTAAAAGTTTTTTGTATTCTTCAAAGTTTGTCACTTTTTCCTCAACTTCGTTCCATGGAATTCTCTGTATCGCTGTCACATGGTAGGTGGTGCCATCCAAGCTCTTAAAGGAGGTAGGTAGTCCTTCATGAATGTCTGACCATTTGAATATCTTGACATTAATCAGAATTGTTATAGCATTCAGATACCAATGATTAAAACGTCTATGTTGTAAAGGATGCAATTGTTCTTTGCGTTTCACTTGAATCTGGACCAACTCTTGGTAAATGCGTTCTCGCAGCTCCGGAGGCAAACAACGAATGTGCTCTTGTAAAGTATCCGACATGTTACTTCTTGGGACCAACCAAAGGCAGGTACTGACAGCGCGGAGACCATCTGGCAAGCTCCAAGTAAGCTGAGTCTTTATACTCCCATTCGTGCAGCGTCACACCGCAGCTGAAACACTTGACTTTATCACCTTCTCCCACGTAGACAATTCCAGCTCTTGCTAAAGAGTTGGATGTTGGCAATCCATTCCTATGTTTAGGCCATTTTTTTTAACGTGTTCAATCGACTGGCACAATCACAATTGTTAGGCAAGACCACGGGAAGTTTGTATTCTTTCAACTTGAAGTCTGCAGTGGGTCCATCACACGGTTGCTGTGTTGAAGTCATCATCAATCTTGGTGACCGTCTGTTCTAGTGAAGATCGGCGTGTCGTACGGCAAAGTGGTTTCTTTTACACAAGTAGGTAATTTTTTTTCTAAAGGACTACTGATTATTTGGTGATTTGGTAACCGTACGATATTTTGAGGTTCTAAAGTTTTCACTTGAAAGTCTTGAGCTTGTCCAGACTGTCAAGCATTTTTCAAGACGTCAAAGTTCACCACTTGGCTGGTTCGATAGTTCAGTGTCAATCCTTTGAATTTGCATTTGGTGTGAAGTTGGCCTTTTCGGTCTCGGTATCGGTAACCGTAATTTTTAGGGTCACCGCTGGCAAAACTGAGGATCGTCTCTTGAGGGTGTTCGTCCGTACATGCTCCTAAACGATCTCCTTCGATGGTGGGGTGTGGGCAAACAGGACTATGGATGTACATACAACTGTCGGTGTCAAAGTACAGGACTCGATCTCCCAACACTTCTAAAGCCTCGTCGTACAATTTCAAGCAAGCATCAGCTGTCACGTAGGCTGCAATGGCCACATTGCTAAAGTCGTCGGGGTGGACAAACTTGGCCTCTTCTTCGTAATTGACCAAGATCAAATCTTCACGAATGATTTCCACGTGTTTCATCAGTTTTGCTTTGTCATCCACCAGTTGAAAGTAGCGACTGGTCTCTGCCAAGTATTCCGTCTTGGGCAAGATCGGACGTTGTGCCAAATGTTAATTCTGCCGGGGTACTAAACTCGATCCAGACAGGAGACTACAAACTATCGTGATGAATGGACAGTCTCAATCGATCGTCCTCTTTGACTCCGCATTGTCGTTTCAATGTTTCTAACAAAAAATCCCACAAATCGGTAATGAAACCTGCGGTTTTCTCGGGAGGCACTTCAGACTTAAAGTCTTTAAAGTTGACCATGTAGGTGTAAGCCATGGTTCTAAATTTTCTGGAAGTCACTTTTTGCGTCTGTAGGGAGTTACAGAACGACTTTCTGTTTTAGGGGTTCTAGATTCTCTTGGTCTTGTGGAGGATATTGTTTCAGGCTCATTCATGTCCTGTTCGAAATCGCTGGCATGCACTTGGGCTAACACTTCAGCTAGTGGTGTTTGAGGCGGAGCGGAAAGTCCTCGTCGTCGTGGTCTCTTAGTTTCTTCTGTTTTCTCACTGAAATTACGTGATCGTTTCATCTTGATTGCAAACTTTGATTTGATTGAGTTTTACACCGGCTCTCTCCCTATATAAAGAGAGAGCTTCCTACCCTCGGAGTCACAATTCGTTATTCAACTTTCAAATAGTGAAGATGGAAGAGTCAAGACAGATCGCCTTTCTGGTCAGAGATTTACAGAGAGTCATTCGAAAGTATACCAGTAAGACTAAGGACTACTCCTCTCGAGATAAGAGTCAAGATACTTGCTGTATCTGCCAGGAGAAAGAACATTGGGAGAATGCCCACAACGTCAAAGTAAAAGAAAAGAAAACAGAGACAAAGGGAAAGATACCTGTTATCATTGTCAAGAAAAAGGACATTGGTCTTCAGCGTGCCCTAAGAAACAAGAGAACAAACAAGAGAGGGAGGAAGCAGAGGGTTCTTCATCACCAGAAAAAGAACCCATTCCCGTCGTCACGAAAGGCAAGAAGGCAAGACGACTGAAAGACAGTGAAGAAGAAGAAGAAGAGCACTTGATACCTGTGAAGAAATTCAAAAATAAAAAAGAGAGACAGACAGTGAACGATGAACTTGAGTGATGTGTTATGAAATGTTCATTGCGATTTTTAAGAGAATATACCAAAATGAAAAAAAGTAAGTGTCTTTTGGTTTTGATTTTTTTTAGAATATGGACGCACGCACGCACGCACTTATACACAATACAATGATGGGTTTTAAGTTTTATTTGATTTTGGCAATTTGATTTCTTTTCTAAGAAATGTGGGTGGTCCTGAAAAAGACCATTGGGGTGTTTGTTTTTAACAAACTCATGGACTGGACATGATGAGCTTTAACTGTCTCAATCCCTTTCTACGTCCAAATCCTGTTGTTGTTATTGTTGTTGATGCTGCTGCTTTGATAGTAGTAGTCAAATGTGGTGGCATCTCAGGGTTAGTGAGAGTGGATGACGAAATGGGTTTAGAAAGCTTAGCCGGTGATGGTCTCTTTTCTTGGGTTGTGTTAAAGAAGTCTAATACATTTGTTTCAGATACGTTAACTTTGCCAAAATGTTTTGTAGTAGACTCACCGTTTTGTTTTTCACTACTCCCTTCGTTCTGTCTTTGAGTTTCGACATTTTAGTGCTAATTTTGGTCTTGGCCAATTTTTAAAAAAAAATAATTCAGGAATATTTTCAGTCTCCGCTAATGTCCGGTACAATTTCGGAATTTTAGTGGTACCTTTGGTCTTTGCCAATTTTTTTAACAAAAATCCGGATTAGTTTCAGTCTCCGCTAACGTCTGTGACAGTTCGGAAGTTTAGTACTACTTTTAGTCTTGACCAATTTTTAAAAAAAAATCCGGATTATTTTCAGTCTCCGCTAACGTCCGTGACAGTTCGGAAGTTTAGTACAACTTTTAGTCTAGGTCATTATAATCTAATGTTCTTGATTTTTTTTAGTCAACGCTAAAGTCCGTGACGGTTCCCGAAGTTTAGTACAACTTGGAGTCACGTCCATTTTAGTGTTATTATGAGTTGGTTCCCTTGATTAAAGCTATTTATAACATAGGTACAATATATGCAAATTTGCTGACACCTCCAACATGATCTGAGGTATAGGTAATGCTTTATATATAAGTCTAGGCTATATAGATATAGCCACTAGGCAGAAGGTCACTGCACACGGCGTGTTGGATAGTATATGTGGGGTTTTGGATAGTAGATGACGGGGTATTGGTCACTACACACGGCAGGTTGATGGTATAGTGTGGGGTGTTGGATAGTAGATGACGGGGTATTGGTCACTACACACGGCGTGTTGATGGTATAGTGTGGGGTGTTGGATAGTAGATGGCGGGGAGTTGATGGTATATTGTGGGGTGTTGGATAGTAGATGGCGGGGTGTTGATGGTATGGTGTGGGTGTTGGATAGTAGATGACGGGGTATTGGTCACTACACTCAGCGTGTTGGAGAGTATAGTCTGTGGTGTCTGTCCTCATAAACACTTCTGCCCCATCAACACTTCTGCCCGCAAGTGCCCCCTACTGTCATCAAGTGCCTCCTACTGACCCAGAGTAAGAACGAAGTTTATTGATTTTGACGTCAAGAGGTCAACGATCAAGATCAGTCTGACTGAAGGATGAAAAATAGTTTCTTAGCAATAACAGTTGTTCAACATCGCCTAACTGAGATGGCTCGCACTTGGGGCTGAGCTTCAGAAGAATTTTGATAGACTCGGCATTTTACTCCATGGTTTGAAACTAATTGCGTGTTTTGACATTCCATGGAGTATATTGTGAACAGTGCAAAACACGCAACTTACGCTACGAGACTTGGGTCTTGATCATCAAGATATTAATCAAGATTCATGCCTTATTGGAAGTGTCAAATGGCTTAGTGACCACGACTAGTTAAGATGCATCTGATTATATGGTTCTCACAGTGATCAAGTACTGTCATTTCAAACGTTCACAGATCATCTGGACCTTAAACAGATAGGATATTTTATATTGCTTAAACGCGCCATTATACAATATAGACTGCGCTTTCAGCAGGAGCAATACGCCAACAACTTTAGACCAAATGCCTAAAATTAGACTGTTTTGCGTAATTTGACGAGATTTACAAATTTCTGTATGCGTTTTCAGTAGAATTATCCGCGTAAAATGAGCAAATATGCTGCCTATGTAAACTTCTGTTAGGGTAAGGAAGAAATCTATCGATTTAGGATCAAAAGGTCAAATGTCAAGGTCAATGTTTCTTGCATAATAATTCTGGTGCTGGGCCATGTACCTTGACTAAAGTTTGTGGACTGCTTACACTTAAGGTATGGAAGAGGTCTATTGATTTCGGGGGCAAAGCTCAAAGTTATTGTGGCTTAAAGGAAAGTGGATTTTGCAGAAAAAAACATTTGTTCTAGAGAAAGTTCCTTGACCAAACTTTGTGGATGTCTTGCACTTGGTAATAAAGAAACGTATAGATTCTGGGATATAAAATAATAATTTTAAGTTCAGATGTCACGATTGTGAACAAGTCTAAAAAGAAAATAATGGTTTGTGTGCAAAAGTTTAGTTCAAGACCCAATACCTTGGCTAAAGGTTCCTGTCATTGAGACCCATGGGTCGATAATCTCCATTGCCAACCATACCCAACTAGTGTCTATATAGATGAGCCATTGCTTGGTCCATTTATTTATTATTTCCAGATCTTCAGTATTAATATCTTCAAAATCTAAATATAGATTGCCGACATATTTAGCATTTGCAAGTTACAGTAGATAGGTTGTCTGCAATATCATTATAGTTCAAGAAAATATATCGAATATACTCGCGTATAATACGGGTCCAAATGCAAACAACATAGACTCTGATCTGCCGTCGCATAATGCGCCGGCAGATCAGGATCTATGTTGTTTGTTCTACTGATTAGTCCTTGCAAACTGCATAGATCAAGATCTGGGTCTAAGCAGTTTGCAGTTAGTATTGACGCGAGTATATGCGGTAACTGACCCAGTACGCATCCTTGTTTACCGGCTTTTATCATTTTGATATCTTGGATCTTTTTTTAGAACCACTTCTTGTCTCTGTAGAGACATGTAGTCTGCAAACTCGACATCATTTGTCCACAAACGCCAAATTCTTGAAGCTTATATAGCAAGCATTTTTGCCAGATGCTGTCAAAAACTTTCGAAATATAGCAAAAGTCCATGCGTATATAACTATGCATTTCAAATGCCTATATTATTTGGTTATGTATATCAATTAGTTGATATACTTTGGAAGTTTAGGGTAATAATCCAATCTGAAGCCAATCAACAAGTTTATTATCGTTTAAGAAGTTCAGAAGCGTTTAATAAATCATCTTTCAAAATAAACCTGTGTGGTACCGATCTAAACATGTTGTAAAAGGTTGAGTCAGTTTGAATCAAACTTAGTAAAAATGTGTTTATATAAGTTTATATATCAAGTTTGTTTCCATTGCTTTTCTACCAAGAACATGGTTTCCATACAAGCCAGGTTAGCAATACATTTTGTCTTGAATTTTAAAAATGACTGCATAGGTACCACTACACAAACTGAGCACATCAGCTGTTATTGCATCCTATTATAGTCCCGAAGAAAATCATTACTATTTTTTATCTGATTTTTCCAGAGATTTGCTGACCAGTGAATACTGTTACTTGCATTCAATCTGACCAGTGAATACTGTTACTTGCATTCAATAGAAAGCAGCAGTAAAGAGAAAGCAGAAAATAAAATGTTTATTGATTTTTTTTACTGACAAGTAAACAGTGGTAATTCGGGCGTTTCCGGAAAGGTCACTTACACTATAAATTCGAGTCTTTTCATTGAAATACAACTATTTTGAGAAAATGCAACATAACCTGTGCTAATGTTGTATGTTCTGTCCAGTTTAGTAGCTAACGCAAGCAGAATATGTTTGGTGCATCTGAATGCATGATTAATGCACTGTATCTCGTTACAAGTGCAGAAAAATGAAGGAAAAAATCAGGAACTAAATTAGTGTAGTGATACCTTGAAAACCATAATGGCGACATTCATAGTGAACACAATTTGTAAAATATATTTAAGCATCCTGGCTGTATTCATGGATAAATATTTTATGCATGTAAATGAAATAATTGAATAAATCAGTTACTTAGTGCATATTTCAAGAAAGATATTCAATAAAACTAAAGCGTTTTCCTTTTAGAAAGTTGCAAGCATCCGATTTAGACAATGCTTCTTTCTTATAAATGCACCTACATTGCACAGTAATTTGTTACATGGTCGGATAGGTTTGAATATATTTGAAACTTTATATGGATTCAGATGAAAACTTGATTGCATACTTGTTTCTCTAATGTGTCTTCTTTTCCTTTTAGATACTGCTGCAGAGTGAATAGAGCGCATGCGGGTGGTTTGGTTATTTCAATTTGATTGGACCATTCTAATTGTTTCAGGCTCTGGCACAATAACTGCAGTAATTCTCAGTCACTCTTGACAATATTCATGAACTGAAACATTTCATAAGCATTTTATGTCGAAAAGTGCTTGATTGGTCCCTTCAAGAAGATAAAGAAAGCTATAATAAGGCATGCATTGTGGGTAATTGTCTGATTAATTATGAGGGATATAGATTTTTGTCTCTGAAGGCATCAGATTATAATAGTAACCATTCTCAACATTTTAAATATATTTTGACAGTTGGAAATCAACTTACAAATGAGTTCAGGATGCTCTTTTTTATTTCCAAGTGTATATATCAATGTTTAAGCAAGTCATATCTGTGCAGTTTTGCTTTTCCTGTATTGGCCCATGTATCTCAAAACATTTAATATTTCACCATGTATCTCAAAACATTTAATATTTCACCATGTATCTCAAAACATTTAATATTTCACCATGTATCTCAAAACATTTAATATTTCACCATATACTTTCTTCAGAAGCATTTATTGTGAGATAAAAAGTATCATTTGACACGTTTTTGGGGCATCTTACTTCGAAAGCAAATATCTGTGTGGAGATTTTGACCAAAAATTGAAACCTTTTCATGTTTAAAGTTAAATATTTATAAATATACTAAAATTGAATAAAATTAGTCTTTACAAATGAAATAATTATTTATTTGCATAAAGGTATTCAAATTAGCGAAACATTATTAAGAAAGACTATTTTCTGATGAGTCTGGCAAGCGTGTCATTGAGTGTGGACCTTACATTTGTCACCTATGACATCATACAACACTCCACTTAGACCGTTGTCTTGTAAGATCAGTTGTACTCTAGAGTAAAATACATTTTAAAAATGCAACCAAACTTTAATGCTATTCTTCATTGTTTCTGCAGATGCATTAAAAGCAAATCAATTCAATAGATGCAACTTCTCTCGTCTCTTCAATGTATCCCTACATTAGCTGCGTCATTTAGCATCCTACTGTAGTCTATAAGAAAATCATGAATATTTTTTCTGATTTTTCCAGAAAGAGCAACATAATCTATACTGATTTGTTATACGTTGTGTTCAAGTTAGCGCCTAACTTAAGTATGATAGTGTTGGTGGATCTAAACTTATAACTAATGCACTGAATTTCATCACAAATGTAGAAAAATGAATGAAATATATAAGGAGGTAAATTAGTGTAGTGATGCATGTATAATATACAAGCAATACATATAACTACTTATGGCATCATTATTTTACTGATACCTTATTATGGCATCATTATTTTACTGATACCTTACTTATGGCATCATTATTTTACTGATACCTTACTTATGGCATCATTAGTACTATTTTACTGATACCTTACTTATGGCATCATTATTTTACTGATACCTTATTATGGCATCATTTTTTTACTGATACCTTACTTATGGCATCATTAGTACTATTTTACTGATACCTTACTTATGGCATCATTATTTTACTGATACCTTATTATGGCATCATTATTTTACTGATACCTTATTATGGCATCATTATTTTACTGATACCTTATTATGGCATCATTATTTTACTGATACCTTACTTATGGCATCATTATTTTACTGATACCTTATTATGGCATCATTATTTTACTGATACCTTATTATGGCATCATTATTTTACTGATACCTTATTATGGCATCATTATTTTACTGATACCTTACTTATGGCATCATTATTTTACTGATACCTTACTTATGGCATCATTAGTACTATTTTACTGATACCTTACTTATGGCATCATTATTTTACTGATACCTTATTATGGCATCATTTTTTTACTGATACCTTACTTATGGCATCATTAGTACTATTTTACTGATACCTTACTTATGGCATCATTATTTTACTGATACCTTATTATGGCATCATTATTTTACTGATACCTTATTATGGCATCATTATTTTACTGATACCTTATTATGGCATCATTATTTTACTGATACCTTACTTATGGCATCATTATTTTACTGATACCTTATTATGGCATCATTATTTTACTGATACCTTATTATGGCATCATTATTTTACTGATACCTTATTATGGCATCATTATTTTACTGATACCTTACTTATGGCATCATTATTTTACTGATACCTTACTTATGGCATCATTATTTTACTGATACCTTACTTATGGCATCATTTTTTTACTGATACCTTACTTATGGCATCATTAGTACTATTTTACTGATACCTTATTATGGCATCATTATTTTACTGATACCTTACTTATGGCATCATTAGTACTATTTTACTGATACCTTATTATGGCATCATTAGTACTATTTTACTGATACCTTACTTATGGCATCATTATTTTACTGATACCTTACTTATGGCATCATTAGTACTATTTTACTGATACCTTACTATGGCATCATTATTTTACTGATACCTTATTATGGCATCATTATTTTACTGATACCTTACTTATGGCATCATTATTTTACTGATACCTTATTATGGCATCATTAGTACTATTTTACTGATACCTTATTATGGCATCATTAGTACTATTTTACTGATACCTTATTATGGCATCATTAGTACTATTTTACTGATACCTTATTATGGCATCATTAGTACTATTTTACTGATACCTTACTTATGGCATCATTATTTTACTGATACCTTATTATGGCATCATTATTTTACTGATACCTTACTTATGGCATCATTAGTACTATTTTACTGATACCTTATTATGGCATCATTAGTACTATTTTACTGATACCTTACTTATGGCATCATTATTTTACTGATACCTTATTATGGCATCATTATTTTACTGATACCTTACTTATGGCATCACTATTTTACTGATACCTTATTATGGCATCATTATTTTACTGATACCTTATTATGGCATCATTATTTTACTGATACCTTATTATGGCATCATTATTTTACTGATACCTTATTATGGCATCATTATTTTACTGATACCTTATTATGGCATCATTAGTACTATTTTACTGATACCTTATTATGGCATCATTATTTTACTGATACCTTATTATGGCATCATTATTTTACTGATACCTTTTTATGGCATCATTATTTTACTGATACCTTATTATGGCATCATTATTTTACTGATACCTTATTATGGCATCATTATTTTACTGATACCTTACTTATGGCATCATTATTTTACTGATACCTTATTATGGCATCATTAGTACTATTTTACTGATACCTTATTATGGCATCATTAGTACTATTTTACTGATACCTTACTTATGGCATCATTAGTACTATTTTACTGATACCTTACTTATGGCATCATTATTTTACTGATACCTTATTATGGCATCATTATTTTACTGATACCTTATTATGGCATCATTATTTTACTGATACCTTATTATGGCATCATTATTTTACTGATACCTTATTATGGCATCATTATTTTACTGATACCTTACTATGGCATCATTATTTTACTGATACCTTATTATGGCATCATTATTTTACTGATACCTTACTATGGCATCATTATTTTACTGATACCTTATTATGGCATCATTATTTTACTGATACCTTACTATGGCATCATTATTTTACTGATACCTTATTATGGCATCATTATTTTACTGATACCTTATTATGGCATCATTATTTTACTGATACCTTATTATGGCATCATTATTTTACTGATACCTTACTATTGGCATCATTAGTACTATTTTACTGATACCTTATTATGGCATCATTATTTTACTGATACCTTATTATGGCATCATTATTTTACTGATACCTTACTATTGGCATCATTAGTACTATTTTACTGATACCTTATTATGGCATCATTATTTTACTGATACCTTATTATGGCATCATTATTTTACTGATACCTTACTATGGCATCATTATTTTACTGATACCTTATTATGGCATCATTATTTTACTGATACCTTATTATGGCATCATTATTTTACTGATACCTTACTTATGGCATCATTATTTTACTGATACCTTATTATGGCATCATTATTTTACTGATACCTTACTTATGGCATCATTATTTTACTGATACCTTACTTATGGCATCATTATTTTACTGATACCTTATTATGGCATCATTAGTACTATTTCACTGATACCTTATTATGGCATCATTATTTTACTGATACCTTATTATGGCATCATTAGTACTATTTTACTGATACCTTATTATGGCATCATTATTTTACTGATACCTTATTATGGCATCATTATTTTACTGATACCTTACTTATGGCATCATTATTTTACTGATACCTTACTTATGGCATCATTATTTTACTGATACCTTATTATGGCATCATTAGTACTATTTTACTGATACCTTACTATGGCATCAATATTTTACTGATACCTTATTATGGCATCATTATTTTACTGATACCTTATTATGGCATCATTAGTACTATTTTACTGATACCTTACTATGGCATCATTATTTTACTGATACCTTATTATGGCATCATTATTTTACTGATACCTTACTTATGGCATCATTAGTACTATTTTACTGATACCTTATTATGGCATCATTATTTTACTGATACCTTATTATGGCATCATTATTTTACTGATACCTTATTATGGCATCATTATTTTACTGATACCTTACTTATGGCATCATTATTTTACTGATACCTTACTTATGGCATCATTATTTTACTGATACCTTACTTATGGCATCATTAGTACTATTTGACTGATACCTTATTATTGGAATCATTATTTTACTGATACCTTGTTATGGCATCATTATTTTACTGATACCTTATTATGGCATCATTATTTTACTGATACCTTATTATGGCATCATTATTTTACTGATACCTTACTTATGGCATCATTATTTTACTGATACCTTACTTATGGCATCATTATTTTACTGATACCTTATTATGGCATCATTATTTTACTGATACCTTATTATGGCATCATTATTTTACTGATACCTTATTATGGCATCATTATTTTACTGATACCTTATTATGGCATCATTATTTTACTGATACCTTATTATGGCATCATTATTTTACTGATACCTTATTATGGCATCATTATTTTACTGATACTTTATTATGGCATCATTATTTTACTGATACCTTATTATGGCATCATTATTTTACTGATACCTTATTATGGCATCATTATTTTACTGATACCTTATTATGGCATCATTATTTTACTGATACCTTATTATGGCATCATTATTTTACTGATACCTTATTATGGCATCATTATTTTACTGATACCTTACTTATGGCATCATTATTTTACTGATACCTTATTATGGCATCATTATTTTACTGATACCTTACTATGGCATCATTATTTTACTGATACCTTATTATGGCATCATTATTTTACTGATACCTTATTATGGCATCATTATTTTACTGATACCTTACTTATGGCATCATTATTTTACTGATACCTTATTATGGCATCATTATTTTACTGATACCTTATTATGGCATCATTATTTTACTGATACCTTATTATGGCATCATTAGTACTATTTTACTGATACCTTATTATGGCATCATTAGTACTATTTTACTGATACCTTACTTATGGCATCATTATTTTACTGATACCTTATTATGGCATCATTATTTTACTGATACCTTATTATGGCATCATTATTTTACTGATACCTTACTATTGGCATCATTAGTACTATTTTACTGATACCTACGTCTCGAATCGTTTTAAAAATATTACTCATTTAACCTCACAAAAAAGCAGCTTGATTTAGGGACGTTTACACACAATTACATCAGAGAAATCTGTATAAAATAACAAATTTAAATAGGTTTTTTCTTTGGGGGGGGGGAGGTGAAGAGATACAGAATGAACGAAAGAAAGCGAGCGAGATGGGAAAGATGATTTTTTATTTAAGAAACGCTTACAAGATCTAATTAATAATTAGTGCTTATGGTCGGAAGAATGAGATGGTTAGAAGCAACGAACTTGAACAAAGTGACACCATTTCACTCAGTGATAAGTCTACATGTATTTTATAAGTATTTCAGGGCACAATTAACAGTTGAGCTTTTACTGACCTTCATTTAGTATGCCTCCAAAAGAACAAGTTTGTGCATATTCCTGTGTAGCCAGTCTGTGTATTTCTGCACTAAACAAAGTCGACATTTTTCTCTAAATTGTTTCTACTTTGTGAAAATTAGAAGTATAGTGCGATTAAAACGAAAAAGTATCACCATCAAGTTTCAGGTACACGTGTGCTTTACCATGCGTGATTTTCATAGAGAAAGATCAATGAATATGAACTTCTAATTTGACGGTATATGAAGATGTGACTACACCCGTTTGGGTTTGTATTTCTATCTTTTATCAGCTAACTTTAAATGACATGGTTATCTCATAAACTTTATTTCGAAATCACTTCAATTGTATGAACTGGGAAATAAAATCAAAGACAAGAATAAGAAAGAAGAACAAAGCCCACATGAATAAGGTTTTAATATATTTACTGCACAAGCTTGAATGACTATCAAAATCTTAACGTACAATAAAGCAGTCATGAACTATAAAACTTAGAGGACAAAATTGTAATGCTACTAAGGCAAATCAGACCAAACCAGCCAACTCATTTATTCTAATCTCTCTCTCTCTCTCTCTCTCTCTCTCTCTCTCTCTCTCTCTCTCTCTCTCTCTCTTATATACATATATATGTGCACAACATTTTAAGAACACTATTTTCTAAACACCTTTTATGTACAAAATATATAAAATAATGTCATAGTCTTAATATAATAGATTATAGATCAACTAAACATGCCACTTATATAGAAGTGTCCGTTAACATAGATTTTACGGCAATTAGACATTCATGCGTTTACTGTATTTGTGGTTTGAAACGACGTGTTAATAGTCCAGATTTAGTTGAACGGAACTAAAATTTAATACATTTTCTGCGCCATGGAAACTAAATTAGATTCCACAGATGCAATCTATTATTTAACAGACGAATATTCTTTTCGATAACTGTATCAAATTGGGGCGCACATTTCAAGTTAAGAAGGTTTGATTTGGTTTGGTGTTTTACGGCAGTTAGAGTAAAGAGCCTTGCTCAAGAAAAATCATGGTAGCTGACCCAGGCTGATCTGAGAAACAAATTTGTATGTAGCGGAAAGGTCTATAGCAAAGTAACGACAACTTGTAGCCATATTCATTTTGCAACAATCTGAGGCAATACGATACTGGAAAACATTTTACATTTAAACTCTGAATATAACGATGTCCAATGACCCACAAAAATCCTATCGTGATATTTAGATAATGCCATATCGTAAAATATATTTCTATATAATATAAACTAGTCATATATTTAAAAATAACAGTCTGCTGTTGAAATAAAATTCCAAAACGATTGATAGATTTTTTGTGAGGAAAAGATAAACACATTAACAAGATAGAGAATTGGTGAATAAATATTTGAGCCATGTTAACATGCCGCAAAATAAAAATGTAAATCCTGTATTCTATACAGAGAACTCATCAAGAGGAATCAAGATTGTAATAATTCCGGAAATGTGACCTCGACATCGCATCAATGATAATTTGTTTATCGTGCAACGTACAAAATAGTCTGTTGCCGTTTCTATGCTCAGAATTAAATTAGTAGTTTCATAAACAAAGTCTCACAAAAATAGATATTAGTCATAAGTAGAATAATTCCGTCATAACTTGTAATGTAATCTGAATAAGTTTTGATAAGATTGGTACGAACTCCCAATTTGACTTTATTGAGGCTTTGCCAGCGTCCGTTTGAGTTTGTATTTTGACTTTATTGAGACTTTGCCAGCATCCTTTTGAGTTTGTATTTTGACTTTATTGAGGCTTTGCCAGCGTCCGTTTGAGTTTGTATTTTGACTTTATTGAGGCTTTGCCAGCGTCCGTTTGAGTTTGTAATTTGACTTTATTGAGGCTTTGAAAGCGTCCGTTTGAGTTTGTATTTGAGATATTTCATCAACAAATGTTAAATGAAATGATTATCCCATGGAAAAGAATAAATAAGGAAAATGAAGCTCACATCAAAAAGATTTTTAAATATCTACTGTCCTAGCTTGAATGACGATCTGGAATGATAAGCTAATACATAAATAAATGTCTAAATAATCAAAACGTTAACATACAATAAAGTAATCATATAAGACTTACAGGACAAAATTTTAATGGTACATAGGCAATCAGCTCAAAGTAAGTAATTCATATATTTTCATGATAGATTATATTCTTCAATATATATGCGTCATCTCTCTCTCTCTCGCAGATACACACACACACACACACACACACACACATATATATATATATATATATATATAGAGAGAGAGAGAGATAAATTATATATATATATATATATATATATATATATATATATATAAGCAATAATGCTTCAAAACGCTATATACTAAACTCATCTTATGTACACAATGTATAAAATGATATCATAATCATAATGTAATACAATATAGATCATCTAACATGTCCCTTATATAGAAGTGTCCGTTAAGAGGGGTTTCATTGCAAGTAAACGTTCATGTATTTACAGTTTTTGTTGTTTGAAACGACGTTTTATTCGTCCACATGTATTTGAACTGAATTACAAAATGTATGCGCCATCGAAACCAAAGTAGTTTGCATAGATATATTCTCTTTATTTAAGAGAAGAATATCTTTTTGGATAGCAATATCAAAATGGGGCGCACAGTGAAATTAAGAAGGACAAATAAACAAACAGCTCCTTTCTTAGTTTTCTGTAGCGGGAAGGCCTATAGCAAAATAACGAGAACTTGTTGTCATATCCCTTTTGCAACAATATGAGGCAATGAAATAATTACAAACTTTTTACATTTATATTCCAAATATAACGAAAATCAGCCCCAAATTCTATCGTTTTATTCAGATAACGTTATAACGTGAAAAATTTTCTTTTTAAAGAATGCAAACTAGTCACATATTTAAATTCAATAGTCTGCTTTTTAAATAAAATTGCAAACATTTGCCTTCGGCTTCGAATCAATGACGATTTTTAAATATCGTATCATGCAACATACAAAATATCCTGTCACCGTTTATATCGAAATTTAATCTATGTTAATACTTCAAACAAAAAATGTTCACAGAAATAGACATTATTCAGAATCCAAGTAAATCAATTATAACTAGTACATGTTGTGCAGAATAATAAGAACTCTCTCGTAGATCCTAAAGCGATGTTGATTTTGTTTTGAATGAAAATGATCTGCAGAATCGTGCCTCATGCTAATAAATATCATTCTCATTACGTCAGATGTCTCGGAATTACTTCACAATGATATTTATTGGAAATTCTGACATAGTAAAAATGATAAAGTGTAAAAAAGATAACGAGAGGCTCTTACCCAAATGTTTATTTCATATGAAATTTATGAAGCCAGTTGAATTAATTTTGTATTTTGCAAGCCTTGACAAGCAATAGATTGAAACAATTCAACGAGTTTAAAAATTTCAATTTGAAATGAATACAATCTAAGTTTTAGCACATGACGAAAAACGCCGATTTCATTTAATTACACCGCAAAATAGAGTAGGGAAAAGACTTAAATATGTATCTGGATGCCTGGGACGTCACACAATGTATCTGGATGCCTGGGACGTCACACAATGTATCTGGATGCCTGGGACGTCACACGCTTGCCCTTTCAACGTCATGAAGTCATGGTGTCATGAAGTGTTATTAGACGTGTTTAAGATTGAAAATATGATACGGGCTATGAACCTAAATAATGCTGAAGTCAAATAAGAAATACCGGTATGTCTACTAATGTCATGTCACGTATGTGTTTTCGTGTGTCTTTACACAACTTTATTCTATTAAAATCAGGTTTCATTACTGTTCGAGAATTAGTTTAAACATCTTTTATTTGTCAATATATGCAAAAGGGGTCGGGCTACAAGTTCTCACAACATTAGATAAGCCTTCCCCATACAAATATAGTGGTACAAATTCATCAAAAATGACAATGGGCTATAAAAAAATTATAAAAACACATAAAAAACAAGAAATAAGATGTGCTTATAATTAATTAAAGGATGACATTTCGAAAAAGGCAAACAAATATCCAAGGCACAGTAAGCAATGGTGTTACCAAACTTCGGAAAGAATAGCATTTAGTATGTAATGCACCTAATCAAATATTAATTAGTCATTTTACTGTCTGAGAAAATAAAAAAATAATCCCTTTATATTTTTTAGAATCTAAGGAAGAAACATTAGGGAAAACGCCTTGCATCCTGAATGTACTGTCAGAAAAAACTTGAAGATATAAAAATTGTGCTCAGTTTTGAGTTTAGGTAAGCCAAAGAGAAGAGTGTTTGAAGATATGGGAACGAACAATTCGTTAAGACTAAGTATTAGATTTTACCTTTGAACTGTGTATGATTGCAAATGAAAATATAATGATATGCACTTTTTGCTTCTACTCCACAGTTGCATAAGGGATTATTTATCAGGTGCTTGTCATACTGATCTTTTTATGGTCGCTACATTGGTTTACGACCACCAGAAAGATAATAAGATAAGAAGGAACGCTCTTGTTTTGTGGGGTAATTAACTTTTTTAAATTTTAAGAAATCGCTTTACATTTTGACATGTTCAGGTAGGGAATATGAGAATAGAAGAGTTAAGGAAAGATTTGTTTGGTTATTTCAAGTCTGGTATTTAATCTAGACAAGTAGTTTTGTCGATTACGTGAATTGTATCTTGACGATTCTCCCATCAAAGTTTGAAGCAGTTCATTTAAATAGCTTGGTGAATCATTATAAATAATTCTATGATAAGTACAGAGAAGAGTACTTAAGTGCGTAAACAGTCGAAGATCTTCGTACAGTCACGACATGTGCTACAACTACCTATTCGTACATAAAAACGCGTTCGAGCATTGTAGGGTGAGGTGTTTCAATGCTGTCTTCATGTATGAATATCGGATTTTACAAAATATTAATGCCTTGGTGTGTTGTTATACTTATCCTTTTTCCGGGCCTCATGCAAATCAAATTACTTTGCACTCCATGTCGTGTGCGTATCGACTGAAAATATGCAATCATGTTACGTTCTCAAGCCGTACAGAGGAGAGGAATTTTACGAGTATAGATAAAACGTGCTCTCTTACCCTAATACGTCTTATTCATTCAGAGCGATACAAATAACGATGATTGCAAACGTGATTTTTCAAACCTGCTCCACATTTACTGGTGTGTATTCTTATTTGCATATAAAATATGGTTCAGAATCTTAGTAATTTCACTTATTCAAATGTATTATTCCTTAGAAAAATAACAGATACTATACTGAATGAATCTCTAAAGGGGTTATTTCTTAATAAATCATAGAAGTCGGCTCTCTTGCGAGAAGCTCATCCGTTTTACATCAGCTGACAGGGAGTGCGCGCCACCCCGAACAAGGATTAAGTAGAGCCAACGTACCGGATCGGCGTCTTCACTACGCAAACTTTAAATTGCATCTGGAAATTTAAAGGTTTGTTTTAATATTCTGTTCTGTAATAATAGTTATCATACATCTTTGTTCCGGTTGATAATAGAAAATATGGAGGACCCCTATTTAAAAAGCTTTGCTAAGGCCTTGAATATATCTTCATACAATTCAAGTAAGAAATCCGAAATCTTGCTCAGACCATCTTTAAAAGATTTCTGAGATTCCTTGTTAAGTTTGATAGTATTCAGACCCCAAAGTACAACAAATAAAGAGCGAAGAGATAATAAAACTGTAGGTACTAACAATACAAAGAATATAGTTCTCAAACTGTGTAACGCAAAGAGAAAACTGTTGGCTACACCAAAACCAACAGGATCCCAATCAAGGAATATCCCCGGGCTTCTCTCACAATACAGACAATAAGGTGTTGACAGTATCCATTTGAGTAAAGAAAAACATGAACTTGTCACAAAATAAATCAAGAGAAAGATGAGTGTGATAAATTCCTGAATATACTGGTAAATTTGCAATAACAATGGTTCCCAAAGGTACTTAATTGTCAAGCTACCGACAAATTCGAAAGGAGTGACGACCACGTAGCTGACGACCACACTGCCATAGTATATCAAAGGTTTCAAGGTGTACGGGTATATTGCATTGAAAACTGGCAATACAGAATAAGACCCGGGCACTATAATTACATAGTAAAAAAAGAAGCTGAGTGCGGTATACAAATTTGTCAAAATGAAAGAGAAGCATGGAATCAAAAGATATATTAGGAAAATGTAAGCAAATATACAAAGCCATATCCCAAACAATGTCGGTTTGAGGATATCTTTCGCACTTTGTGGCGCACGTGCCTCTTCATCCACGGTAGATGACGCCATGTTTTTGTTGTCTTGAATCGTGCTGCATTTTGCTGAAATTTGTTTTCCACACTCGGGACATTTCCATTTCTTCAGCAATGTGCATGAGTCGCAGATGAAATATTTGCACGAGGCACACATCAGAATGTCGTCAAAAGTCTTGTTGCAAACTTGACACTTCATGGTTCTCCTGGAATAGCAAGTATACTAGGACAATGTAGATATGATCAATACTCTAAGGTTACGCTTGGATTAACATTTAGCATTCATTACTATAATGAAATGTATGTGCTGTCTAAAGCAGACAGCTGATGAAAATGAATGCTTCTGTTTGCTTGGGAAATGAACTTGAAATAGCACAAAGTACACTAATTTTGCCTGTCATTGAAATACAGAAACGAATTTTTACAGTGTAAGCATTAGTATTTTCTGAAAGTGGAATTACGAAATTTAAAAATATCAAAAATCTTTAAAGTGTTATCGGCTCCTGTTGTATAATTTACCTCTGAAGTCCATGAAGTGAAAATAGCCATGTAGAGTTAGCAATCTTCTGTGATATGCACAATTGAAGTAAGGCCTAGCTGTGTGCTCTCAACCCCAAATCAACCCCATAATCTAGATATCAAAACAAAGGAACTTGTAGGTTTTTAATATCCGCTAGGATATGCACATTTCTTGTTTATAACAACGATTACCAGTGGGGATAATTAGAGGAACACCTTAAAATTTTGAACCCTGTGCAAAAATGAGAAACTCTGAAGCGGAACCTAAATGCTGATTCCGTACTCCTTAGCTGAAAACGTGCACAAGATGCACTCAATACGGAGTGAAACTGGAAAAGGAATTAAGTGAGGTATACTTTTGATCAGTTTTACTTTGAAAACAAATGAATAATTGCGTTACATTGAGCATCGAGAACATTTTTATATCCTTTGAATAAATTAAGTAGTCGGATTGTTTTGGAAATTCTTAGCAATTCGTGTCACTAAAAACATGTATGTCTAAACAATATGCCATATTTCGGTTTTACGGCCATACGGGCTATAAAAATAACTAACTTATCCTCATATCTTATAGTTCTGTGGCACTTCAAAGCGTATGAAGTATTCTCGAAAGAAAAGAATACGTTTAACTTACACGTTTCAATGGTAAAATATGAGCACGTTTAATTGTTCCAAGACTATTGTATAATTGTATTGACACACTTTAAATGTTAAGTACAACTCACTCTATACGTCTTTCAGTACGAGCGACTGAAGAACAAACATAAACATCAGTACAAAATGTCTGGATTCCAGTCATTACAGCTTTCAACTGTACCAAATTAATAATAATAATAATAATAATAATAATAATAATAATAATAATAAATTATTACTGAGGATATTACATTTGGTTCCGAATCAATCAACCAATCTTACATCTAGTCCTCAATAACAGAATATTAAAACTATAAATTTAACGTATATGTACAATTATGTCCACTAACTACAGTGTTTGACACACTCACGTGTAATCATAAAATATACATACACACATACATACATACACATGTTAGAATAAACATACTTAAGATATACATGTAGATTTGGGAGATGGGAAGGTGGTGGGGGTAATCAAGTTAGGTATCTTAATTTCTTTGAGCTATGGCATAATCAGAAAGAGGAGATCTGTGAGACGCGTTCTCAGAAGGATATAGTGTTTGTGTTTGTTTTATATCAATGGGAATTATAGTCCACAATATTGCTGCGGTATATATAAAAGATGTTTTGTACAGGGTCGTTTTGAATTTAGATTAGAGTACGAAATAGACCGTAGATTGTGTGAATGGACATTGAAAGCTGGAATTAGGAGATCATTGATATATTGTGGAGCCATGTTATGAAAAGATTTATATGTCAAAATAGCTTTGAAATATTTTACTCTATAATTAAAACTATAATTATCTGATTACGATTAGTAGCATTGCAATTCCCCAATATGGTGCAAGCATAATTAAACAAAGGCAATATATATCCATTATACAAATTTTTAGGATAGATTCTGGCACATACGAAGACAGTCTGTTTGTTAAGGCTTTTCTGGAGGATACTACAGAACCCACGCGTTTCTTTTTTGACGATAACTGACTATCAATAATTAGGCCTAAAAAAGTTTTTGATTTTCCATGTTATTTAATTTAGTTCCGTGAATAAACATATTGATATGATCTAATTTCTTTATTCTTTGCCTTGATCCAATTATCATACATTTTGTTTGTTCTGTGTTTAATAGCATATTGTTGGTTTCTCACCACAGTGTAACAGCATCAATATCCTGTTGTACATTTTGTTCAAGGGAAATGATTGTATCACTCATGGCATGTAAGGTTGTGTCATCCGCAGAAAGATCCGTTTCTGTAGAGTTTATATTAAGTGGCAAATCATTAACGAAAAGGAGACAGAGCAAAGGGCCAAGTATAGAGCCTCGAGGGACTCCACTTTGACATATAGTACTGAAGATGCAGCATTGACCACAGAAACACACTGTTCCCTTCCTGTTAGGTAAGAATCAAACCAAGCAAGCAAATTATCACATATTTTGTATGTCTTGAGTTTTTTCATCAATATTTCATGATGTATTAAATCAAGAGCTTTTTTTAAAATGCAATAAATTGTTCCGATTATTTTTCCTTCATCTATAGCTGCTAGCCATGTATCAGCCAACTTTATGAGGGCGGTTTGGCATGAATGCTTTTCTCTAAAACCCGATTATGAGTTACGTAGAAGATTAAATTTCTTTAACAATCGGCGAAGATGAAGGGCGATGTTATTTTTTTTTAAAAATGTTGGATAAGATTGATAAAATTGATATTGGTCGATAATTGTTTGCTACGTATAGAATTATATTTCTTGAAAAATCGGCGAAGATGAAGGGCGATACGATTTTCAAAACTTTTAGATAAGGTTGGTAAAATTTATATAGGTCGATAAATTGTTTGCTGACGACCAATCACCTTGTTTAAAGACTGGGAACACTTTGACTAATTTCAGATTAATTGGAAAGATTCCCGTATCAATACTTGTATTTACCAAGCTAGGAATCGAAGGGGCAGCAACTTGAGCTGATAGTTCAAGTATTTCTGCTGATATTTCATCTAGTCCTGTGAATTTGTTGCCCTCTAGTTTCTCTAAAATATCGTTAACATTTTGAACACATATGTAAAGGATCTGGAATAACATATGAGATGGAACTTTCGACTCCACAAAATCTACAAGGAGTACACAAATCTTGTGAAGAATGTTTTCCAAGTATTTAAGTTAAAGATGTGAAAAAGGTATTTAGATCGTTTGCAATATCTAAAGGCCCTGTACTAGTATGACTGACGGATTTTAATTATGAAGGGAAATCATGAACATTTTGACTTGCATTAATGTTACAAAAATGTTTCCATATTTTTCTGAAGTCACTTTTATTCTCAATTAATCTTGAAAAATAAAGAGATTTGAAACTGAATTATCTGATGCTTCTAACTCTAGCTCAGAAATTTTGTTAATCGGTGATCTGAACATTGATTTAACGAATGACCGGCCAAGTAAATGGAATGATATACAAATATATAATATCACTGAAATGATACAGTCCCCTACCCGAGTCACTACTATTTTAAAGATGTCAGTCGAACACATTTAATCTTCGCACTCTGAATTTATAGTCGAGACATTGGTCCCACAATATTCTGTTAGCGACCACTATCCGAACATAACTTGAATTACGGTTACAGTTGCACAATAATTATCAATTAATCTTGACATATATTATACAAAATATAACGGATGTTACAAGAGCATTATTTTGCATAAATAATTTGAGACAATAATGTTATGCTAGCGATTCCATGTATATCTCCATCTGACAGCTAGCATACATAACCTCTAAAATACTTAAGAAAAAAGCAGCAAAAACAAAAACCATAAAAAAACACAACAACAACAACAAAAACCCCACAAAAAAACAATAAAAACAACAACCCCACTGAATAATTATTTATTGTTTCACTTTCGCAGCAATAAATCTAAATCACTACACTCCTCCTCTTTATGTATTTAGATAATGGGTAATGATTCAATGTCGTAAGGCAAACAATTATATGTGTGTGATAGTCTTTGGATTGATTTTTTAGTAACGTCGACACCATGTTTGGTTGGATATCAATAATTTTTGGCAATCTGCACATTAGAATGGATGTTTAGACCTATTTAGACCTTGAGTGAACCCTCTTCCTTCAATCCAACACTACTTGCTGGGGAAAGATAACAAGTTTGTCCCTAATGTACGGTCTTTATTTTTCAAGTGATATAGATTGCGTATTTCGGTTGTCAAATAATTTTTTTTTATAGATTTTTGAACTGTCGCATTACTTTGTCACATGGCAAGTATGTCAACCTCGGGTTGATAAAACTACATTAATTGTGATACTAGTACTTGTTTCATTTTATTGTGTGTGTGTGTGTGTGTGTGTGTGTGTGTGTGTCTGTGTGTGTGTGTGTTACCACGAAATTAAGGCAAATATTCTGAGAAGAATATCTTTCATTTCCAGGAACAAGGGGACAAACACCAATATTTTTGGTGAATAAGAAAACTCAAAAGTCTCTAGAAAGGCCTCCTAATTATTCATATCAGGCAGCAATATTAAACAATGTTTCAAACGGACACAGTTTTTGATTTTATCAGTGATTGTCTTATTTTTGCAACGGAACTTAAGAAAGTTTAAAATAGACTTGCAGTTAGATTTATTCATGATGGATGACTAGTCTTTATTTCTGGTAATTTTTTTGTAACAAATTAAAGCGTTATTGTATGCCACTTTATACCCGAAAAATAATAAAAATACATAATGTCATTTTAAATTTAGCGAATAGTTTATGGACAGACTGTATAAATGAGAAATACTTGGTAAAGATTAAACATTTGTATATCTTCTTTGATATTTTCTTTACACACGGTATCCATAGCAACAAGCACATGAACACAAAAAGTATGTCAGAAATTCAATGAAATCACTTCATACTTGTGATATACATCATACGAACAAATTTTGAGGAGGGGGAGGGACAGAAAACGGCCCTTATTCAATATAGTCCTTTAAAAAGGCATATTTGTAATATAATGTAGTTTACCTCATTTGAATTTTAGGCCATTACAGTAATTGTTCCCTTTTTTACGCCATTTTAGACTTATACTTTTCTGCACAATATCCTTGTTAGCACAACTTAACAAAAACTGCTTGACACAGGCAAATAAATTTTGAAATGTCCGTTGATTTTCATATGCGATGATTTCATTCTGCCATTGTATCGGTTTTTCAAAGTTTCTACATTGCTGAATCTATTTTTTCTTAGACTTTCTTTTTGGTCTGATTAAGGGGCATACATATTTTACAAACACAAATTTAGTTTCTTTTTTGTTATTTTATTTTATGTTTTTCGTTGCTTTTTGGGCAAAAATTCTGTAGACAGTAGTGGTTTATACACAGTAGTGGTTTATACACAGTAGTGGTTTATACACAGTAGTGGTTTATACACAGTAGTGGTTTATACACAGTAGTGGTTTATACACAGTAGTGGTTTATACACAGTAGTGGTTTATACATTGTGGGTTGGTGAGTCATGCCCTCATAGCATTTAAACAAGACATCTCAATTTTTCCAACTAACTAAACTGAAACCACCCTTGCATGTACCTTCATATAAAGTACATCTGATCTGGGTTATTTTTCTTGTTTGTATGATGCCTTTAAAACCTCTACATAAATTATAAATAATACATTTGAGTTGTCCTTTGTGTGTCCTTTTAAAACGTGTTTTATTGTAACACTGTGACTTATCGCTTCCCTTGACACTGCCATCAACATCAAAAGGATAATATTATTTTTCAACACAAATGGTTTTCAAGATATCTTACACACAAGTGAACTCCTTTGCACGAAATAAAAACTAGTGACATTGGAACTTGGAAATCTGTTTAAGGTCCCTAGAACCAAAATTAAGTCAATTTTGGTCCCTTCACATCATAAATATATCTGCCACAAACATCACCTTGTTGGCGCAAAATGTTGCCCTTTGACCTTAACAAAATAGGGACTCTTTATGTGCCACGCCTAGCAAACCTTCATTTCATTCAGCTTGCTGGATTTTCCTTTCCTTCTGTGAAGTACCGGTGCCACAGAATGACATTGTCATGGTGGTGGCGGTGGTGACATAGGTTTTTGCTTTAAAAAAAACCCTTCTTGTTGAACAAAATGTCAGTACTATGCAAGTAATTCCCTGCCACATGAATGCATTCTTAAACATCGAGGGTAAAGGTTAATTTAAAAACCTGAGTTTTACATTAGTAGTCTTTTTTTCTGGATCCATTGGCTTGTACCAGGTAGTCTTTCATATTTAGAAATCGTTTTCTCCTTTGCCACATATTAGTGACAGTAACCTAGAGTTTATATGCCTTTGATCATGTTGGAGGTATTAGTGGGAAAGTTTTTTTTTTTAAAAGACAATATTTCCTAAACAGAAGCTTGCAGTGTCTTCATATTCCCTTGTGACTGCGCAAAGTTTGAACACAGTACTGTTACTTTGTATTGAGCTACCCTTACTCAAGTAATACAACTCTACCATCTCTAGGATCTATGACTGTTTCGTAAACTGAAGTTTGCAGTGACGTCTTCTGCTTCTGTGACTGGAAGCTTGAACAGAGTGTAATTTACATAGTATCCCTTTCCATGGAATACAACTGCACCATCATCTTGTCTATATTTTATCCCTTCCCATGGAATACAACGGCACCATCACGTTGTCTATATTTTATCCCTTCCCATGCAATACAACGGCAATATCACGTTGTCTATATTTTATCCCTTCCCATGGAATACAACGGCACCATCACGTTGTCTATATTTTATCCCTTCCCATGGAATACAACGGCACCATCATGTTGTCTATATTTTATCCCTTCCCATGCAATACAACGGAACCATCATGTTGTCTATATTTTTTCCCTTCCCATGCAATACAACGGCACCATCATGTTGTCTATATTTTATCCCTTCCAATGGAATACAACGGAACCATCATGTTGTCTATATTTTATCCCTTCCCATGCAATACAACGACACCATCATGTTGTCTATATTTTATCCCTTCCCATGCAATACAACTGCACTATCATGTTGTCTATATTTTATCCCTTCCCATGCAATACAACTGCACCATCATGTTGTCTATATTTGATCCCTTCCCATGCAATACAACTGCACCATCATGTTGTTATATTTTATCCCTTCCCATGGAATACAACTGCCCAATCATGTTGTCTATATTTTGGTATTAGTTGATGAACCAGTTGGGATGGTTGGTACCACCCGGGGGTCGAAGACTTATTATGATGTTTGGCAATATCTGGATCCCTAGAGATAGTAAAGAGGTGATAGCAGTGCATAACTCTTTGCCTTCTCTGTGTTGTCATCACATTTTCACCCATACCGCCGAATTAGCCAGTAGCTAGATTTCTACAATTGTGCTGCAGTGTCTTTATATCAATCTCTTATACAATCTTTATTGATTAAGTCAGGGTATTAAAATATGAGCTAAGCTAGTCAAGAATCTGCACTTGCCTGTGTAACAGAGATTTCTGTTATCTTCACTGGCTTGACATTGGCAGACTTTCTATTTGACCTTATATTAAATTCAATTTCCAAAGATTTTAGCAGTTACTACTCGGGGCATAATAGCAGCAGTGGCACAGTACCATGCATTAGGATATAGGAACCACACAAAGGTTAAAACAAAAGATGAAGAAAATGCAGAGGCAGACAACATCCAATCGGGTGCTCACTACAAAAAGATGGAAAATGAAGCCTATTATGACTTGTTTCAGTATATTAGAACTGCTAACATTCCTAAGAGGTTGTCAAGGTGACTACCCTGACAGAAAAGCTTGAAACGATCATGAAATCTAAAGGGATGCAGGGACTGAAAAAATCAACCAAGACGCTTGCCGCAGAAAACTGGAATCTGAGCTAGGAAACAGCATTCATATCTTCCCATACAAGAAAGGGACATTACTGGTTGTATCTGATAATATCACATTGCAGGATGTTATCGGAGAAAACCAGAAATTGACAAGAGAAGTTGCAGTTTGGAAAACATCAACAAGAAGACCTCCGAAAGGGTCAACATGCTGATGCAATCTTTCAGTCAAGACATTATATATACAGTGACCTGTTGCTGCAGACCACCGTTCCCCCTACAGACCCCCACAAAAAAACAACATCCTTTGCTCCCCTACGCTGTGAAGACACTAACTGACAATGTTGAAACCATCCATACCTTGAACAGACAATGACATGGAGATTCATACTTAGAGCTCGAAGAACATGATACAGTCTTGTGTCTCCGGAAAACTTGCAGATACCTTGAATCATCAAACTGTTCTTCCATCCAACATTTAGCCTTATGTTTTCACACATCTAGCATGGGATAATATTGAGAGACTGGAAGAGACTGAATGGCAAGGGGACCAATCATCGAGTCAATGGCATTGCCGTACAGGCCAAAGTCTATGGACCACATATCCTACTGGCTACCCTTCCCAGCACTGAGAAACAGAAGCAAAGAACCACTGCAAATAAAGAACTGGCAGTGTATATTACTGGTGAGCGGGTTGGACCACAGCCACTGGCAACAGTCACTGCAGCCATACAGTAATGCAAAGAGGAAGCGAGGGTTACTCGAAATAAACACCTGGGCAGTCTAGTTGCAAGGCAAGAATACACAATGCAACAGAAAATACCTAGTTGAACAGGGTTTAACATCAGTACTAGGGACTTACTTAGTGTCTCACATGATGCCATTGGATATCTGCCTACCATCAATGCCCTGGCTACTGAGTTGACAAGTGTGTCTGAAATGTTGAACCAGTCAGAACTCATCAGGGATGCAATACACTTGCAGAAAATAGTAGTGGTCATGGATCAAGCTCTGTATGTAAAAGAATGGCATGCCAACATCATCCTTCGATTGGGCATATTTCACACTATCGACCTTGTCAATTTTTGGAAAACGATTTCAGGATGCTGGCCTTAGTGACCTTTGCATTGAAGCAGGCATCTTTGCTGAAGGCTCAGTGACTGGAGTTCTTAAAGGCAAGATGTACAATCGTGCAGTTCGAGTGCACGGGTGCAAATATGAAGATATGATGAGACTGGCCTGGATGGAGTTCTTCCCCTGGATGGAGACGAACCGGAGTGAGAAGAAGCAATCTGTCTGTTCATTCCTGGAAGAAGTGAATAACCTGGTGGAAGGCGTGTACCAAAGAAACCTTGGGAGCCTGCTGTTGAGTCCAGCTTTTGCAAGTACAAGACCTTTGGAATATTATTTTGGAGCATTTCGTCATGACAATGGAGATCTGTCGCCTTTTTGGATGTCGTATGTGAACATCGTTGAAGATGTCTTGCTGACCTTGCTGAGTGCTACCTGAGAAGGCAACTGGTCGTTACACCTCACTGCCTTACAATCCATGATTCCTTGGTGTTTTCCTTGCGACAAAGTGCACTACGCCAGGTATTTGCCAGGGTACTATGCACAGATGACAATGCTTCCAGTGGAACACCCTGAGGTGCACCAGAACTTCATGAATGGATACTTTTCTGTTTAGCTGTATGGCAACAATCCATTTGGACGCATTCCTGTTGACCAAACCAGTGAGGTCACAGTAAATAAAGACACACAGACTCCAGGTGGTACAGCAAGGTTCAGCCTAAAATCAACTGCTGTGAAGAGATATTGCATCATAGTCGATCACATGGGTGCCTTCCCGGGTCAGATGAGAGAAATGTGCAGGACAAACAGAGCAGATCTATATCATAGATATCTGCACAAAGCAAGAGTTGAAAAAGATAACGATACTGTGTCAGCAGTGGTGTGTCTACTTCAAAGCTGGGCCATCCCCTTTGCTGGTGGTTTCAAACTTTTCTGTCAGGTAGTCACCTGGACAAACTCTTGGTTAGGAATGATAGCAGTTCTAATATACTTAAACAATACATGATAGGTTTCATTTTCCATTTCATTATTATCTCCACAGCAAAAGCAGCTCCTCAGAAAATAGCTTCTGACCTCACGAAGGCATATGAAATAGGGGAAAAAAGTTATGCCGACTTCAGAGCTGAGAAACGTAAGAGCAACCCACCGATGAAGAAATTCCATGACACCATGAAAATAAACTAGCTGAAAACCTTCAGCAATATGTGCAAGAAGAAGGAGCAATAGTAGGGCCATCATTCTGAAAGCAGTCATGGCTCTTCTGTAGATTCATTGTGATAGCACATGGACGGAACCTTCAGATGGCGGATGTACTCCCTGTGATCTTTGTCATGGACTTTGGCAACCACAGAAGGGCTGCTTCGAACGACCAACAAAACTGCTTTAGCCAAATTCTTGCAGAACAATGTAGCACCAGCTGAAAAAATTAGGGTGAGAAGTGATCAAGCTAACTCGGGTGAAGTGACCATATCTGTGCTGTCCATGGCTCTGACCGAAGGATGTATCAGTCAAAAGATTGCTGTGGTGTTTGACACATAACAGGAGACATCTATAAAGAACAGTGAAACGACAATCAGAGGTGAGGAGCATTGACTTCAGCTACAGAGCATCTCAGCCTCACAAATTGCAAGGCAATGGAGAAAATTTCTAAGCCAATTCAGAAACAAAACAAGCCTCATCTCATTTTTGGTGAATGAGTGGAAGAAGACAAATTACACCGAGAGACTTAAGGTACTCTTTTAACTTCTGAAGAAAAATGATACAAAATCACATCATAAAGTAGCCAGGAGTTACCTGATCCCAAGAATACACAAGAGGAAGCAAATGGTCGCTTGTTGCTACATGCAGCACATACTGGTGAAGAGAGCTATCAAGCATTAGTGATAAGTACAGAAGATACTTCTGTGTTAATACGGTGCTTGACATTCCATGATTGCATTATAAGTCCCATTGTTCCATTAAATGTGGCACTATAGCACGCACAAGAGCCCTTGACATTGAGAAAATAGCAGCTGCTGTTTGCACAAATGTTTGTTGGGCTCTCATGGGCATCCATGCATATACAGTATGAGGCACAGTCAACACATCTGCAGGCAAAGGAAAGTAGGTGCCCTCAAAATACTTAGTGCCAACAGAGAGGCACAGGAAGCCTTATCACAGCTGGGCGAAGAATGGGATCTGTCTGACGAGCTCCTGGACGAATTGGAGAAGTTCGCATGCCTTCCCAATCCATATATCACCTATTCTGTGCAAAGAAATGTGAGATTGAGAGTCCAACTGCCCCCCATGCAGAGACTGTTTAGAGAAACATGCCGAACGGGTCAATTAACAGGCTGTATTATGGAGTTGTCTGGAGAAGGACCAAGGAACACATAGCCCTATTGGAAGAGGCTGGAAGTGGGGAAAGCAGGATGAGGAAGTGCAGCTGGCAGTAGACTGCATGGATGAACAGCCGGCTCCTCGGGCTGTGCTGGATCTACTGGCCTGAGACTGTTCCAGGAGCTGCAAGCTGTCAAATGTGTCTGTTGGGCAAGTGGCTTCAGATGCACTGACATGTGCTGTCAATCGTGCAAAAGAAGTAGAAACTGATCACAGTCCCTCTGAAGAAGAGCCAGAAGACGATGATGATGGTTTCTAAGACATTACTGCTACTCATTCAAGTGTTTTTATTTGTTCTCCTTTGTACTCTATTTTCAGGAACAGAGTTTAATTTGCAAAGAGATGTAAATAAATCGCTTGTTCTTTTTCTAACTGCCCCTTCTTTTCAAGTTATTAATTTCATTTCTGAGCAAAATACAAGTCCATCAAAGTTAGCTCACTAAAATTCTTTCTGCCAGTTACTTCGGACATATTTCCTCTAATATTTTTTTTTATTATTGACGGAATTCTTTGATATCAGTATAGAAACTGCGAAATCATCTGGACATCAGCCACATTGTTTACATTGGATACGGTGCCCTCCACAATTTTGTTTAGGAAAGGTCAAGTTTGACGAAAGCTCGTGCCTGTTGTTCCTTTAGCCAAAATAACGACATGGGACAAGTCCACTTGAGTCTGAGCTTGAGATTTTGTTTCATCCAAAGGGACTTTGCTTTTGTAACGTTATTTTTAATTGGCTGAAATAACAATTCATCCTCAAATTCAATGTAAGAGTTTAATGATTTCCAGGCCCCGCTGTCATATAACTCTACTTAGCTATAATTTTCAAGTAAGATTTCAAAATCCGGAGTAAAATTTATTACTCGCATTGTTGAGTAACGTTTAATGTTGGAGGGGCCAGGACTCATATATTTCCTTCTGCACTAAGTCTCAGATGAGGTCTTTAAGTATTACACTTTGACCAATGAAAACGCAACAAAATAGTCAGAGGTGGGGTGAAGAAACAAATTCCATCCGAAGTCGGAGTTTTGCGTCATACACAAGGCTTTGCCGATTGTCTGACACAATGTTCTGATTCCGAGGATGGAACCTTTTTATCTAAGATCGGAAGATCGGTGCACAGCAAAGGATTTCTCTCACATTCATAGGTAAAATGTGTAGGTTATAAATAAAGTGGCGCCAATTTGTGCAGAAGAGGAGTGCGCATGAGCGAAGTGACAAGCTGGAAAAGATACGACACAGAAGAACAAATGTGCAAAAGCTCAATCTTATATATATATATATATATATATATATATATATATATACATATATATATATATATATATATATATATGTATATATATATATATACACATAGAGACAGGCAGAGAGAGAGAGACAGATACAGACAGACAGATACAGACAGACAGAGGGAGAGAGAGAGATAAACGTTTGATTTTCAGCCCAAAAAAGTTCTTTGTACCCTGGCGGCACTCCAGTAAAATGACAGTGACCATTTAATTTTCCCTCGAAATATTTGTTCTTATCCCATTACTCTTTCGGTGTGGCCCAATGGATCAGAATAATGGAAATGACTGTCTCTTTAAGAAACAGTTTGTGAAAATAACAGGTATATTGATTGCAAATGCTGTTGACAGCGCAACATGATTTTGCATTTTGGGCTGACATATTAGTTTAGAATACACGAAGAAAAGGTTAGTGTACGTCGTTTCTGATTGCCAAGCAATCTATGGGAAAAGGTTCCATACAATGTTAGCCTTATTCCTTTTTCCAAGTGGTAACATTCACACAAATCGAGGACCTCAAACAATATACCCCTGTGGCTTTTGCGAAAGTATGTGATTCAAAGCAATAGCAAATACCAAGAATCGTAACGTCATTAAAATGAGAGTGACGATGCGCCAATCAAAACGCTATTTTGACGTCATGTGACATCAATGAAATATAGATCAATATTATATTCATTAGAAAGATAAAAAAGGGGTTACGCACACAAATGTGATAAATATTTGGAATTTCTTTTAGAGACTATCTTCGTGATGACAGTCACTAATATTTTGTTATGATTTTTTTTTATTATTGTAAACTATTTAAAGGATGCAAAGAAGGAAGACGCATCTATTATCTTCCATTTATGTCACACAATTGCTGGGTTTCAAGAAATTGTATTGCGACGATTTTAAACAGAAAAATCAAGATACAAGTAGGTGAAATTTTCTTGGATGCTTCTTTACAAAAACTTTAGAAGGAAGTAATTCCTCTGTTTGCATTTACAATTTGTTGTTAAAGGTGGGACGGATCATACATATTCACATACATGCATACATTCACGTGCATACAAGCATACATACATACACCCGTACATGCATGCATGTAGACACTCATACAGACAGGCAGATATACAGACATTTATGGGTGGGTGAGTGGACGAAGAGAGAGAGAGAGAGAGAGAGAGAGAGAGAGAGAGCGAGAGAGACGTACATGGCTGGAAAAGTCTTTTAGCAATGTTTGAGCTGTAGATTGAGCCTGAAACAGCAACCCAAATCCACTGTCATCCAGAACTTGTCTTTCAGCACTGTATAGTGTATAGTAGTTCTGTTTTACTTCTTAGATATATGTTATATCTTCCTTGTTATATCATTTTCAGACAACTGACCTATATTTGATGTTTTAATGGCTGCTCTTTATCTCTGTAAACAGTTATCGACTGATTGGCAGCGAACGTATATGGCAAGCCATCAGGGCCATAACTTCTATGACAAGCCATCCTTGCCGAAACGAGGAAACGCTTCGCGATCTCTCGAAGCTTGATTACCTGAATTCGAGAGAGCCAATCTGAAGATACTTTTCAATCATATGATCTCTAAAACTCACATAATCGATCTGTCCATTATGCTCAATCGAGTTATCCATTTTGCGAAATTAAAACTTTCACCTCGCATAATCGACCTACCTGACAGGTCAAATCACGTGAAAAATATTCACGGTCTCGACGATCGAATGCGCTTATTTTTAGCCCGAATACACGATCTCGAGAGAGCCAATCATAAAACATGTTTGAATCACATGACTACGTTTTCGAGACATCTAAATGCGCGTTCTCGAGACTCGAATACGCGATCTCAAGAAAGCAAATCGTAAAGTTGGTTTTAATTGCATGATCTCTCGAGACACGAATCGTGAATTCGAGCCTTGGAAACGTGAATCGCTCTACGAGTACGCGATCAGGGAAGACATCCTATGATCAAAAATACTTCTCTGATTGGCATTCATGGTGTCTCGAATGCGTGATAGTGTAGAGAAAAGAAAAATTATTAAAAAAAAAAAAAAAAAAAATTCCAGTAGATTCCCTCAAAACAGCACATTCGACCTTGGAGAACACGAAATATTTTCACGTTGTTGTGCCAGATAGTCGAAGTTGCGATTTCGCGTTCTGGAGAACTCGAGTGCGCGTTCTGGAGAGCTCACATTCATTCATTACAGAGATCTTATGATTGATAAATATCTTTTGACTGACTCTCTCGAGTTCGCGTATACAAGCCTCAGGATCGCGAAGCGTTTCCACGTTATGGCCGCATAGGGTTTGCAATAAACATGGAGTATCATTGCACTTGGCTTTTGAGATCAATATCATGACCGCAGAAGTACTTTTAACGGAAAATTGTCTACCCGAATCATAAGTTTATCTATGGTGGATGAATATCCCCATACTTATCAGTACACTTAAACGTCACATGAATATCCCCATACTTATCAGTACACTTAAACGTCGCATGCACATTATTCTAATGTCTTGTTTATTAAATCCTTGATATAACATGTTACTTTGTTAGGACAGGGCCTTGTAGGTACATGACTCACTTTCCTTAGGTGGGTGAAAGTTTCCTTCATTACAATAATAGACACATTCATATATAATTTGTACACAGTGCTTTGAACGATATATCAACTGATTTAGTACGGTCTAACGGGAAAAGTCGTTAATTTATTCCTGGATTTTCACTAAATGTTTATGTTTCAGATGTTTTGTAATGAACATGGTTAGTAGTGCATAGATGAATAGACAGACTAACAGATATATATATATAGATAGATAGATAGATAGACAGATAGATTGACAGATATATAGACAGATAAACATGCAGGTAGGTTGGATGGCTGGTTAGTAACCATACAGGTAGGTAGATAGAAATAAATATTGTTGATATATAGGTGGGTAAAACTGGATCAATTACCTAGATATTGACATCACTGATAACAGATCTTGGTTTCACTACAATGTTCAAAACATCTCAAAGTTACAGTTTACATAACCTTGCTTATCATACTTTTGACAATATTGGGACTCTTGTCAGATTTAGAGATAGAAGAAAAGACACACATACCCAGACACAAACACACGCATAGCCCTCCTCCCCTCCATAATCCAGGAGTTCAGGGCTACAAGCTCGCGAACATATCTTTCAATATGCAACACGTTTCTCCTTAGGTTTTTATATCTCCACTGCTCGCAGCGAGGGCAACTTGATTTGGTCATGTCCGTCCGTCCGACCCTTGAACCTTGCTAGCAAGATTCCAAAAAACAACTCCGCGTAGACAAATGAAATGTTACTAGCATATTTGTGTCTACATGTAGGTAACGTGAGTAGATTTTGAGATCATTACAGCAATTTTTCATTTTGCACGCTTAAAAAATCACATTTCGGAAGTGTTTTAACTTTTTTTTGACAAAAAACTATATATACTGATGAGAGGTTTGCCGTAAAATGGATACTCAGAAGAGAGTTCATAACTTATACTTTTCAGAGTACAGAAATTGTGCTCTCATTTTCATGTACGAACGCCCTGAACATCTTATTTATATACAAAACAGTTTTTTTTTCTTCTTTTCTTTCTGCAATGAAAAGGTGGCATAATGAAGGTTGTGGACCCTCACGAGGGGAACTTATTGGCAAAAAGATACCATTGTGGTGTCGAGCAAGGTGGTCTCTAATCAGCGGACGGCCTCTGTTAAGATGGGACTCTCAAGATGTGGGAACCACTGCATTACTTTCTACTAATGGCAGTGGCGATGGCATCAACTCTGAGTCGAAGACAGGTTGAAAGAACGAGCATACTTCTTTAATTTCAATTAGCATGATTTTATTTTACGTGGGCGAAGCACAATAAATGAAAAACAAAAATGATCCACTGACAAATTCTTATTCCATCTCTCTCAGTCTGTTATCTACTCTCGTACAATGCTGATTTAGGACACTTGTGAATTTTTAATTAGTACGACCTTCTCCCAATTCACAAAAAATGATCACACTGAGAAATTATAATTTCACAGCTATCTGTATCTATTTAATGTATCGCTAGCGCAAATAGACTTAGATGTACGACTAGTATCGCATGCACAAAGCAACAAATGACGCATCACTAAAACGGATTATTTATGTGTGATCAGTCAGTCATGTCGGGTATCACACATTTTCTGAGCTTAATACGAAATATATTTTGATATTGATGTACAAACTATAAGTGTGATCAGTCAGCCATGTCGGGTATCATACATTTTCTGAGCTTAATACGAAATATATTTTGATATTGATGTACAAACTATAAGTGTGATCAGTCAGCCATGTCGGGTATCATACATTTTCTGAGCTTAATACGAAATATATTTTGATATTGATGTACAAACTATAAGTGTGATCAGTCAGCCATGTCGGGTATCATACATTTTCTGAGCTTAATACGAAATATATTTTGATATTAATGTACAAACTTTTAGTGTGATCTGTCAGCCATGTCGGGTATCATACATTTTCTGAGCTTAATACGAAATATATTTTGATATTAATGTACAAACTTTTAGTGTGATCTGTCAGCCATGTCGGGTATCATACATTTTCTGAGCTTAATACGAAATATATTTTGATATTGATGTACAAACTTATGGTGTCAAGACCCCAGTGGTTTTTTTTTGTTACGACTATCGATCTTATTTTTGCATAGGCTTATCGGTTTTATTTTTGCATAGGCTTTGTCCACGCACAATACGTGCAAAACAAAATGACGATACTGAGAAATTTCATTTCAGCTATTTATTCACTACTATATCACAACCATTGCCATCGTTATTTTAAAGTCGTGCTTGTACCATTAAAGTGTAGGAATACTACAACACTAAAATAAAATAAAATTTGCAGCTTTAGCGCAAGCGCAGTGAAGGAAACACGAAATATTGTCTGCTAGTATGTTAGCCTATAGTAATGTCACAGTGTTTGTTAGCCAGGTAGATAGTACAAAGGTGAAACGTCGTATTTCAAAGCAAAGCCAGAAGTTTGCTGTTGGATTCGTGCTCTCGGAGGAATGTTTCTTTTTCTTTTTATTATGTGTGTATATATATATTGGTATGGAATCATGCTTTTTTTCCTTTTTATAATGATATAATTTATTAGTTTATGATCTCTGTTCTTAGTCTGAACCGCGGATACATTATGAGTATACATACGACAAGTTTTCGATCGATAAATGGTCACATGACTATTTGCGCGCGAAAAGAATTGACCTACTTCGTGTACTTTTAGAAATTAACATTGTAAGGTCACATTCCATTCAGAATCAACATGATGTTTACTGGTTAGGAGTTTAAGAACATGAGAATGTAAACATCATGACGCATAACCTAATTCCTGATTGGTTCGTAGAGAGTAATATTATGGTGAAATACTTTGTTATTCAAGTCAGAGAAAGGGTTTTTCTTTTCGATTCTGCGCACTTACAATGTATATATAGGGAATAATCCTCTGATTATTATTCTGTTACAGTTACTTGAGAAAAGAGAGGTCATATTAAATTGTCAGTTCAGTGTGGGATTTACTTTGAAGATTCATTATTAATACAATACATTTAGAAGTCAGTATTGTTCTTCATCTGAATTAATATACAGTTCCGTGGAATTATCGGGAACATTTCTAATACTTGTGAGATTCCAGACTTACAAGGATTATTTGGATTTACTTGAAAGTTATCAACACATTAGCACATCAAAGGCTATTTTATTCGGAATACTACATCCGGAATACTTGGATTAACTTCCTGAAGTGAACTTTAAAACAATTTAGGACTTTTTAGGATATTCTATACTGTAAGTTATTTTTAATTCTTTCACTTTAATTGTTTGTTGAACTATTTTAATACTTTTAATGCTTTAGGAAATTAAAGATTTGCATTTTAATCTTGAAAGCTTGTTTGTGTCTTTTATATTGTTACATTACCCCTAGAGTCGTAACAATATATATATATATATATATATATATATATATATATATATATATATATATATATATATATATACTCGCCTATAAGTCTATACCAACTGCAAACTGCATAGACCCAGATCTACTGTCACATAATGCGCCAGCAGATCTGGATCTATGCAGTTTGTAAGAACTAATCAGTAGAACAAACGACATAGACCGTGATCTGCCAGCGCATTATGCGACGGCAGATCAGGGTCTATGTTGTTTGCATTTGGATCTGGTTTATACGCGAGTAAATACGGTATATATTAGAGAACCACCTCGCTATCTAAGGCCCGTCACAGACAAACACAGATCAAATGTATACTCCGGGATCAGAAAAATAAGTTCTGATAAGGTTGAGGACAAGACATACTAATAAAATGTGATACATTTGCTTTGTGTGAGAATTGGCGGGACATAATCTCTAGCGTACGTAAAATACTCACTAGGAAGTCACAAGGAAAAACAGAAAAGTCATGCAAACAATAAAAACAAAATTCCTTGTATGGCTAACAGACAAGACGCGTGACACGTCTAAAGTTTACACTATACACGAAGCACAATGTTCGATCCCGGAGCATAGCAAATGAGCTGCTATAGAAAATGTGTCCTCTACCTAGGGGTGGAAAGTGGTGCAGTCTTGATTTAAGTACTCATTGGAGCAGAATCAATACACAGTGAGGTATGCATTTTGAAAAAAGTGTGTTACAGAAGTTAAATATATTTTAAAACATTTTTGCATATCTAAAATATTTATAAGTGTATATATATATATATATATATATATATATATATATATATATATATATATATATATATGTATATATATTGCTTGACTTAACGATCAGACTTGCGAAGCGGCCTACTTAGGAAGCAGAACAAATTGAGTGCAGAAATTTTACCCTTGAACAAGCCCTATAATGTAATTGAACGTTTAATTAACATTGTACATATAGAAATGGAAAGGAAATAAGCGAAAATACAAGACAGATGTTTGACGTGATTAAATATTTACCATATATAAACCAGAGGAAGCTCATACATGGATTTGCCTGAATTGGTTAAGAGCAAAGATGCTTGACTTAATCTCAAAAATAAAAATAATACGCGCTGTCTTCTATTGTGAATCAATTTTTAAAAAGTACCCAAACAATCCCCAGGGAATCAAAATCTAATTTGGATAGATACAGCAATTACGTTGGAAACATTTATCGTAATTTGTATCATCACAGACAAATAGACGTAAAAATATATCTGTAAAAATGCTTGACATTTTTCAATACACCAGAAAAATTATCAGAACACAAGGACTATGATACAGGGTAGACAACTCGATAGATCTGTGATTTCGAGAAAGATTTTTAAGTTAATGAATATCGATATATTTCATAGATAGATGGAGAATCTGAGAAAAAGAGGAACAGTACAAAAATGTACAGATGAAAATGAATTTCTTAAGTGCTCAATATATATCATTTGCCATGTGTTTGTCAGTCTGAAAACAAAATGATCAAATTAACCAAACCGATATATGGTTTATTTATGGTGTTACAACTCAGCAAGTGGTTGATGTACGAATTATATTACAAAAAGTATTTTTTTAAAAAAAATAAATACTTTGATAGAATAAGAGTACTCGTGACTCTTTGCGCATTTATATTTAACTGAGAGATATTATAGTGACATGAAGGTGGACATCAAATTTTACGACTCTAGTGACTATCCAAAGGAAAGTATATTCAATATCCGATAAATACATAAGAAAATACTACGAGTTTTCATAATGAACTAACCGGCACAAGGTCTAAACTTTAATCACTGAAGACAAAGATGAAAAGAAAATTTGTAAAGTAATATAACAATGTCTGATTACAAACAATTTCAAATTCGAAATTAGGTACCTTTTTAACTATTCGAGCCCTCGTGTTTAGCTTTGGTTTCTTACATGCTGGTATTTTAGGACTGATTTTATTTCTTGCAGTAGAAGAGTATTTCCTGGCATTATCATGGATAATATGATAAGCCCAGATATAGAATGCAATAAGAAAGCTTTACTTATGATTACTTTTATTGTTTAATATTTAAACAAGTTCATGTGCAAATGACGGAAAGGGGAATCAACACTAAACGCAGAAACTATTTAGCGCCCCTGCTTGACTGTTTAGATACGTATTGAAATTGTAGATGGAAATTCTTAGTTAACATATCCAGCAAGGTCTTAGATTTGGCGATTGACTTTCTGTGGTCATTATTGGAGAATTTGGTACAATTAATGCCTTGCATTTATTTCAGCCTAATTCATATGCAAAGGGAGGCAAACTTTAACACTAATTATCATATGCCCAAGTGCCTTTGCATCTAAGCAGCAAACTTATCACTTTTTCAAGGCATGCGAACACTGCAGTACATACATGTCATCAACCGAATGATAAACATGTTTTTGTTTCTTTAGTTGAGATGTACATGTATTGTTTAGGTTTTGTTGACAACAATACCGTACATAATAACGTAAACCTCTTGGCTCCAATTGAACCGATTTACATTTCATATTGTAGAAGACAAGCCCATTTTATCGCATCATACACCAGGAAAAAGAAATAGTTACCATGACTACAACAAATTCAAGGATTCCAATGAAATATTGCAACTAAACGGTGGCCTGTCAAATCGTTGAAAGAGGGAAAGATATAAATAATTTATGACAGCGGTACATGGGAAATTGAAATTGTCTTTTTTTTCCAGTGTATCAACGTATAATTCCTATGCAGGGAAGTGACCATTGGTAAAAAAACGCTAACGTCATTATAGCAACATCAAAGGATAGATATATTGCGGCTCTGAACACATACATTCGTAGATACAAGCATGGATACTCTCAAAGAAAAGAAAATGTCAGTAAGAAGAACGATGAAAAATGACATGCTAGAGAAAATGCTAAACATTGCTGAAAGATTTCTCCTCGAAACCAATATATGGATCGAATCTTTATTTGTTGAATCATTGTACTATTACCTCAAGTAGTGCCTTTTAAATCGATGTTTAGGGTAAATCCGACAGTAAACTCCATCATGAATATATTCAAATGACCTCGCACGGTTGAGATCACAATACTTTGTTCAGTAACAAACGAAGCTAAATGAAATTCGAAGTAAAGGTAAATGCCGTGAAATTCGTTCAACAGAAAGGGCGTTTCCTTTATGCTAGTAATTAAAATGAACTTATTATTTATGGTGTTCTTTTTTATTATTTTAAAATCATATTTGCTATCCTTTGTATACTACTGCTAAATGTAATTTAAAATAGTGAAATGTCAAATTTAAGGAATTGAAATGGTTTAATGACTGCGATTATGATCTCAGTAGAATCAGTTTACTGACAGAAACTGACAAGAATTAGCGACCTTGATGTACAGATGTCATATCAGACAAGATCTAACTTACTGCTGCTGCTACTACTACTACCACTTTTTCTCTGTCTGTCTCTCTCTGTCTCTCTGTATCTCTCTATGTCTCTCTCTCTCTCTCTCTCTCTCTCTCTCTCTCTCTATATATATATATATATATATATATATATATATATTTACGTAACGACCCTCTATTTAGTCGTACGAACTTGTTTCATGAACAAGTGTTACATCGACAGATTTGAAACTGTGTTTAAAAATATAAAAGAAGTCAAAGATGAGGGCGAAATGAGTGACCAAATTAGAAACTATGTAAAGCTTTAGTTTTCTATTTACAACTGATGTCCTGCAAGGAAGTTGAATTCAAGATACACAATTACCGGTTGAGATAAGCAGTAGTAAGTGCTGAATGAAGAGCGGCACTGCTGACGTAACGCTAAGTGTGGCACTGTGGCGACAAAAATTACACCCCGGCGACAATGGAAATTAAGATTACAGCCGACATCTTGGACATATGACACTCTGGTGAAAAAATGACATACGTCCATATGATAAATATTAGTATGACACTCTGGCGACAAGGGAAAACGTAATGTTAAAAATGACCATGGTTCCTATAAGCGTCATGGTATTGTTATGGGAGCATATATGGACAAGGGGAAATGTAATGTTAAAACTAAACCTAATAGCCAACATGCCGTTTTGACTTACCATCACCTACTAATCTACTGACCAAATACTACATTTACTAACGAACACGCCGTTGTACTGGTCAACACCCACTCATTTACTAACCAACACCAACACCTACTAACCGATACGTCGTTTCGACTAACCAACACCACACTTACTGTCCAACGAAAAAGGGTAGGAGTACTAACACATATACACAAACATCCCTGAAAAGTGTAGGAGTGCTCACACCTACACATCCCTGAAAAGGGTAGGAATGCTCACACATACACATAACCAACCCTGAAAAGGGTAGGAGTACTCACACATACAGACAAACATCCATGAAAAGGGTAGGAGTACTAAGACATACATAGAAACATCAATGAAAAGGGTACGAGTGCTCATACATTATGCACACAAAGATGCTTATATATGACAGACAAGAGAGTAGGAGTGCTTACGCACTATACAAACAAACATACTTATATACTATCATGGAGTGTAAGGAGAGAAAAGAGTAGGAGTGCTTAGACATACACAGACATACTATCAGACCTGAAAAGGATAGGAATATTCACAAACTATACGCACAAACATACTTATATACTATCACACACAACGGTAATAGTGCTCACACACTATACAAACAAATATACGTATATCCTGTTTTTGGTGGGTGGGTGGGACGTGGTGTAGATCGACAAGTTGTTAGCTCTTTTTTTTTGAAAACCTTATATTTTCCTACATAAAAACATACGCTTCGCTATGAACGAGAAATGAATTTGATGAAAAGGAACATATTTGGTCGGTCAGAATTATTGGCTGCATCGGAATCGATGGGGATGGATATCTCGTATGCGACTGCAGTTTCTTGGTATTTAATTGACACTAAATAGTCCGTATTGTGCTGACGTGCCATCGAACACTATACACACATGCATGCAACCATACATGCATACTGATTGTAGATTTTTTAAATTAAGGCACCGACGAAAAACGTGGTACTTTTAGAAACGAATGACACCATTCTAAAGTAAATATGAATATAGAAAGGTAATTCCAGAGTTAGTTAATACATTTCGAGTTTCCATAGTCAACTTGAGTCCCCTAATATGGAGTAAATGCCCTTTTTGCTGCACAGCATCAGTGAATAATATATATATATATATATATATATATATATATATATATATATATATATATATATATATATATATATATATATATATATATATATACATATATATATGTATGTAGATAAGAACCAAGCTGGTGGCTTTTGGGCTTGCGAATAAAATGTCGTTCCTCATTCTCGCGCTATCAGCTACCAGCTGCTTAATACTCGTACCTTGGGTGCACTTTTAAAGATACTGCATGGATAGCATGGTGGAATAGTTTACGTGTGCAATTACCTTTCTTCAGAATGGCATGTAAAAGACAAGTGACGTTTCATACACAATGTCAGCATCGTTGGATCTGCGTCGTAACAAATTCGTAATGAAAATACAGCCATAAAACAATAAATACAAGTCCTCCGTCTCCCCCAAATCATATGATTATGTTGAATTATGTGCGCTTAATTTATTTTTGATGTACTATTCATTTTATACCATTCAAGTCCTTAAGAAGGCTTGCATTTTTGTAGCTTATATTTTTCTTTGTAGCTTATACGTATCAAGTACTCGCGCAATCGCTTATATATTTACAAATAATGTCCATTCTTCCTTATTTCCTTACTACTATTACTACTACTAATTCTGCTGCAATCACCACCATCAATTCTACTTCTACCTCTGCTACTTCCGCAGAGCATACTGTTACTGCTACTACTACCAAAACATCAACACCCCCACCCCACCCACCCAAAGTTTAAAACGCCTTTTGTTTGTACAGTGACTTGTGCCGATCGAAGAAAATTGGAATTCGGTGAAAGCCGGTTTCTGTTGTGACAGAATTTTAGCTGGTTTCCCATCGAGAAAGTCATGGACTGTGCTCATGACTAGTAGAAAGCGCTGAAGTGCAAATCTAATGTGCACAGCCTCTTTTTCGAAGTGGATTGGAATTCGACGAAGGCCGGTTTCTTTTGTTAGTTGGTTTCCCAACAAGAAAGCCATGGGCTCTGCGCGTGACTAGTAGCATGCGTTGAAGTGTAAATATAGTGTTGGGGAGAGGTAGTACCTTGATCTGTCTTGCAGCTGCACCCCTGAGAGAAAGGAAGCACAGGTCCTCACCCAACACTCAACTCTCTGTGCTTGCTCGCGGTCACACCCTGGCAAACCGTGTCAGCTGGCGGGATAAAAGTAGTGGGGGGGGGGGGGGTACATACTGACCTGAGGTACTTGAAAAGCACAAAGTATCGAAGTCAGAATAGGCGGAAGACGAAGATGCTTTCCCAACGGCTACGACAGCGGAAGAAGACAACTTGGTTTCCCAACCCAGCTATCGGTAAACAGCCCCACTGCCTTGTGTGTTATTTCGGGGGAGATTAAGGCTATGGCAGTAAACCCTGACAAGATAATCTGGAGTGGAGCCCCTAAGGCGGTCTGATGTCAATTTAAACATTTCGCCGGCAACTCCTGCAGCTGAACTGGTTCCAAACTGTATTGGTTTCCCCTTTCATTTGGACTCTACCAGTGACGCTGAGGGGAGGGTGGGGGGGGGGGGTGGTGGCTGATGCTTGGCAACTCAGGGTCTCCATATTAACCTGCCCAGTCTTGCGCCCTGGAGTGGTCACTCCAGCCTCGCTTCACAACGTCGACACAACACGGGAGGCAGCAGTTACCGGTTATAAGCCCTAGCTCGATTGGCGTAGAGAATGGGCACAAGGGGTTGCCTCCGATGGTGGGAGAGTTCCTCGCATCTCAATGGACAACTACCGCCCACCACAAAGCCTTGCAGCCCCCAGACAATAAGGTGCTGTCCCGCCACAGTACGCCTTCTTCAATGGGTGCTTGGAGCTTAGAGTCTACACTCGACGAGCGGAATGAAATCATTGCACCAGGCAAGACAAAGATCAATTGAAAGAAGAAAACAGCCCTAAGAATAGGATGCTGCAATGTCAGAACTATGACAACGGGCCTGTCCGAAGACCTTCAAGAGATCAACGACGCAAGCAAAACTGCTGTGATCAATGTCGAGCTGAAAAGGCTAAACGTTGACATTGCAAACCTCCAAGAAACACGCCTCACATCGACTTGATCGCTTAGAGAGAAAAACTACACCTTCTTCTGGCAAGTAAATAGTCCAGAAGAAACAAGAGAATACGGAGTAAGCTTCGTAGTCAAAAACACACTCCTGGGGATGATCGACCCTCCCACAAGCGGTTCAGAGAGAATCTTGGTAATGCGCCTATTAACTTTTGAGAGCCCCGTAAACCTTGTGAGCGTGTAAGACCCATCACTCCTTTCGTCCTCCGAAACAAAGGACCAGTTTTATGACCAACTCGAGGACACCATCAACGGAATCCCGAAACATGAACACCTGTACCTGTTAGGGGATCAAGAAGGCAATAGGTCCTATTTAAAAAAAGACAGCCCCTCTAAAATCAGTTACAGGCGTGACCATAAATGATCGCGACAAGCAAATGGAGCGGTGGGTAGAAAACTACTCGGAGCTGTACTCACGGGAAAACATTGCCAATGATACAGCCATCAACGCCATCGAGAGCTTGCCTATCCTGGGTGAACTCGACGATGAACCAACCGTTGATGAACTCAGCAAGGCCATATATAGCCTAGCAAATTGAAAGTCTCCCGGAAAAGAAGGCATAACACCAGAAGCCGTCAAATGTGGCAAACCTTTCCTATTCAAACACCTCCACGAGCTCCTTTGTCTATGCAGGAAAGATGGTGAAGTACCATAAGATATGAGAGACACTAACATCATCACACTCTCCAAAAACAAGGGCGACAGGAGCGATTACAATAACTATCCTGGCATCTGCCTGCTGAGCAACATAGGCAAGGTGTTTGCTCGCATTGTCCCGAACAGACTTCAGAAACTTGCGAATAGAGTCTACCCTGAGTCTCAGTGCGACTTCAGCGAACAAAGGTTTACCATCAATATGATTTTCTCACTTAAACAACTGCAAGAGAAGTGCAGGGAACAGGGAACGCCACTCTACATTGACCTCACAAAGGCTTTCAACCTTGTCAGCGGAAGCAGATTGTTCAAGCTGCTAGAAAATATCGGATGCCCCTCAAAGCTCCTCAGCATGATCCAGTCATTCCACGAAAACATGATTGGCACAGTTCAATTTGACGGTTCAGCCTCAGAGGCTTTTGAGATACGTAGTGGAGACAAGCAGGGATGTGTTCTTGCCCCTACCATGTTCGGGATATTCTTCTCTCTCCTGCTAAAACACGCCTTTGGCTCATCAACCGAGGGAATCTACCTTCACACAAGGTCACATGGAAAACTTTACAACCTCGTACATCTCAGAGCCAAAACCAAAATCCGCAAAGTTCTCATTCGTGACCTAGTCTTTGCTGACGACGCGGCAGTGACAAGCCACACATCATTGGCCGATTTTCACAAGCTTGCCAGGACTTCGGGCTCACCATCAGCCTGAAAAAGACGGTAGTGATGGGTCAAGCTGTTCAAGAGCCACCTTCCATCAACATCAACAACTACGAACTTGAGGTTGTCAGCAAGTTCACATATCTTTGGTCTACCATCACTGACAACCTCTCTCTCTTGACGCAGAGCTCAACTCCCGAATAGGAAAGGCCGCTTCAACAATGTCTTGTCTGTGCAAGAGGGTCGGGAGCACAACAAGCTGACTGAGCACACCAAAATACAAGTGTACCAAGCCTGCGTTATCAGCACGCTCCTATATGGCAGCGAGTCATGGATACTATATTCGCACCAAGAAAAGAGGCTAAACAACTTTCACCTACTCTACCTCCGACGCATCCTCGGCATCTCCGGGAGGGATAGAGTTTCCAACACAGATGTTCTAGAGCGTGCACACATCCCTAGCATGGTCACAATGCTAAGACAGCGTCGCCTACGATGGCTTGGACATGTACACCGAATGGATGAAGGATGCATACCTAAGGACATCCTCTACGGCAAGCTGGCCTCTCGCAAAAGGCTGCCAGGTCGCCCACACCTGCGCTTCATAGATGTGTTCAAGAGAGACATCAAGGCTTTGGACATCGATGTGGACGGCTTGGAAGCACTTGATCAGGACCGAAGTAGGTGGAGGCATGAACTCAACCAAGGACTTAAGAGAAGCGAGAGACAACAGTTGCAATTAGCAGAGGAGAAAAGAGCCCGCAGAAAAGACAAGATGAAGCAACATATGGCAACCCATGAAACCAGCTTCAAGTGCGACAGATGTAACAGAGATTTTCATTCCCGAGTAGGTCTCTTCAGCCACAACAGACGCTGTTTTTCAACTTACTGCCTGACTACTTCAGAGCGCATCTCTCTAGTCTTCCGAGACTGAAGGATGCAGATGATGATGACAAAAAAATGTAGCGATACCTTTAATAAACTCTGTGAGGAAAATGAGCCATTCAATAGCAAAACTCAACTTTGAAATGGTATATTTCAACTTTAATTTAAAAATTATATTCACGCAACATATTTTTGTCACCACATGTACCAATTCTAGGTTTTTAAACTGGCTGTTAAAAATCTAATTACACTCTAAATTTTATAAATATTTTAAGACCGAAACTCCAACTCACTCAAAAATTCAAAATTTTACACATCCATATTTGCTAACAAAAAAACAAACAAAAAAAAAAAAAAACAATAAAAAAAACAACAACAACAAAGAGAGCAACAAAAATGTAAGAGATTTAAACAAAGTTCGAAATCTATACTGAGGGAAGTTGTAGCAAGTTCGGGCTTTGAGAGACAATTTTATACTGAGATTGCTACGAAAACGAGTTTGAGTTACATTCTTAAAAATTTTGATTAGAAAACAATATAAATGTAAAATTAAAATGATTCCGTGTAGTCGTATTTTCATTATTTGAGGCGTTTAACACGGGAACCCATTAGGAGATCAAACCCGCACACGAAGTAATATTCAGATACACTATTATACATGCCGTTTAATTCTGAGGTCAGCCTTCGTTTTTGTTCCGGTGAACTTCAGTGTTCTTCTCGTTCAGTTATGAAAACAAGATTGGGTGAATTATCCAACAAATGAACATAAACTAGACCAACTTCAACTCGATGGCTCATCATTTCCCATCCCCTAATGTGAAAAATGTATAATTTCAGAGCCAATCCAGCCCCCCACCCTTAACACTGATACAAATTGTCAGCTAGATAAACTGGATCATTTTCTAAAATAATTTACATATAATTAACATCCTGTTAGTACTGAATATATCAAGTTTCAAAACAATATTTCAAATGTTAGTATAGTTGAAATTTTGATACATTAGCTATGTGAGCTCTCCATGGAAACCAAGAAGAGTGTGCCAAGAATAATAACCCACTTGTACAAGACTGACATATTGACAACTTAAAAATACAGGGTTTGGTGAATTCGGCTTAGCACTTTAGGAAGCGATAAAAATAACGGATAGATGGAGAGACAGACAGACGGATAGATGGTGAATATCCCGATATCCCCGATACTAAAGAGTATGAATGAAAAGAAGATAATGAGGCACGTATTTGAGTAGTATAGTAGTTTGACAAAGAGTATGAATGAAAAGAAGATAATGAGGCACGTAATTGAGTAGTATAGTAGTTTGACAAAGAGTATGAATGAAAAGAAGATAATGAGGCACGTAATTGAGTAGTATAGTAGTTTGACAAAGAGTATGAATGAAAACAAGATAATGAGGCACGTAATTGAGTAGTATAGTAGTTTGACAAAGAGTATGAATGAAAAGAAGATAATGAGGCACGTAATTGAGTAGTATAGTAGTTTGACAAAGAGTATGAATGAAAAGAAGATAATGAGGCACGTATTTGAGTAGTATAGTAGTTTGACAAAGAGTATGAATGAAAAGAAGATAATGAGGCACGTATTTGAGTAGTATAGTAGTTTGACAAAGAGTATGAATGAAAAGAAGATAATGAGGCACGTATTTGAGTAGTATAGTAGTTTGACAAAGAGTATGAATGAAAAGAAGATAATGAGGCACGTATTTGAGTAGTATAGTAGTTTGACAAAGAGTATGAATGAAAACAAGATAATGAGGCACGTAATTGAGTAGTATAGTAGTTTGACTTGGACAATGTACAGAATAAAATATCAGGATTACATGAAGACATGTCTGATTTTTTTTAAAACATATTTTATTGCATATATTAAGAAAGCAAAAGGGCTAGGAACAAGTTCTTTCAACTTAGAATAGCCTTTCCCGTCACAAGTACAAAATACATAATATTTCATGTATCAGGTGAAACTTAAAAAGAAAATTTAAATCATATTTGAATGAGTGTAAGAACAATAATGATCTAAAGCAATCATTGTTTGAAGTGTGAGATTATAAAGGAATAAAGAGAAGTGAAGTCTCATGTGAGAATAGGTCACACACAAATTTATAGACACATATATACAAATATATGAACAGTTCTTTTATTATTTAACTTTTTACTGGCATTCCTGGACGAATAATTTTAATCAAATTAAAACCATAGTATAATAGCTTCAAATACATGTAAACATATATATATATATATATATATATATATATATATATATATATATATATATATATATATATATATATATATATATATACATACACGTGTAGACATACCTATGCATGCATATACAAACACATATACATGTATACATGCATAGATACTCATGCATATACATTCATATACATATATACACACATACTTGGGTATACACAATGGCACATACACATACATGCCTGCATAAGCATGCATACTTATACACACATATATGTATATTGCTTAGCTAAATGATGATCGGAGGAGAGAGAACCAACGAAATCCCTTGCGGAAAATAATTATAATAATAATAATAACAGTGCTCAAGACATAAAGACCACGACAATGATATTGAAGAAAAATATTAAACACACACACACACACACACACACACACACACACACACTTGGATTTATCTTTCTTGAACTCTATTGCTAGATCTATATATCTTGAACTCTATTGCTAGATCTATAGGCTCAAAGGCGGTTAGTACGTCTGAGACAAAGATGGACCGGCTTAAAAACTTCTGCATTAATTGAGTCATTAAGAGCATCGTCGCCAAACAAAGTATGTGTAGTTCAATATGAACTGGAAGTTTGAGTAGGTTATTCATCAGGAGGATTCGAGGATTATTGTATAGTTTACATTCAAATGAATAGTGGTAGGCTGTTCCATTTGATTCAGAGCAACTACACAATGGATTGACAACAATGTGGTTCAAATATAGATCCGCCTTAAGCACTGAACAGTTATTCCTCAGTGTAGCATGTATGATAGACATTTTTCTTTCACCTATAGATCAGTAGGATGGTACTTGCTTGTTTTAATTTAATTGTTTTTGTCGATGACAGATATAAAATTGAAGTTTCTTATATTTTGGGGTATATTGTTCCATAATTTGATAGTTGAGTGTAGAAAAAGATGTATTTGTTAGCTGTCAACGACAAAATGGTACTTCAAAATTTAACCTGTTTCTTAAAGAATATATCTGGCTCCCGCGTTAAGCAACCTTTGGCGGAATAATTTCGTTTAAACAGTTTGCTGTCATATGATTGACCATTTTATAAAATGTAACTAGTTTGTGAATTTTTCACAGTCACATTCTCTATATAAAAATTCAGAGGTAACACTCCCGGTAAGTCCTGTTACAATTCTTGCTGCTTCGTTTTGTACATAGAATCGGTTAATCGGTTTCGCTACACCTATCCCATACTACATCAGCATACTCTTAAACTGGTCTGATGAAATATATATATATATATATATATATATATATATATATATATATATATATATATATATATATATATATATATATATACTGCTTAGTAAATCTCAATTCATTTTGAACTGGAGCGTTCTCATTTTTCCAATTATATTTGATGCTTTCCGAATTAGTTCTTCAATGTGGTTTTGTCAACTTCCATCTCCAGTCAGAATTACTCCATTGTGTTTGTGGTTATCTACAAAGGCAATAGGTGTATTATCTAAAAGTAATTTTGGATGAGAAATCTGAGTAGGTGAGGCATTTTTTAATAACACGGATTCTGTTCTTTGATGGATTTAAAGAGACAAACCATTGTTTTGTCCATCTATGTAATCTTACTAGGTCTTGGTTCATTTGGCGTTCAGTAATGTTAATATCTGTTGAAACGTAAGAGATAGAATTGTATTCAGCAAATAGTCTTGTTATACTTAACAAAACCTTCTGCAATATCATTTATATAAATACGAAAATGTAATGGACCAAGTACGGATCCTTGTGGGACGCCTGCTCTAATGTATTTCATGCACGATGCATCTACATTTAAAATAACCCTTTGCCTTTTTAATGATAAATAATCATAAAAACAGTCTAGCATGTTTCCTCGTACTCCATATTCACTAAGTTTGTGTAACAATCCTTTGTGCGAAACACGATCAAATGCTTTAGATATGTCGCAGAAACCACACATTTAGTTATGCGTTTCTAGCGCTTGTGTGATTTAATAATAAATGTCAATCAGCTGGTATACTGTTGAATTGTTCTGTAGAAATCCTGATTGTAACTTATAATTAAGTTTATTTTCCTTAAAAAAATTAAAGAAATGCTTAAATACAATTCTTTCAGAATCTATCCCACGCAGCCAAGAAGAGTTACTGGGTGATAATTCGATGGTAAACATTTATCTCCCTTCTTAAAATAGGTATTACATTGGCAGTTTTCTATATGGTAGGAAACTTCTGTCATTTAAAGATCTATTAAAGATGTCTGATGTTCCTGGCGATACTATTTTATTATGCAGCCACTAAGATTTTCTATTTTACTATTGCATGGTGGTCATGAAAATAATCGTGTAAGATCTTGCTTTGTCATCGATGTATTAAACCTGTGAGTCAGATCTTAGTAATCCTGAACAGAATGATGAACAGTGAATGGAAAACGTATTTTTGAGCAACGTGTTTTGTTCTTTCTGACTTACATCATTCCATATCATTTATGTGGAAATCAAATATCAGCTTTTCAATAATATCCACGAATATATATGTCTTGCTCGTCGGCGTCCGATGACCTTTGACGAATCCTGAAAAACAGCTGACTCATGGGTGTTTAATTGAATAGAGACATGGTAGATACTTTGATGACTATTTTTGCGTAGCAGTAAATTATTGATTTTGAAGAGAAATTGATTACTGCAAATACAGAGAACAACTCTTCATTTAAAGAACACTAATTCTTAAAATCGGGTGCATACTGGATCAAATAGATGAGAATATGTCAAATGAATAGGTCAAAGTCCATTAAGAGCGAAAATAAATAGCCTCATCACGAAGTCTACACATTAGAAAAATATACCTGTGTGTGTTGGGGGAACGGATAAATGTACTGAATGCTGGACATATAACTGAAATGATGAGCAGACTAAAATTTAAAAATTTTGATAGTCTCTTTCCCTTTCTTTGTGCATGGCTTTTGGACACGATATTCCTACCGAAAAGAAATGTGTTCTTACGCTCTTCTATTGTTGTAGCGTCGGACACAATATTCTAACACCATACGGAAAAGAAACATGAATATAATTGTTCTTAAGCATTGCACGAGGAACAAACATATGTGCATGATAGGATGACATTCTTTGCAGATCTCTTGGATTTGGTGAAGGTAAAGGTGATATGGTATAGACAGTATCCAAATTCCAAAGCCAAGGCAATGCTTCACAAGGTTCAATACTAAATAACAGCCCGGAACCAAAACATACGTTGCGAGATAAACAAATACACAAAAAGCAACCACTGCAACAAGCAACAATAACCCCATGCCAACATAGTCAGGTATGTTTATTTTATTTTCTTGCTTTGCATCCCTCTGCTCTTCGTCGACTGTTGATGATGCCACGTCAATGTCCTCTCGAATTTTACCGCATGTTCCCGTGATTTGTAGATTGCATTTGCGACAGTTCCCCTTCAACCATGCAGTACAAAAGTCACACACCTGATATTTGCACGAGATGCACATTTGAAGTGTGTCATATGTCTTCAGACAAACTTTGCACTTCATGTCTTCACTGAAATGAAAGTTCATAAAAGTCACAATTGTCCTGACTTTAAAGATACAAGACTGTCTTAAGACGTGCACGTAAAATCCAAAATTAAGGGACAGCAGTTAGTACAAAAGCAACAGTTTGTTTGAAAGCTGTTAAACACACCTTAAGTAATTTTTAAAAAAAATGCTTTCGAGTTTTCTCGCAATGTGCAGATTTAGGAACTTAACTCGTGCAGTATAGGTTGAAACAAATGTACAATTTTAAATTGTTTTTATTGACAATCTATATTGTGTTCATCATAGAAAGCCATACAATGAACCTAAAGAACATGTTGAAAACATATGACATCATTTTATTTTATGGCCCTATTGATTAATAGATTGAAGTCTGTACAGTGTTCTACAAAAGAATAAGTTCAGCAAGAGTACTGCAAACGGCTGTTTCGTGACCTTTTCATCACTAATGACCTTGGATTAGGGAGCCAGGGACATGGCTACTACAAAATAAGGCGTGCACCTGGCTAAAGTTTCAACCGATCTGTCTAAGAGAGATTATTTTAAATGATAGCTGTGAACAAAAGTCAGAATATGCAGCTGTCAGGATTTTTCACATTGAGAAAAACTCAGTTCACCAAGACAGTCCACTTAGACATGATCACCAGCCCGACCAGGAATTGCACTTGTCCCGCATATCCGGATATCGGGTTTTCTAAGCCTTGGAAATACCTTTGTGCCTGGAAGCTTTTTAACGAACTTGGTCAAATTCTGTTGAGCAGGTCTTTGGTAAAAGTTGTTCAATTTTAATTTTTTCGTTTCTTTAGTAATGGTTTTTTCGTTTCTTTAGTAATGGTGGGCATTTTGGAGTGGGTTGGCATTATTTGTATAAATTTTAAATCCCTTTATGTAAAGGGTCATTTTGTAAAGATTTCCTCAAATTCCGTTTAGTGCTTTTTTTAAAGAAAAAGTTATTCCAGTGTTTCCAATTTTTAGTAACAGTGGCCATATTTGACAGCTGATTGGCATCATTTATACAAAGGACTATATTGAATAAGGGCCGTTTTCAGCCCACTCTCCAAATTTCTTCGTATGATGTATATTATAAGCATGAGATGGTTTGTTTTAATTTCTGACATAAGTTTTGTGTTCACGTGCTGGTTGCCATGGAAACCGCGTGTTAAGAAAATATCAAAGAAGATATGCACCTTTTTCATTTTTTCCATGTATTTCTCATTGATGCTGTCTATCCATAAACTAGTCACTAAATTTAAAATGACATTATGTATTTTGATTATTTTTCTGGTATAAAGTTGCATAAAACAAGGTTTTGACTTGTTAAAAATGACCAGAAATAAACACGAGCAACGCATGATGAATAAATCGAACTTACAAGTCAAGATGAAACTGTTTTATGTTCTATTGTAAAAATAAGACAGTCACTGATAACATCAAAAAATGTGTCTTTCAAACATTGTCATTCTTGGCTGATATGACTGATTATAAGGCCTAGAGGATTTATCTTATTCGCCCAAAATCATGGTGTTCTTCCCCTTGTTCATGGAAATGAAAGATGTTCTATTACAATAGTTTTCCTTAATTTCGTGGCAACACGCACGCACGCACGCACACACACACACACTCACACACACACGCGGGAACACACACACACACACACACACGAACACACACACGAACGCACACACGAACGCACACACGAACGCACACACAGAGTGTCCAACACAAGACCTAAGCCTTTGAACAATTCAAAACCGGGTTGTGTCATGTGGATTTATTTTGTCCTCCTTGTCCAAAACTTATCCATACCTGTCAAGTTTTAAAGCGGGTATCGTGAGAGTATATATTTATTGATTTCACAAGTCGCGTTTCTTCGTTCATGAAGTAGTGTCATCTCGTAGTGAAGATATATGTGCACCGCAAATCGCTTCTATTCTTATAAAGGTGCTCGCACAATAAGATAAGAAAAGAAAGAAACACTAGCTTTACCTTAAGTATTCTTGTATTTTTAATTTTTAATACATATAGTTACAATAATTTATAACGCTATAAATTGTATCTAAAAAAGCTTTATTTAGCGGAATAGTCGAACATATTCCACATATTAATCTATAGAACAGAAGAGAAAATAGCACACGCTATATGGTTCAACTGTGATTTATATAACAGTTTCAGATATAGCGTTGAAATTAATTGTTTTATTTGTACTTTTACTTGAAGCTGCTAATGTAGTTTTACCAACCCACTTGCCATGCGACAAAGTAATGAGACAGTTAAAACAATCTATACATTTTTTACTTGAGAACCGAAATACATAATCTATATCACTAGAGAGATAAATACGGTACATTAAGGACCCACTTGTAATCTTTCATGTACAGGTAGTGTTGGTTTCCAGGAAGAAGGTGCACATGAGGTCTGATCATAGCTAAACAGGTCTAAACCTAAATTCTAATGTGCAGAGTGCAAAACATTACCGATATCAAACCCAACACACATTTCATTGTGTCGACGACACTAAAACAGTATTAACTGTGTACCCATTTTATTGTGTCGACGCCATTAAAACATTATTAACTGTGTACCCATTTCATTGTGTCGACGCCACTAAAACAGTATTAAATGTGTACCCATTTCATTGTGTCGACGCCATTAAAACAGTATTAACTGTGTACCCATTTCATTGTGTCGACGCCATTAAAACAGTATGAACTGTGTACCCATTTCATTGTGTCGACGCCACTAAAACAGTATTAACTGTGTGGACGAAGCTTTAGAACCTGTTCAGGAAAAATCTTGGTCTTCATTTTTGACAGCATGATTACACCTTTAAACTTAAACCCTTGCAAAATGAGGTGTTAAATAACTCATATCACCCTTGTTTTATTATTACTGAGAGACAGACAGACAGACAGGGACAGAGAGTCATGCAATGGACATACAGAATTGTGTTTCTGTGATTAGAGGGGCATATAATTCACTTATAAATATGTACTGTAAAAAGTATCGTAGCTTTTTCAGGACTGATGGTAAGCTGAAATACTGATATTTATTAAAGATACATATTTTTATCCAAACAGAGTTACATGTATTTTATTCATGCACCCAGTGCTGGATTACCCAAAAGGCAAACTAAGTACGTGCTTAGGGCACCAGCAAAGAAGGGGCACCAAAAAATGAAAGAAAATTAAAGAAAATGAGAAATTACGGTTTAGTATTGTTTTTATTTAGAATTACATGGGGGGTGGGGGCACCATAATCTTTTCAGTGTTTAGGGCCTCTAAAGGTCTTAATCCAGCCCTGCATGCACCTATATGTAAATATTATGGCAGATACTGCGGGTTTAATTTAGCGTTTGTCGAAGATATTTATTCCCTTTTAGATTCAGGGGTGTCGTGGCAGGTAAAGGATTAGCTTTGTAATAAAGATGGGGGTTGTTTTTGCTGTTGTTGCTTTTAACGGTACTTTTAACACATTATTGGTTATATCATGCCAGGGATATGGGAGCTAACTGCCTTTCCCAAGGACACACCGAGGCTGCTTTGGGTGGGTATCGAGGATTCGATATAGCCAATAATGTGTTAAAAGTGCCTTTAAAACAAGCTAAACAAACTTTATTACTAATATCTAATATTTGTCACATTCAAATTGTTAGTAAAATAAACAAGAAAAAAAAAAAAAAATACCCTACCGAAATTCGAACCAGGTTCTACCGTGTGGCTGTCGGACGCTTTACCAAAGTTTAGGTTCAACGGATATGTTGGCTTACGCTGTCTAGCTTGAAGCTCACGTGCAGTTTTTTTAATGTCATGTATTTGCATTTAATCTTTCTTGAGGCATGCTTTGTATAGCTATTAGAGTTACCATTCATGCATGCCCTTTTAAAGATGTTATTTAATTTTCGTTTTCTAGCTTTCTGAATATGATTTTTGCTTGCACACATTTTCTTGTCAACGCGTTTAGTTCCCTTGCTACATGCATTTTAGATTATAGGTTTTCTTTTTATGCTTTTATGCAAATTTGTAACATTTATTTGAGAGTTTATATGTTTATGCCTCGCTATGAATGCCTGTATAAAACAAGTGCTGGGTGGGCTGTGCTTTCTGCAAGATTTTATGTACATGTATGTTGTAAACTAGATGATATATGTTGCATGTTATACTTTATAGTTATTCTTTTCAGTAAAATACCAGGTCGACAACTGTGGTGTGTTCTTGGGCAAGGCACTTTACTCCAATTGAATCGGCACTATATAACCTACCTGTCTTCCTGTGCCGCAAAACACCAAAGCAAAGCATACCTTTTCAGTCAAACTTCTATGTAATATCCTTTAGTTTGTTTCTGTCAAATTTGTATTTTATTTGTCTCGATTGTGTATGTGGCTATAATTTCTAAGTCATGTATTTCACGAATATAAACAGTAACCATTTGTAAAATGGTACCTACCATACTAGCGAACATGGTTAGTTACCAGAAACTTTATCCAAGGAGGGCTACATATTCGTTCCAAGAATTAGGGAAAGATAATCGGAAAATAGGGATATTTTATAAAGAAAAATTAAGATATTTATGTACATTACTGAAAAAATAAAACCTTTACTTGACGTATCTTCGTAAACTTGAACAAAAACATACACTTTCTCATGTTTCTCACATACTAGCTGTCTCATTTGACACTAATCTCAGTGGAACTGGACGGCAAATCTTTCCCTTTGCTTAAAATTACTTAGAGGAAAATTAATGATTCAAAATATAAACCTCTCATATGGTTTACAAAACAGAAAGTTTTATCATATGTTGATATAAAATTGAAAAAAAAAAAATTGGGAGTCTGACAAAAGAGGAGAAAAAGTTGGATAAGCTAGGGCCGCTGGAAAGACTGCAGACAGAATCAGTTTGCCAAATACCGGAATATAGGAATCAGTTTGCCAAATACCGGAATATAGGACTCAGTGCATTATATTGTTTTCAAATATAAATTACAATCCACATTCACTTACCTCCACCCCCCATCCCAAAGGCCTTACAAAGCAAGGTGCTTTGTTTTATATTGGAATGAAACACAAACACAAAGGGATTTGGCAGCTGTCAACTAAAGACATTTGAACATGAATATAAGGCCCGTTATGAAGGAAAACAAATGGACTATGTGAATGCCATATATTTTTCGTGTTAGCATCGATTTACTCCCGAGTCATTTCGTTGTTGTTTTTTTTTTTACGTATACTGTGATACTACACTACAAAAATAATACTACACAAGTAAAGTGACCCTCATTATACTGAATAACACCGAGTGACAGAAACTATCATGTGAAAGGCAAATTATAGCTCTCTTTGACAGTAAGTAATACACTGCCTTGGCAAAATGTAGAAGTCAGACTGGATATGAACGAAAAGACCGATAAAATGAACAAGAGGAAAGTTGAGAGATTTGCTTACCGATAATGCAGAACGCTCTAGAAATAATGTATCACAAAATTGCGGATTAAAAACCGTGACATCTAAGTTTTCTTCGCCTAAAGATAGCAGCGTACCTCATCTATACCGATAGTACAGTGAATATAATAATGCGGTTATACATCACGACAAGCGTATATATATATATACTTTGCCTGAAATATCTTTTCAGAAAACTGACCTAACCTATTCCTTTTTTTTTTTTTTTTTTTTTGCCGAGGTCTATTTATAGACACAGGTATTTGGGAACGGGATTCCAACTCAAATAAATTAAGGTGTAGGAGTTGTTTCCCCTACCGTTCTATTTTGTAGTCTACTCGATTTAAGTTAATCTAAAGTATCTAATGTATGTTATGTATATTGAATTTATAATATGTGTTCATGATTGTAAGTTGTACATTAGTCAGATTATGGTAAACAACATGTTTACATAGTATTTCAGTTCAAAGCCGGTTTGTTAGCAGCTGGACTGTTATTTCCATTTATTGTTGTGACAAAAATCAGGTACACAAAGTAATTTTCCATTAAAACTACTCATATTGTGATGTGACATAGGACATATAGGCATGTGTGTTTATATACAGATTTTGGTAAATAAATTCATTCCTATTCTATAATTCAGTCTGTAAAGAAGATATTTTAATAATCAGATGTTTATAGTTGTGTTGTGAAAATCAGAGCAAATTCAAACAGAGGAATTATTTATTTGAAATAGTCATTGGAATTACTAAAAGTGCTCATTCTCGTTTAGGATTAATACTTGACTTTGGGATTTTTGTGAATTCATTTAAAGATATTCTGGATTATATCATTCAGGCATTACATGAGTCATTTAGAACATTCATTAACTTGGAACATTCAATTCATTTGGAACATTTTATAGTTTCTATATATACAGGACTTGTGATTAGGACACTAATAATTGTTGGATTATTTGGATTTTAATACACGATACTGTAAGTGTATTTTGATTTTCACATTAATTATTTAGAAATAAATTGTTTGTTGATTTTTACAAACATTGTTGGTTTCACTTTCTTTTTGTTACGTTGTTCGAGCCACAGAGTCGTAACACTACCTTTTTCCTTGTTCTCCCACTTCAAACGAGAGAGTCCTCAAGAGTTTTCTACTTTAAGAGTATAAGAAGCAAATTCAGTAAATATTTACCCCCCGCACCCTCCCATCCCGCCTACAATGTTGAGGACACAAAAATGCACAATACTGCAATCTGACTAAGATTTGTGAGTCAGAGCTGCACAGTTGCTGGACAGACATGGAACGTAACCAAGTTTCATTGCCCCATCTTAAAGGGCATTAGGGGAAAAGGGCATACAAGGGGTTACAAAATATTAGTGACCTTGATCTTGAAGATACACTTGGAATGTGATATGTGACACGCCATCAAACTGAGAAGCATCAGTGTACTATGGTTCATTCCTGCACCTCACGCAGATCATGCTCTTCTACCGCCTCTTATTGTTAGTCTTTCCGACAAAATTTTCTATGGGTAGACCAAGAGTTGCTGCTGTCATACCTATGCTATAATGATCTAAGCGATTGTTACACCTTTTTCTTTGAAGAGTTGTTTTAATCTTTCTCATAATGGATATTTTTCTGTAACTTTTGAATCAATGTTATTAATATTTTCTCTAGAGTTACTTTTAAATCTGTTATATGTTCACTCTATTTGCATCCATTTACATTCATAAGATTACATTATTTCTTGTAAGTCAACCTTGCTCTTTTCATCTACTACTTTGCTGATATCTTTTTTGTTACTTTAACATGATTAACATACATTTCAAGCCTGATTTTATTGATAATAACTTATGAAAACACTTCATTATCTTTCTTCTACCGGACTAAAAATTCTATTAGGGTACACATAACTAATTCAGTTCTCATAGACCGTAACTTTAATAGTTGGCGAACTTACTATACTTTTGTGATAAGATCGGCAAATGACCCTTACATCTTATGAATGATAAATCCAAGAGGAAACTTTTAAAATGATGAAAATGATATGCTGCACGCCTCATTTTGACAAAAATTACCTTGTAAGTAGTGTAGGGGGGGGGGGGAATAGGGAAAAGGGGGCACTTATGGGAAAAAGATGGCAGAGGGCCTCTCTAGGGAAAAAGGGGGCACTTGGGGGAAAAAAAGATGGTGGAGGGCCTCTCCAGGGAAAAGGGGGCACTTTGGGGAAAAAGATGGCGGAGGGGGTCTCTCTGGGTATACCGTAATGTAGTGACGAAGACAACAACGTTTACTACCATCAAAAGGGGTGGGTAGGTGTTTTGATAGTAGTAGACGTTGTTGTCTTCGTCACTACATTACGGTGGGGAAAGGGGAATAGAATTAATCTTTCTTGAAAAATGGTGGTCCTGAATCGGTTTTAAAAAGCAATGTTATATTTCTTGTCGAATGACTGCAGTAGCATTTGTTGTATGCCTCCCAAATATTTAAGATATGTTATGTTTTGCTGCACACGCCTTGCGGCTACAAACAATGTTACAACATTTCCCAAAACCTAAGACGGGAGAACAGTAAAAACACGTCTTGTTTTATCGACAGTCTGAAATGGACTGACTGAAAATACATTGTTACAGTTTTCATGAACGCATGTTTGGGCTCAAGAATGAGAGTGTAGAATAGGACGGGTTATAGAGTGCAGAATTGGATGGGTCATACTCGAGTCATTCTTACACCGTAAAGCTATGTGCTTGTTTGTTTTGTTTGTTTGTTTTTTTTTTTTGTTTTTTTTGGTTTCCTTCTGAAAACGGTAGATCTAGAATTTTTTCGTGACACATTGCAGTGCCAAAATAGGAACAAAGCTAAGATACCTGACATGCACAAAAACAACTAAACTCAAGACTTTATATAATCCAACGATTTACCTATGGAAGAAAAATCGTTGTACAATTTTAAGGGGTGCAAGTTTTTGAAAAAATTACAAAACTAACGTCACATTTCACATAATCATTGTGACTACTGCCAACATTTGTGGAGAGGCATCTTAAAACGGGAACAGATACCATTATCATTTCAATCGAAATCATTGTATAAGAAACTTAGTGTGTGTGTTTGTGAAACAGAGAGAATTGACATTACGACGGAGAGAGAGAGAGAGAGAGAGAGAGAGAGAGAGAGAGAGAGAGAGAGAGAGAGAGAGAGAGAGAGAGAGAGAGAGAGAATATTTTATTCCTACTTTTAAAAATATCACGACACTTACGTTTTTTTATGGTATATTTTCCTTAAGAAATTTCAAAATCACACATTCCATTTAAAAAATCACATCGATAGGAAAAAAATCCTCTTTTTTCGGTAAAATATCACAAGGTTGAATTGGAGACATAGTCTACTAAAATCCTTCTTTTGAAAACGTAGATGTAAAATTCTCACAAAATAATACATCCAAACGTTCTGTGATGTATTTTGACTTAAGGCTGATACACTTTCCATTGATCACAAATTATACGATGGGGTTGTGCACAGAACATTAGATTATAATGGTCTAGACTAAAAGTAACACTAAACTTCCGAAATTGTACCGGACGTTAGCGGAGACTGAAAATAATCCGGAAAAAAAAATGGAAAAAATTGGCTGACTAAAAAATAGTACTAAAATTTCGTAACTCATTTTAAATTTTTTTGTTATTTTATATTTTTTTATATACAAACCCAAATAAACCCAAAACCCAAACCCAAACCTAACACACTATCCCAAATGCCTTGTGTGCTGCCTAAAACCCCCAAAAACCTGCTATCAGACGAAAGGGTATGACAAAGGGATGAAATCATGCCAACATACTATGCAACATATAAACCATCCATTTTTTTACTTTTTTAAATTTTTTTTATATCAAAACACTCACCACAAATATACTATCCATTTTTTTACTTTTTTAAAATTTTTTTATATATCAAACACAAAACTTACACACACTACACAACCATTTTTTTATTTTTTAAATTTTGTTTATATCAAAACAGACACTACAAATATACAATCCATTTTTAAAAAAAAAAAATTTTATTTGATGGACTGCAAAAGTTGTTGTTGTTGTTGTTGTCTTTGCTGCTGCTGCTGTTGGTGCTGTAGTCTATTTCTTTCCTCCCAATTTTAGATCGATAGAAAGAGAGGGAAAGTGGTTTTTTTCGGTTTGGTGGGTAAAAAACAAACCACACAACACCATTCAGATATATACATCAATAATAATAATTATATTTTATTCAATGTATATACATTATGTTACTCGTGGTAATAAAACAATTTCATATAAGTCCAATACAGTTCAATACACTTCCATATTTACCATTTCATTCTCTTATTGTTCTGACACTTCAGGAAGATTCTTGTCTACAATTCTCTCATAACTTTCTTCTGGACTCTCATTGATAAACTCCAGCTTAATAAAATGTCCATTATCATCTCTAATCCACTTCCTTTTTTTTACAAATCTTGTAAACTTTACTATGATCTAATCCAAAACACCTTGCCACATCACGAATGGAATCCATCCGACTATATAATCCCGAATTCAAGTCAGTTAATTTCACAGGTCTCACAAATCCTCCAATGACTTGACTCTTCTTCTCTGGCTCTTCCCATCTAGCTTGAAATCTTTTCTGGAACTTCTTCGAAAAGACCGACTTACAAATTCCAGTACAGCAATAGTAGACACTTGATGAAACACAATCAAAATATTCAGCAGCCTTTTCCATACTTTCAAATCTTCTTTCCTCTGTCTCACCAACAAACTGGCACAACACACTTCTATCACTTCCAAAATTAATTCTCCTTCTTTCTTTATCATTCTTCACATGTTTATGCAAACATGTTCGTTCACTAGCAGTCATCACTTGAAGATTTTCTATTCTATCATCAAGTACATCATTGAGATGTACCACTTCACTCTGTCTTAATAGATCCACTCCATTCACCGCTTCAAAGACAAATCTCCCTCGATTTGTTTGTTTCTTCCTCTTTCCTTCCTTACCAGTAACCTTAATCTTTATCAATCCAAATGAATTCAAATTTCCTTTGACTTTCCTTCCATACTTCATATGACAGACATTACCAAGTATGTCAGCAGCATAATTATCATACACCTTATGAACATACTTATTCAGTTCAATTCCAGTATCTTGACTTTTATCTCGAGCGCAGTACTTTTCCATCTTCACAGTTTGAAAGTTCAATCACGACTAATGATTCTGAGGGTAAGAAGGTCTATATATATATATATATATATATATATATATATATATATATATATATATATATATATATATATATATATATATATATATATATATATATAGGTTCCCTGGGTGAAACTGAATCAGTTTCAAAGTAAACTTCAAGATGAAAAGATCACGCCGAAGCCATGAGAAACCAGAAGAAGAAGAAGAAGAAGAAGAAGAAGAAGAAGAAACAAAGAGGCCACGACGACTAAGACATTCCGTACCGCCTGAAACACCGCTAGATAAACAACTAGCTCAAGTCCATGCTAGTGACTTCGAAGAGGAGATGAGTGAACCTGAAACCTTACCACCTTCTAATCCACCCAAAACAAAATCCACTACCAGAACCCCTGATCAAAAAACACTACCTACTACCTTGGCTCCTCCTGAAAATTACTATCGGATTCGAGAGACGGAAAAAATAACTTCTCGAAAATTTAAAACTACAGCTTACACTCACACGGTTCACTTTAAAGACTTCAAGTCCAAAGTACCTCCCGAGAAAGCGGCGGGGTTCATTAGCGATTTGTGGGATTCTGTCTTAATGAACTTGAAACGACAATGTGGAGCCAAAGAAGACGATCGATTGAGACTGGCCATTCGTCATGACAATTTGAAGAGTCCTGTTTGGATCGAGTTCAGCACCCCGGCAGAATTAACGCCAGACAAAGTCATGTCCAAAATAGAACATGTGCAACAATCCAACGACAAGTTTACCATCACCGATGGAAAGGCCACACTTTACTTGACCCACGTTTCCCCTCCTTGAGGAAGTGGACGAAGTAGGAAACCGTTACTGGTGGACGATATTCGAAGTACCAAACGCAGTGTCGTCCAAATCGACAATACTCAAGACCAGATGTGCTTTGCTCGGGCTATTGTGGTGGGGCGAACATATGCCAACAAGAACGAGAGCAAAGAATGGAAAAGAGCCTGGAATAACATTCGACAGTCGGACAGAACCAAACAACGAAACAAAGCAGAACTCCTGTTGCAACAAGCAGGCATCCCTAACCAGCCAAGTGGTTAACTTTGAGGTTTTGAAAAATGCTTTGCTGTCTGGACAAGTGGAAGACTTTCGAGTGCACACGTTAGAACCTCACAAGATCGTACGGTTACCTAATCATCAAATTGTCACTCGTCCTTTACAAAAAGTGTACCAAATCGTGTACCAGAAGCGAGTGAGACTTCCAGACCACACCACTTTACATTACTGACACCCCGATCACGCCGATCTGCAGTATAAAAAAGGGCACCCCTTCCAAACCTAACCATTCATTGTGACTTTCAACGTTGACCGAGCAAGAAGAAGAAAAAAAAAAGATTAATTTTGTCATCCTCCCACCAAAGATGAATAAGAATACTCATGCCACCCACCCACCGAGGGAGAAATCAAGTGGTGTGAACTCCAAGTACCATTACGACTTGGAGTGCGATGCAGTGCCATGCGACGAGACGGATTCCGTAAGCGTTGACAGCATCGATTCACACGATCAGACGGATGCCGTACGCTTGGACATCGTCGATGCAGCACGTGTACCTCACCGTCCATCTAGAGATGCAGGACGACCTTTCTTCTTTATTGGGAAGAATGCTAAAGGTACCTGTGAATGTCATAAAGAATTGACGATACCTGTGGCTTTGCCTGGTTATTCCAAGTATGATAATCGACTCGAGACGTTCAAAGACAAGTGGCCTAAATTTCTACTACAATCCACTACTGACAAAGCTTTAGCCAGATCTGGATTTATCTACTTGGGAAAAGGAGATAAAGTTCAATGTTTCAGTTGCGGTGTGAGACTTCACCAATGGGAGCCTACCGACTCAGCTTACATTGAACATGCCAGAAGAGTACGGGTACGATGAGCCAGATGCCAAGAAGAAGTAAAAAAACATGTCGGAGGATACTTTACAAGAATACATTTGTGGTTTACCTTTGGAGCTGCGAGAACGCATTTACCAGTATTTTGTCCCTAGTTTTAGAAGATCGCATTCGTGACTTGCCTTCGAAGTTGCGAGTACGTATTTACAAAGAGTTTGTCCAGATCCAAGTGAAACCCAAACTCAAAGTCATTCCTCGATTTGCACACTACCGTGACTTTCACCGTATCAGAAATCTGATTTTGAAGAAAAACTATCACGAGTATCGTGAAGAACACAAAAGAGAGTTAATTTACGTGTTCATTTTAATTGCATATTTTCTCACTAATTCACTTCTTCGTGTTCGTGTAAAGTTGTAAAATATGTTTTTTGTTGTGTTGGTTGGTTGTTTAAAAAAAAAATAAAATAAACGTGTATGAAAATGTATAAAATGTCTTGGGTCTTTTGTCTTCTTCTCAAAAATCTTCTTACCTCAGACATGGCTACATCCTCCTCTTCTGCCTCGTCTACCTCTTCTGTGGTTAAAGTGATTGACGAAAAGTTAGATCGTCAAAGTTGGAATGCTTTGTATCTGCGCCATCCATTTAACATGTTGATTGCTGGACCGAGTGGTTCAGGTAAAACCGAATTTGTCAAACGATTGATCGAACACAAAACTGATTTGTTTGATCGTCCACCTCAACGTATCGTGTGGTGTTACAAAGAGTGGCAACCGTCTTACACACTACTCCAAGAAAGTCAAGGAGAAACCATTTCGTTTGTGGATGGTATTCCTCACGAAGACGATGGAATTGTGTCTGACGTGAGTCAAACTCATTTAGTTATTTTTGATGACATGTTAGGAGAAGACGAAGAAGAAATTAAACTTTGGTTTACACGAAAAGGACACCATCGTAATGCTAGTATTGTCTACATTACACAAAATTTATTTCAACAAAGTAAAGCCCATCGAACCATTAGTTTGAATGCTCATTACGTGGTCTTGTTTAAAAGCCCCAGAGACAAATCTCAAGTACAAGTGTTAGCCAAACAGTTAGGGGCTCCTTGGCTCAATTATGCGTACGACGATGCCACTCAAACCCCTCACGAGTATTTACTCATCGACTTAAAACCGACCACTCCTGACTATTTGAGATTTCGTGCCCAATTGTTTCACCCTTGGGGTGAAGAAGGAGGTCCTGTCATTTACACGTCCCCTTCAGCCCATTTTAAAAAAAAACTATAAAAACAACCTACTACGTCATTTCTGTCTCACACTCTTTTTGAGAGAAGATGACTTCCTTTCAATCTCATCCTTCGGCTAAATTGATTCGTGCCTTGTATGGCATCAGTCGTGAAAAAAATGCACAAGTCCGTGCTCATTTGTTAGAAGCGAGTCTTAAAGAAGTGTTACGATGGTTTACTTTGACGGCACGTCAATTACTACAAGGCATCATTCACATCCCTCATCAAACTCAACGTTTTTTTCAAAAACATATAGGAGCATTGTCACAACTGGCTGATCCTAGAATCGATTCACGGACTAAAAAACAAATCATTTTAACTCCTGGTGGAAGTGGTTCTTTAGGAGGGGTTATGATTCGTTCCCTTTTGAAATGGGATCCTAATGATGCCAAAGCCAAAACAACTCCTAAAAAGAAGAAAAGTCCAAAGAAGAAAACCACCACCACCAAGAAAAAGAAGAAAGGCAGCCCTCAGAAAAAGAAAAGTCGTGCCCAGAAGAAGAAGAAAACCACACCTACCACCACCACCACCACTAACACCCGACGTAAAAGAGGTACTGCAGCCAGGACTCAAACGTACACCCGCAAAACACCACCACCCTTACCATCACCACCATCACAGTCCCCAATGATGACGAGGTCTCCTATTGCGTCCACCTCCTCTTCCTCTTTGTCTTCTTCTTCACCCTCTTTTACCATGATGCCTGTCAAACCAGACTTAAGATCCGTGTTTCCTAATTTGATGCAAAAATGGAAACCTATTTCTAAAGTCACCCCGTCGGGACCGTCGACTTCAGCTGATTTAGCCATGGCAGCAGCCACCCACAAAGTTCCATCCCCTAAAACCAAAGTCCAAGAAAGAACTGGCATCTTACAAAGTTTAGTGGATTTATCCAAAGAAGAATTGAGACGATTTAATCCCTTGAAAACACCTCAACGTCAAGTGATGCCTGTCGTGAAGTTGGTACGTCGTGCAGACAATCAGTGGAGACGTGTTCCAGTATAAAATAGAAGGGTACCCTGCCAGAGACTTCAGACTTACTCCTCACCTCTAAGATGGCTCCCAAACGTGCACACCACAACTACCTCCACCAAAAAAAGAAGAAAAGTAAAACCACCAAAAAAGGACGACTTCCCCCTCGTCTTACCAAACATTGGGATGTCTTGTCTGTCTTGACCAAATCCAATCCTCCCATGCGAAAACAACTCATTCAAACAGCTCCTAAAGAAATCATCGATACCGTGTGTGAATGTTGTTTGAACGTGTTGAAAGGAACGGTACCTTTGTCCAAGATACAGAAACAAAAATTAGGGAAACATCGGAACGTTCTTCGTCAAATGGTAAAAAAGAAAATACCTCTTCAACAAAAGAAAAAAATGTTGGTGCAACGAGGAGGATTTCTACCTATGTTGATAGGACCGTTGTTAAAAATAGCCGCTCCTTTGTTAGGAACGATTGCTGGACCACTTTTAGGAGGGGTCATGCGATAACCCCTCCCCAAAAAAAGAAGATAAAAAGGACCACTCTTCTCTGAAAAGACCACACCTTTTTGGTACCTTTGGATGAAATGGAAGGACGAAAACTGACTTTAGTACCTTACAAACGATGGATGGAATTTCATCGTTGGAACGAACAACGGATACCTCATTTAAAACCCAATCCTAATCTTAACGAAATGTCTCAGTTACAACAAGAAATACAATCCCTGATGGAACGAAACAATGTGTCCGAAACAGAAAAATCCCAACGGTACGGTCAACTTTTACAACGTCTACAACTCTTTCGTCAAAAAGCGGTCGACGAAACAGCTTCACCCACTCTGAGAGATTTTAAGGCTCTCATGAAAAGCGAACCTAAAGTCACGACTAAAACAGACACCGGTACAGGGATGACCGTCAAAGAAGAAGAAGAAGAAGAAGAAGAAGAGTTTTTACTAACTCCACCTCTTAAAAAATTTAAAAAGTTAGCCACACCGGATTGGATAAAAAAGAAGATGCCTACCCCTTTACCCTCAGAAAAGAAAAAGGAAGAAGTAAAGAAAGAAGTCAAAACAGAACCGATGACCCCTGTTCAAACTCCCTTTACCCCAGTAGCAAGTCGGACACGTAAACAACAATCCAAAAAGATACCTCACGAAGAAAAGAGTATTGGAACTTGGTTAACTTATTCTTGAGGAAAAAAATCATGGAGAAACTGTTAGCTACCATTTATTACAATCCTGGTCATGCTGCTGGTTACGGAGGAGTTCAAAAATTATATCGAGCTGCTAAAAGTCAATTGAAAAGTGTACGTTTACCCGAAGTACGACGATGGTTACAAGAACAATCGACGTACACGTTACACAAACCCATTCGACGTAAATTTTCTAGAAGTACCACTCAAGTGGAAGGGATCGATCATCAATGGCAAGCCGATTTAGCTGACGTCTCTCATTTAGTCACTTACAATCGTGGTCACAAATATTTGTTTTGTGTCATCGACGTGTTTTCCAAATTTGCTTGGGTCGTGCCTTTGACTTCTAAAAGCAGTACCGAATTGGTACGTGCCTTAAAATTGGTCTTGAAACAAAGTGGACGCCAACCTTTACGATGGCAAACTGACAAAGGTACCGAATTTCTAAACCAAGCTTTTCAAAAAGAATTGAAACAAAGACACATTCATTTTTTTACGACCGAAAATCCTGAAACCAAAGCCAGTATCGTGGAACGATTTCTAAGAACTTTGAAAGAACGCATGTGGAAATATTTTACACATCAACATACTCTCAAGTACATCGACGTGTTACCTCGTTTGGTCAAAGCGTACAATCAATCGTACCATCGTAGCATTGGATGTGCCCCCGAAGAAGTCAGCCCTGAAAACGAAGTGACCGTGTTTGATAAATTATTTGGTTCACCCCAGAAGACCAAAAAGAAAAAGAAAAAGACACCCTTGTTGGAGTTAAAGACGGGAGATTGGGTTCGCATCGGAAAAACCAAACGTACTTTTGGCAAAGGTTATTTACCTAACTGGACTACCGAATTGTTTCGTGTCACTACCCCCGTCCGTGGACGTGATCCTCCCGTCTATAAATTGGAAGACATGCACGGTGAAGTACTCAAAGGAACATTTTACTTGCCTGAGTTACAACGAGTGACTAAAAAAGAAGACACCTTGTACGACATCGAAAGTATTCTCAAACAAAGAACACGGAAAGTTGGTAAACGTCGAGTAGAAGAAGTCAAAGTACGTTGGAAAGGATATCCCCCTACTTTTGATTCTTGGATTGCAGCTTCTCAAGTCGTCGACTATAGAAAGAAAAAGAAGTAAACTCACAACATGCCATTCAACACAGTAGCCACCCAGACGACTTCAACGACTCCTTCACAGAGTTCTTCTCTTCAAGAATTACAAAAACAACCACTTTGGGTGTGGTGTGGAGAACGTGTGCCTAAAAATCAAATCGTCTTTTTCTGCCAAATTTTTGTAGTGTATTGTGTCATCGGAGCAGCTATTGCCAATTTGAGTTTACAACAAGGAGACAAACAATTGTGGACCATTTTACTGAGCAGTTGCATCGGTTATCTTTTACCCAGTCCCTCTTTGAAATTTACGACGACAGACAACAGCAGCCATAGCAACAACCACGCTAGTTCGACCAACGCCAGTTTACCTTCTTCTTAGTCCAGTCATCACCACAATACCAATCCTCTTTTGGAACCTTTTGAACATCATTCTTCTTCTGTTCACTTGAGTGACTCCTCGGACACCAGAACCACTTTGGAACTATGAATGACCAATTTTATTTAACGTTACCTAGTGACAGTTCCATGGATGTGTTTCCCAACAACAAATTATGTTGTTCACGGCCAAATTACCTCAGGCCTTCCAATTGGATCACGACGCTCATTGGGAAGTGGCTTTGGTAGAAATCATTCATCCTACGCAAATCAAGAATGTGTCTGGAAATCAAACCATTTTTGACGTAGCAATCTATAACGAAAAAGTGCAAAAAAGAGTTGGACGCTCATGATCCTGAAATTGGGAAAAAAATGAGTTCAAAAACTGACAATACTCCCTACTCGACCTATCGCATGAGAATTCCTGAAGGGTATTATTTTAGTGCTCAACATTTGGTGGAGACGACTGCGGCCATCTTCGAAGCCCAATTTGGCAAAGCCTTGGAAAAAAACCAAAAATGGGTAGAGATCAAATACCATCCTGTGGCACGCCGTTTCCTCTTGCAATTTTTGAAAGGGCATGAGGGAAAGCCATTCGACGAGAAAGAAGACAAACACTTACCCGCGCACGAAAGAAAATTCATGACCATCGGTTTTTCTGCTGGGTTGTTTGATATTTTGGGTGGAAATAAAAAGTATCATGGTGAACGAACAATCCACACCAACACAGATTTCGGAGAGGCTTTTCGCACCCCTATCGAATTGAACGTTGGACTGAATTTAATGTTTGTGTACTCCGATGTGGTGGAGTACAACGTGGTGGGTCACACAGCTGCTCCCTTACTGAGAGTCATTCCTTTCAAAGTGGATACTGCTGCTGGTGCGTACGAAGAAGGTGGAAACACGTTTCACGTTCACCGTGAATTTGTACATCCTCATTATCTTCCAGTCAGTAAATCGTATTTTGACAGTGTCCACATTAGTATAAAAGGAGATTTGGGACAAGATGTGCCATTCATTGACAAAGGAAAAGTCACGGTGAAACTAGATTTTCGAAAAAAAACAAGTTCTCTAGCGAATTTTAACTGACCCAAACAAAAAAATGTATCCAGTGTACCAAGGAGTGGCTCGACAACGAGGACATGGTTTAGGAGATATGTTAAAATCGGCTTTTCGGACGGTAGCTCCTATTTTGAAACCGATGGTGACTCGAGGATTTCATGCCTTAAAAGATGCTGCTTTGACACAAGGAAAAGAATTTTTGCAAAATGTCCTCATCGACAAACAAAATCCAAAAGAAGCCTTTATGAGAGCAGGCAAAAATGTGTTGATGACCACTGGTAAAGATCTTTTAGGCCTCCAAGAAAATCCTATAAATACGCTTCACGCTTCAGACCCTGGCATTACTTCACAGCAGCAAGGACAAGGTAGAAAGAGACGACGACAACGTCTAAATCCCTTCAAAGTTCATAAAAGAACAGACGGCAGTTCCAAAAAGAATAAGAAGAGAAGAAGAACTGGTAGAGAATTAGACGTGTTTGATTATTAACTGTGAAAAAAAAATGATGCACCGAGATTCTTGCGAATGTACCAAGTCAGAACTGGATATGTTTTCTATGCCTCCCACCATGATGACGATGCAAGAATCCCAATGGGTGGAATTTCATCCTGTATCGTCTTTGACGGAATCAGCTCCTATCGAATTTGAAATCAAAGGACAAACCGAAGATTACATCGATCTGAATAACAGTTACTTGTACCTGAAACTTCAAGTACAAAAAAATGACAACACCCTTCCTGGGGAAGCTGCCCGAGTGGCACCCGTCAATAATTTCATGCATTCCTTGTTCAGTGGAGTAGATTTGTACTTGAATAACAAACTGGTCAGCAGCAGTTTGGATACTTACCCTTACCGTGCTTATTTGGAAAATCTCTTGAGGTACGGAAAAGAAGCCAAGAACACTCATCTGGATGCTTCGGTGGTCTGGAAACCTGACACCTCGGAAAAGTTCAACGACACAGAGCTGTCAGTACCGGCGAAGACTTCTGCTAATGATGGTGATCCTATAATTCCAGCAGTCCCTCACAATGTGGGATTTAACGACCGTCGAAAGAAAATCAGACGAAGTTTAGAACTGATGGATCGATTGCATTTGGACATGTGGTTGCAAGACAAGTATTTGTTGAACGGAGTAGATGTACGCTTGAGACTGAATCGCAGTAGTGCCGCCTTCCATTTGATGGCTCATGCTAACGAGTGGAAAACCAAAATCCAGGAAGCCAAACTTTACGTGCGACGTGTAGAAGTCTTACCAAAAGTAGCCAATGACATCAGTCAATCCTTGAGCAGAACCACTGCTAAGTATCCTGTGCGACGAGTAGAAGTGAAAACCTTTACCATAGCCGCTGGACTCCGATCCATAGTCGAAGATCACATCTTCCAAGGACAGCTCCCCAAACGTTTGCTGATTGGCATCGTCAGTAATGCAGCCCTCAACGGAGTCCACGATCAGAATCCGTTCGAGTTTAAACACTACAACGTCTCAAAGATAGAAGTCAGTCGAGATGGCAAGACCTTGTGTACCAGACCTTTTGAACCTAACTTTAGCGACGGCCATAAAAATTACTTGCGATCTTACTTGAGCCTGTTTGAAGCCACGGGACAGTTAGGGCGCGACACCAGCCACGGCATTTCGTACGACGATTATGCAGGAGGGTATGCTTTGTGGGGTTTTGATTTCACTCCGGACCAAGGCAGCGATGAAGGACATTTCCACCCTATAAAATCAGGCCCACTTCGTGTGGAACTTCAGTTTGCAGATCCTCTACCCGACACAGTGAACGTCGTCTTGTATGCAGAATTTGATAATACTCTAGAGATCAACAGTTTGAGAGAAGTGATTCTAAACTATTAGAAGAACAAAAAAAAGATGCAACACGTAGAAGAAGAACCTATGGAAATAGATGAGGAATTTTGTGAGAAGTCACAAACTACCACAAATGATCATGATGACGAAGTCATTCATTCAGAACCTAAAACCGAGTTTACTGGATTTATTTCTCGATGGCCAGAACACGAAAAACAGTTAGTGTCCTGTTATGCTCAGGAATTGAGTAAAATAATTAACAGTCTAGTCCAAGAACAATGTTATGGATGTCAAATCGATCATCCTAGTCAGATACAACACGACCAATGTATGATGTTGACAGGTGAAGAACAATTGGACAACTATTTGGAAACGGCTTGGTCCCAGAACTCGGACGAAAAAGTGTTGAGACAATGGTATAAAGACTTGGTGAATTCTTCTTTTCCTCCTCCACTTACTCTTCTGGAGATCAGACGCATCGAAGGGCTCATTCAACAGAGTGCAGAACCTATCCGACGTGAATATTCGTGGAATTACAAGACAGATCAATTCAAGTTTAAAGTCAGGTGTGCATTGGTGACCCATTATTTCCATTGAAGAAAAAAAAAAAAAGAAAAAAATGGATACTAGAGAACTTTATTACCTATTGACTCGTAGTTCCTACACTTCTTCTTGGAATCCTGTGGTATGTGCTAAAGATGAACTACCTCATCGTAAACCAAAAAACGTTCATGCTTATGTCATCAATACTGACGACAGTGATCTACCAGGAACCCATTGGATTGCCGTGTACTTTCCCAACGATCACAATGGTGGTGGTGTGGAATATTTTGATTCTTATGGATTACCTCTTTTGGAAAAAGACATCATCGAGTTTATAAGAAGAAATGCCGTCTCAACTCGATTCAATAATGTGAGACTACAAGGATCAGATTCTATGGTGTGTGGACAATATTGTGTTCATTATCTTCATCAACGCAGTCTTGGATATTCCTTAGAACATTTACTGACTTATTTTGATAGTGACTATGTTCGAAATGATGCTAAAGTACAACAATGGTTTTGTCAACGTTATGGTTATCTCTTGTCTTTAGCTCACAATCGTAGTGTACATCAAAATGATGTAGATGTAGAAAGTTTCACATTTACTTTACCTTCCCAACGTTGTCAACCTTGTAAATATGTTCCTGTTTGAAAATTTATGGTTGAATGGTTAGTATTTTTATGTTAGAATAGTTCTTGTTGAATAAACAATTTTGTTGATTGTTGAAAAAAAATATGGTGTTGTGTGGTTTTTTATTGAATTTGAAATAATAATGATTATGTTCTATCTCTCTCTTTCTATCGATCTGAAGTCACCCCCCTCTATCTATGATCTCACTGTTGATCTGAACCCTATTTTTAGGTCAGCGCAATGGATGGTGTGGTGTATGTATTGGATAAAAAAAATTTAAAATAAGAAATGGGTGTGTGGAGTATGTTTGTATAGAGTGTGTTTGTGTTTTGTTTTTTTTAAAAAAAAATAAAAAATAAAAAAAGGATTTGTAAAAAAAGGAAGTGGATTAGAGATGATAATGGACATTTTATTAAGCTGGAGTTTATCAATGAGAGTCCAGAAGAAAGTTATGAGAGAATTGTAGACAAGAATCTTCCTGAAGTGTCAGAACAATAAGAGAATGAAATGGTAAATATGGAAGTGTATTGAACTGTATTGGACTTATATGAAATTGTTTTATTACCACGAGTAACATAATGTATATACATTGAATAAAATATAATTATTATTATTGATGTATATATCTGAATGGTGTTGTGTGGTTTGTTTTTTACCCACCAAACCGAAAAACCCCACTTTCCCTCTCTTTCTATCGATCTAAAATTGGGAGGAAAGAAATAAACTACAGCACCAACAGCAGCAGCAGCAAAGACAACAACAACAACAACAACAACAACAACTTTTGCAGTCCATCAAATAAAATTTAAAAAAAAAAAAATGGATTGTATATTTGTGGTGTCTGTTTTGATATAAACAAAATTTAAAAAATAAAAAAATGGTTGTGTAGTGTGTGTACGTTTTGTGTTTGATATATAAAAAATTTTTAAAAAAGTAAAAAAATGGATAGTATATTTGTGGTGAGTGTTTTGATATAAACAAAATTTAAAAAATAAAAAAATGGTTGTGTAGTGTGTGTAAGTTTTGTGTTTGATATATAAAAAAATTTTAAAAAAGTAAAAAAAATGGATGGTTTATATGTTGCATAGTATGTTGGCGTGATTTCATCCCTTTGTCATACCCTTTCGTCTGATAGCAGGTTTTTGGAGTTTTTAGGCAGCACACAAGGCATTTGGGATAGTGTGTTAGGTTTGGGTTTGGGTTTTGGGTTTATTTGGGTTTGTATATAAAAAAATATAAAATAACAAAAAAATTTTAAATGAGTTACGAAATTTTAGTACTATTTTTTAGTCAGCCAATTTTTTCCATTTTTTTTCCGGATTATTTTCAGTCTCCGCTAACGTCCGGTACAATTTCGGAAGTTTAGTGTTACTTTTAGTCTAGACCATTATAATCTAATGTTCTGTGCACAACCCCATCGTATAATTTGTGATCAATGGAAAGTGTATCAGCCTTAAGTCAAAATACATCACAGAACGTTTGGATGTATTATTTTGTGAGAATTTTACATCTACGTTTTCAAAAGAAGGATTTTAGTAGACTATGTCTCCAATTCAACCTTGTGATATTTTACCGAAAAAAGAGGATTTTTTTCCTATCGATGTGATTTTTTAAATGGAATGTGTGATTTTGAAATTTCTTAAGGAAAATATACCATGAAAAAAACGTAAGTGTCGTGATATTTTTAAAAGTAGGAATAAAATATTCTCTCTCTCTCTCTCTCTCTCTCTCTCTCTCTCTCTCTCTCTCTCTCTCTCTCTCTCTCTCTCTCCCCGTCGTAATGTCAATTCTCTCTGTTTCACAAACACACACACTAAGTTTCTTATACAATGATTTCGATTGAAATGATAATGGTATCTGTTCCCGTTTTAAGATGCCTCTCCAGAAATGTTGGCAGTAGTCACAATGATTATGTGAAATGTGACGTTAGTTTTGTAATTTTTTCAAAAACTTGCACCCCTTAAAATTGTACAACGATTTTTCTTCCATAGGTAAATCGTTGGATTATATAAAGTCTTGAGTTTAGTTGTTCTTGTGCATGTCAGGTATCTTAGCTTTGTTCCTATTTTGGCACTGCAATGTGTCACGAAAAAATTCTAGATCTACCGTTTTCAGAAGGAAACCAAAAAAACAAAAAAAAAAACAAACAAACAAAACAAACAAGCACATAGCTTTACGGTGTAAGAATGACTCGAGTATGACCCATCCAATTCTGCACTCTATAACCCGTCCTATTCTACACTCTCATTCTTGAGCCCAAACATGCGTTCATGAAAACTGTAACAATGTATTTTCAGTCAGTCCATTTCAGACTGTCGATAAAACAAGACGTGTTTTTACTGTTCTCCCGTCTTAGGTTTTGGGAAATGTTGTAACATTGTTTGTAGCCGCAAGGCGTGTGCAGCAAAACATAACATATCTTAAATATTTGGGAGGCATACAACAAATGCTACTGCAGTCATTCGACAAGAAATATAACATTGCTTTTTAAAACCGATTCAGGACCACCATTTTTCAAGAAAGATTAATTCTATTCCCCTTTCCCCACCGTAATGTAGTGACGAAGACAACAACGTCTACTACTATCAAAACACCTACCCACCCCTTTTTGATGGTAGTAAACGTTGTTGTCTTCGTCATTACATTACGGTATACCCAGAGAGACCCCCTCCGCCATCTTTTTTCCCCCAAGTGCCCCCTTTTTCCCTGGAGAGGCCCTCCGCCATCTTTTTCCCCCAAGTGCCCCCTTTTCCCTATTTACCCCCCCCCCCCCCTACACTACTCTTGTAGGTACCTACTATAAAAAATCAAGCCCGGTGAGATATTCCAGTCAAGTAGTAACTGTGCAGCGACTGCGATAAATAAAAATGGTTTTAGGTTCAAGCCTACTAATGCGTACACTTACCCATATGTTCATTTTGTCCGGTAATTATTTTTTGGTCAATCAGAGACCTTGATTCTTTTAAATACTGTATTTAATATAACACCATATATAGGCTGGTTCTGTGGCTCAAGAAATAATTAGCTGTCTGTGACATAAAATCAAATTTTACTTACATCATAATTATTTATAGTCAACAGCACTTGTCCTCGAAATCTCCTGCAAAAGCATAGTTGTCACGCAATTACCCTTTTGAAGATATGAAAGAATTTATTTCAGTTTGGGAACCTGCAGAATGATAAATTGATAATATTGTTCCCTAAAAGAATCAAAGTTTCCGTTTGAAACTTCTAAATATATACAAAAAGAAATATGTTTGGTTCCTATGTGGATATGTTGCGCATATCTGAAGCTAAATTAATTTCAACGCACATTACATCACAACTCTGACAAAGGGAGGTAATGCGCGATTGTTACATAGACTCCAAGTCGATATAAAATATTCAAAGCTTTTGCGTTTCGCTAAACATCGTTTGGCTTCATTGAATGTGCTTACATAAAATTGATATAATTTGCCTTTCTTCCTTTAGAGAGCGATGTCTGGCAAATTTGTCTATGGAAGGTGTGCATGTACAATGAATGCCGCAGAAAAGGGAAATATATCTTATGACCCACTCATCCATTTTGACATACTTCAACTTTCATCACGTTTGAGGAACCAAGCAGTCCTTTCAGTGTTAATGAAAACCCAAGTTAAATACTTTATCGATTATCAAAAGAAAATATTTTTTAGACCATTTGTCGTCATTGTACTGGAGGCAGCGAGAGATCCACTCGTAACAAAATCTGTCAAACATTTGAAAAAATGGATTAAAATTATATAAAAAAAGATTTTTTCATAAATAAATTGCCAAGTTACAGAAGCAAGATATGACACCTAACATACAGAGTGATCATGCAACTTCGTTTAGTGGTCTGGTTCTCTCCGGCTATACGTACCCGGTTTGACAAATTAGGAAAAAATATAATATTTTCATGCAAACTTTTAGTACAAGAACTCTACACATTTTTCATCCCAAGACTCTAATAATCGCAATTATGTAGTTCTACTTTTGAAAGCCGAGAATTGTTAACTAAGCATATACGTGTTCGAATTTACGACAGACAGGTTTCTGGAGACACTTGTTATTAATAGCGCTGCTGAGAAAATGCTTTACAAAGCATTTTAATAAAACCTGTTTTAAAATCTAGTTTGACTAAAAATTGGTGCTGTAAGTACAAACATTTAAAACGTACACAACAGACAACTTATTCCTAATATTACAAACATATCCAACGAAACTAAATGATGAAACAAGTGAGAAAGGAATTCTTTATATTTTGTCCGGATCCTTTTCCACTGGCTGTATCTTTCGCTACAGTTCCGCTTTAGCGCACTTTGCACAGGGTTTGCATTTAAATGAAAAGAATTTTCCCAGTTTACTCGCTGGTTATCTTGGTTATTTAAAAAAAAAACAGACCCTGTATATCTTAGGTATTGTTAAACTAACATTTGATTCCCTTTATTTTGGTGTATGATTGATGGGTGTAATATGGGTTATAGAGTATACAGCCTGGCCTTACTTCATATGGTCATCTCTCAATATATATATATATATATATATATATATATATATATATATATATATATATATATATATATATATATATATATATTGTTGAATTCAGTAATGAGCTTTTTCTATTTCACATTTGGGCTAGTCTTGGTCGACACTCATTTTGTGCTAAATTTTTCTTTTAATTGTCATACTGTCATATTTCAAATTCAGTTTAAATGAGTTCAAGATAAAAAGTGTACTTAAAAGATAGTTTTAAATAACAGTCTTTGCTTCAACTCTAACCTTAAAATCCTGTTTACGTTCATTGCAGAATAAATGGAAGGTGCTGATAGAAACGAATAAGTTCATGACAGGACAAATGAAGAAATTTCTGTTGACAAATCACCAGAGAAGGTAGCATCACAAAGGAAGAAATATCCAAGTAGAGTTAACTCTGGAAACAAACTTGAAAAACGTTTGCAAGAATTTTTAAAAAAGCAAAAACGTTTTAAAAAATTCAGAAACAAAGTGTTAGGTTGATCAAAACATGGTTAATCATATTATTGTGCTACAAGGAGGTAGTGACGAATTAGATAAAAGAAAAACGATTTTGCAAACAAGAACAACAATAAAAAATAAACAATTGATATATATTCATTTAAAGCTGAAGAAGCAAAAATAAACACATTAGAGCAAATATAAATATTAAATCAAAAACAGAAGGAACAAAAAATAAACAGACAAACATTCAAAACTTATTTAAACACAATTTAATATATACAGAGTATTGGAATGAACACTACTATCGATGAGATTAAAAACAGGTTAAATGGATTACGTGATAAAACGTTAACAGTACATGAATGTATGTTTCCCAATAATTGTCAATTAGGACCAGATCACTTGGATTTTGAAATGGGTGTTTTAGTGCAAGTAAAATTCAATAAATTGCATGATACTAAAAGAGCTGTAAAAACGGGTAATGCAGCATATATATATATATATATATATATATATATATATATATATATATATATATATATATATATATATATATATATATAGATATTGTAATAACCTTCATTTTTAGAGTGAAATATACATGCATGAATATAGACCATGCATACAAGCTGCCCAGTTCAGTCTTGATTTTTTGTAATCAATGCATTCCTAGCGAATTTGTCACATGAGTCAACATGAATATTTCGTCTGATTTTATGTCTTGTTTTCTTCTTCGAATTATTGTTATTTAGCATAGTCTAAAGTTTTAGACAGTTATGTCAAATAGAGAGTATTAAAGCCGGCAGCTGGCATCTTTGATAACTTGGCCAATACCTATTTTTATTTAACCATTTCAGACTGTATGATACATACTAAATGCGGTTTGTTACGGAATTATGTATCATTTCTTTAAATAATGGTATAGTTTTATTAGTTTATGACTTGTTTATAATAGTCTAAAAGGTGTCATTCTGCAAACTGCACATATACGGTAAAATCAATATTGTCGGTTGAAGCATGAGTCATGTCACGTGATTCTAGCGCGTGCTAACATGTATTATTATTTTGACCTGCATTCAATGTCCTTTTGACCTGGATTCTATGTTCAATAAGAAGTCAATACTTTGTTGACTGGTAATAACGTCAGTGCATAGGTACTTTAGCGGTGTCACTTATAACCTAGTTTCTGATTGGTTCAGAGAAGGTTGTTTTCTAGAAGGATTAAATTGTTTTTAAGTCGCAATTACAGAGAATGATTCATTTTGTTAACTAGAAGTAGAATAAGTTCCTAAATACCGAGATGTTGATTTAAGACGGAATTAAGAAATGGTTTTTATTTGTATTTAAATGACGCAGTACAGAAACTATAAAACAGATGTAATTAGAGCGGTCGTCATTCTTACATAGTTCGTTCAGCCTGAGAGGTCATAAACAAGATTGGTTCATTTTGTGTGTGGTATTCTGCTTCAGAGATATATTATTATACAGTATATTTTGGATTTAGTACTGCTACTTCAAATTTAAGTATTATTCAGCTCCGTTGGAATTATCGGAAACATTTCTAGAACTTGTGTGATATTCCATATTCACAAGGATTACTTGGAATTAATAATATTTGGATATAACTGATTCTTGTTAGCACTCCAGCACATTGGAAGTTTCATTCGGAATACTCTTCCTTCGGAATAATTTAGATTAACTTCCGGATCAGTGAACTTTAGAACAATTTAGGACTTTTAAGGATATTCTATACTATAAGTTATTTTTAATTCTTTCACTTGGATTGTTTGTTGAAATATTTTAATATTTTAGGAAATTAAATATTTGTATTTTAAATCTTGAAAGCTTGTTTGAGTCTTTTCTTTTGTTACATTTACCCCTAGTCGTAACAGGTTATATATTGTGAGTTTTTTTAAAAATTTATTTATTTTTGTTTAGTTTTTTAATTTTCGGTATAAAAATTTGGAACTTTAGGCAATATTTTGGACAGTCAAGTTTTGTTTAAATTTTATTTAAGCACAACACAATATTTCTTTAAGGAATTATATGACTTATTTTTATAAGCAAACTATAGATTGTTATAAGAACTCAGAAATATGATCGAAGTCAGTGTTTTCCTCACTGATCATTAATTTTATTTATTTATATATTATTTTCTGTCTTTAACTATTTTTATGAAGCTAAATGCATCTTTATGATGTCCTTCTATGCTGAAATAGATATAATTTTGTTTTAATTCCATATTTCGTTATGCTGCAAATAGATAATTTATTGTCTTAAATTATAGATCCATAATGTTCATAAGAACCCAGAATGTCCAAGTCATTGTGAACATTATTCTCACCAATTTGACAGTTTCAATCCAATTCAATAATCGCTTAATCTAACACTTCATAAACATAATTCCAGAATTTTCATAAGAAGCTCGAATGACCAAGTTATTGTGAGTGTTATCCTCACCGACAATTCAATTTAACTCAACACCTTATTAATCTAACACTCCTAAAACATGATTTATTGAGTATTTTATAATTTCCTATTTGTGTAAGTCTTTGTGAGTGTTATCCTCAGCGACCTGACACACTCAATTTAATGCCCTTTATATCAATTCAATTCAAACAAGTACAATGCTATAGTTGAAGTGTAAAGTCAAGCAAGTGTTCTCTTTGCAGATTTTATATCTACTAAATTACAGTCAGGTCATATTTTTACTTTTGAAGTAAACTTTATTGCAAATGAATCCAAACATATAAATCTTGTACATTTTTTCATTCGTCAAAAGTGGTATTAATATAATGAATTAATAATATGGTGCTAATATTTACCATGACGTTGTGTGAGATTATCATATACAGACCTGTACATCAAGACAATGATAATATTCTGGCATTGTATAAAAACAAGAAGACTTTTATGGTTATGATCTGCAACTTTATTCATGTGTTTTCTCAATAAATCAATCATCTTGTGTTATGGTTGAAAAGAAATCAAGAGTTTGCGTTTCCTGCATTCTCCCCTCCTTAGTCAGTTGGTAAGAAGCATACTTATACCAGGTGTCGTACTCCAATGTAGTATTATCTGGACCGAGCTCGGCCGTTACAAAGCTTGGTGATAGCCAGGTGGGATCTGCCCTTTTGATGGGTAAATCCAGAGATTCAAACCCAGGTCCAAGAGAAGTTGCAAGTAGCTCAAGAGGAGATTACATTGGAGATATCTTGTTGGTGAAGAGCTCCCAACGAGTGAGTCTGGGTATACTGCACCTTAGTTTTTAGCTGTTTTATCTATCATGGGTAAACGGAGGAATAAAAAAGCTCAGGAATCTTATATTTTACTTTGACTTTCTTTTTGGTCTGATTAAGGGGCATACATGTTTTACAAACACAAATCTAGTTTCTTCTTGTTATTTTATTTTATTGTGTTGCTTTTTGGCCAAGGATTCTGTCCACTTAGCATATATATAAGACATCATAATTTGTTCATCTAATTGAAGTGAAACTTGTCCTTGCAGACACTTTCATATAAAGGACGCCTCTTAAATGACAACATTTCTGGATCCCTTTTCTGGTACCTATGATCTTTTAAAAACCTCTATATAAACTATACTGTTCATATTGCTTGTGTTGTGATCAGTCTTTGTTTTTACAACACTGTAAATAGTTTAAGCACATTTATAATGACACTTGATGTATGAATACATTCAGAGGCCTCTAAAATTGATTTTGTGATTTTAAAGTGACTTGAGAATTGTGTTCACATGTAGACAATTCATTTCTTTTTGTATACAGGGCTCGATTATTGGAATGATTCAGAAGAATGTAACCTGACAGCTAAAACTTATAGATGTGTAAAGGCAATATTGGCCTCCTTAAAACCATATATATTTATAAATGAACAGTATCAAGGGATCATAATCCACTATATCAAAAGGTGTCAAGCATCCAGACTTATTTCACTTCATCAGTGTGTATCCACATGATAATGCACACTATTCAAGTTCCTTGGTTACAATCAGCGTTTTATAGATTGGGGTGTTTGCATAACACAATTAAAACAAAATTACTGTAAATGAAAAAGTTATGCCTGTGATAATAAAGAATAGCTGAAATGTGCCATTTTCAACGTGTAAATGAACTCTTGTCAGTCGAAAAAAGAGCACCAATTTTATTTTTCTTTCTTTCCAAAACGACAATTCCTTTATCAGCTCTTTCAAGGATGCATTCCTTTACTAATCACACCCCCTCAGTAAAATAGTTAAAACATGAAACGATGCAATACTAGATTTAAAATTTCATATATTATTTTCTCCAATGAATGTATTTGATTGACGGAATTCCATATATGCCAAGTTTTCTGGAACCAAATCAGGGAGATTTGTGTTCACAATCAGGGAGATGGGGTCCAAATCAGGGAGATTAGCGTAACGACCATTTTTGTCATAAATTTAAGCGCGAAAGTGCCAATCGTACCAAAACTAAGTAAAATAACTACAATGAATAATAGTTACTCAACTTTACTAATTTTCTTATATGTTATTTTCTTAATCTCACAAAAAATTATTAGATAACCTTCACAAGAATCACTGTCTGTGCTTCAAAAACTAATGACACACTGGTACCTCAAACACTCAAACAAATTTATTTTTCAACATGTGTTAGTTGTCTTTCAGTCTTGCAGAGAAGCTCTTTTTGCAAAGATGCACAAATCATTTGAAGGTCTGAGTTCAAAACAGTCACACTTTACATTTATCTTACATGATATTAATGATGACACAGTTTTTCCACATGAATTTCCACATTGGTCTGTCTGAATCAAACTCAACATGCTGAAACAGCGCTCAGGGTCTGCATTACTGTGTGGCAAGACGAATGCTGCCGAAGAGAGCTTCACTAGATTTGGGAATCTGGGTTTCTTCAAGGGTGTGGAAACTCTGCTCGTGTCTACCCAGAAGACATCCAATGTTGTTTCTCTCTGAGTGAAACTGGGCAGGTCTGAGGTAGGAGAGAGTTGGAAGTACCTGAACTCGTCTTCAAGTTCATACTGTTTGTCAGTTGCTGTACCCAGTCTGTCACTCTACTGAGGCACAGCTTCTACTGAAATCTCCGATCTCCTTTCAGGATTCAGGTTACCAAGGGCCTTCAGGGTCTGGTCATGAAATGGAAACTTAGCTGTCATCTTTGCTGTAACTTACTCATAGAAGGACCTCACACTCCTGAAGAAGCAGCTCAGCTGGGTTGGAGAAATGTCGTCTGGGTTGTTGTCAACGAAACGTCGGGCTTCCATACCCACTGCTAAGAAAGAGTTGTCATGATGGTTTTCTGGCGACATAAAGTTGACCTCCGTAATGCTGGCTTATGCAGTAATAACACTCGTCTTCACAAACTTTCCCATGAATCTCCGTAGAATTCGTCCCATCTCCACATGGATGTATCCCACGATTTCATCACCAGCTTCGAACATGGTGTTAAAGTCATTCAGTGGTTAAATGATGTATAGAAGAAAGTGGAACGTCAGTTTCATCTCTGGGTTTTTAAGGTTTTCAGCGCAGCTGTTCACTCTGCTCCCCGTCTTCTCAGAAATAGGACTGAAGAGCTGGCCACTGTTGAAGGAAGCGTGCAATGCATTTCTGGAGTGACAACCACCTTGTACTACAATGCTTGACAAGCTTGTACTGCTCGGTGTTGGTACACTCCAGGAATTCCTTATACACCTCTCTACGCTTGGAACTGTAATTGAAGTGATAGTAGGTGTCGACCAAAAGTTCCTCACCTGGGACGGCCAATTTCTTCAAACCATACTGCGTGCAGGTAATGGCCAAATGGCAGATACACTCAAGATCGATTATATTTGATTGCTGTTCACGAAATCTGGAGAGAACTGAATTTTTCTTACCAACCATTACATTCGCATTGTCACTGTTAAACCCTACCAGGTTCTTCTATGATGTCTGTCTGTCTATTAAGACTTCTTGAAGACAGCTGAAAAGGTTTTCACCAGTTCCAATATTGCAAATGGACATAGCCAGGAATTTGGTTGTCACTCTGCGAATGTCATTGTCAAACACCCTTACAGTTGCTACACACATTTCATCACCGTTGTCATTAGACTCGTCCATCATCACTGAGAAAGGGTTTCCTTGCATAGTAAAGTTATTTGATTGTCATACATGGGACCAAGTACAACAATGTTTGTGACCTTAGTTCTTTTGCAGCGAAATTTCTGAGCAATTTGCGAATCAGGAAACATAACCTTACACAGCTCACTGAAATGATCAGCAACCAAGAATGGTAACTTATGCTCCGCCACAAAGGTAGCAAACATAACACTGCCTTAGTGACACTGTCTACTCATGTTGGTGCAAATATTTGCGTTACTTTAGCTACATTATGTGACGATTTCTCGTTTGCAGCGTGCTGCATACTTTTCAAGTGTCTTGTAAGATCATCCCCCCCAATATAAATTTTCAGATGTGTGTTGCAAGTTGTGCAGTACACAAAGCTTTCTCCCTTATCACTACGCTTCACATATTTTAATTCGCCTATCCAAGCACTGTTGAACTTTCAAACATATTTCTTTTTTTTTCGACGGCGTATTTTCCGTCGAACCCGTTAGCGGCCGTTTCGACATAGTACCAAAATTATACTTTCGAGTATATTTCCAAATAGTTCAAGAACTGTTTTATACTTTTCAGGTTGCCTGCTATCGTTTATGCACGATACATTTATTACTCAATATTTAAATATTGACGTCTAAAACAACTTACGACTGTACAATGACAAATGCATCAGCGCGTGTCACGAGCCGCGATTTGATTGGTCGCAAGGTCGAAAGCAATTTGATTGACGGATTATGGTAGCCGTGAACAATGTTGTTTTAGCTGGAAATACCTATGCTTGGCAGATTTTTTATTTCCGGGAGTTTTTGTTGGCAAATCGGTAGATCAAAAGATGGAGTCGAAAATCAAAAGACTACCAGACAATCAGGAAGACTTGTCATGTATGGAATATGTATGATATCAGTATAGAAATTCCGAAATCATCTGTACATCAGCCATTTTGTTTACATTAGATGCAGTGCCCTCGGCCATTTTGTTTTAAGAAAATTCAAGGTTGACAAAAGCTCGTGCCCAAAGAATGACACAGACAATCCACCGGAGTTTGAGCTTGAGATTTTGCATCAGCCAGCAAAAAGCGACTTCCCTTTTGTTACGTTACTTTTAATTGGCTCAAAGTGAAATCTCAGACCTTCCTTTTGTTACGTTACTTAATTGGCTCAAAATGAAAACTCAATCTCAAGCTCGAGCTACGAGTTGTATGATTTTCCAGGCCCCTCCGTCGTAAAATATATAGAATGATCGTATAATATTTGCTCGGTGTAACTTGGAAACATGGTTAAAAACAATTGCAAATAAAAACAATCTTAACGCCATGTACATAATGGCGTTATTAAAAATGATAATGACGGTATTGTACACAAATGTGATAAGTATATGTTTACATATTATTATTATAAACTATTTATACGATGCAGAAAATGAAGAGGTCGGTATTACGTTCCAGTTATGTCACACACAATTGTTCGGTCACAAAGAATGTTGCGACGATTATAAATAGCCAACTTACGATAAAATTAGTTGAAACTTTCTTGAATCTATCTTTAAAAACAAATCAGAAGAAAAAGTTCCTCTCTCTTGCATTTATAAATTGTTGTTAAAGGTGAGACTTATTTTTAAAAAAAATACATATACACATACATGCTTACATACATACATTCACATAAATCCAGCTATACATGCAGACAGACATACATACATACATTGATGGATGGGTGGGTGGCTGTTTGGAGAGAGAGAGAGAGAGAGAGAGAGAGAGAGAGAGAGAGAGAGAGAGAGAGAGAGAGAGAGAGAGAAAGAGAAAGAGAGAGAGAGACGGGACTGGCAAAATCCTTTACCGATTCCTGAAACTTAGATGGAGCTTGACATTTTCCCAGCTCCATTGTCATCCAGAACTTGTCATTCAGAACTGTATTGTGTTTCGGTTTTACTTGTTACATATGGGTTGTATCGTCTTTCATATACTATTTTCAGAAAACTAATGTATAATTCATGGATCACTGGTTGCTTTGTAAACAGTTACCGATAGATCGGTCTAGAGACAGCCAATCTAAAGATCCTTTTCAATCATATGACCTCTATAACGCACTTAATCGAACTTTCTATTACGCTGAATCGAGTTCTTCACTTTGTGAAATTGAAACTCCCACCTCGTGTAATTGAAGTAAGTGAAAGCCAACAGGGCCATAACGTGAACACATTTCGCATTCTCGAAGCTCGAATGCGCGTATTCGAAGCTCTAATACGTAATTTAGAAACAGCCAAGCGGAAAGACGTTTGAATCACATGATCACGTATTCGAGACAGTTTAATGCGCATTCTTAAGGGTCGAATACACGATCTCAAGAGAGCTAATCGTAATGTTGGTTTAAATTACATGATCTCTTTCTATCTCTCTCTCTCTCTCTCTCTCTCTCTCTCTCTCTCTCTCATGTAGACATGAAATCGCGTATTCGAGCCTAGAAAACAGTATTCGCTCTTCAAGTACGCGATCAGAGGAGACATCATCAGATCAAACGTTTTCTCTTCTTGGCTCTCTCAAAATCGCGAATTCGAGATCCTAGAACGTGCAATTATTGTGTCTCAAATGCGTTTAAATGTGATTTGAGGAAGAAAAACAATCTATAATAGATTTTCTGAATATTCGAGCTTCGAAAAGGCGCATTCGAGCTTCGAGAATGCGAACTATTTTCCCGTTATAGTCCTGTTAGCTTGCCAGTTAGTTCGATTACGCGAAGTAAAAGTTTCGATTTCCCGTGAAGAAGAAGTCAATTGCGCGTTCTGCAGAGCTCGATTTCTTGTGATTAGCTCTCTCGAGTTTGCGTAAACAAGCATCGAGATCGCGAAGCGTTTCCACCTAGGTTTAACATACAATCGTTCTTTCAAATCACTGGTTTACGTACGGTGCGGCATTATTCCCATACTTAACAGTACATCTAAACGTCGCATATACATTTTTACTAATGTAAGCCATTTGAATGTCTTGTTTATTAAATCCGTGATATAACAGATTATTTTTTAAAATAGACCAGGCTATATGGGTTTGTGACTGACTTTCGTTAGGTGGCTGAAAGGTAGTTGAAAGTTTCCTTCTAAACATAACATGTATTCAGTACTTTCAATGATGATATCAACTGCAGACTTAGAACGGTAAAATACGCTAATTTATTTCTGGGTTTTCACTAAATGTTTGTGTTTCAAACGTTTTGTTATGAACATGGTTGCAGTGCATAGATGAAGAGAGGAGAGAGAGAGAGAGAGAGAGAGAGAGAGAGAGAGAGAGAGAGAGAGAGAGAGAGAGAGAGAAGCATGGGGATAAATTGGATGACTGGTTAGTAACCAGACAGGTAAGTAGATATAAATAACCAGTGTTAGATATATAGGTGGATACAATTAGATACATTTCCTATATAGTGACATCACTGACAACAGGTCCTGATTTCACTAAGTTTTGAAAACATCTCCTCAAATTCAGATTTTACGTTACGTTGTTTATTATACTTTTGATAATATTGGGACTCTTGTCAGACGTAGAGATAGAAGAAAAGACAAACACACACATATCCAAACACAAACACGCTCATAGTCTTTTATACCCCATTAAGACCGGAGTTCTGATCTACAAGCTCGTGAACATATGTTTCAATATGCGACACGTTTCTCCTTAGGTTTTATATCTCCACTATTCGCAGTGAGGGTAACCTGATTTGGTCATGTCCCTCCGTCCATTGAAACTTGTTGCCATAACTGTGAAAAACAACTCAGCATTGACAAATGAAACGTTACTAGCATATTTTGTACCTACAACTAGGTGACGTGAGTAGATTTTCCGGTCATTACATCAATTTTGCAATTTGCGTATGTTAAAAGAAAATATACGTTTCCGAAGTGTGTATATATATATATATATATATATATATATATATATATATATATATATATATATATATATATATATATATATATATATATATCGTGATGAGATTTTCGTGCCATTTTTTTCAAATCTATTTACATTTTTTATCATTTTTAAATAGAATGTTTGGTCTGCCGTGGTAGCATACGTGTTTAACAAAGATAAATAAAAAGTAAGTCTAATTTGTTGTATGAAGAAATGTAACATTTTGTCATTTTGTCAGCCTGGTCATATGCTGATGTTAGTACCAGGTTTGTTGTCCCTAACATGGATAATCAGAAGAGAGTTCATGACTTATACATTTCGGAGTACAGAAATTGTGCCTGCATTTCATGTAAGAACACCCTAAACATTTTGTTTATCTACAAAACAGTTTTATTTTCCTACAATGAAAAGGAGGCCTAATGAAAGTCGTGGACTCTCATGGACTAAAAGCATAATGTTAAATTCCCGTTTGTTGCAATTGTTACAACTCTATTTCTTACAAATCTGTAACAGAAAGATAGTGAAACCAATAAAATCAAGTAAAATCAACAAGCAATTTGTTTCCAGACAATTAAAGTGAAAATTCAAAAGACACTTACAATTTATGAGTTAAATTCCAAATAATCCTAAATCTAAATGTCCTAATCACAAGTCTAAATTAATAGAATGTTCCGAATGAATTCCAATAGCCTTGTATGTCCTGGTGTACCACAAGAAATGTATTTGAATGAATTCACATAAATCCCAAAATCATGTATTAATCCAAAAATCAATCAGCACTTTAGTAATTCCAATAAATATTTTAAATAAATAATTCCTCTCAAATTATATCGTATTTCAACAACACAACTGTAATTACTAGAATATATTCCTTTCAGACTGATCTTTAGAACCGGAATTCTAGAGCAGAAATGAATTTATTTACCAAAATCTGTATATAAATACACATGCCTTAATGACACATGTCAGATCAGAATATGAGTAATTCTAATGGAAAAATACTGGCCTACCTAACATATGTCACAAAAGTCTGATTACGAAATGCCTATGAAAATACTGGGCTACCTGACACATGTCACAACTTACAAGTATGGACAAAAGTTAAGTATGTATTTTCATATAACCATGCAACTTACAATCATAAATAAAAGTTAAGTATATTAACATCATACATAACACCCCAGAGTCCACAATGTTAAACCGGTGAACTAATATTAAATTCCCATTAGACTCCGTACAGTCCCATTTAAAAATAGTTGCTGGGGTCAAGATGGAGGCTCAATGTTAAATTCCCGTATGATCCCATACAGTCCCACACATGTTAAACCCATGGCGTAATCCACATATCTTCAACCTATGGTGTAAAGTTAATTCCTGTTAGAGGCCAGATAGCCACTTTTACCACAAATTGTCCCACTCTACTACTAACATGAAAACAAAAACATGACCATGTTCAATGTAACAGCGACAAAAATTCTTTTTAGTTTCCATTCTTTCGATTGCAAATCAAAATGATCTTTGAGTACGTTGGAATACAGACAACCTACTGTGCACGTTTGGGCAAAGTTTAAAAAAATTCAGATTACTTCACCATAAGCTAATGTTCTCTCTCTCTCTCTCTCTCAATTCTCTCTCTCTCGCTCTCTCTCTCTCTCGTGCTGCTCGCAACAAATTACGATATGCAAGTTTGAACCAAAATTTACAGAACTTTCATTGCCTCAAAAGCAAACTCTATAAAAGAAAAATTACGGAAGACAGAATAGCAGCAAATCTGCGATATAGCAGCGTAATAATGATTTAAGGCAATTCAAAAGAAGAAAATGGACTATTAGGTTACAAGAAAGCAAAGCTATGAAAATATGGATCGCATGTGGAGCCTATTCGAAAGGAGTTGTAGTACGAAAATCTTTGTTAGTATTATGTATTACAGAAAAGCCAAAAAATCAGAACTAATGTGCCTGAGCATGCCTTGACAAAGTGATTAGTAACAAAGCAATCTCTGAGCGATAATACAAACTCGGGTTATACACTGACATCGTTTCTTCGGCATATCCGGAAAGTCAAATAATGAATCATTCAGCCAAATTGAAAGTAGGGGTTCAGTGTGTGCACATAGACTTTAAACTTCAATTCACATAATTTACTAGGAGAATTTCCTTTCACTGAAAAGAAAATGTCTTCTTTTTTTTACTCCAGTGAAATCAAATGTTTTCAGTCAAACTTGTAAAAAAAATTTTAAAAAATCTTTTTCACTCTAATGAAATAAAAAATTTCAAGTGAAAAATAATATAATTTCAGATAAGTAAATATTATTTTACAACACGTCTACAATTCAGTCTGAAATAAATACATTTCATGTATTTGCTGAGAGAAACAGATTTTATATCAGTGTTTTAATAAATAATGCACATCAACTTGTGTAGAATAAAGAAGGGATAAGGTAATAAATTGTTTGAAAGAAAAAATGATTCCCCCCAAGAAAGCCTGAGGAATACGGAGACATCATGGTCAATGTGATTGTTATATTTTGTATGGGTCTGGGTATAGACCCCCCACCCTTTTCATTGACTGTCGTACAAAGTAATCACATGCATATAATAAAGGAAGTAAAATATACTGTGTATATACTAACTGCATAGCTTAAATTTAATTTAAATTATAATTGGAAATTTTTTTAAAAATACCCTATGCGATACATTAAACTTGTATGGGGTGGTGGCGTAAGACGATTGGTATATATTATACTAGTTTTTCGAATAAAATATTTATTTTGCGAATAGCTTGCACTAATGTTCGACTATTACAATTATTTTTAATTAGTACTACTTCAAATTATTTTTCATGCACTTTGAGCTCATCTTCAATAATTTATGATCATTTTTTAAATCCTATCCGTTCAATTTTGGAATTAAGGCACGGCCTCTGATTTATGCAAATTGTAGTTACTAGTTACTATTATTGAATTAGATGTTTAATAATGATAAATGAAAAAAATGCAAATTGTAGTTACTAGTTACTATTATTGGATTAGATGTTTAATAATGATAAATGTAAATAATGCAAACGAAGTAATCAAGGTATTTTACGTCCAAGCAAATAATTATTTTATCCTTTGCTGAAACACAGAGTGGAGGAACTGATTGGATATGTTAAAAGAATTATGAATTACATGTTAATTTACCCTTTCAGTTACTTGTTCACATAAATTTACTGACAGAAATTGGACTTTGATTTAGCATAATGTAAAATGGGTAGATCTTGCTAAGCAGTCTATTTTCAGTACTTTATTTGGATTGCGCGATTTGTAACTACCACTTTCGTGTACCCGAAGGTCCTATTCGTGTTTCGTTCAAAAGCGTGCATTGATCGTGCATACACATTTCTCGTAACTATTATAATATGTTACATAATACGTTTTAATAAACCATTTACGTCAAAACGGTTTTTTTTTTGTCCACGTTGTATTCCTTAGAGAACAAACGTCACGAAAGGCGACAGCTGCCGTCACCTTGCTGCGTTTGTTTCAAACTTGTTTTTTTTTATATACACATCGTCGTTTAGGTGAAAATTTTAAAATGACTTTTGCACATGTTTTTCGGTGCGGGTCTTTTTGTAGGGATCAGTACAGGATGATCAAGTGGGATACATTTACTTATGATGCATTAGATACTTCAGTGGGTCGATAAATCAGCCCCCAAACCTATACTAATCTTGATCGATGGTTTGGGAGATGATCGCCCCTATTCTATAAAATGTGCAATTTCCTGCAGACATTTTCGTCCGCATACATCGATGTGCATTTTAGACACTTACCGGTATTTCTCGCTGCTCTTGAATTACGGTCGGATGAAGGGTCCTTTCGACAATATGCACAGAATATTTCCAGATTAAATCCTATGCTTGACAAGTTGTCAAGTCACGTGGAATAACTCAGCCCTACCTACTGTGGACATTTCGAATTTAGTGGATGTGTTAGGCGACAACTTGGAGTAAGCCTTTTCTTGAGAAATTGCGCTCAAACATTTGGAATTCCAAATTATAGATGTCTTTCTCGATAAATTGCATGGTGAAGTTTTCGGCTTATTTTGAAGTCAAACTTGATCAGAAAACATCTTTAGAAGATTTCATCGGTGTACAGGAATAACGTATGCCTTGCGTGATATAAATGTTTAAAATTAGACGGATGCAAATATAAATAATTTTTCCTATTTTGGGGGCGAGTCTATGGCGATAGTATGTCCTTTTCGAAGGAAAAGTCTGGCCTGTTACATAATGTCAACATCCGCAGCGTGCTTTAAATTGCTTCGTGATGTATGCATCCGACCCTTCATCCGACCTTAACTCAAGAGTATCGAGAAATACCGGTAATTGTCTAAATTGTGGACTAAAATGTCTGCAGGACATTGTACATTTTAAAGAATAGGCACGATCAGCCAAACCATCAATCAGTATCAATACAGGTCTGGTAACTGATTTACTTAAAACGAGTAAAATATAAACAGAACGGTTGGGAAAAGAACTCCTACAGGTCAATTTATTTGAGATGACTATCCTGTTTCCACGTGCATGTGTCTATAAATAGACCTCGGCATAAAAAGATAAAGGTTAGGTCACTTGTCTGAAAAGTTATTTCAGAGGAGATATAAGCGCTTATCGTGATATATAACCGCATTATAATATTCACTGCATTATTATATTCACTGCATTATCGATCTAGATGTGATAGGCTGCTATATTTAGGAGAAGAAAACGCAGATCTCACGGTTTTTAAATCGAAATATTTTTTATTCATAGTTTTCAAGTGCGTTTTGAACTTAACGGTAAGCATTTCTCTCTCTCTCTCTCTTTCCCTCTCACGTGTTAGATCGGTCTTTTTCGTTAACATCTAGTCTGACCTCTACATTTTTGCAGGGCGGTGTATTACTTACTGTCACAGAGAGAGAGAGAGAGAGAGAGAGAGAGAGAGAGAGAGAGAACATTAGCTTATGGTGAAGTAATCTGATTTTTTTTAAACTTTGCCCAAATGTGCACAGTAGGTTGTCTGTATTCCAAAGTACTCAAAGATCATTTTGATTCGCAATCGAAAGAATGGAAACTAAAAAGAATTGTTGTCGCTGTTACATTGAACATGATCATGTTTTTGTTTTCATGTTAGTAGTAGAGTTTGCCTTTGACATCATAAATATTTATTGTCACTCCGTGTTATTCTGTGTGTTATTTTTTTAAATGGAGTATCATAGTGTACGAGAGAACGAAATGATTCTGGAGTTAACCGACGCTAACAAGAAAAAAGATGCGGATCGCTTTCACGTAAGTCACCCAATTAGTGTTGTCCATCTTTTCTTCTTATTATCTGGCCTTTTTCATCTTCATGTGTCCTTAGTTGACAGCTGCCAAATCATTTGTATTTGTGTTTTATTCCAAGTATAAAAAAATCTCCTTCTTTTGTAAGGCTTTGGGGGTGGGGGTAAGATAGTGTGGATTTTACTTTATGTTTAAAAAACAAATATCATGCAGTGTATCGTGTACTCCAGTATTTCGCAAACTGATTCTCTCTGCGGCCTTTCTAGAGGCCCTAGTTTTTCCTGCTTTTCCTACTTTTTTCTACTTTTTGTCAGACTTCCTTTAATTCCTATTTTTTTTCAAAATGGCCCTGCTAATCCTAATTTTTCCAATTTTATGTCGACATACAAATTGCTGTTTTGCAAACTATATATTAAGAGAATTGAATTTTTATGTAACATAGTAACAAATGAAAAGGAAAATCATCATTTGTAGTCATGTCATGAAGATGAGTCACCGCTGCGATTTCTGATCATTTAAGAAAATTGGCCAAAACTACAATCATCCTTAGAAAGAGAATTCACAAGTTTTGCAACCGTGCATCTGAAAGATGATTTGCTTTACTTATTATTCCTGGCCCTGGGTATACACAGAAAGTGATTATACCTGAAAAATTAAGGAGATATGTTGAGAGATATTAAATCATGAAGATACGACGGTCCTGACTTGTTGAGTATTTTGAAAATATCAACACCTAAACTTTGAATACTACTTTGCTTCAAAGATGGAAATTTAGTCTGTTGTAATATGATTGTACTTATTCGTCCGTTGAAAAAATTGTTTACAAATAATTGAACCGTAAAATAAAAACACATGAAGAGGAAAATCATTATTTGCAGGCATGTCATCAAGATAAGTCACTGCTACGATTTCTGATCATTTAAAAAAAATTGATTCAAACTAGAAGCATTAATAATTTTCTTAAAAAGAGAATTCGCAAGTTTTGCAATCGTACAACTGAAAGATGATTTGCTTTACTTGCTGGTCCTGACCCTTGGTACATCTAGAAAGCAATCATGCATTCACGAATAAGTTTTTAAGAGACATTAAATAATAAAGATACGATGATCCTGATTTGTTCAGTATTTTGAAAATTTCAACAGCTAAAGTTCTAATACTGCTTTGCTTAAAAGATGGAAATTTAGTCTCTCATAATGTGATGCTACTTTGTCGTCCGTTCACCATATTTTTTTTTTTTTTTATAACTTCTTATAAAAAAAACTCATGACCAATTTGGACATGGTTTTACGGGAGCATTCTGGCATCAAGGTCTTTACAATTTGTTTTAATGGATGCCCATCCGTCATCCAGTATGATCGCCATTACCAAAAATTGAAAAAAATATAAACAAGTTCTCAAAAACTGCTCAAGAGAACTTGACTAAATTTGACAGAAGCATTGGTAGGATTAAGCTTCCACATCTGTTCAAATGACGTCGATCTGCCATCAAACATGGTCGCTTTTACTAAAAAGATTTAAAATTTTTTAAAAAGATTTCTTTTTCCTCAAAATACACTCAACAGAATTTGACAAAATTGTAAATGGAGCATTCTGACATGAAGGACTATCAAATTTATATAAATGATGCCGATCTGCACTGAAATGTGGCAGCTGTTTTGAATATTAGAATTTTGTCAATGACTTCTCAAACGTCGTTCAACAGAATTTTACCAAATATGATAGAATGCATAACAGCGTGCATGTCTTTAAAATTTCTGCAAAGAATGCCAGTCCACTGTCAAATATGGCCGCTGTTACTAAAAATTGCAAACATTGGAACGAGTCTGTCTATAAAAAAATTAAGGGAATTAGGAAATTTTAGAAAAATTACCCTTTACATAAAATGATTTAAAATTTATACAATAACATCTATCCACCACAGAATAGCCGCCATTACAAAAGAAACAACAAACAAATCCTGATTTTAGGGACAACTACAATTCATGGTCAGGCTAGTGGCCATGTCCAAGTGGATTGTCCTGGTCATGTCAGATTTTGTCAATACGGAAAATTCGGACACCTGCACATTCTGACTCTTGTTCACAGCTATCATGTAAAATAATTTCTTCGATATAAATCAGTTGCTTTCGCATCTAAATCACAGCAAATGTTAACAAGATTATTAATTGGAAACTAATCTCTCCACGGAAAGAATTTGGTAAGCTGAATTGAACTTTCCGTTACAATTTAGAATTGTCCCCGCAGTGATCATGTTTTTCAGCCTCGTTTTGGTTATATCGTAAATGTCAGTACTTTCAATACAAGTAATCATCAGGTCTGTCCATTGCCATCAGCACTCGAACAAACGCATGTCAATATATGTACAAGTTATCATCAGGTCTGTCCATTGCCACAGCACTCGAGCGAACGCATTTCAATATATGTATAAGTTATCATCAGGTCTGTCCATTGCCACCAGCACTCGAACGAACGCATGTCAATATATGTACAAGTTATCATCAGGTCAATCCATTGCCACCAGCATTCGAACGAACGCATGTCAATATACGTACAAGTTATCATCAGGTCTATCCATTGCCACCAGCACTCGAACGAACGCATGTCAATATACGTACAAGTTATCATCAGGTCTATCCATTGCCACCAGAACTCGAACGAACGCATGTCAATATATGTACAAGATAATCTGAGTTGCCCAAACCCCAGTGTCACACATTTACTGCAGCCACCCAGTTAAATATTTCTCTGCCTCACTTGGCCAGAAAGATCGAAGACGTCACTTGGCTCTGTACCGAGGCTGGTACTAATACCTTATATATCTAAGTAAACATTAAGCACTAATTGTGACAAGGAGTAGACTCCAGCTGTGACAATCTTGCAATAATAATACTAAATTGGAGTGCTGACAAGCTGTATGGACTGAATAGGGAACTAATGGTGAAAATCAAGAAGATCTGTGTTGGCTGTATGGACTGAATAGGGAACTAATGGTGAAAATCAAGAAGATCTGTGTTGGCTGTAGATCTGTGTTGGCTGTAGATCTGTGTTGGCTGTAGATCTGTGTTGGCTGTATGGACTGAATAGGGAACTAATGGTGAAAATCAAGAAGATCTGTGTTGGCTGTATGGACTGAATAGGGAACTAATGGTGAAAATCAAGAAGATCTGTGTTGGCTGTATGGACTGAATAGGGAACTAATGGTGAAAATCAAGAAGATCTGTGTTGGCTGTAGATCTGTGTTGGCTGTAGATCTGTGTTGGCTGCAATGAGACTAACATACTAGCTCATAAGCTTAGTAATATATGTGTGTTTAAATCTTGTCCATGAATGTAAGTAGCACTTTAGATTCGGGTCACTAGTAAACAAGGTAAGTAACACTTTAGATTCTGGTCACTAGTATACAAGGTAAGTAACACTTTAGATTCGGGTCACTAGTATACAAGGTAAGTAACACTTGAGATTATGGTCACTAGTAGTATACAAGGTAAGTAGCACTTTAGATTCTGATCACTAGTAAACAAGGTAAGTAACACTTTAGAATCGGGTCACTAGTAAATAAGGTAAGTAACACTTTAGATTCGGGTCCTAGTATACAAGGTAAGTAGCACTTTAGATTCGGGTCACTAGTATACAAGGTAAGTAACACTTTAGATTCTGGTCACTAGTAAACAAGGTAAGTAACACTTTAGATTCTGGTCACTAGTAAACAAGGTAAGTAACACTTTAGATTCTGGTCACTAGTAAACAAGGTAAGTAGCACTTTAGATTCGGGTCACTAGTAAACAAACTAAGTAACACTTTAGATTCTGGTCACTAGTATACAAGGTAAGTAACACTTTAGATTCTGGTCACTAGTATACAAGGTAAGTAACACTTTAGATTCTGGTCACTAGTAAACAGAATGCTTACAATCATTTGAGTTCAATAGTCAATGCGATTCTTATATACAGTTAGACTGTTGTTTTTTTCCTTTTGTTTTTTTCTCTATTTTATTGGTTTACATCCTGTTGAATTAGGTCAAGTGCAAATATGTATAAATGGGGGTTTGGTAAACAGATAATTAATTCCTGTTTTAGATCAGCCTGTGGGAATCCATTTGTGAACATATTTTACATTGTGCTGTTGAAATCAGATATAGAATTATTTAATAAATATATATTCATTAGAATTACTAAAGTGCTCATTGACTTTTGAATGAATACATTACTTTGGATTTTTGTGAACTCATTCAAAGACATTGTGGATTGTATAATTGTGTATATCAGGACATTCAAGACTATTGGAACTTATTTGAAACATTCTATATTTTTGGACTTGTCATTAGGATATTTAGGATTATTTGGAATTTGATTCACAATATTGTAAGTATCACTTGAATTTCACTTTGTATTATAGGGAAATAAATTGCTAGTTGATATTACTTACATTGTTGGTTTCACTTTCTTTCTGTTACAAATTGTTTTGAGACCTAGAGTCGTAACAATATATATATATATATATATATATATATATATATATATATATATATATATATATATATATATATATATATATATATATATGAATACAGTTCTGCACTGCAATCGGTTCCATCATCAGGTGGGGATCCCCTATCCTAGAGTGTTTTGGCGCTGACCCACAACACTCTCCAGGGGTGTGCCGACTGAGTTGATCAGACTAAGCCCGGAACCGATTAGCTTTTCCATCGCTCCTCTCTCTTCCGCCAAATCCAACGTGAAGCTTCCTCCGCCTGTTTGCCAACCATGGTTACTAAATTCCTGCGGCTAGGTCCTGTAATCCCGATGACTCCCAAGGCACGCCAAAAGGTCTGTGCTGTAAAGCCACGGCATCCTATTTCCACTGATAGATTTCAGGCCTTCCATCCATTCTATTGGCACTCATGGATGAGTGCATTTTGAAGGTCTTGGCGGAAATAAAATATATTAGGTAGTTAAGAAAAGTATTACAAACTTGTTTTTTTCATGGTTAAACAGAGTGAATTGAGTAGACATTATTTTTATTAATTTACAGCAAATAGCATCACATATCTCCATTACTAGTATTGTACTTAGATCAGCAATTGCAAAAAAAAGATTAGGTTTATATATGATATACAATCAGTCGTTTGTCTGGGACAAGTGGATCAAAAGAACAGTTGCTCAACCTGCTTTTGATATTGGACAAATTATGCTGATGTGCATTAAATATGGATGAAGATACACAAAATAAAGAAACATTAAAACAGTTGTTTTTAGAACATATGCAATCAGCATCATTGGAAGAAATTTCTACGGAAAGCACCCTACTGACCATGAATCCTGGCCAACTGCTCTTGCATTTGACTATTTGGCATATGTCAGCTAGTTGAGGGATAACATGCCCACTTGGATCTCTTGTTAAGTGTATTTGAATGATGTGTATTTCCTTTCCATTACAAGTAAATGTAAACATATCAAAACAAGCAAACATATTTGTTTAGTGACATCTCTTACGTTGGATGATCTATTGATGTCACATTTAAGTCGGATTATTCACCAAGACCTTGCATGTTTGTAAACAAATGTATGTATGTATGTGTGTATAGGGTTTAATGGTACGTCAGCAGAATGCTGGTTACATACTGCCCATTAAAAGTTTGGTTTTAAAAATGTCAAGAAAACGAATTGCAAAAAAAAAAACAGTATGAAAATAAGCTCTTCCTAATAAACTAAAGCATAATTAAAGGTGACCATGTCAAACTAAAGCATAAGTAAAGGTGAACATGTCAAACAAAAGCATAAGTAAAGGTGAACATGTCAAACTAAAGCATAATTACAGGTGAACATGTCAAACTAAAGCATAATTACAGGTGAACATGTCAAACTAAAGCATAATTAAAGGTGAACATGTCAAACTAAAGCATAATTACAGGTGAACATGTCAAACTAAAGCAAATTTAAAGGTGAACATGTCAAATTGTTTTACACGCTATATCAAATAAAATATTAAGGTACAAATATAAAATCTCTAAAATATTTGTTAAAAAACAATTATTACGTAATTTAAAAGAACGAAATACCATTTTTCTTTATGCAATATGTCTGTTGTCAAAACATAGTCACGGTTACTAAAATAGAGGCAAAATTATTAACAGTCAACCAATTTAAATTGAATTCCACATGAGTAATTCAATCATATTCCACTGGCAGAAATATTTTCAGCTTATTTTTGTAAAGCTCTACATTTGTTTTAACATTCATCAATTACTTCCGCTGACTGAAACCGACATAAAGTACTATTTATGAGAAAGATAAGAAGTTACATAACTTTTTGTAATAATAAAAACCAATACTAGATGTTTTATCCTTCTACCACTTTTTCCTTTCATATTTAAATGGTACGTAATGTATAATATATAATTTTTCAGTCTCTGAAGAAGTAAGTTGCAATATTTAGGTTCATTTTGAGATAAACTCAAGGTATTACAAATATTTTAGGTATCAGAAAAAATTCTCATCACGTCAGGTAATTTGCATATATGATTAAAATGAAAGATTTTTTAAAATAGCATACATGGATACCTGTCATTTGATTTGTCTTCTTGGATAGGTAATATGAAGTATTGATCATTTCAAATATTGTTGCGCCCTATTAAGACGGTGTATCATGTTATGGTCCTGTCCATCCGTCCGTTGCTTGTTCGGTCCATAACTTTGTTGAGATTTTTATGAAACTTTGCCCAAGTATATTTCATGATAAGACGGAGTGGCACGTACCATAGATATGCACCCTGCCTCGGTATCAAGATAACGGCAAAGAAAAATGTAATTATTTGACTTGGTATCTTTATCCGAACCATTGAAGATATTTTAATGAAATTTTGCACAAGTGCATACATTGACTTCACGGTGTGTCCTATAGCATACCCATGCCCTCTGCCTCAAGGTCAAGGTCACAGCAATGGAAAACGTAATTCTGTGACCTGTATCTTGTCTGGAGTATGACATTTGAACCACTGAAGATATTGTAATAAAACATTAGGCTGTTATATATCATATATAGGCGGTTTATTGCATACAACCAAGGGAAAATACAATTCTGACTTGTATTCTTTTCCGGAGTATACGTTTTGAGCAACTGAAGATATTTTAAGGAGAAACTTTAAAAACTTGTATATCATGAGTAGACAGTGTGTTACACACCATAGTCATGCCTCCTGCTTCAACGTCAAAGTCATGGTAATGAAAAATATAAATCAGTTACTTCTAACCATTTACGGGTAACCTTTGAACCAGTTAAGATATTTTAGTGAAACTTATAGTGTGTTATATATCTTAACTTAACAGTGTCCTCAAGGTCAAGGCCATAAGATAATATTTAACCCCTATAAATATTTGGATAAAACTTTATCCAGGTGCACACCATATCGTGTAGCAACCAAGTCCGCAGCTTCCTATGTCAAGGTCATTAGTGGGGAAAAGGTCACGAAGCGGACGTACCGTGTGCCGTTTGCAGTACTCGTGTTGGGTTTATTTATTTTAGATAAAACACTGTGCAAATTTCATTCGATTAATCAAAAGGGCGATGAAATAAAATTATATCACATGTTTTGAACAGGCTATTCAGACTCATTTTATGATTTTCTATGATGAACACGATCTAGATTGTCTACAAAATTATTTAAATTGTACATTTATTTCAACCTATACTGTACGAGTTAAGTTAAATTGTACATTTATTTCAACCTATACTGTACGAGTTAAGTTTCTAACTCTGCATTTTTTCTTGAAATTACTTAAAGTATTTTTAACAGCTTTTGGACAGACTGTTGTTTTGTGCTAATTGTTGTCCCTTAATTTAGATTCTACGGGCCTGTCTTATGACAATCTTGTCTTTAAAGTCAGGTCAATTGTGAACTTCATGAACTTTCATTTCAGTGAAGGTATGAAGTGTGAAGTTTGTCTCCGGGAATACGATACACTTCTAATGTGCATCCCGTGCAAATATCATGTGTGTCACTCGTGTACTACACGGAAGAAGTGGAAATGTCCTAAATGCAATCTACATATCACGGGAATATGCAGTAAAATTAGAGACGACACCGATATGGCATCATCAACAGTTGACGAAAAAAAGAGGCATGCAAAGCAAGAAAACAAACTACACATCTCCGACTATGTTTCTAATGGGTTATTGTGGCTTGTTGCGATGGTTGAGTGTTTGTTTATCTCGCAATATATGTTTTGCTTCCAGGTTGTTATTTCTTACTTAGTCTCTTATTTTCACTAATAATGTGAATACTGTCAACACCGTATCACCTGTACCTTAACCAATGCCAAGAGATATGCAGAGAGCGTAATGCTATCGTGCACATATTTGTGTTCTTCTTGTAATGTTTAAGAATAATTCTATTTGCGTCTGTTTTCTGTCAAATGCAACAACAATGGAAGACAGTAAAAACAATTATGTTGACGTTTCTTTTGGGTTAAGTGTTGGAATACAGGCCAACACGACGCAAATAAGAACGGAAAGAGACAATAAACATTTTGAGACTTTAGTCTGTTTATCATTTCAACTATATGTTTAGCAATCAGTCCATTTATTGGTCCCCCCGACACATACATATCAAGTTCCTAATGTGTAGACATCATGATGAGACCATTTATTTTCACTCTCAATGGACGTTGACCTATTTCAGTAGACATTTTGCTCATCTATTTGATCTGTATGCATCCAATGTTCAGTATTTGCGGTCTTTAAATGAAAGCGGTATTGTCTGTGTTTGCAGTATTAAATTTCTCTTCACTATCTGTATTTTACTGCTGCGCAAAAATTAGTTTACAAAGTATATACTATGACTCTATTCAATTAGTTTACAATGTATATACCATGACACTATTCAATTAGTTTACAATGTATATACCATGACACTATTCAATTAGTTTACAAAGTATATACCATGACTCTATTCAATTAGTTTACAATGTATATACCATGACTCTATTCAATTAGTTTACAATGTATATACCATGACTCTATTCAATTAGTTTACAATGTATATACCATGACACTATTCAATTAGTTTACAATGTATATACCATGACACTATTCAATTAGTTTACAATGTATATACTATGACTCTATTCAATTAGTTTACAATGTATATACTATGACTCTATTCAATTAGTTTACAATGTATATACCATGACTCTATTCAATTAGTTTACAATGTATATACCATGACACTATTCAATTAGTTTACAATGTATATACCATGACACTATTCAATTAGTTTACAATGTATATACCATGACTCTATTCAATTAGTTTACAATGTATATACCATGACACTATTCAATTAGTTTACAATGTATATACTATGACTCTATTCAATTAGTTTACAAAGTATATACAATGACTCTATTCAATTAGTTTACAATGTATATACCATGACACTATTCAATTAGTTTACAATGTATATACTATGACTCTATTCAATTAGTTTACAATGTATATACCATGACACTATTCAATTAGTTTACAATGTATATACCATGACACTATTCAATTAGTTTACAATGTATATACCATGACACTATTCAATTAGTTTACAATGTATATACCATGATTCAATTAGTTTACAATGTATATACTATGACACTATTCAATTAGTTTACAATGTATATACCATGACACTATTCAATTAGTTTACAATGTATATACCATGACACTATTCAATTAGTTTACAATGTATATACCATGACACTATTCAATTAGTTTACAAAGTATATACTATGACTCTATTCAATTAGTTTACAATGTATATACTATGACACTATTCAATTAGTTTACAATGTATATACCATGACACTATTCAATTAGTTTACAATGTATATACCATGACACTATTCAATTAGTTTACAATGTATATACCATGACACTATTCAATTAGTTTACAATGTATATACCATGACACTATTCAATTAGTTTACAATGTATATACCATGACACTATTCAATTAGTTTACAATGTATATACTATGACTCTATTCAATTAGTTTACAAAGTATATACAATGACTCTATTCAATTAGTTTACAATGTATATACCATGACACTATTCAATTAGTTTACAATGTATATACTATGACTCTATTCAATTAGTTTACAATGTATATACCATGACACTATTCAATTAGTTTACAATGTATATACCATGACACTATTCAATTAGTTTACAATGTATATACCATGACACTATTCAATTAGTTTACAAAGTATATACTATGACTCTATTCAATTAGTTTACAATGTATATACTATGACTCTATTCAATTAGTTTACAAAGTATATACTATGACTCTATTCAATTAGTTTACAATGTATATACCATGACACTATTCAATTAGTTTACAATGTATATACCATGACACTATTCAATTAGTTTACAAAGTTTATACCATGACACTATTCAATTAGTTTACAATCTATATACTATGACTCTATTCAATTAGTTTACAATGTATATACCATGACACTATTCAATTAGTTTACAAAGTATATACCATGACACTATTCAATTAGTTTACAATGTATATACTATGACTCTATTCAATTAGTTTACAATGTATATACTATGACTCTATTCAATTAGTGTACAATGTATATACCATGACACTATTCAATTAGTTTACAATGTATATACTATGACTCTATTCAATTAGTTTACAATGTATATACCATGACACTATTCAATTAGTTTACAATGTATATACCATGACACTATTCAATTAGTTTAGAAAGTATATACCATGACACTATTCAATTAGTTTACAATGTATATACCATGACACTATTCAATTAGTTTACAATGTATATACTATGACACTATTCAATTAGTTTACAATGTATATACCATGACACTATTCAATTAGTTTACAATGTATATACCATGACACTATTCAATTAGTTTACAATGTATATACTATGACTCTATTCAATTAGTTTACAATGTATATACCATGACTCTCTTCAATTAGTTTACAATGTATATACCATGACACTATTCAATTAGTTTACAATGTATATACCATGACACTATTCAATTAGTTTACAATGTATATACTATGACTCTATTCAATTAGTTTACAATGTATATACCAAGACTCTCTTCAATTAGTTTACAATGTATATACCATGACACTATTCAATTAGTTTACAATGTATATACCATGACACTATTCAATTAGTTTACAATGTATATACCATGACACTATTCAATTAGTTTACAATGTATATACCATGACACTATTCAATTAGTTTACAAAGTATATACAATGACTCTATTCAGTTAAACATCAAAGTATGTACTATGACTCTATTCAATTAGTTTACAAAGTATATACAATGACTCTATTCAGTTAAACATCAAAGTATGTACTATGACTGTATTCAATTAGTTTACAAAGTATATACCATGACACTATTCAGTTAAACATCTATGAGTCAGTTGTTTTTCATGATTCGTCACAGGCCGTCGGACGCCGACGAGCAAGACATATATCATAACTAAATTCGTGCATATTATTGAAACGCTGATATTTGATTTCCACATAAATGTTATGGAATGATGTAAGTCAGAAAGAACTAAACACGTTGCTACATGTAAGTTTTCGAATTACTCTGTATCATTTTGTTCAGGATTACTAAGATCAAACTCCGATGTTTACCCCATGGATGACAAAACAAGCTCTTCCACGATTACTTTCATGACCACCATCCAATAGCAAAGAAGAAAATCTCAGTGACCGCATTACAAAATAGTATGGCCATTAACATCGGACGTGTCTTGACGTAATCCTGATATGTTATTCTGTACATTGTCCGAGTCAAACTACTTCACTACTCAACTATGTATCTTATTATGTTGTTTTCATTCATTCTCTTTAGTCTCTGGGATATTGTGATATTCACCATATGTCCGTCTGTCTTTCTCTCCATCCATCTGTCCGTACGTTATTTTTATCGCTTCCTAAAGTGCTAAGCCGAATTCACCAAACCCTGTATTTTTAAGTTGTCAGTATGTCAATCTTGTACAAGAGGGTTATTATTCTTGGCACACTCTTTTTGGCTAATGTATCAAAATTTCAACTATACTAATATTTTTATATTTTTGTCGAAACTTGATATATTCAGTAATAGCAGGAGGACACATAATATTTGTAAATTTTTTAGAAGATGACCCCTTCCATCAGGGTCACAATTTGAATCAGTGATAAGGAATGGGGTTTGGATTGGCTTTGAAATTATACATTTTCCACATTAAGAGATGAGAAATGATGAGCCATCGAGGCTGAAGTTGCTCTAGTTTATGTTCATTATATATATATATATATATATATATATATATATATATATATATATATATATATATATATATATAAGGAAAATAAACTGTCAACATTTTTGGTGGATAATTCACCCAGTCTTAGACGAGATGAACACTGAAGTTCACGGGAACTAAAATATGTGTTATACGAACATAATTTTCAAATTAAAATAGAAGTATACCATTTCAAAGTTGAGTTTTGCGATTGATTGGCTCGTTTTGCTCAGAGAGTTTATTAAAGGTATCGCTACATTAATTGAGCAAGCCTGTTGTAATCCCAAAGAAAATCGGTAATATTTTTCTCTGAGTATTCCTACAGTCCGGCTGAAGAATGTTTCTTGTATGCAATAGAAAGCAGCATTAAAGTTCAAATAGAAAATAAAACGTTGATTCAAACACCATCTTGGCTTTTGCATAAGATGATGAAAAATCAAACAGCAAACCGTGCCGGAAAGGTCACTTGCACTAAAAATTACATTCATTCATTTTAATGCAATTACTTTCAGAAAATGCAACATACCCTGTGCTGATTTTTTTTTAACGTGTTCAAGTTAGTGATTGACATAAGTAAGAAAACTTTAATGTATGTAAACTGAAAAGTGAAGCATTTCATTGAAACTTTGATTGAAATGAAGGAAAAATAAGAGCTTATTTAGTGTAGTGTTGTCTAACCCGACTTCAAATATTGAAACTTCAATTTCAATATCACAGAAAAATGTAAGCAATCTTTGGCTTTTATTTATTTTCACATGAATTTGCGAATTTTGTTTTTTTTGTGTTTCGTCGAAATAAGTGTTGAGTATTGAATTGATGAGTTTGTCAATGAACTTCTGATATCAGTAATTCAATATGTATTGCTAGTTTTAAAGATTTCCATTATTTATGCCATTTTATATTTGATGAATTACTATCACAATGTGTTTTTGTTCAATTATATTTAGAATTATAATACCTTTTGTTTTGTGCAGACATTTTTTGTCTTCAAACTATACAGTGGATTATAAAATAATTGTGAAGATTATTAAGATAATATCCTGTAAAGTACATTTGCTGAAAATCTGCATGTATGCAGCAAATATGCTGATACAGGATAAATTTCTCCCACCCTTGGTATTTTGATGTAATGTTCGTCTCCGATTTTTGTGCAAGTACATGAATATACAATTTCTTTTGTTTTGCTTTCTTTCTGTAGCTAGGTGCAAATCGCACAACCATGAATTTAAGCATTAAGTATGGTTATTTAAAAGGATTTTGGTAGAATCAATAGAATATGCGCCAAATCCATGTCTGTTTATCGAAGGTTTTCCTGAAATGAGGTTACCTTAGTTCCAGAACCCCATGCTATTTTACTGATGGTGTCGACTGTGGACTCACATTCAAGACCACGCCATCAGTATATTATAAATGGGCTTTAACAGCCAAAATACCCTCAGCTATATTTCACTAAATATCATTAAACATCTCATATTTTCCTTCCTTTAATGTTGACTTTATGCATATCCTTCTTTTTGCTTTGTTCCCGATGAAGAAATTTCTACCAAACACATAGTAAACACTTACTATTGCAATAAATTCCTTGCATTTTGAATTCGTCTCACAAGAGTGCTGTTTAATCCATGACTAGATTTTTATGATTTAATTTTTCCTTTCTTCCTCTACTGCATTTAAAGACCAGAATTAGAAGTAGATAGTTCGTGTGCTTTAGATGCTTTGAGAAAGAGGCAAAGGATGAGAACAGATAGCTTTTTAATTCTTACGTTGTTTTCTATACCTATCTTTTGTACCATTTTCCACAAGTAATTTTAAAGTACCAAGTTGAAAATGCCATTTGTGCATCTAAGCTGATGGTTCGCGTTAAATTATTATACTTGTAACTGGGATCTTCAAGGTCAACGTAGTATTCATTAATACTCGCAGAACAATATTTTTAGTGATGGTAGCCAAGATAGTGCTTAAAATATAAGTACATATAATTAATCATTTCCAAAGCAATTTATATCTACAAACGCCCGGGCGATGTCTAGACACGTTGCATGAAAGAAGACACCTTATCATAACAGTCAGTCAGAATCGCAAGATGCTTTCATATTCGGTCGCCCAAGGTCAACATTTTGTAAAGAAATTTTTAAAAGAATGTTAATATAGTAATAAAATGTTCATACTTTCTTTGGAAGTATTTCATATCTCGTTTGTTCTTATAATACGAGTAATAGTTCACTAGTTGCCTTTGCATGGCTTATTTCACTGGGTCACAGAGATGGGCATATGCGCACGGCTTTGAAATTGTCGTTCATATTGGGAACATAACTTACAATGTCTTCGCAAAATATGCATTGAGTAGATGAAGTTTCAATGAATACGTATTTCTTATATCAAGACGAAATTATTATCATTCATATAAGCACAAGTGTTTGTCCCTCTGAAAGTTTTAAAGGCATTATCTTGTAGCTTCTTTGTAAATGACTTTTAAGTTTTGGTTAAAACTGGTCAAAAGTAAAAGTGCTTCAGATCTTGAAGGGTGGTATTTAGTTAGATATGATACTTTTCTCCACATAAATAATTTTTTGCATTGCCTGTTATAGGATATAATCGATATTGTTACGACTCTATGGTCTAAGAAAAATGTAACAGAAAGAAAGTGAAACCAACAAATCAAGTAAAAATCAACAAGCAATTTATTACTAGATAATTAAAATGAAAAATCAAAAAGTCACTTACAGTAATGTGTTTTTGTAATCCTAATAATCCAATAAGAATGATTGTTTTAATCAAAAGTCCTAAATATAGAATGTTCCGAATTCACGGCTGTGTCCTTGAATGTTATGATGTGCTAATGGTCTCCAAAGTCCTGATGTACTAGAAATCTTGAGGTGCTGAAGTCAAAATGAAGTATTCCAAAATCTCTGAATAAAATCACATAAATTCCAAAATTGTCAATTAAAAATCCAAAATCCAAAAGTTTATGAGCACTGTTATAATCCAATGAATATTTAAAATAATTCCTCTCTTAGAATTTGTAATGAATTTTCACAACTGTAATAGCTCTTTACAAGACTGATGGTAATGTCAAAACTAAAAAAAATGTCCACCAAACATGGTATATATAAAGATTGGTCACATGACAGAATTTTCTAGATTGGTCACATGACAGAATGTTCTAGAATGTGTGTCATCTTAATGGAATTTTTACTTGTAAACAAAAATCAACCTTGACCTTCAAATTGAGAAAACATATTGATCAAAACAACCTAATTCAAGGACACTAGTTAAACATGTTTTTCCTGATAAACATTAAGATTTAAGCAAATATTAAAGTGAAGAAACATTTATAATTTCCTAAAATATATATAATATTATATAAACATCATACATAACAATATAATGTAAATTAACATAAGCTCTTGTTCATTAGTTGAAAGTTTGAAAAGGATCTGACTTGTACAATTTATGCTCTAGAGTTTTAAGTTTGGTATAAACACAATCTCCAAAGTAGCTAAGTCATCGCTTTGTCTTGTGCAAGTAACACAATACCCATGTAACTTAACGCGAGATCTATAGCGAATTCGATAGAATACGAGATGCGAGAGATAAGCCTCTACTGATACGAAGTATTCTTATTTGCTCTACTGGTCGAAGACAAGATCTTATGCGATGGTCCAGCGTCATCGTCCGTCCGTCCGTCCGTCCGTCAGCTTTTTATTTTATCGCTAATCTTCCTAAACCACTTGCAATCATGAAACTTAGAACACAGCTTCATCATTAAATCTTCTTGACTACAAATGTAGTCAACATTTTTGTTTAAAACTTTAATCAAACTTAAAGTGCGACTTACTATTTGACACCATTTTAAAGTATAGTCATAGACCAAATGTTTAGGCGCATTATAGATTCCATATACATAACACCTTCCTTCATAAAAAGAAGGAAAGATTTATGCAATAAAGCTTTTTTTTGTTGTTGTACATATTAATCAAATATGTATATAATAATGTAATAATCAAAATCAGATAGTAAGATGTCTTATGAACGACACTCAACTGAATTGCACAAAATATACACAAAATAAAACAATATAGTACTTCTATATACTTGAGAGTGCACCAATTCTTTTTACTACCTGGCACCGGGAAAAAATTAAAAAAACAAAAAATATTGACTTGGTCTTAGGTAAGGGACCGATACAGACTAAATGGTTCATCAAATGAAGGAATAAACAGATACGCCTTGATCTCTTCTGATTGGGTTTTCCCACCATATGACAAGTGTGACAAGATCTACAGTAAAACATCACTTTTAAGTTTCGACCAACAAAAATGATTCAAGATCTTGTGATAAGTCTTATTGACTCCTAAATGACCAGCAAAGGAAGTTTCATGGGCTAGACTAAGAATGTCCTGTCGATATGGATATTTGATAGCTCACTGAAACAAACAGGATATTTCGAAATCTTGTTCCTGTTAGACAACGAATTGTTGTCTTCTGTCACCCTGATTAAAATAGAGAGAACGAGTTGTAAAAAGAGAATCACTATGATCAATACCAGTAAAAAGTGACCTCATTAAGACTGACCAATAAATGTGTGAATAATTTCCTAAACAACATCATTCTCAAGAGCTCTTATAGCTCTAGTAACTTTACGCAGAGGATACAAAATAACAGGGATTTCAATCTTAACAAGATCGTCTCATTTTGATCCCAACCTGGCTCGTCAGTTACAAGTGGATTAACCACTAAAGGTTATGTAACTGTAAACATAGGATTGATCCCAACAAGGTTTGTCAGTTACAAGTAGATTAACTACTACATGATGTAACTTTACACAAAAGGATCAATCCCAACATGGTTTGTCAGTTACAAGTGGAATAACCAATACCTTATGTATAGCTAGGTCATTGCCTATCGATAAATGGATACCTACAATAGTTAAAGAAGTCACTTTCCCAACAATCACAGGTCTAGAAACTAAATCTGATGCTAAATTGATGCAATGGAGAGAAAAATTTACAAAACCGCACTCTAATCCCAGAATAAGTACACTTTCACAAAAAGAAGACTTCTCATACAAAGGCAAAGTACTTGATAATAAAAGGCTCTGAGAAGCTCCTGTGTCCCTTAATATTACAGTAGGGATAGGTTTGGCAAATTCACAACTGGTGATATAGAATCTTCTGACATGAATGGTTCATAAATCTCCAAAATAGAATCAGACTGGGGTTTGTCGGACCCACAACCATATGGCCTTCAATACAAGACCGTGACCTTGATTTCTGTGAAACAAGAGCGTTTGACATCGCTCTGTATTTATTCCGTTGCTTATTTTTCAACATGTAGCAATCCGAAATAACATGCCCTTTACTTTTACAGCAATTGCACGTAGAAAGAGATAAGTATCTCTAATCAGTCTTATATGATGTTTGATTTCTAAAAGTTGTGTCGTATTTAAATTTGTAAGTACTAATAGACTGTAACCCTACCCGAGTAGGACTTGAAACAAAATTCTTAACATTAAATGACATTGTGAATGTTTGTTGGTTTCACTAAAGATTTCTCAATGGAAATTTTGAAACAATATAAATATGAATTTCAAATGCAACTTTAATATCTCCAATATGCTTTAAAGAAACTCAGATCAATCCGATCCCGGACGAACCCCCATTTTCTGTTACGACTCTATATTCTAAGAAAAATGTAACAGAAGGTGGAACCAACAATGTATGTAAAATCAACAAACAATTTATTTATAGATAATTCAAATGAAAATTCAAAAGACACTTACAGTAACGTGAATTGAAGTCCAAATAATCCAATAATCCTAAGTGTCCTAATCACAAGTCCTAAATATAGAATGGTCTGAATGAATGAATGTTCCGAGTGAATGAATGTTCCGAATGGATGAATGTTCCGAATGAATGAATCTTCCTAATGAACGAATGTTTCGAATGAATGGGTAGTCTGGAATGTCCTGATGTACCAACGATAATGTAATCCAGATCATCTTTGAGAATATTCACAAGTATTGAAAAGTCATATATTTAAATCCAAAGGGTAATGAGTATTTTAAGCAACTCCAATGAATGTTCCAATAAATAATTCCTTTCGAATTATATATACAGCAATACAGCATTACGCGACTACAGGATTACGGAACTACAGGATTTCGGAACAATAGCACAACAATTATTCCAAACAATCTGATGATTCCAAAGACTGATAATAAAAACATGTTTTTAACACAGGATTTAAAATTGGAAAGATTATAATGCGTATATCAAGGTCTTATAATCTCTTTGCAAATGGCCTATTTCACAACAGGAAACGTGTCATATTACGACCCAAAATTCAACACTAAATGCGTCTTTCGAATGGAAATTTTCTCAAGAAATGGTAAACAACTCTGACCTTGAACACAAATGTAGTCAACACTTTTGTTGACCACTTTAATCAAACTTAAAGTGCGACTTACTATTTGACACAATTTTAAAGTACAGTCATAGACTAAAAGTTTAGGTACATTATAGATTCCATATACATAACAATAAAATGAAAATGGTGCCTCCCACCCCACACCCGATTTCAAATATGATCCATCTTAGAAATCTTGTTATAACTACTACTTGTGAACAGATGATGATATCAACATTGGGTTTTAGCTAAAACACTTCTTATGGTATACAGCTGGTTCTAAATGAAAATGGTGCCGATTTCGTCCTCCTGAATGGATTACCATATTGACGGGGAGGGGGTGTAACTAAAATACACAACACAATACGTCGTTGGTTTCAAAAGGAAAAAGTGGCGATCTGATCTGGTACAAGACCGTTATGGCGGTCATCTTGAAAATCATGTTATCGTTACTCTCCTAAAGGATGGTTTTATCGATATAGGGTTTCCACTAAAATACCCATTACAGGATATAGTTAGTCTTAAATGAAAATCGTGCGATTCGACCTCTAGTATAGCCGCCACAGCAGCCATCTTGAAACAAAAATGATTTCGTTACACCTAAACGGATGGTCATATTGAGACGGGGTTTCGATTAAAGCATTTCTTTCAGTTTGGCAACCATCTTGAAAATTGTGTTATCACTACTGCTTCTGTATGGATGGTCGTATAAACCTGGAAGTTTTCTTATGAACGCATCTAATTATATGTGTTCTCTTCTAACAAAAATCATACTTATGGTGGTAAATATATTGGGAGTTTAGCACCACTCATTTTTATGTATCGCCATCTCATATGTACAAAGGCAGGAAAAATCAAAATTAAACAAATCATTAAAAAGATCATACGACTAGTCGGATAATGGTATTATTTCACAAATTAGAAACAAAAATCATAAAGCAAATAATTTTCTGTGAATTACCATCTCGTTTAGGGATACGAGAAGATTTCTGAATCACTTAAATTTGTGTGTATCACCTTCTCATATAGGGATATTAGAAAATGTTTGGACTATTCATATTTCTGTGTTTTTGTATCCCGCATATAGATACGACAAAAAAAGTACTAGACCAGCAAGAGTTGGTTATGGTGTGTTTTGAAAATTGCTAAAAATAAAATCATTGGCTCCTTCACATTTGTATGTATAACCATCTATTGTATGGAGATAGAAACATTAAAATGAAAGAAAAAGAAAGAAGAAAATTTGTTTGAAAAGAATTGACATAGCGGTCGTATGATATACGGTTTACGACACTCTTATTCGCCTATGTCATAGGTGATATTTTCAGCATTCGTTCAAACAGATATGTTTAGCTTCCTTTGTAAATGAAAGTTCGATCTTTTGCAAAAACATTTTGGGTTTCTTTTTGTATTTATTTTATTCCTGCAATAAGGCGCAGCGTCTCATTATATGATGTTGTCCATTCGTCCACATGTCCGTTTGTTCCTATTTCATTTCTGCGCAATTACTCAAGCTTTCCATCATCAACCGTTGCCAAACGTTGCAACCAGCTTCCTTTTGCGCCTTAGAAGAAACCTATCGATTTCGATCTCAAACTTCAAATTCATAGAGACTAAATGAAGAAAAACTGTTTTCACACAATAACTTCACTTGTATGTCAGATACATTGATCAAACTTTTGTAAGTGGCTTCAATCTGAGACAAAAATGACACCTATTGGTTCTGGGGTTAAAAATATAAAAGGTAAAGGTCAATTACTCATGATATCTTGAATTCCTTATCACCTATTTGACAAACTTTGTGGATGGCTTGCGTTTGAGACAAGGATGACTTGGTTCAAAAGTCAAAAGTCAAAGTCACAGGGACTGAAAGAAGGCAAAACTATTTCCACAAAACTATTTAAGTTCTGTAACACAGTATCGCATGCCTTAATTAAACATTTTATATGGCTCGAATCTGAGACAAGGAAGACACTTATTCATTTTGGCGTTAAAAGGTCAAAGGTCAAGGTCATTGACACTGAAAGAAGAAAAATTGTTTCCTTAAAATAACTTAACATGAAGAATATATATTATAACCTTTGCATCAGACTTGTTGAATGCTTCTACTTAATGTGCTAAAGTAAAACCTTAATAGGAGGACAGGATCAGCAAACATACCACATTTGGTCACATTTAAAACAGTCAGAGCTTTAGTTAACAGGTAATTTCAATCGAGAAACAATGTGATATTTCAATATCATGTGTATCATGTCTATACCTCCATCATTATAAAACATTGATTCAAGCACTGACCGAAAATAGAAAACATTGGTATTTTGGAACATACACAAAAAGCAAATATGTTTAATTTAAAGGCACCCCCCCCCCCCACACACACACACACACTCCTTTATTATATTGCATCCCTTCGGTCAAGAATTATGATTCTGATCCTTGAGTATGTTGGAATACAGACAACCTGCTATATGCACATTTAGGTAAAGTTTAAAAACTTAAGATTACTTCTCCACCATAATCTCTCTCTCTCTCTCTCTCTCTCTCTCTCGTCATGGTGTACGCAAGTGTGTATCTGCGTGCAACATAATTATGAATAATCATGATTGAAGGAGGCATTGCAAAGGAAGACAATTTACTAATATGTTACAAAAAAGCTAAGCTATGTAAATATGGAATGTATGTTGACCCAATTCAAAAGGACTTGGAGTTCGAAAATCTTTGTATTATAAAGTAAATAATGGCATACAACTAATGTGCCTGAGCATGCGTTGACAAAGTGCTTGGTAACAATCTCTGAGCAATAATACAAACTCGGGTTATACACTGACATCGCTTCTTCGGCACATCCGGCAACTCACATAGCGTATCATTCAGCCTAATTAAAAGTAAGGGTTTAGTGTGGACAGATACACTTTTAAATTCAATTTACATAATTTATTACAAAAATTTCTTTTCACAGAAAAAAAAATCTTTTTTTTCTCAAGCGAAATAAAGTTTTTTTTAGTTACACTGATAAAATGATAAAAATATGTTTCACTCCAATGAAATAAATTCTCTTGTATTTAAGCGACAAATTATTCGCTTCAGATAACTAAAATATAATTTTGCAACACGTCTAAAAGCCAGTTAGAAATAGACGAAATTCACGTATTTGCTGCGAGAATCTGAGATTAGTTTCCATCAATTCCTTAAAGATTTTATCCCCTTGATTGACTGTCGCACAAAGTAATCCAATGCATATAATAAACGAAGTAAAATATACGGTTTATATGCTAAGTGCATAGTATGACCCGCGTGCGGTTGGGAATGGGGGCAAGACGCTTGACATTCTCGACTCCTACATATTGGAATGATGGGAAAATATACAAACATAGAAAAAAAGACTAGAAGAAAGAAAGAAAGTAGAAAAAATTGAGAAAGGGTCCTAAAACGGTTAAACTACAGATATATTTTATGCTGCCACCAGCCCAACAAAGTTGTATAAAAAAAAATCAAAGCAGGGATTGTCGGACCTATCACGCAGAAAACCAAAATGCTTTGACCTAATTCCAGTCTGGGAACAAAGGACATACAGCATGCGTGGCGAAAAATCTACGCCATCTACAAAATGTGCGGTCGAAATTATATCCACGTAAAGTTATGCATGGCTGTAGTTTTGATAAGATTGCATTAGGAAGGTTATACTTTTTTTATTTAGGCTGAACTTTTCAACTGAATTATCCAGTATCCTTCCTTATGTGTGCGTTCTTTATCGGTCCACCCCAGGTTAGATTCAATCGGTAGCACCTCGAGCGACTCGACTGAATGCCCAGTCGAATTGCAGTGGTTGGCGAGTTTTCGTTGATTTTGTTGCGAATGTGGCTCTTGTGGTTATCCGTTCGTTTTCTGAAATCAACTGTTTCGCCAACACACTGAGTGGCACAGATCTTGCATGTTAGAAGATATATTAAATTTATGGTTCGACATCCTAACTTCGAATTGATAGTGAAGCTAACTCCTGTCGTCGAACTTCTGAACGATTTGGTCTCGGGCATATGTTTGCAAGTTAGGCAACACTTGTCTTTGCAGCAGTAGATGCCTGAATCTGTTGTCTTATTTGAAGTTACCTTGTCACGTACCATATGGTCCTTCAGATTTTTAGGTCTATGGTACACAACCATAGGCACTTCTTGAAATGTGCCAATGCTTCCGAATGATCTGTTGTAAGTTTGGGGCATCGGTGTGGACAGTGACCACAAAGAGGACGCGTTTTTGGTTTTCTTGGTTTTATATTTCAGGAGAGTTCCTCTATCGAGGAGTCTAGTTTTGTTAATAGCCTCCTCGATGTAACTATTTCTGTATCCTCTCCTTCTAAGGTGCCCCTTGAGCTCTTAGAGTCTCTTTTAAAAGGTAGCTGGATTAGAGCATATGCGTTTGGTTCGAACTCACGTGCAGTAAGGAAGATTTTTTTATTATGTGCTGGAGGTGGCAGCTGTTTGGGAGTAGACCCTCGTGAAAGTCATTTGGTTTAGAATATAGGTCAGTCTCTATGTTCCCTCCCAAGAGGGTAGATTGAGTATCCAAAAAGGTGTTGAATCTGTTTGATGACTCGGACGTAAATTTAATCGTAGGATGGAAGTTATTTGCGAATTCAAGAAATATTGTAAAATGGTCGCCCGTTTCGATCCATTTTGATTCTATGTCATCGTTGAATCTGTATCAGCTTGGAGATCTATAGGGTACTTCGTTGAGGAGCTTATGCTCGAGTTTTCCCATGAAAGTATTGGCATACGAAGGTGCCATTTTAGTGCCTATTGCAGTTCCATTATTTTGTAGGAAGTGTTGGCTGTTGAAGACAACATTTTTTTAAACTTAAGAACATGTATTAACAGTTTGACCAAATAGTATGTATGCGGGGAAGGATCAGGGCGACCGTCTCATGCTTCCTTGCAGGCTGTGATACTTTCGTCGTGTGGGATGTTGATGTTTAAGAACAGACGTCCATAGTTACGAGGAGTGTTATCTGGAAGGTTAGTTTTCGGTGTTTTGTTGAGATAGTACGTTGTACCTTGGATATATGAAAGCAGTTTTTCCACGAGAGGCCGAAAGTGATAATCAACGAATTCAGATTTATTTTTGGTGGGATGGTCTTTCCGGAAATGAGTGGCCATCCCGGGTTCCCTTCTTTGTGTATTTAGGAAGCAAATAAAATCTAACTGGTTTGGAGTCAGCTGGTAAGAGGTAAGTCAGTGTTTTGTCATCAATGTGACCTGCGGTATGCATGTCGTTTAATGTCTGACAAACAATTTCAGCTTGTTCAGCTGTTGGGTCATGGCTGAATTTCTTATAAAATCTCTCGTCTAAAAGGTGTCTGTTTGCCTCAGCGTAATATATGTATATATATTTATATATATATATATATATATATATATATATATATATATATATATATATATATATATATATATATATATATATATATATATATATATTACTAGTTTCTCGACAAACACATTTATTTTTAAAATAACTTATTAATTTTCAACTATTTACAATTATTTTTAATAATATTAATAATGCTTTTAGCTATTTTCCATTCCCTCTTAGTTCCTCTTCAGTCCTTTTCGTTCATATTTTCATATTTTGCTAGTTTTTGCCACTGTTGGAATTAAGGCACGGCGTCTGATTTATGCCAAATGTAGTTACTAGTTACTACTATTGCATTATATTTTTAATACTGATAATTGCAACTAATGGTAACGAAGTAAACAAGGTATTTTACTTACAAGAAAATACTTATTATGTTGTTTACTGAAACACAAAGTGGAGGAACTGACAGGATATGGTAAAAAGATTATGAATTGCACGTTAATTTATCCCCTTTCAACGTATTGATTATGCAAGCTGCTTTTAACTTTTATGTGATTGTTGGAAAGGTAACCCAGTTACCTGTCCACATAGATTTACTGACCGAAATCGGACTTTGATTTAGCCTACTATAAAATGTGCGGATCTTGCTCTGCGGTTTAATTTCAGTACGTTACTTTTTATTGACCAATAAAATCACCCCGCTGGACTGCGCGACCTTTTAACCTCTACTTTCGTGTTTTCTTCAAACTCGAGCTTTGATCATGCATGTACATCACTTGTAAACATTATGGGTTGATATATTATATAATATGATATAATAAACCATTTCCATCTCCATGATTTGTTTGTTTGTCCACGCGGTGTTGCTTGGGGGAAAATCGTCATGAAAGGCGACAGCTGCCGTCACCTTGCTGCATTTGTGTCAAACTTACCTTTTTATATACACATCATCGTTTAGGTGGACATTTTAAAATGGCTTTTGGACGTGATTTCGGTACGAATGGGTTTTAGGGATCAATACAGTAGGATTAAGTGCGATTCATTTAGTATTGATGCATTAGATTTACTTAAATCGAGTAGAATACAGTAACGGTAAGGGAAACAAGTCCAACAAGTCAATTTATTTGAGTTGAAATCCTGTTCCCAAATGCCTGTGTCCATAAATAGACCTCGGCATAAAAAGGAATAGATTAGGTCAGTTTTCTGAAAAGATATTTCAGGCACAGGGAAGATATATGCGCTTGTCGTGATGTATAACCGCATTAAAATATTCACTGTACTATCGATATAGATGAGTTACACCGTTATCTTTGGGTGAAGAAAACTTAAATCTCACGGTTTTAAAGCGCTGTTTTGTGATACATAGTTTCTAGAGCGTTCTGCGCTATCGATACACATCTTTCTCTACCTGCCTCTCATTCGTTCTATCAGTCTTTTCGTTCATATCCAGTCTGACTTCTATATTTTGTGAAGGCAGTGTATTACTTACTGTCAAAGAGAGCTATAATTTGCCTTTGACATCATAATATTTCTTGTCACTCCATGTTATTCTGCGTAACGACGGGCACTTTATTTGAGTAGTATTAGTGTTGTAGTGGAGTATCAAAGTGAACAAGAAGACAAAAAGGCTCGGGAATAAATCGATACTAACACGAAGAAAAAAATATGGCACTTGGATCGCATTCACATAGGTCCTCCAATTTTTTATTCGTCTGTTTTCCTTCTTAACTGGCCTTATTTTCATGTTCATGACTCTTTAGTTGAGCAATCTTGATATATAACTGCGTTGCTGTTTCACGAAGTTGCCTCACGGATGGACGCGGCTCATCTGCGTGTCCTAATATTGCAAGTACATCTGCCTTTATCATATCGATTGGTATCCTTATTCCACGCTCTCGCGCGAATTGCCTAAGTTGATTCACAGTCGGCATGCCTGTAGATAAGGGAAAAACATTGTCTGATTGCTTATTCCAGCAATGAATTTTTGTAGTATTTTTACTTTACCATTATCAAAACCCGCAATCGCTTCAATCCTGGGTATTACTTCATTGACTTCGTTGTTTTTTGCCTCAATAGCATCGTTGGGTTTTTCCTCGACGACAGATTCCACATTCTTGTTGGCAAGTCTTCGCCGCCGCTCGTGATAATACTCGTAGACAGATCCAAGTGGTCGGCAAAGTTGATTATGCGACTTTACTCCGATATCACATTTAAGACATGGTCGAGCACCAGGGCCAACACGTAACACGAGCAAATGTGATTTACAATATTCACAATGGCATGTTCTGCCGCATAGTTCACGTTTTCCACGGTACACGCCTTTGCATTGATTGCGTCCCTGGAGGGCTTTAGATTATTTATCATTAAACTCAAGATCAACGGAGAAATTACGTCTTTTCAAGACAAATGTGGGGCAAATTTCGTTAATCAGAGACTATCAAGTGCTGTATCGGGTTTGGAGTCGAAGTTAAATTTACATTCTTGACTTAGAGTTGTAGTGTTTGTAATTCTCCTTGCGGCAGAGAGACTTTAAACCAAAAAGGCATGGCTATTACTTGCTATATTTAGTTACTGGACCTCTGGATACATTTTACGGAAATCGTTCAACACAGTTTGAAATCGTTTTATATTAAAAACATGCTTATAATAAATGACAAAACAAAATATTTCATTCATGTAGGATATCCGGTTGGGGAGACATGGCCATTTAAACATTGAAAGAATAACCTGCACTGCTAATTTTCCTCTCTGATGCGCGTTTCACCGAAGCACATTAGCGTCAGATTTGTTCGTGTGGTATAGGAAAACTATCTATCAGCATCCAAAAAAATCGTTACTAATTTTGGCTTGATAAATTATTTCAATTTTTTACTTTTTGATTCTGAAAGTAGCACTCATACATCATATCTGAGTAGACATGAGCATTCAAAATAGTTATATCACTTTCCATTATAACATTACGAAATACAAATATCAGAAGGAAGGGGAGCAATTCAATTTTATTTTTATTTTATTTATTTTATATACACAATTTTAAAAACGTTATACTTTTGTCAATAAGCCAATCTTCCAGGTAAATCACAAAGTATATATACTATTTAACAAATTGTATATAGTACTTTTACAATAGTGAAATTAATTGAACCAATTTTTATATTAAGTAGACCACTAACCTAAATGAGTAAGTTCATTCATGCTCCTTTTAATGAATTACTCAGTTGGTAGAGCTTCGAAATCATAATTCAAGGGTCGCGGGGTCGATACCCGCTCAGGCTAGCACTGGGACAGGCACTTAGCCCCCATTTCCTCGGCATTATATATATATATATATATATATATATATATATATATATATATATATATATATAATGTGTTAAAAGTGTTGTTAAAACAAAGGAAAAATATAAGTATTGATGAGTTAACCACATAGATATAAATTTTTGTAACTCTAAAGTTGGTAAACAATAGGGCCTACAAAAGCAACCCCTACTTAAGGCAGTGCCTAAATATAGGCATTAAGCTTTGTTTTGAACAATTATTTCATGAGCTAACAACATTCGAGTTATGTTGTTATGTATGATGTTTATATAATATTATAAATATTTTAGGAAATTATAAATGTTTCTTGACTTTAATATTTGATTAAATCTTAATGTTGTTTATCAGGAAAAATATGTTTAACTAGTGTCCTTGAATTAGGTTGTTTACTTCAGATTTGAGCTAAAGAATAGTTTTGATAAACAAAATGTTTACTGAATTTGAGGTCAAGGTTGAATTTGTTTACAGATAAAACTGGAAAATCATTAGAGTTATGTGTAAAAAGTCATGTCCATACAAGTAAAATTCCATTAAGATGACACATATTCTGGAACATTCTGTCATGTGACCAATCTTTATATATACCATATTTAGTGGACAGTTTTTCAGTTTCGACATTACTATCAGTATTGTAAAGAGCTATTACAGTTGTGGAAAGTAATTCAAAATTCTAAGAGAGGAATTATTTAGAATATCCATTGGATTATAACAGTGCTCATAAACTTTTGTATTTTGGATTTTTAATTGATGATTTTGGAATTTATGTGAACTTATTCAGAGATATTTTGGAGTACTTCATTTTGACATCAGCACATTAAAGACTACTAGTACATCAGGACTTTGAAGACCATTGGCAAATCATAACATTCAACGATACAGCCGTGAATTCGGAACATTCTATATTTAGAACTTGTGATTAGGACACTAATTCTTATTGGATTATTTGGATTTTAATACACATTACTGTAAGTGTCTTTTTGATTTTTCATTTTAATTATCTAGAAATAAATTGCTTGTTGATTTTTACTTGAGTTGTTGGTTTCACTTTCTTTCTGTTACATTTTTCTAGACCATAGAGTCGTAACAATGTAAACAAAAAAGTTGCACGAGAAGACCAACGCAATGAAATAACATTACGTTCAAACAAATATAATGGAGACAACGGTATCCGATGCGCCACTCCTTCACAAGTTAGGCGAGCGTGTTACCTGCTACACTTCTGCTGCTGGAAGAATCTAAAGGTCAAAAAATGAGAGTCGTTACAGCCAATGTGAGTAAAACTCTTATTTTTCGCACTACTTTTGTGTTTTTAAAATTTATAATAAAGTTTCGATGAAAATGTTTGGAATGAATATCGAAGTTGTTAGACTTTAATAGTTTTGTTTAAATTGCGGCAGTTCAACAATAAAGTGTATGCTTCCTCGTTAGACCATGGGGCAAGCAAACTGTAGTAATGGCAATTCCGTATATCACTCCGCATCTGACCTAAATACGTGTATTAGCAAAACAATACACAAGCGGTTCAATTATAAATGCAATGAGTAATAATAATTTCTTCTAAATTTGGCATTTAACTGATACACACGAAATTCGCATTGACGGAATCTAATACTCAATTTGGCTGTCCGGAAAATGATCTGACAATTTCCTTCTGCGTTTTCCTATGAGACATTTTTTTAGCGCATGGATATCATTCACAGCTTCTGTTTTCACGTTTAATACTACTAATTGAATTGAAAGACGGCATATATAAAGTATGTATAGACAGACCTCTTGCGATTCATTCAGAATGCACTCAATTATACATGAAAAAACTGTTTTAAAATGAAACCTGGTAACGTGACACCATTCAATTTAATTTTAGTCCACATAGCAGGAATATGGGTATGGGGCCCCAGCACAAAGTTTCTAGGAGGTCAGATATATATATATATATATATATATATATATATATCTATATATATATATATATATATATATATATATATATATATATCCCCTGCTATCTTCTTTAATCTCTTCTGTATTTTGCCTGGTTAGTGCGAATCGCTTAACATGAAAATCCGCTTTAGATAATGTTTGTGTGGTCTTTATTCAAGAAACTATTATCTCACCAACTATATATCTTATAAACTGTGTAAGATATCTCATCAACTATATATTTTATAAACTATGTAAGATATCTCAAAACGTTTGTTAGACATCTTATAAAATTGTTCATAATACAATATATATATTGTTTAATTGCCGCATTTACACCATCGGTCCTAGAGATGTTGCTTCGCAACATTGTCACAGGGGTGCTTCACTATTTATATAACAATAATTACCGTAGCTGTTGTAAAGTAAATATTTTGTCAGACATTAGTCCATTTTCTATTAGTATGGACTGTGAACTGGCTAAAATAAATTGGAATGATTAGCACTACAACTTCTTCCATAGTCATTTTAATTGGTGGACCAATTGTAAACCTAAATAGCTTTTCCAAAATCATACGGTATTCAACATTATATTGCATGATAGACTGTGTTGATAAAGTTTTTGTTTCGCTAGACATTTTTGTATTTATCTAGAGAATTTATGTTTTATTTTACATTTGCTTGTACCGTGTTAACAATTTGTGTTAGGTCAACGTCCATGTACTATCAGGTAGTCGATTGTGAACAAAGTGAAAATGTAAAGATCTGCTGTGCAATTTCTTCAATGTCTACTGTTGTAGGTGAACCTACTGAAATATTAAAAAGCTTCTTTAACAGCATGCTGTATGTAATTGTGAGAACCGGTTTAAGTGCTGTAGGGTAGAGTTATTCATGTTTTCGTTTCGCTCAACAATTTCTCATTTATACAGCGAAAAAGTTAGTAAAGGTTCGTACAGACTTAAAGTTCTTCTAAAGCATTTCTGGCATTGGGTTGTATGTAGATAAATTCTTGTCATCTCCTTCTGTTAGTTATACTTCGCACAGGCTCTGCCGTTGTGTCTTGGTTGATTGTTCATTACTAAATCTAACATCTTTTACAACATCATCTTGAAGACTCTGTAAAGAACAACTTTTCGTTCTGACAAAATGAAAAGGATGCCAAAACAGCAACACCACCACTATCATATAATACATTTTGATGTTTGAGTTGGTTTCATTTCTTTCACGTAGTGTGATTTGTCAGCATTTTAAAAATATTGTTTGCAAAGTCTTGGGCGTGTTGAAATCTTCTTGTTGTTTATTTAATTGTTCGGCTTTGTTTATTTGTTTGTTAATTTGTTGTTGTTGTTGTTGTTTTATTCACATGAACGTTGAGCAAGTTGTATACCAAGTTCAACTCTACGGAGATCTTCTTGCTTCTGTGGAGCTACTTACTCTCGTTCTTTATTTGCCTTGCTTTCATCTTGCAACTTTGTTTTCTCTATCTTCCATTTATTTGGCAAGGAAATTGGAAAGTTAATTGAAAATGATTTAAAGATGTTTAAAAGTTAGTTACAAAATGACTCACTATGCTTCTTTGAGTAGTGAAAACTCAATTTAAATGCAATTTGGTGAGAAAAAGTGTGGATTCTCAATTATGCTCAAAGTGTCAGTAATAGGAAGACATAACTGATAAAATAAATAATAATTTGTTTAGCAAAAACAAAGTAAATGTAAACCTTTCCAAAAAGGGTACCTGAAAAGATGATACAACAAAAACAAAGACCACAAGAAAGAGTGCTCTAAAAGATGGTATAACGAAACAAGAGAAAACAAAATAGGCTAAGGAATACAAGAGACAAAAATATCACAATAATGAAATTTCAGAATAATTCAAAATACAAGACTTGATTTTGAAAGCACTCGAGAAAAAATTAAATCAGACATGATATTCAAGATACTCGATGCGACATCAATTGATCTTTTATCTAAGATGGCTATGTCACAAGGATGAAGCCGGGTTGGGACTGGATTAGTGAAGACACCGAAAGCAACTGCGTTAATAAGATGTTTATTTATAAACGCAATTTAAAGATGAACAAATCTGACACCATTATAACAAAAAGATAAGGAAAATTATAAAGTTCCTAACATGGAACTATCAACAACAAGTAACTCAACGAGAAAAATCAAAGATGAATTTAACGAATGGAATTTTAAACAAACGTGAATAACATCCTATCACCAATCAACAAATAAGAGTATATGATCTACACCCTAATATAAACAAGGTCTTATTAAGTACCAAGGGTGACCAAAGCATGTGATTTATGCACTTATCAATATGATACTCATTTATTCATCAATCTATTAACTCATCAATTTATCAATTCATCAAGCGATATTGGAATATGTATGAATTTATGGATCTGTCGTTCATATAACGATATTGAAATGGGAATGCATGAAATTATGAATCTATCACACATATAGCGATATTGAAATGTGAATACACGTAATTTTGCACAGATAGCAATACTGAAAATAACAATAAAATGGAACACGTAATATGTATAACTATCGTGGCGCCCATTTGACGACCAAGATGTATCTCCGGTTCCACCCGCTCTAGTCAATGGTCAAGGAGCCACCACGCATAGTCCACCCCTCCCAGTCTGTTGAAGGATCCCTTGAGAGCCTTCACATTAACACAGACCCGCTGGTCGAGAAGCCTTGGTCCCTCGCATCGAGAACACCAGCACACTCTTCCGAACTAACGTCACCAGACACAGCGTATACGTCACACGAAACCACACAGAGTTCTGCGACTCCACATCACCAAACCATACACAGAGACATACAAGCACAACACAAGGCACCACACAAGGCACCACTCAAGGCACCACACAAGGCACCACACAAGGCAGCTAAAAGTATAACAACTAAACCGTGTAGTACATATGACACGGTTAGTACTTTTGCATTGATATATGTTGCGCATGCGCGCACATGAATTACATCTCGTTACACATTACATTAATCACTCAAAGCATGCTGCGTATAATTAAATAAAATCCGTCTGTTCAGTTACAACAAATAGCTAACTTGAACCAGACTATAGTATTTCTAATATCATGGCGTTGTATGACTAGGTATTGACTCTCTGTAGAATTTAGAATAAATTCTAAAACATCTAATATATGAAACAATTATGTCATATAAAACGAATAGTGATAAAGAATACTATCTTAAATTTCACATACCTCTACAGCTGAAGATTTGCTCCCGTAAAGAGGTAAGCTTTCTGACAAGACTCGTCGTAGTGTAATTTTTTTATAGAGAATTTTCTCTATATATACCCTAGCTGTGACAGATATGCGCATCAGCTAGGTACTTAGGTTTTCACTGCAGGCAATTTGCACGTGCAGCATGGGGTGAATCGCGCTCAGTATTTCAAAATAACTAGAGCCGAAAAAATAAACAACCCTCGAGTAACGCTCTAGTCGGAAACGAAACCCGAATACATTTTTGATCACATATACATATTGATATAAATCATACAATTCCGTGACAGGCTACATTTAACAAAACCTGACGGTGTTAGTGAGGGTGACCTTCACATTGGTCATGTCAGAAAGTATTCCTCTTTTGATCCCGAACAACAGCGGAAACGTTTCCACTACTCAAACACAAGATAAATGATATCGAGCAAAAACATGCCTAAAAATGTGAAGATAAAAGTAAATAAAGTAGAGAGGTAGAAGATCATGCGATAAAAGTTGAATAATTCAAGATGGTAACTTCGTAACTTCATTATTCAGGAAATCTTTAACAGTATTGCGTAATGTATTTTTCTCGTTAAACTTTTTTGCATAATGCACAGTCTCATGTAATGCTAATTATTGTAACAAGTTCGTTAAAGGAACAATTGCATCAACAAAAAAGCAACCAGATCACATTTTATTTATCAGGTATTTTTTGTTGTATTTTCAGATTCTTTTTTATCAGATGGTCTTTTGAAATATATATGTTTCAACCTTATAAAACTAGTACTCAATGCAGATAGAGGCAACCCTTAAATGACAAAACTCCGACGAAGTATCTAATTCCTTTTGAGGTAATGTAGTCATAATTTAGTTCATTTGTTTTCAATGTTCAAGCTGTCTTTCGGAAGAAATCTACTAATTATTGATGTCACAGTGTAAATTACTAAATCAGTCCATAATTTGAAAAGCCGCTCTGGCATTTACAACGATTACGTACATCTTTTTAGTTTGTTTCTCTTCCATTTATTCCAAAATATTTTCAGTCAAGTCTTAAACGGTTTTCTTTTTGCGTGTTCCAATTGCAATAGTTACATACAATTACTGTTTGTACTCTTCGATTTCTGTAGAGTTCTTCTTAGTTTTATCTTCTACAAATCTCTATCCCTTTTATAGCTGTGACTATTCCATTTCTTCTCTATTTTAAATAACCGAAACATGGCAGAGGTTGGTGAAGATTCTGTAACATGTAAAGGACCAGAAGATTACAGTGTACATCGTGATGATGATTATATTAGATCAATACAATATCAAGCTGATTATGTTTGTAATCTTAGTAGCGATTTAAATTTTGATTATAATTAAAATACCTGAGTACGATCAAGACAAAATTAAGTTGAAGGAGTTATACAGATATTCAGAGTATGATGACGGTAATAAAATTATAAATAAAAAGATATACAAGATTCATATGCTGAGATCTTGATAATGGAATATACATAAAATCCAAAGGAAGATTCAGTATTCTAGTTAATTTAAGGATTGTACAACCTAATGGTACTCAACTTTTAACACCTAAAACAAAAGAGAGAAGTGGAGAAGGATCAATTTTTAAAAAATATTTAAATAATAAAGATTTAGGAAATATACGAACTATTTCTACTTCCATTATAACAGATGAATTTCGTGAAAGAGTAAATAGACGAAGAGCACAGTAAAAAAACGATATAAATACCCACTAGAACCTACTGATGAACAAAGGCAACCAATGTAAGTATCTGAGGAAATATATTTGCAATAATGTAGTCATACAAATCTACAGAATAGGATCTGACAGTAGGAACAGCATCGTCGTTATAATCCTTCTACTCTACATAACTTTTACTCACTTTGTCTTTTTTCTGTCCTCTACAATTTATTGTCTTACTATCACATATTTTTTTTATCACCTTTCTGAATACTACTTTTTATTATCTCTGTGTTGAAGGTAGGGTTTGACCCAATTTTAAACGAGTCACTGAATTTCTGAAAATTGGTGTTGTATCTGACGATAATACCCATTTTCATCACCATGTCAATCGGTAACATAAGATACCGTCAGCCCCAACAGCATAGTCCAATTTCACGTGTCAATCTATTATGCATTGCTGAAAATTTACCATTATGTTTTCGTCTGTGACGTAACATTGATGTCCTAAAATTAATAGCTCTAATAGATACTGTCAAAACAGACTGTGTAATAGATGTTATGTTTCGTGCCTGTGTGCCTAAGATGCAGATTACATATAATCAAATGTTTTGATTTAACCTTGAAATCCCTTCATCTGTCAGGCCGTTACTATCTCGAAGAAAAGAAGTATGTTCAACCTGCTGGTTCACTTTTCTGTACCATATAATTAGTTTCATCAGCTGACAATATTCTATAGTATTCAACAGTACCAGCTTTATATATATTGCCAATTTTGAGCAGCTAACACAACAGGATTATCTATCAAGTATTCGTTTTTTTTCATTAATATTATGATGTGATGAAATTCTAAAATTGTTGCAGATTCAATTAAATTGCTTCGTATAAATTCTATTGTTATCTTATATAAGAAAGCATCATCAGGTAAAGGTATTTTACATTCAGACAGCAGTTTTCAAATCTGGAATTAAGCATGAAATTTGTATACTAATCTGACTACCTCTTGTATGTGTTTGTCAATCAAATGCATTAAAGAAATCTCACAATCAGCTGCTGCCTTCGACACTGCCCAGTTCAATTGATTCTGCTACAACTTCATGTCACACTGTGATCAGTATCTTTTCATAGAGTAATCACTGATAAAGTTTATAGGGTAGTTATCAAATATGTTTAATGGCCTGCATATGAGTCTAATTATAGTAAAATTGTATCTCGTTAAATTAATTTGGTATGTTAACTTGTTTATTGAGCGTTATCCAATTTGATGAGTTAAACAAAGTTGCAGGACAAGAGTAAGGTGCTGTACTTGTTAGTTGTTTTAATCTTGAAAGCATTTATCTACGATAAAGTGTTAGCTGTTGCTAACCCATTATCTAGATTAAATAAATTAGTGTGTTGAACAATGTTTACCTGTACTTCTTGTATGGATTTGGATTTTATTGTGCTATTATCGTTTGATTTTTCTCTCCAATCTGTAATTTCTTCTATTAAACTAACAGATATGTGTCGTTTGTTTTACACAATCTTTACATCCCTGATATTTTGTATTTGCATTTCTTCTATCAGTTTTTCTCTGTTGCATTTGTGACATTTTTAACTACTATTATTCATTCCGACGGTACAACAGGAAACATCGTAAATCCTTTGAATATGATTGCACCATTTATTTCAGTAGTTTAATTTAAATTAATGTCAAATAAAAGTTATGTTAAAAAATATTCATATATACATACATATAGACATACACACACTATGAAAGGTATACTGGTTTTTAATTTATGCAGATGGTGTCAAAATTCTTCCCATATCAACTGACTTTGGTTAATTTTGTGACAATTCTTTGAGACTGATGGTTTCATGGATGATTTAAAATTGTCCATGGTAAAATGTTTGTCCAGGAAAAATGCATAGTTGATAGAGTATTTGTGTGAATCGCTGCTATACCTTCTTTGAATTAAATATGTAAAAATTTTAAATATCCTCAAGTTTGCATCAACATCGGTGTAATTTTCATTACCCTTTATTTTGCTCAAAATCTCGCAGACAAGGTTGTAGTCTTTTACACTGTTTTTAATTTTTAGCGTTTTCGACTTGTAGCTGATATTAGCTTTAGTTTTATTAATATTATCTATTTTCATTTCTTCTGTGATGCAATATATTACCATGCAAGTACATTATAGTAGTCTCGTCATGTTTTATTGTGTATCAATTTGTTGTTTAACTATGATGTGTACCATTTTGTTGTTTAAGTGTGATGTGTTTGTATGTACTTTCTATTTTCCTTCTGTTTCTGTGTTAAATACAAATTCACATGACGTGCATGTTTTAACTCCTTCAATTTTCTATGTGCTGTTTTGTTTTTTCTCTTCTCCACATCTTTCACATTCTAGAAACTGGTTATTTTTGGACAACTCAAAGTTTGTATACTCCTTATACTGTGCTTCATTCATTAATTCTAATAGAATAATGTTTTATGCTGGCTCCCAACTGTTAAAGGATTCGCCCGATCCTTGCCATTTAACAAGTACATACTTTTTACCTTTCGTTCGTATGTCTTCAAAATCGTTCAAGTTCTGTATATGTAATATTGTTTTGTCGTATTTAGATACCCATTGTTCATAAAACATACCCTTAATATTCTCTCCATTTAAGTCTTCCAGTTTATAAACTACCGGATCACCTAAAATAAATATTTCCTAGGTAAAGCTAGGAAGGTATCCTTTTGTAAATATTCATTTATATTTTAAAATTATGACCGTTGCACTAATTTTTGAATTTAGGAGTTCCTAATGTGTCATTTGTTAAATAACCAATAGATTGATCCATACTTTGGAGTTTTTTTCCTTGCTTGCTTCAACCAGAGTAATGTATATTGATGAGGAATTAGTGTTATTGTAGCCTTATATTAGCTTTAGTAAAATGTGGAATCATTTCCTGGTTTCAGTGAGTTAAATACATCCACATTGTAATCTTCAGAATTCTATTAAGACTTTCCACGACACATTCTTGTTTTGTCTGAATAAGTTGCAAAGGACCCAATGTTTTCTATTTCTAGCCAATCGTTAATTTTCTTTTTGTAAAACCATTTTCCCTTATCAAACTGTATCTTTTTAGGCTTTCTCTCTTTGCAGATTAATCTGAAACCATCGTGTATGTCATATACCCTTTTCGTTTTTACTTTCTAAGGCCAAGTGAGAAGACATCTATCAATGTTAAAATCTTTTTGTATCCATCATTGTACTCTTTGTATGCTTGCATGTCAACAATGTCTGACTGTCACTCGTCATCCACATCACTAATGTGTAATTTTCATTTGGGAAATAGTGTTATAGGTTGCTTATGTAAAGATCAAGGTAGATTGTTCAGACAGTCATTCATTCAATTCAGCGTACGTTATTTTATTTTTGTCTCTTTAAATATGTTCCCACAAGTGATTGATATTTGTGTAAGCCACCGTACTTTCAGAATCATAGTAAAGATGTCTTACATACTGTTCTTCATCTTGCTCGGCAATGTCTCTGACATTTTGTCGTTTAAAATGGTTGAAACACATCCAGAGAATATGTTATGCTTGACAAAGTGTCTTTATGTGTTATCAAGAAGGCAATTTACAATGTTTTATTTTTTTAATCCTTTGAAATGTGTCACATTTTACCATACCTATAGTAGATTCAAAAATAGCTACTTCACAAACTTGAGTCACTATGTGCTATTTTTTATGAAACTTTGTTTCCATTAATTCTTTGTTTTTCTTGATTCATTATAGACTGACCTTGTAAAGTTTACACGAGCTTCAAAATGTACTGGAATTTTAGCCAAATAGAAATTTGTATATTATTATTATAAAAATATTTAATTTATTTCTTCTTCATATTGTACTGTTTTAACAATCTTCTTATCAGGATTGATGATACTTATCCTGATGTTATCATTAAATGTAATCTGTACATCTTCATATTTTATAAAACATTGTAGGATCTTTTAAATCAATTCATTTTTATTGTCTTTTATGTTATTTTGTAACACAACATCGACAGAAGGGGGACATAAAAACACAAGATTTCAAAATTTTGATCAGTAGATTGACTCCTAAATCAGTAGGATTTATCATCAAGATAAATTTTAGACATTTTAAGGGAATTGAAAACAAAATAAGTGCATTGTTTTGCCATAATATGTATTCTCTTCAAATTGCAATAAAACTACACGTTCTGAACATGAATCAGATTCTGATGGCAATGCTACCATAATAATTAAATAACATAAATCAGGTTATTGTCTATTAAATGAACAAGGAAAAGTTGTATTGTTCACTTCTAAGTTTTTTTTAAAAATAAAATCTACATGCATTTTAAGTTTTTTACACAAGTTTACTGTCTGGTGTCCACTGATCACATTCATTATAATTATTAAGTTTCACACTTAACAGGCTCTCAATAGTGTTTTGGTCCAGATTTCCACTAAGCGATGGTGTCTGTATATGTCTGGTGATATCATTTCTTGCCCCATATACTACTTTAAAATCCACTTTACATGAAATACACAATGCAAACTCAGGACCTTTGCTACTTGCCTGCAGTGACTTAAACTCTAATTTCCAAGCATTGTTGAACTTGTAATATTTTTTAGCTGATGGTGTTTTAGCACTGGGAGAAAGTGCATGTTTCAGCATTTTGACATGAACTGACCAAAGATAAGAGCTTCCCTTCAATATTTTTATTAAAATTGAAAAATACAATAAAATTAAGCAAGACAAAAAGTCAAAATGCTCATCCGTTTCTGTTGAAATCAAATTTTTGGTCGGTCTCTTCATTTTTTTTTTTAATCTCACCTCTGCCAATTGAGGTCAGCTGATTTTTAATCAAAGACTCACAAGCCATGGTGGACCACCTTTGATTCCTTTATTACTTATAACACCTCAATAAATATCCCACCATTAGCCTTAAACTCTTAAAATTACAAAATCCTACAAAACAAGAAGGTAATCAATTTATAGCTTGTTATGTCAGCCATTCTCGTTCCTAAACAGATTACTCAGCATGCATCATTGCCATGGTTGTTGCACTGGTGAAACAGTTCCAGTCCCCAGTAGACTGGTTTTGACTAGTTTCAATACCTTGTGGATAGAATGCATATAAATATCAGTTTTTGTTTGCAAAATTAAAAAAAATTCAAAAGCAGTAGATTTCGATTACAAAATGGTATGTGCAGCACACAGCCTTTAAAACAGCATCATTATCCTACTGCCAGTAGAATCACATGTATGAACTAGTTTTTACCACACTTTTAAACCATCAAAACTTATGAACAAATTATCTCTTGAAGCCGAGATTGTTGCTTATATGTTAAACTCATGAAATATTTTTTATCACATCTTTGAAAACTGTTGAATCTATCACAATTTAGCTTTGTGCCATTATTTATGTTGTTACACAAAATTCACTTTGTTTTGGACTCTATTTATTTTCAAGACGTTAGAATGTGTTTTAGAAATGTATGTGTTCTAGATATGTTCTTGTAGGGGTACAAGAATGTTTAAACTGGTTCTAGCCGCTTGACAATTGTATACTGTTACGACTCTATGGTCTAAGAAAAATGTAACAGAAAGAAAGTGAAACCAACAAATCAAGTAAAAAATCAACAAGCAATTTATTACTAGATAATTAAAATGAAAAATCAAAAAGTCACTTACAGTAATGTGTTTTGAAATCCTAATAATCCAATAAGAATGATTGTTCTAATCACAAGTCCTAAATATAGAATGTTCCGAATTCACGGCTGTGTCCTTGAATGTTATTATGTGCTAATGGTCTCCAAAGTCCTGATGTACTAGAAATCTTGATGTGCTGATGTCAAAATGAAGTATTCCAAAATCTCTGAATAAGTTCAGTTAAATTCCAAAATCATTAATTAAAAATCCAAAATCCAAAAGTTTATGAGCACTGTTATAATCCAATGAATATTTAAAATAATTCCTCTCTTAGAATTTGTAATGAATTTTCACAACTGTAATAGCTCTTTACAAGACTGATGGTAATGTCAAAACTGAATAAATGTCCACCAAACATGGCACATATAAAGATTGGTCACATGACAGAATGTTCTAGAATATGAGTCATCTTAATGGAATTTTTACTTGTAAACAAAAATCAACCTTGACCTTCAAATTGAGAAAACATATTGATCAAAACAACCTAATTCAAGGACACTAGTTAAACATGTTTTTCCTGATAAACATTAAGATTTAAGCAAATATTAAAGTGAAGAAACATTTATAATTTCCCAAAATACCTACAACATTATATAAACATCATACATAACAATACATTTTGGTTTTCTAGATGTGTTCTCATATAGGGTTACTATGATGTCTAAACCAGTTTTAACCTGTTTCAGAAACTTACCAGTGTTCTAGGTATGTTCTTGTACAGAGATGTTTGAACCAGTTGAGTGTTTTAGAAATTTATCAGTGTTCTATGAATGATATACAAGTGTGCCAAGTTTCATTTTTTAATCTCAAATAGCTTTAACGTTATAGAGCAGAAGGGAAAAGGTGAAGGAAAAATGAAAATACTGAGCCATTTAATTAACCTTAAATATAGAACTCCCAATGTGGTATGCAACACACCTTCTATGGATGATATATAATAATACCAGGTTTTATTCCTTAATCTTGAATAGCTTTAAAGTTATAGAGTGGAAATGAAAGTGTGACAGACAGACAGAAACCAAGATACTATGACACTCCCCTCCCACTTTAAAAAATGTAGGGGACAAGAAAAATGAAGAGGGCATGGAGAGAACATCCACTCAAAGGCTAACTTGGTAAATAACCATATATATTCGCATATAAGCTGGGTCCAAATGCAAACAACATAGACCCTGATCTGCCATTGCATAATGCGCCAGCAGATCAGGGTCTACGTTGTTTGTTCTACTGATTAGTCCTTACAAACTGCATAGACCCGGATCTGCCAGCACAGTTGGTATTGGCTCATATGCGAGTATATACGGTATATGCCTTTGAAGTACTGATGGAAATTGCCCTTCACTGTATGCTGATGTACAATGTACACAAGAGTTGGTTGATATTCAGCACAAAGAAAACCTCACATAGTATTCATGGCCCCTCTAACCAGGTAAGTGCAAGTAAAGTTTACTATCATTAATAGCTTATGTTGCAGAAAGAAAGCTGCAAACCAATCTGTAATGCAATAATACATTTTGCTGTACCACTAGGAGGTGCAATTGCAATCCCTAATGATATATGCATACCTGTGACAGAACCAGGATTTCAAACCAGTAGATTTACAAATTTTGATAAGGAGATTGGCTTCTAAAAAGGAAGATTTTTTTATCGGCATAAATTTTACGTGTTTTAAGGGAATTGAAAACAAAACAAGTTCAATTTGTCACAAAATATGTATTCTCTTCATATTATAATACAACACACAATTTTGCACATGATTCTGATTCAGAATCTGATGGAAAATGTTACAAGCAAAGATTTTTTTTATAAAATCCACAGGCATTTTTAGTTTCCTTCAGAAGATCATTGTCTGGTGACCACTGGTGACATTCACTGTGATTGTTAACCTTCACACTTAGCAGGCTCTCAATAGTCTTCTGGTCCAGACTTCCCCTTGAATCACTCTCGATTTTCCGAAGAATAGAGAATGTCCTCTCTGTGTCAGCATTGGAATGTGGCAATGATAGGACAACTACACTCAGTCTTGAAAGAAGTTCTAACGTCAGTTTTCCTGTTGCTTAGTAACTTAGTTCTTTGCTCTCCATGTTTTGCAATGATGTAAGTTGACAAATGTTGTGAAATATTAAAAATAATAAACATTTTTGGAAATAATTATACTGAATTATTGCTTCTGAAAAATATTTCATTTGTGTAAAATCTGAATGGCTGTGACATATTAAATTATTTTCTTTAAATATAAAATTATTTTAAAAAATGAAAATTTTAAAAAATTACATAAAAATCTGGTTGAGGGATCTGAAGATCATTTCACTTGTGCCTATGTTGCATGTTGGAATACCAAGGAATCTGGTTGAAATACGCTGAACTGTTTGATCATACACACAGACTAGAACATTCAACATTTTATCATCCCCTTGATCATTTGATTCATCAATCATGATACTGAACTTCTGACTCCTACACATATTTTCAACTCTTCTGTCCCAGTGGGGGGCTAGGGCCTGAGTGACAATATGTGTTGTCTTTGTACGCTGGCATGAAAATTTTTGTGCAATTTCAGAGTCAGGAAACATGACTTTAACCAGTTTAGTAAAATGATCTGCTATGAGGAATGGTAAATTGTGCTCTGCCACAAAATTTGCAAACAAAGTCTCTGCAAGTGTCACTTTATCCACTTTTGATCCAGTCTCAAATAATGCCTTCAATGTGGGTGTGTTTGTTACAGAAGAATCGTTGCTCCTATGTGATGGTGTCTGTATATGCCTGGTGATATCATTTCTTCCTCCATATGCTATCTTAAAATCCAATTTGCACGAAAGACACAATGCAAAGTCAGGACCTTTGCTACTAGCCTGCACACACTTAAATTCTGGTATCCAAGCGTTGTTAAACTTGCTGTAGTATTTCTTAGCTGGTGGCTTCTTAGCATTGGGAGAAAGCGGACGTTTCGGCATTTCGACATGAATTGAAAAAAAAAATACAAGCTGCCTTAAATATTCATTTTAAACCATCGTGAACAATAAAAGAACAATTAAAAGACATCGAATCAAAATACTTACTCAAGTGTTTCTGCCAAGATCATTTTTGGTCGGTCTCCGTTTTATCTTCCTTCCACGACAGATCGGCCGAGTTTTAGTCAAAGACTTATGGTCATCAAGGATTACCTTTGATCCTTTTATTACTTATAACACCTCAAACAACATCCCGCATTTGGCCTTAAACTCTCCAAATTACAACAATAAGGTAATCAATTAGCCGCTTCTGTGTCAACATGCTAACAATTGTAATCCCACTACTCAACCACACATCGTCGCACCAGTCATATCGTAGGTCTATTATTTCCGGCTCCCAGTAGACTGGTTCTGGCTGGTTTATCTAATGTGTTGATAGAACGCGTAAAAAAAACCGGATTTAAAAAAAAAAAAAAAAATTTCCGTGAAATTTTCAAAACCGGTAGATTTCGACTACTAAACGGTATGTGCGGTAGACGGTCTTTAAAACGGTATTTTTGGCCTACCGCCGGTAGAATCACAGGTATGTATATGGTACAACAATATAATGATTAGGTTTCTAAATTATAAGGGGGTTTCTAGTGCTGCCTTCCTGAAAACAGACCCATCTGTCCAGATACATGCATGCAACTTCATATCCATCATCATAGTCATGGTCATGGTCATTATCATCTTAATCTAGTTCATCATCATCATCATCATCATCATCATCATCATCATCATCTCAAACCCCACAATCAAGTTCAGGAGAAAAAAAACACCTTAGGATTCAAATTATATTTTATTGGTTTTGTAAGTAAATTTGTACACACAGACATATGCAAGTACACGAAGACTGGAACACATAACTGTCTGTTGCCCAATTTATGCATAAAAATATACATATACATGTACAAGTCATTATCAGAATGCATCTGGACATGTCTAGACTTCTCTAGCTCTAATTAGACTCAAAGCATGAAACACGATCATCCAAAATGGATGTGTTTTGTGAATTTCAGGCTCAATTAAAACAGTTCTGAAAATTTTAAATAGTCTGAATTGAAACTTGGATTTTTTTTTAAAAAAATTTATGCGCAAATTAAATGGAATGTTTAACAGAATGTAATTCTATACAAGGGCCATGAGCTTTGAGAGTATGGTCAACCATTGAAGTGCCCTGTGCTGGTGCACACTCCTGCTTACAATGAGAATTAAAAAGGAACATTTAAATTCAAACTATTAAAAATCAGTTCGAGGACCACAAATTAATCAGAATAAAGTTTCCCACCCAAAGAATTGTGAATTCGAAACCCCTAACTCAATTTCCGTCCCCTTTACAGCTTATGAGGAATCATCTTACAACACTGAAATGTCCTTATTGTCAAGATACAAGACATAAGAAACATTATTTAACATCGGTAGTCAAGGTAACATAAAAACACTAGATCCACATGAGCTTTTTTATTATCATTCTAACATATGAACTTATCCATTTAACTAATCTAATGCATGACTAAATGTGCTCTTTCCTAAATTATACCACAACTTAAAGGTCATTCAGGTAAATGTTAGTTGAAATGCCTTGAGCAAAATAGTGTGTTCATTTAAGTAAGTCAATAATAATAAGAAGAAGAAACAAATTCAGTGGTGTGATTGCACCCCTTGTGACAGCTGTTGAGTTATAGGGCAGGCATGGAAAGTAGCAAAGTTTCATGGTGCAATTTCACAGAGTAGAAAAGGGGAAGAAATTGGTCAGTGAACTTGACCTTGAAGATAAAACCTTGCTTGTGATACATAATATGCCAACAAAAAGAGAAATACAAGTCAACCATGGTTCAGGCCTGAACCTCAAGAGAAATACAAGTCAACCATGGTTCATGCCTGAACCTCAAGAGAAATACAAGTCAACCATGGTTTAAGTCTGAACCTCAAGAGAAATACAAGTCAGCCATGGTTCAGGCCTGAACCTCAAGATAAATACAAGTCATCCATGGTTCAGGCCTGAACCTCAAGAGAAATACAAGTCAACCATGGTTCATGCCTGAACCTCAAGAAGTTTTTAAGATATAAAGTAGAAACAAAAGCAAACATAAAATATAGGCATGTGACCTTGACCTTGAAGATAGGACCCCAAATGGGGAATGCAATATATCTTCTAGTGAAACTAATACATGTAGACCAAGTTTAATTTTAAACAGTTCATAAGTGGAAGTGAAATGTTACTGAAATCTAAACTAGTGGCCTATGAACTTGACCCTGAGGATAGCCCCCCCAACACACACACACACACACACACACACACACACACACACACACACACACACACACACGTGACACAACCTTCTGAGATAAGATATAAATATACCAAGTTTCATCTCTTAATCTCAAATAGCTTTAAAGTTATAGAGTGCAAAGGAAAGTGTGACAGACAAAATATTGTTTGATGACCTAGACCTTGAAGATAAGACACCCTATTGGCATGTGACACACCCTTTAACGATGATCTGTAAATTTACAAAGTTCCATCCCTTAATTTCAAGTGGCTTTAAAATTATAAAGCAGAAACGAAATTGCAACAACTAACCAAATGAACAGACAGAAATACAGTTACAATGTCCCCTTCTTTTTGCAAAAAGACAGGGACAATAATACAGAATGTGATAATAATAATAATAATTTGACTAGTCTTATCAGCAAAAATATAAAATAAAATACAAAAATTCTGCTTTCCAGTAAAACCTGTAAAACTTTGAACAATGTATACTTTTGGACAAAGAAAAATATATGAGAAGAATATTACAATAACTTTATCCTATAGTATTCATGAAAAAAAAATGAAGTGCCTTTAGATAAACCCTTTCAATAAATACTACATGTTTGTCAAGAAAAAGAAGAAAACTTTCTCAAGCAATAATGCTGACATAAAAATTTTGAACCATAAAATCTTTGAACTAAAATTCCAATGATGAAAGATTGTGTTTAGGTGTTCAAATCTTTTCAGGTTTTACTATATTTCAGGATTTTATTCCTGAATTCTTCTAATGTGAAGCTAGTATACCACAAATAAGTTTATGTCAGCTCACTGCCTACAAATATTAGTATTATTTGTAATGGAAGCTAGTATCAATCTGAGTACTGACTGAAACCTCTAAATAAACTGAAATTATATAGAACAAATAAGTTTTGTTGGTATCAACTTCATTTCATACTTTGTTATCGTTTCTGAAGTCAGGGAGACATATAGCTCAGCTGGTACAGCATAGGACTTGTTATCCAAGGATCATGGGTTCGATACTCATCCAGGCCAGCCTGGGTTGGTTACCTCAGTGTGTCATCGCAAAAGGCAATTTGCTCCCATTATCTAGGCATGATATATCCAATAATGTATTAAAAGTGCCATTAAAAACCAACCACTGATTTGAAATCTTCAGCATACATGGAACATTTATGGTGAAATCATCAAGTAATTTCTTGCCTACTGCTGCATGAGAATGTATAGACCAACAGAGAGGGGTCCAAATCAAAAACTGCATTTTGTTCCCAACTGGTTGCTCACTATGCGGGTTGACCATAGAGAGACACAAAATGGACATCGCATACACAATTCTGTTTTTTCTTCTTCACATTAACCACTCCTGAAGATGTACTTGCTGCAGCTGTTTCAGATTAACAGGATATGGTTGTCTCTTCCAGACCCTCATACTGTGCTCATCCCATCTGTTTTCAAATGGATTTTCTCTTCTAGACCCTCATACTGTGCTCATCCCATATGTTTTCAAATGGAATTTCTCTTTTACACCATCATACTGAGTCCAGCCCATCTGTTTTCAGATGGATTTTCTCTTCTAGACCCTCATACTGTGCTCATCCCATCTGTTTTCAAATGGAATTTCTCTTTTACACCCTTATTCTGAGCCCATCCCATATGTTCCCAAATGGAATTTCTCTTTTACACCCTCATACTGAGTCCAGCCCATCTGTTTTCAAATGGAATTTCTCTTTTACACCCTCATACTGAGTCCAGCCCATATGTTTTCAAATGGAATTTCTCTTTTACACCCTCATACTGAGTCCAGCCCATATGTTTTCAAATGGAATTTCTCTTTTACACCCTCATACTGAGTCCAGCCCATCTGTTTTCAAATGGAATTTCTTTTTTACACCCTCATACTGAGTCCAGCCCATCTGTTTTCAAATGGAATTTCTCTTTTACACCCTCATACTGAGTCCAGCCCATGTGTTTCCAAATGGATGTAGGTCATGCTCATGCATGTTTGGCACACCCAGTGCTAGAGTGTCATACTGACCACTCTCATTAATTTTGACTCTTGCAGAAGAAGGTTAAAAAATAATGCTGACATTTCACCTAAAAGTTCCACATATGCTTAAGATTTCAGATCTAATAGACTACACATGCATTTATGACATATGAAATAAAATTGATACTTAAAAAGTTATTAAGCATTGTTTGGCTCATTATATATAGATTGCTTGTATGACGATTTGCATGTTGGCACCTAAATAAACAAGAGGCCCAAGTGGACCTGATCTCACTCACCTGGCATATAAATGATCTAAATGCAAACATAGTAGTACATGTAATACAGCTGGTAACCTTGGTTGAAAGACGCTCTATCAGGATGATTTCCAGCTATGAGGTTGAAACTGATGGAATTTGACACGTTGTTTAACTGTATTTCTACTTTGATATACATGTATATAGCATCTTTCATAGGAATGTGAAATGTGCTTGCAATGGAAGCCACATTGTTGCTAGGAGAGACATCCCAAACATAATTTTGCTACAGCATATCTTAAGGAAAATGTTTAATCAAAATTGGCTGAGCCATCCTGAAGAAATTGAAAATGGGTTTTCTACCTGGTTGTTACAACAGAAGCCACACCATTGCTATAGATTCCAACCCTGAGAAATTCTGGTATAACTTGACATGTGAATCATCCTTGCCACATTTGATTTATATTTTTCATCTGTTTGCTATGGAAGCCACATTATTCCTAAGGGAACCATACTAAATAAAATTCTGGTAGAACATAGCCAATGACAAATTTCTACAAAGTTTGATCAAAACTGGCTTAGCTTTTTTGGAGAAAAAGTTGAAAATAAGTTTTGTGCCTAGTTCCTATGAAAACCACACCATTGCTACAAGTGCCACCCTGGACAAAATTTTTATAGATCATGTCCTAAGAAATATTCCTATCAAGTTTGATCAAAATTGGCTGAGTCATTCTGGAGATGTTGAAAATAGGGTTTCCACATGGTTGCTATGGAAGTCACATCATTGCTAGAGGAGTCACCCTAAATATAATTTGGTAAAGCAAGCAATAAGGAACATTCCTGCAAAGTTTGATCCAAACTGGCCCAGCATTTATTTAGAAGTCAAAAACAGGAAATGTCTACAGACAGATGGACAACAGACACATGATGGATGTAGAGCCATGCCATAACCTCACAGGTGAGCTAAAACATTCTAATTTTTCTCTAACCTCACAAATGGTATGGATTGGTGAAACTTTGTTATTTATGATGACACCATTCATAAATAGTGTACAAGAATATAAAATAATCCACCAAATGTATTTACATCATCTAGGGATAGAAGTAAACATGTCTTTCCTAAATATCTTCAATGATGTATGTGGCACCTATTATATACCTGCTAAGAATGAAACACACCAAGTTAATTACCGTATATACTCATGTATAAACCGGGTCCAAATGCAAACAACATAGACCCTGATCTGCTGTCGCTTAATGCGCCAGCAGATCAGGGTCTATGTTATTTGTTGTACTACTGATTAGTCCTTACAAACTTCATAGACCCAGATCTGCCAGCGCATTATGCGATGGCAGAACTGGGTCTATGCAGTTGGTATCGGTTTATATGCGAGTATATACAGTACCTTTGCTTGGTTTTTACAAATGATGTCAGCAATTCCAGTACATAGCATGTTGCATATATTCTTAATTGAAAACTACAATAAATTTTACCAGCTACATCCAAACTGGTAATAGTCATGTAATAAAATAAATTTTACCAGCTACAACCAAACTGGTAATAGTCGTGTAATAAAATAAAGACAATAATGTAGTGTCATTAAAGAAATTGCTGTAGTTTATATTAGCATTTACATGGGATTCACAGAATCTGCAAACTCTGGGAAAATATACAAAAATATACAAAATCAATTTGTGATACCCAAACATGCCATGACAAAACCATATGATAGCAAATATGATATACACTGTACATCTTTAGACTTTAATATTTCAGGGCAGGAACAGCCATTGAACTTAAAAACAAAAATATTTTATATACATTACACAATTGCACTCTGGACTGCAAATTACATCATTTCCTATGTACAAAATACCCTATACTATTCACAAAATTTTTGACACTGGAAATCTACTATATGTTACTTGTTCTCAATATACATACATACATACATACATACATACATACATATATATATATATATATATATATATATATATATATATATATATATATATATATATATATATATATATATACGAAATCTGGAAATGAAGACAGCACTTATCCCCAATTTAGGGGTTGTCACATTTACTTATTTCAAATAAGAGAACACTAACAGTGAAATTTCCAGCTATGCAACATAACGAGTCCTTAACATGATGATACCTATAACTTTGCATCAAGATAGGTATTTATAACCTGTTCAAGAAGAGAAGGTTATATAGGTATTTATAACCTGTTCAAGAAGAGAATGTTATATAGGTATTTATAACCTGTTCAAGAAGAGAATGTTATATAGGTATTTATAACCTTTTCAAGAACAGAATGTTATATAGGTATTTATAACCTGTTCAAGAAGAGAATGTTATATAGGTATTTATAACCTGTTCAAGAAGAGAATGTTATATAGGTATTTATAACATGTTCAAGAAAAGAATGTTATATTTGAGTTAAAATGATATATTGATGTGCTCTGACTAGTTGTATTGCAAGTCAGTGACATGTTAATTCCAAAGACTCCTGATTTATTTATATTTTTTAAATGTCCAGACAGCTAGAGAAAATTATTACATTTCACTTCTACAGTTTCAAGATAAGTACTTTTTTTGTTTCCTGTATGGTGGAAAGGGAAGCACCTGCATTCATCAATATCAATATTGTGAATATGATTGGAATTAGGACTGTGCAAAAGCATTACATGTGGACTGTCAGAAGTCAATAGTGGTTAAGCCACCAATTGCTTCAGTACCAATTCTACAACTCTCCAGTCAATAATTATTTAGGATTCCATATATTACTAAAGAACTAGGAGTAGTTTGCTAGGAGTAATCAGTAGAACAAACAACACTGAGCCAATCTGCCAGCACATTATGTGATGACGGATCAGGGTCTATGTTATTTGTAGTTGGACCTGACTTATAAGCAAGTATACAGAACATATTTGTGTGTAAAAAGAATTCATTATTATCCAGATTTTTCAAATTATTGTTTTTATCAAGAGACCCTTTTCAATAAGGTCACCAGCTGAGGATTTTGAGTCTCAGAGGTAATATAATTTACCTGTATGGAGTGCAAACTCACAGCTGTCAAGCAGATTGTATCATTTTCAACAAGTCATACTGGGACAAATTAATAAACATGGAGTACAAACTCACAGCTGTCAAGCAGATTGTATCATTTTCAACAAGTCATAATGGGACAAATTAATAAACATATTAACTAATATAGACACAGAAAAGTTTTTTTTTCTGTTGACTTTTTTCATACATTCTAGGAGTATTCAATTCTCATACTACATAAATAAAAGAGGAGGAATGTGCGTATAAGCAACATATTTAAGAAATAAGGATATTTTATGACTTTCAACATGGTGGAGGTGTGGGAATAAAAATCTGTAAAATGTTGAATCCATGATATCAGAACTAAAAGGAAAATTGGATGAAAAAAAAAGTTAGAAATTGATGAATTAAAGAATTGCCAAAAATGAGTAAGGTACATATACTGTTATTTGTCCAATTTTTCAGACATTAAAAAATTATTACTTTTCTTGCTGTCTGGATAATTTATGTGCAAATGAAAATTATAATTTTTCGTGAATATTTTGTCCAGAAAATTAATATCTCAATTGTGTTCTTATGCACCCATTACATTCAATGCCAATTGTAAATAGACTAGGTAAACTATGTTGCATTATATCCTTGCTTGCAAAAAAAGAACACTCACATGATAATGTTTTTGTGTTTTCTTTTACAGAAAAATAATACTTGTTGCAGTTCTGGTATTTGTTTTTCTTTTTATTCATGCAGATATACTGCCATTGGAGATAAGTGTGCACAAAGGTTGAGTTGTGTTACATGCTCATTTCCAACTAAATTAACTTTTTCAGTAAGAGTGACATCCCCTTTTTGTGCATGTGCTCATCAAGTCAAAACAAAGATGGTGATAAAGAGAACCAATATGCCTCAATCCTGAAAATCAGATGGGCTCTACATAGAAAAGGAAGTATAGCTTGATTATTTTTGTAAAATGTACTGAAAGTAAAATTATTTTGGCCATCTCTGCATACTAGTTTACAACTAGAAGTTGTTTAGATAAGGCAACAAAGTGGCAAGAATATGGTGAACCCTTGGAAAAATAAAAATCTTCAGATATGCCAGTCTCTTACCCTCTTACTTGAATTTTTTGTTCTTTCCATCAGCTTAAAATATGTACTTGGTGTCCAGAAATTGTATGTACTATTGAATATTATTATAAATTTTACAAATATGGTGTCCAGAAAATTGGAGGGTCCAGATATTTAGATTAATGATGGCATGCCAACTTGTTACCATACAATCTTCTCTAAAGTCAGAGTTTTATTTTTAAAAATTTAGGGGTAAAATATTATGGCTGATGAAGAAAACTTCATGAGAACTGGATGAAAATTATAGCGAGTTTGTAATAATTTAAATGTGTAAATACTGCTTAGTGAAAAAATAGCTACAGGTCTTACCATTAATGAACAAAGTTGCTTTATGATCAGATAAGTTTAACAGTATGATTATTTACATAATGATTTACAAATAACTCGGCTTAACTTTTTTTTAAAAAGAAATATCTGACAAAGTCTGGCATTTTTGTCAATTAGCAATAAAATACTGTCATTCAGTAAACCAACTTTTTTTCTTCATGCTCATTATTTTTTACTTCTTTCCCACAAGGAATGCAAATAGTGGTGATAACTATTATTTATCCAACATGAAAAATTTCTTTTAACAGTTCTTATATCTATGAGCAGTTACAGATCCTCAAATATCAAATCATGTAAGTTTTATGTTAGGAAAAAAATCAAGTTTAGAAGCTCCAAAACAGTTTGCTTAAATAACTGTTCTACTAAATAATAATAATAATAATATTTATGTATGTATTATTGTATGTATGTATGTATGTATGTATGTATGTATGTATGTATGTATGTATGTATGTATGCATTTATTGATTGATTGATAGAAAATATCTAAAATACAAATCTTGTCTCCCTTGAAGCATTCTCAACAAAATATTGTGATTATTTATGTACTTACAGTTTTATGCATAATCTAAAATGCTGATAATTTCAAGGATCCGACAATATATACAAGTATTTTTTTTCTTGGTGCATTCTTATCAGACATCTATGGCATGTTTATCAATATAATGTGTCAAGACTTGAGAAAGCAGATTTTTCATAATGAACCCTGAACCAGACGGTTTATAACAGAAGTCCATAAACAGCAAAGTAAAGGGACTGACTAGGTTTAACTGTTATGCTTTTTTTCCAATGTTACTTGTAATAATTACCACTATAAATTACTAGGCCCCTTGGTCATAAAACTTTACTCAACATTATGAGAAACATATGTTACTCCAGACTGGAAATTCTTACTCCCAATGTACAAATGCAGCATTCTGATTGGTCAGAAAATTTTCAAGCAAGATTTCAAGCTGAGTAAAGATTTATGATTGTACATAACTCAGAGAGAGAGAGAGAGAGAGAGAGAGAGAGAGAGAGAGAGAGAGAGAGAGAGAGAGATCAAGTATATTATGTGTCACTGGTTTTCCTTACCAAAAAAGAACCTGCTGTAGTAAAGTATATTTTTTCTCCAAAATCAAAGATCTCTAATCAGGTCAAATCTTAAAAGATGAAAACATGACAAACTGAGATATTCTGCCTAAGACAAATTCTTGTAGTTATTAAATTATACACATTCCTATGTATTGACAGTCTTAATATTTCACTCTCATGGCTCTTGGCACTGAGAAGGTCACGGTATACCATTCAAATATATTTATGTGTATCAAAGAGTACTTTACCACTTATGCAATTTCTGAATGAAGTATCTTAAATATGTATTTCATACAGGTGAAAATATACTCAGGTAAATAAGTATGCATTTTTAATTTTAATTATGTATTTCACAGAAGTGAAAATATACTCAGGTAAATAAGTATGCATTTTTCTTTTTTAATATCAAGTTCAAATAAGCTTAGGTTTATCTAAGGTTGAAATTAAGAGGTGGCCTGACATGTCATACGATATTTACCATACTTATTTACCAGAGTATATTTTCACCTGTGTGAAATATATATATATTTTGATCATATCTGCAAATTATAAGGAAGGTCTTAGAATTATTTAGTACAATTATGGAAAAGCTTTGATAAATAACTCTGATTAAATAGGAACACTATTTAAAAGTGTTCAAAATAAAGGATGCTTGATTTTGGCATACATATTTACACAAAACATCTGCATCAATTATAACGAGAGGAGATAAGACTTAATTTCCATGGGAGATAACTGCAATTCATCACCTGATACTGTTCTTAGAGTGTTTATGTGAGTAAGAGTTGTTTCCCTTAAATCACTATATTTCACATCTTTCAGCAGCTCTTTGATACTAAATGTTCCTGTATTGTTAGAAGAACATGGAAGAGGTGGACTCATAAAACCACAAATATAATTTCTCCTGTGCACAATGAAACTAGTGCTATTGTAGATTAGATCTGAATTAATTAGATTTCGAAGACTGAGTATCGCAATATCACAGGGAAGAGACTGTCCACTGGGAAAAAAGCTTTGAGTCAATGCATCAGTGTTGATTGGTGTGAACACTTTCTGTACTGGTTGTTGAAGATGTTCATTGACTAGATGACTGAACAAGGTTGGATATGTGAATTTCACCTCTTGGTCAGGTGGCAAATCCCTGTATTCAATCTGAAGAATAAATTTACTCATTGTGAGTTTGTTGTCCCATACTCCTTCACCAAGTCCCCTTTCATCATCATAAAGCAGTTGTCGATCTAACATCACCTCTACCCAACCTTGTTCAAGACTAGAAGTTCCATGAGGTTGGCCTGAATGTAGGGTCAACCTTTTGTACTGATCTTCCAACACAACCATTGATGTCATAGGGTAATAGTTTGTCTCAATTCTATTTTCATGTACAGTCTTCCTTCCTATCAATTGGAAGCCATTCTGGTCAGTGTAGAAGGTTAAGTCTTTGTTTTTCACATCTGTGCTAAATCTCATGATGACCTCCCTATCCTTCATGTTGAGCACATGCATATCTAGAGCATTCTGAATATGAAGAACTTCACCTTGAAGCCCTGGATAGTTGAACAATTTTATACTGTGATAAAGATTGGGCAAGATAACTTGTATTTCTGACACAAAGGGGCCAGTAATGACCCTTATTACTGGAATACTTTGAATCAAAGGATTAGCAGATCCTTTTGGATAAAAAAGGTATGCCCCACTTCCTTGAGAAATGTAATGAAGCAAATCAAAATGAATGCTAGTTGTATTTCCAGTTCTCTTGTCCGTTACATCTTGTAACATTCCATGGACAGTCTCAAATGTGGCTATCAAATACTGGTTTTCAATTTTAACTCCTCCTCCATGGTTTCCTCCATGCCTTGGTCGATCCTGTTCAAATTTTAACTCAGGATCTACTTCTAATTCTAGAGTATTATACATGCTTATCCTTGCCCAGTGTTTCTTTGAATCATCTTTTGGATATAGAGTGTATGTTTCTACACCTAGTGGTGGGATATGTACATAAAAAACTATTTCAAATGCTTCCTCATGAACTATTGTAGAAGCTCCCCAAATCGGATTAACTTGGTATGGAATGACCTCATTTTTGGAATTCTTGATTTCAAACTGAGTTGTATCAACTATGAGCTGCACAAATTCTGCTCTATCATAAGGAAGAGGATTAAAAAAGACAACTTTTGTTCCTAATTTTACAACTGATACTGTCCTTCGCATGGAAGGGTCTTTGAAAGTGCTCCTGATTGTCTCCGGGTTGAAAAGTCTTGGAGACTGGAATTTTCCTTTAGAAAGAAGAGCTTGTAGTGCACTACCCATGACATCTTGGGAGGAATTGTAGGCCTGCAATAATTTGAACTCATAATCCTGCACAACATATGGTTTTGCAGTGCCTGTAATAGCATCATGATGCAGAAACAAAGCTAAATTCCTGTGAGCTTGTTGAAGTGATGCTGTGTTTTCATGATAACTTGTATATGCTTTATTCCATTGCTTAAAATAGAAATAAGCTATTACATGGAGAAGGTCAGCTGAACGAAGAATAGATTCAACTTCTCGTGAGAACCTTTTATCGAATGGGCGAGTGGAATAGTACCCAGTCCAGTAGGCATGGTTCTGATCTGAATAGGGGAAAAAGTCACCACTCAAAACTGGAAACTTGTATTCATTTCCCCATTTTCTCTTCCTTGTCTCCTCTCTTTGTATTTGTGAAAAATAGTCCTCTAATGTGCCAAATTTAACATTAATTTTCCATTGATTCTGAGCATTCATATATTGCATGAGTGCATTATAATTATGGTATTGCTGGTCCCATTCAATCTCAAAATCATAGCGGAAATCATCTCCAAGAGGAACAAGGATTGTATTGTACCTGTATAATCCTGCCTTGGCTCGATACTGTTCATACAAATATCTTGCTTGCTCAGCCACATTTTCGTCAGTTACCTGCTTAGAGGCAACTCTGGCACTGTCTACTGGCACTTTCCTATAGTCATACATTGAACAAACAAATTTATCTGGCCCACATGTGTGATGGAGACCATAGAGCATATACGGCATGATATGACATAGTACTGAATCCTTGCCACTTCTATCCCAGTATTGCTGCCAATAGAACTCTAAACTCTTAGTTCCTGCCAATGTTCCCTTTATAGCTTGGTGAACCCTCTGAATAACCATTCTGTCCTGACCAGAAAGTTTCCAAAGATAGGGCATAGTTCCTGAGTGACCAAATGGGTCAATCGACCAGCTGTTTTTTGGTCTGACTTGTACATTCTCCCACAACCACTGATGACCCTCAACCAATTGGTCAATCACAGACGTATATGTGGTAGTAGCTTCATCAGGCATCACCCAACCACCTAAAACAATCTCGAGTTGTCCACGGTCTATTAGATGTCTAACCTGAACTTTAACATCATCATCCAACTCATTCCACCACATACTCAAGAACACTGTTTCTGCCCACACAAATGTCATATTTCGATATGTATTCAATTTTTTTACCATATTGTTCAGAATATTTTTGACTTGATACACATAGTAATCATCAATAGTCCTAAGCCAACCTGGATCCACATGGGAATGTGGAAGCACAATCACAGTTAGTGGTTCAATATCAGGATGGTATGCATTTTCTAATGGCTGATGAGGGACAAGGTATTGCATATTGCTATAAATTTTGTAATTTGTTTTCATTGGGAGATCAAAAGTGCTGATAGTTGTATTAGGAGACATAAATCTAAAATCTGGACATTTCTCAAGTTCCAAAGCACTGGTTTGTCCAAGCCTTCCATTCAAAGCCTGTTCAAGGGAACGCTTGATTCTGATATCCTGTTCTGAGTTCCACAGCTGCATGAATGCTTGGCTGTAGAGAATGACAATATACACAAGCAGCATGCAGCTAGCTGCAGACACAATCACCAGTCGCTGTGGAAACTTCATCCTGGCACTATGTTTTTATGGGCAAGAAAGCTACCATGCATCTTCAGATACATCTGTAGTCAGGGTATTGTCTGTAAATGATAAACAATATGACAGTGACAATGAGTAATTTAAGAATTTCTTAAAATGAGTTTGTCAGCATCTGCTTTCATACTATTTTCCCAAGATAAAAACTTTCCAATGTTGTACAGTCAGTGCTACTTTCCAGAAAATTAACTTTTTTTATATTTAAGCTGATGAAGATATGATCACTCTTACTGTACAGTAATTATGGCTATATTCACATGGTGCAATTTTCCTTGATACAGTCTACAGAGTCATATTCACATGGTGCAATTTTCCTTGATACAGTCTACAGAGTCTAATATAGTCAATTAAATGTTTCCACAGTCTAATAAAGTTAATTAACTCTTCCCTAAGTTAAATACTTTTAAATTATATATAAAGATAATGGGTGATCAAGAGGTTGCTAATATTACAAGAATACATCTGGGGAGGGAGCATGCCTAAAATTCATATATTGTTTTTAATATAAATTCATGGCAAAAACTAAACTTGCTTGAAACAAATATTAACAAGATATATGATGTAAAAAGCTAGTATTTTGTTCTATTTAATGCCATTTTCAACCTAAAAATTAGCTGTTTTGCCTGCATGGATAGCTGCCCATGGAATATGAGCCTTCAGCTTAAATTAATCCATAGATCATTCAGATATTTAATGCTAAAATCCTGGCTTAGTGGCAATATCTAGCAACTAGAACCATCAGTGATAAATACATTGCCAAGGTCCCAGCTTGCTACAATTTGTTCAGCAGGACTTAAAACAGAGGAACTTTGCAATTCAAAAGGGAGTGTATCCAACAATAATGGGCCACAACTGTACAAAATGATGAAGTAAAATGCTGGCAATCCAACTTGTGCATGAGTTCAGCTATTTTAAGCTGCACATAACATACATTCATTCCAATAATTCATGATACTGTAACCTTACAATGAATCTCATGGGAAATAGACAAATGAAAATTAAACACACATTAGATCTCATCAATCTAAAACTGTACACCAAATTTGGTTGAAATCTGAAAATCCTTGGAAAATATATGCTGCAGAAACCAAAGTTTAGGAGAAAACAGGCAATCAGGGGGCCATAACTCCTTTAAATGAAAGTCAAATGCCAGATATTTAACTCATTGTCTAATAAATATAATGCTCCATGCCAAATTTAGTTAAAATCAAACAATCCTAAGTGACATTATGTTAAGAAGACAAAGTTTGGAAAATATGCAATCAAGAACAATAACTCCTGTAAATGATAATTGTGGGATGTTGGAAATCTAAAATATTCAAGGTCTTGCTAATATCAAGCTGCATGCCAACAATCCATAGTAAAGTTATGCCGCAGAAACCAAAGTTATGAGGACAATCAATATGGGGATATAACTTCTGTAAATGATCTCATGGAATGCTGGAAATCAAACTTGCTTCAGGTCTTACTAAAATAAACATGCGTGTAAATTTGGCCAAGTCAAACAATCCCTGGTAACATTATACTGTAGAAACAAAAATTACTGTAGGTGGACTGACAATCAGGGGTCATAACTCTTGTACATGATGTCAAAGAAGGCTGGAAATTAAACTCTTCTGAGGTCTAATCCATATAAAGCTGCATGTCAAATTTAGTTGAAATCCAACAATCGCTGGTACAAACATGCTGCAGAATCCAAAGAGGAGAGGCTATCAGGAGCCATAATTCCTGAAAATTAGGTCTTTGAATGCTGAAAATCAAACTCTATTAAGGTCCCATCAATATAAAATTGCAAACCAAATTTGCTTAAAAAAAACAACCATTTTAAGTAAAGTTATCTTGCAGAAACCAAATTAGGAGGCAGGCAATCATGGACCATAACTCCTCTAAATGACTAAGAAGGCTCAAAATTGAACTCATTTGTGGTCTCATCAACATAAAGCTGTAAACCATACTTGGTTGAAATCCAACAATTGCCAGTCAAGTCGCTTGCAGAAACCAAAATTGTGGATGGACAGATGACATAATTAATGTATGGCTCATCAGCAACATACATTGAATGGGATACTTACAATCCCGCGGTAAATAAATTTTTTAACTTATAACAGTCACCAAAGTAACATATCACAAGCTGATGCAAAGCATGCATTGTATGTATAAGTTAGAGATAAAACAAAAAGACAAAATGAAATCAGAGAATTTGTTCATCAAATACAGGAATCCTGTAAAAGACAGCCACCTATGAAACTATGTATATGTATATGGTTCAATGGTACATCAGCACAATCCTTATTATATACTGCTTAGTAAGTTTTGGTATAAAAAAAGGCATACAAACAATTAAAAGGGCAAAATAGGGTAAAATCCTTAAATTACAAGTCAAATTTTTATATAAACAGCACTCATAAAAGGTTCAAAACTTTCTCAGCTGGAATGTCGGGGTGCATGTGTGGGAAAAAAGTTGACTTCACTGGTCACCTCTTATAACATACAGAAGGACACATTGAGCATATTCTACATCCATGAGCCTGCAGGAGTAACCTATGGGACAAGCTAACACTGGCTGTTTTATACAAGTGGCCATTATATGGAGGTTAATTTGTATGAAATGTATTATCATATATACTTGTGTATAAGCCGATACCAACTGCAAACTGAATAGATCCAAATCTGCTGTTGCATAATGCACTGGCAGATCTGGGTCTATGTTGTTTGCATTTGGACCCAGGTTATACGCGAGTATATATGGTATGTCGGGTCTTGGAAAATGTGGTGGTCTTATAAAGATGGTGGTTGATACAGCACATTTGGCTGTAGATGAAAGGAAAGGACCCCTTACCTCAACCCACCCCACCACCAAAATCGAATTAAAATGAATTAAGACATCAGCTTTATGTCATCAAGGACCTGAAGATAATATGGTGTGGTATGAAAGCTGTAGAACTTTAATGAGGAGGTACACTGTCATTGTATTACCAGCAAGTCTGGTTCCCCTTGGATATCACATGGAGAGGCTTGCAACACATGAATAATTTAATTCCTCGTGTACCATTGCCAATAGACTTAAAATATACAGCCAATTATACACAAAATTAGAAGAAAAAATATCACATAAAAAACTTCAAATCCATCAAGTGTTTTTCTACCATTATCAAGCAACATTTCATCATTTTCATAATTTTATCAAATTAATAAAGATTATTTGTCATGGTTTGGAAACTTGGTGAGTAGAATTTCAAGTGACACAACTGCCACAAACTTGTCTGATACCTATATGATTTATATGTATTATATTTTTCCATGCTATTATATATATATATATATATATATATATATATATATATATATATATATATATATATATATATATATATATATCACTTATGATCAGTGTTTTAAATATGGCCAGTGAATTGTTTCTCACTTTCAACAACGACAACAAAAACCATCTACAAAACCTGTTTACATAATTTCTTAGATCTTTTCATTCTATCACATATGAACCAGCATACCTAGTTTGAAATAAGACACATCAGAATGCCTATAACAACAATAATATAATTCATGTTTACTAATAACCACTATGATACTTTAAATTTACAATATGGTGAAGTTAAGTTACAACAGAAATCAAAATTGGTTATATTGGCAGTATTACCGTATATACTCATGTTAGATTAATCAAATGTTCGAAATTAAAAGAATCAAATTTGAAACATGTTGGTGAATGTGGGGCCAGAGTTCTTTTTTCATTCAAAAGGACTGTGGAAAACTATAAAGAAAAGAGTTTGGATGGGTATACAAAGTGTACATGTAGCATGCTGAATATACAAAGTGTACTTGTAGGGTATACAAAGTGTACATGTAGCATGCTGAATATACAAAGTGTACTTGTAGGGTATACAAAGTGTACATATAGCATACTGAATATGCAAAGTGTACATGTAGGGTATACAAAGTGTACATGTAGCATGCTGAATATACAAAGTGTACTTGTAGGGTATACAAAGTGTACATGTAGCATGCTGAATATACAAAGTGTACTTGTAGGGTATACAAAGTGTACATATAGCATGCTGAATATGCAAAGTGTACATGTAGGGTATACAAAGTGTACATGTAATCATGCTGAATATACAAAGTGTACTTGTAGCATGCTGGATGGGTATACAAAGTGTACTTGTAGGGTATACAAAGTGTACTTGTAGCATGTTGGATGGGTATACAAAGTGTACTTGTAGGGTATACAAAGTGTACTTGTAGCATGCTGGATGGGTATACAAAGTGTACTTGTAGGGTATACAAAGTGTACTTGTAGCATGTTGGATGGGTATACAAAGTGTACTTGTAGGTATACAAAGTGTACTTGTAGCATGTTGGATGGGTATACAAAGTGTACTTGTAGGGTATACAAAGTGTACTTGTAGCATGCTGGATGGGTATACAAAGTGTACTTGTAGCATGATGAATATACAAAGTGTACTTGTAGGATGGGTATACAAAGTGTACTTGTAGGATGGGTATACAAAGTGTACTTGCAGGATGGGTATACAAAGTGTACTTGTAGGATGGGTATACAAAGTGTACTTGCAGAATGGGTATACAAAGTGTACTTGTAGCATGCTGAAAACTGGTTGTTCAATATAGCATGCTGAAAAGTCTCCCAGAAAAAGTTCCATGGTTGTTCAATATAGCATGCTGAAAACACTCCAAGAAAAAGTTCCATGGTTGTTCAATATAGCATGCTGAAAACACTCCAAGAAAAAGTTCCATGGTTGTTCAATATAGCATACTGAAAACACTCCAAGAAAAAGTTCCATGGTTGTTCAATATAGCATGCTGAAAACACTCCAAGAAAAAGTTCCATGGTTGTTCAATATAGCATACTGAAAACAATCCAAGAAAAAGTTCCATGGTTGTTCAATATAGCATACTGAAAACACTCCAAGAAAAAGTTCCATGGTTGTTCAATATAGCATGCTGAAAACACTCCAAGAAAAAGTTCCATGGTTGTTCAACATAGCATGCTGAAAACACTCCAAGAAAAAGTTCCATGGTTGTTCAACATAACATACTGAAAACACTCCAAGAAAAAGTTCCATGGTTGTTCAACATAGCATACTGAAAACACTCCAAGAAAAAGTTCCATGGTTGTTCAACATAGCATACTGAAAACACTCCAAGAAAAAGTTCCATGGTTGTTCAATATAGCATGCTGAAAACACTCCAAGAAATAGCTCCAATGCTGTTCAAGTATCAATTGCAGAACTGATAATTTTCATGCTTGCCTATATGATAAAATACAATATAATGGTGATTATATGGACTACATGGGAGGCATGGTTTTCATGCTTGCCTATATGATAAAATACAATATAATGGTGATTATATGGACTACATGGGAGGCATGGTTTTCATGCTTGCCTATATGATAAAATACAATATAATGGTGATTATATGGACTACATGGGAGGCATGGTTTTCATGCTTGCCTATATGATAAAATACAATATAATGGTGATTATATGGACTACATGGGAGGCATGGTTTTCATGCTTGCCTATATGATAAAATACAATATAATGGTGATTATATGGACTACATGGGAGGCATGGATTTCATGCTTGCCTATATGATAAAATACAATATAATGGTGATTATATGGACTACATGGGAGGCATGGATTTCATGCTTGCCTATATGATAAAATACAATATAATTGTGATTATATGGACTACATGGGAGGCATGGATTTCATGCTTGCCTATATGATAAAATACAATATAATGGTGATTATATGGACTACATGGGAGGCATGGATTTCATGCTTGCCTATATGATAAAATACAATACAATGGTGATTATATGGACTACATGGGAGGCATGGTTTTCATGCTTGCCTATATGATAAAATACAATATAATGGTGATTATATGGACTACATGGGAGGCATGGATTTCATGCTTGCCTGTATGATAAAATACATTATAATGGTGATTATATGGACTACAGGGAGGCATGGTTTTCATGCTTGCCTATATGATAAAATACATTATAATGGTGATTATATGGATTTCAGTTGGAGGACATTTAACTCATTAGGCCTGTGAGATGTCATTTTGTATAATGAGGGAGTACCATTCTTTGTGATATCATCATAGTTCATGATAGAGTCAAGTGGATGGTATTAGAGAAAAGAACAAGGATGTAGCTTTACACTGATGCCAAGTAATGTAGACATATTACGCACATTAAAAAAATGCATGTGAAAAAATGCAATTTTGCGGCCCAATTTTCTTTACTAAAAAAAATCAATGGTTCCAGGACTGACATTTTTGTTCAGATTTTAGACTTCCTCTAGTTAGATCTAAAGCAGATCTGACCAAACTTTATACGGACAGACAAACCTTTGTAAATCTTGGGGTAATATTGGGATTTGGAGTACAAGGGGACAAGCAGATGAAAATCATGCGTCCAATCAGCAAAAAAACAAAAAAAGAAGTCCGAATTTCACCCATTTGCTGATGCGTGAGCCTAACAGTCACTCCAAAACAACTTCTCTTACTTATCTAAGAAACTGTCGATACAAAAATCTCTGATTTAGACGTGCTTGGATTCAGCTGGAAATACCAAGAAAATTTTCTCTTTTACCCCATTTTAAGTGAAAATGAAAATGAGCATTCGGCCTTGACGAGTTAATAGGTGCTGATAAGTGAAAAGTTTTGATTATTGGTGTATTGATAGGCTCCATTTCTGTCTTGCCTTTTTTTTTGCTACCCAATGAAAAGCCAAACCAGGGCCTGGGAGGAAAAATGAAGTCAAACATAAACAACACACTCCAAATGTTGAGGCACTAGATGGTGCCATAAGTGTTGACTAAGGCAAATATAAAAAAAAAATTCTATTTAATGACGCTTTGAACACTATTGGCTATATTATGCCAAGGAATTGGGAGCCAAGTGCCTTTCCCAAGGACATATTGAGGCAGCTGTGTAAGGCTGGCATGGGCAGGTATCGAACTCGTGTCCACTGGATTACAAGTTCGATCATCTTCTAACTGAGTTACTGTTGCTCCAAATATGACAATAAAAGCAAAGCATGCCAAATAACATATTTAAGGTAAATGTAAATAAAATTTATATTGATCAGAAAGAATGTTGCAAGATCAGTTTAGTTGTATATTGACCTTACATAATATTTTTGACATCATGCAAATTATGATGTCATAATCTTAATGGTATGAATATTCTCTCAGGGGATGGAATCAATGTGTATCAGGGGATGGAATCAATGTGTATCAGGGGATGGAATCAATGTGTATCAGGAGAAGGATGGAATCAATGTGTATCAGGGGAAGGAATCAATGTGTATCAGGAGAAGGATGGAATCAATGTGTATCAGGGGAAGGAATCAATGTGTATCAGGGGATGGAATCAATGTGTATCAGGGGATGGAATCAATGTGCATCATTGGAAGGATGGAATCAATGTGTATCAGGGGAAGGAATCAATGTGTATCAGGGGATGGAATCAATGTGTATCAGGGGATGGAATCAATGTGTATCAGGGGATGGAATCAATGTGTATCAGGGGAAGGATGGAATCAATGTGTATCAGGGAAGGATGGAATCAATGTGTATAAGGGGAAGGATAGAATCAATGTGTATCAGGGGATGGAATCAATGTGTATCAGGGGAAGGAATCAATGTGTATCAGGGGATGGAATCAATGTGTGTCAGGGGATGGAATCAATGTGTATCAGGGGATGGAATCAATGTGTTTCAGGGGATGGAATCAATGTGTATCAGGGGATGGAATCAATGTGTATCAGGGGATGGAATCAATGTATATCAGGGGATGGAATCAATGTGTATCAGGGGATGGAATCAATGTGTATCAGGGGATGGAATCAATGTGTATCAGGGGATGGAATCAATGTGTATCAGGGGATGGAATCAATGTATATCAGGGGATGGAATCAATGTGTATCAGGGGATGGAATCAATGTGTATCAGGGGATGGAATCAATGTGTATCAGGGGATGGAATCAATGTGTATCAGGGGATGGAATCAATGTGTATCAGGGGATGGAATCAATGTATATCAGGGGATGGAATCAATGTGTATCAGGGGATGGAATCAATGTATATCAGGGGATGGAATCAATGTGTATCAGGGGATGGAATCAATGTATATCAGGGGATGGAATCAATTTGTATCAGGGGATGGAATCAATGTGTATCAGGGGATGGAATCAATGTGTATCAGGGGATGGAATCAATGTGTATCAGGGGATGGAGTCAATATGTATCAGCATGATGTAAAGAATCTGTAAAGGAGTACAGTTTTTACCATATTTTCCAGAGACTGTATCTGGAAATTGTCTATGCAGATATAGTCTCACTGTTAACCAAGACTAGAAATAAATCTAAGCCTATGGAACACTAATGTTGGTTAATTAATGTTGTTGTATAGGCCAATACCAACTGCACAGACCCTGATCTGCCGGCGCATTATGCGCCGGCAGATCTGGGTCTATGCAGTTTGTATGCTTGGCTGTGTAAACTGCATGTTAACATTTTGAGCAGGTTAGCATATAATTCCAGTAGAGGTGAGACAAGGTGTTCTAAAGAACCATTTTACTGCAAAGCAAATAGTTTGATAATTATAAAGATCCAAAACAAGCAACAAGTATTGATAATTATAGCAATTAATTATAACCATTAACATTGAATATGAAGCACAAAAGAAAAGTTACAAACTCCTAATTCTATTAAATAGAATGAAAATAAGAAAGCACCAGCATCTAACAATAAACATAAGGATCAACTTTTCTTTGAAGGCATTTTGATTTTATAAAACTTACCTTGCATTAATGTAAACATGTTGCAGGTTTAGCACAATTGCAAGTTGTCATACTAAGTATGACCTTTTCTGGTATTTTTACATTTTATATATCATCCTCAAGTGTGTATTGCACTAAATTCATATGCAGAATTAAGGCACCCAAATAAAGAAATGAAATATACATTCCATGCCTTAGAGTAAACAAGTAATTGTGCCTCCCTGGACAATTTATGTCCACTATAAAACCACAGCTAGATGTACCATATATACTTGCTTATATGTACAGCCCAACTGCAAACAGCTTAGACCCTGATCTGCTGTTGCAGAATGTGCCAGCAAATCAGGGTCTATGTTATTTCTTCTACTGATTACTCCTAAAAGACTGCATAGACCCAGATCTGCTGGTACAGTATGCAATGGCAGATCTGGTCTATGCAGTTTGCAGCTGGACTCAACTTATAAGGGTGTACAGAGGAACCTCATTAATCCAGATACCTTCATTCCCAGTGAATATGTCCGGATTAATGAGTTTTACGGATAACTGAATCATGCACATTTTTATTTTACGATGTCATCATACTGTATACATGTACATATAGTTGCTAGCTGTAAATGTACTGTATATTCAATAATGGTTGAAATGAATTAATGAATACCTCTATTGACTTGTACATACACGTAAATATAAGTTTAAACAATTAACACATCGAACACATCACACTATGTACATGTACATGTATGTATTGTACATGCATTTATTATCTCAATTTCCTGAAGAAATCTATGACCTTTGTTTGCCTGGATTCTTTGGTGGATCAATCTGCAATGATTCTTGATAGTGTCCATAGGGCATCATCGACTTGTTGATATTTGGTGCGGTGAGTGCGGGTTAGGTCTGCTGAGTCAGCAGGTACAGACAACTTTGTCTTTGTCCTTGTTTTTTATGATGTCTGCAATTGTCGACTTGCCAATATCTAAGGATCAGTCGGAAATAATATGCTGGTGGATATCTTGAATGGTAGCTTTTGGGTGATCTCATTTGTGCTGGCAAATCTTCTTTTTTATGCTGGCCGGTATTTCTACTCGTCTACGCTTGCTTGATGGTGTCACCATAATAATTGTAAAATGTACAACTAATACAAACTGATATCTCGCAATTTAATGGGCTATGGTAAACTAATAAAATGCAGTCATTTTTATAAGTCTTATTTTACAACTGTTATAGCTTCTAATGAGCTGATAATTGACATCGCTTTTTATTCTGAAAGGAAACTCTACACTATCCACAGCTTAAATCAATCAACTTTATTTGTACAGCCATCAACAAACTGTGATTGTTACATACAATTGGTAATCAACAAAGAGACTTAATGACATACTTAATTTATTAACCATATGTTGTGTCAAAAGTGTTGACGATTTGATCTCAGTGTGTTTATATAATTATTAACACCCCCGTCAGCGACTAGCAAATACAGACATTGTTTATACAATCGCTGGTTACAATATGGTCATGCTACTTGAAGTTTTTCCACACACATGATCACATGATCAATTTATAACTTTAATGTGTCACTAGAATTTGACCAATCAGAAATTATTACATTTATACACCTCCAAATTTGCGTAGGTGAATCTATGTTATTCGACTGACTGTATTTTCACATAGGACTCTTTGAATTTTCTTTTTTTTGGACAGATTATTTCTGGATTATCGAGGCAAGTTTTCTAGCAATTTTTACACTTTGGTCCCTGATTTTGATTTCCAGATCTGGAACGCAGATTTCTTGATTAACAGAGCAAATTAACATTTAGGAATTCCATTCCTGTTGAGCTATGTCCAGATAGCGAGGTTTCCATATAAATGGAGTCCGGGTTAATGAGGTTCCTCTGTATATATAATAAACATCAGATGGTCCTATGGACATGTCAAAATGAATGAATGTCATCTATGGCAATGTATGACTTTTTTAACAAAATATTATATGACATGGTTTTACTTGATTTAAAATTCTTAATATTTTTTTAGAAGAAAATTAAATTTATAAATCAAGATAAACACTGATTTAAAAAAAATTAATTACCAAAAATCTAATGTAGAATACTGCTTTACCAATATCAGAATGGTTTCCCATGGAAATAATTTACATTTTACCATGAATTTAGTAATTTTTTTATCTAAAATATTTAGAAATATTAAAATCCCAACTGCATTAAATAGAGATTACCCAAAGGATTATAAAAAAAGTCTTCAGCATGAATGCTGTTGGCCAAATAAAAAAACATAAAAGAAAACATGGAGGCCATATTGGATGTCAGTTCAGCACCATTTTCATTTATGACCAACTAGACATCATAAGAAGTCGTTTAGTGTAAAGCAAATGTTGATATGACTATTCATTCAGGCAGAGTAGCAATAAATAGATTTAAAGATGGCTGCTGTTGTGGCCATATTGGTTGCCCAAGCGGAACCATTTTCATTTTGGGGCAACTAGACTTTATAAGAAGTCTTCTGGTGAAAACCCAATGTCAATATGGCTTTCAATTCAGGTGGAGTAGCGATAACAAGATTTTCAACATGACTGCAGTGGTGGTCATATTGGACATCAGATTGACACCATTTTCATTTAGGACCAACTTGACAATATAAGAAGTTTTTTCATGATATGACTATCAATTCGATAGCAAGTGATAACCAGATTTTGAAGATAGCCACTGTGGTGACCATGCTAGAAGTCCAAATGAAACCATTTTCATTTAGAACCAAGTAGACATTGTAAAAAGTCTTTAAGTGAAAATCACATGTTGATATGACCACACATTCAGCAGTAGCAATAACAAGATTTTCAAGATGGTTGCTAAGGTGGCCATATTGGCTGTCCAAGTGGAACCATTTTCAAGTAAGACCACCAAGACATCATAAGAAGACTTCTGGTGAAAACCCCTTTTCAATATGACTTTCATTTAGGAGTAGTAATAACATGATTTTCAAGATGACTGCTGTGGAAAACATACTCCACATCAGATAAGCACCATTTTCATTCAGGTCCAACCAGACATCATAAGAAGTCATTTAGTGAGAATCCCAAGTTGATATGACCATCCATTCAGGAGTAGCTATAACAACATTTTCAAAATAGCCACTGTGATACTGGATATCTGAGAAGCAGCTTTTTCATTTAAGACCAACTAGACTTTGGGATGAATGTAAAGTTTAATGACAATCCTCCAAGTAGTTTAGGAGTACCAATAACAAACTTGTGCTAATGGATGGATGGATGAATGACAGACAATAGACCATCCCATAAGCTCTTCTATGAGCAGTAGAGCTAACAACGACTTAGAAAGCAGAAGGATAGATGTGGCATGTGTTACTTTGTTTGGCATATTTTTGATTAATGTTGATTTTACTCATTTAAAAGGCATGAATTTTTTTAAAGTTAATTTTAACTTTCCTTTTTAGGTTTACTGAAATTTCAACTTTTGTATTATATACTTATCTAACAATGCAAGTAGTGCTCCAAAACATATAACAGAACAATGAACAGTCTATGAATGGGCCAAATTTGATGTATACATCTGCCCTGGTGTGTGTTTTGAGGCATACCACCAGTAGCTAGGAGTACAGGAATAGTAGTCTTGATAGCAGTTTTTGACAATTGCTTTATTTATTTGTCTCTTCAGATTATTTGTATGAAATCATTATCAGTGAGTTTTCTTGCTTGTATATTTACTTTCCTGACTAGTCTACTGCATTTGACAAATTAAAATCTCCAAATTTATAGTTGTATTTTACTTCATTACCTGTATTTTTAGAGGAATGCCATGCAGCATACCAAAAAACAAAGCCATTATGAATTAAATTATTTTCAATGAGAAGATTATTCTTACAATATATGAACATCAGTTATAAAGTCTATTCAAATGTATGAACATACAATTATACAGTTTATACTTTTACTAAGTAGCCATAAAATCTGACACCTGAACCATATTTTTTATTTGAATGAATTTGAATAGGGACAGACTTTTTGTACAGTGTATGATATTTCAGTGAGTAAAAGCTGCCACATTAAAATAATTCACCTTTTTTAATTGACACTGCACAAAATGTATATTTTCCATTGAAGAAAATGAGTGAAGTCTATTTTGTATCATTACAAATATTTTAGAAATGCTTGCCGTTACCATGGCAACCAATGTTCTAACACTGTTTATTTATGATGTTTTATGTCAAAGCCTTTGAATACTTAAATGGTACTATAATATATTTCATCTTATTGTTTGAATCACTTCTGATAGTCATAAAATCAACCCACAGAGGCAAACACCCAATGTATGCTTTATACATATCTTGTGGTTATTTTGTATTACTTTTCTGTGACACTTATACATAGAAAAAGACAAAAGAACGACATGTGCTTGAAAATTTCATATCAGTTGGTTCTTTTTATGCTGATATCAGTGTTTTAATTTAAAACATTTGTTTTTTTAAGGCTTATTAAAGCATTTGAGTTATGTAATACGAAAAAATACATTATTTGGTATTTTTCTACCATACTTGTTGCCATGGCAACATAAAATATCCTTTCCTGAATATAACATAGCAATTAGATTGTCAATTTTACTGCCTCTGCCAAAAATCCTGAGGAAATCAGGCATGAAATGACTGGGATGCCTGAGGAGGAAAGGGATAATAAAATAAAATTAAATAAATTAAAAGCGAGATTGAAAGGAAATTTGTATGCTTAGACATGTATACATGTAGATATGCATGAATGTAAAAAAGAAAATGCACGATAAAACGTAATTAAATGTTGATATTACAACATGAATGAGTGATATTATAAATGTTGCATGCAAAACCATGGCAAAAAAGCTATATTTCTAAACATATTTTGCCACCTGTCTAAAGAAATAATAATAATAATAATAATAATAATAATAATAATAATAATGATCTTCATCATTATTGTTATTATTATTATTATTAATATTATTATTATTATTATTATTATAGTATTAATAAAAAATTTCAGATTTACTCCTTGAGTTCTCTTGGCAGTTATAATATTGGGGAGACTATCTGCAGAATGATGAAAAAAATTGGTACCAACAGGCTCTGGTCAGAATATAGCCATAAAGGGAAGAAAGCTTTTCAAGAGCTCCTGATATGCAGGGTTTTGATAAGTAAGTATGACTTGATTTACATTGTTTATTTTTCAAACTATTGGCCGCAGATTTCAAATGAATGGAAAAGGTACCATGTGTGTCTTCGCACATATACTGGAAGTACGTACATGTAAAAGAACCCAAGACCACATTTCAAATGATGTGTTTTTACAAATACTACATTGATTATTGATGACAGAAAAAGTCAATGAATCCTTTGTTGTGAAACTTATTTTAAAAATATTTTGTTAGTCTTGCAGGAGCATGCTAATGAGAAGTAAAAAACAAGGCCAAGGCAAGTGAAGTTGAAAATGCCATATCAGAGACCATCAAGTAACTTTTGGACACGACGAGGAGGGACAAAATACAAGGTTAGGCACTTGAGCTCTTATTTCATCAAATTTTGATTAGATTTTCTGTTTTTATGCATTATATTTGCAAAAGTGGTTCCATTTCTAAATTGCAAATAAAACTGATGGTTATCATATTGCCCATGACTATAAAAACTCGAGTAGACAGCTAAAATTTACATCCAACTTGTTCAGTTGAGCAAATGCTTTCACTTTGAATTTAATGAAGTGAATTATTCGGACAAGTAAAATCTACTTTTGCGCAAATTGATTTCACCATCCACTTGCCTGAATGGACAATCATGTCCAAAAATTACCGTCTTAACCTGTTTTTAACGATATTAAGGGAAGGACAAGTACAGAGAATTAAGTTTCATTATACTAACTAGTTAACTTTATTTCTACATATGTAAGTATTGTTGAGATGATATATGACTTTGTTCAAGCATTAAAATTATTTTTCAATTTGCAGGTGCCTGAGCAGAAGAAGAAGACCCATATTGACTTTGCTGTCGAGGATACAGTATCTATCGCAGAATCTTAATTAAATCCTGAAAATAAACAGATACAAATAAAGTAATAGTAAAATATATCCTGTATTGTTTTCTTTTCTTTATACCCATTTGTCTCTTCTTAAATACAAATGTCTGTACCTCATGCCTGTAAAGCTTGTTATCACAACTATTTGATGGCAAAACCTTTGTATTGACAAAATGATATTTTGCAAGTAATTTCCTATGCATGCTTATGTAGAGTAGAAAAGGTTTTCATTCAGTAACCAATCTTTGCGTTTAAACAATTTTAGAACAACTGCACAGAAACTGCTAGATTTAGGCAAACATATTCAGAAAGAGTTTCCCCCTTCTTAACTAGATGATCTGTAAATTGCATTCAGTTTAGTGAATTTCATTTTTTTATCCTCACATCCTCACTGCTTGCATTAAGAGCATCTAAATTGGATCCTGCCCATCCCATTGTATGACTATCCACCCATACAGATTCATCAAGTGTGATTGCACTAAAACAAATAAAGATGACTGTAATTTAGTTAGTACTAATATTAGTACCCTACTTTCTTTGTCGACTGGTACTAATTTCACACCCAGTGCTCTTTCTGCATAGTGTCAGGAAGTTTGAAGATACTGGATACACATAAACTTGAATCAAATAATCCTCTTATTACACAAATTCCCAATTTTCACCATAGAAACATGAAAAATGGTGTTCACCTTCTTAAATAAAATTTTGCTGTTGAACCGTCTGCCATCTTAATGTAATACTACTTCTGTTTTCAGCATATACCAGAGGAGCTTATGGGATGGTCCGTACATCTGTCAACACAACTTTGTTATTACTACTCCTACTAAACTAATTGGAGGAATGCTAGGAATCTTTACATACAGATTCGGCCTAAGGTTTAGTTCAGTCTAAATGAAAATGGTGCCACTCGGGTAACAATACAGCAGCCACAGTGAGCATCTTAAAAGTCTTGTCACTACTCGTAGACGGATGGTCATATCATATGGGGTTTTCACTAGAAGACTTGTGCTGATGTCTAGTTGATCCTAAATAAAAATGATGACAACCTGACATCAATATGGCAGCCATCAAGAAAATCTTATTGCTACTCCTCCTAGATGGATATTCCTATTGATTAGGAATTTTGATCAAATGACTTGCTATGTCTAGTTGGTCCCAAATGAAAATGGTGCTGATCTGACATCCAATATGGCCACCATGGCAGCCATCTCGAAAATCATGTAGCTACTCCTCTTAGACTGATGGTCATATTGACACGGAGTTTTCATCAAATAACTTATGTTTAGTTTGTCCCAAATGAAAATAGTGCTGATCTGACATTCAGGACAGCCACCATGGCAGCCATCCTAAACATCTCGCTACTCCTCCTAGATGGATGGTTATATCAACATTTATGTAATGTTTCAATTGTAGAATTGGATTTTCTTGTCAGCAGTGGGGCATATATGTTTCAGAAACACAAGTAGCTTTCATTCTTAACAGTTTTCAATATAGTTTTTGAATGTTGTCAGGAGGTTATATTATGATGTTAAACAACAACATTGTAGCAACATTCCAGCAAGTTCACCAAATCACGTTGCCACAACCTGATACAACAATGTTGCCACAACTTTAGTGCAACGTTGCTGCAACATTGTAGCAACGTTGAATTGTTACCTGGGATGTAGAAATTCAAAGGGTTTGAACATATAGCTGAGTGTTAAAATCCACTTGCCAAGTGAGTTCTTGTGCACCTTGAGTCTTTACTGACCTTGTTCCATCCTTTTTTGTGACAAGCTGGGTCTGTTGTAGGAATGCACAATCACAGAATTCATGTCAATATATAAAAACTCGCATGGAAAAATCACCTGAATGCGCTAAAATCATGCATAATATTTTCAAGCTCTTAACATAATGTCTTCATCAAATTCCCCCTATATTTAGAAAATTCACCTCTTTCTTTCAAATGAAGGCGGAATTTCCCCCTAACTTTTCACTTCTAGAATACCTCTTGGTTAGGGTGCTGGTGCAAGAGAGCTAAGCAATGGGTACTTGCAGCACAGGTTAGAGTCCTGCCAGGAATGAATTAAAACTCTATCTTGTTTGCTTATTCCAATTCAGACTATTGATTGCATTAAGGAAAAGGGTGTGAATACCGAGGTATAGTCTTATATTAGAGGATAACTCAGCTGTTTTAATTAGTAAACAGTAATGACAAAAATAGTTTCTATTAGAGAATAATTTTTTTATATTTGTGGGTGGTGTAGTGTATTGTTAGTCATAAGAAGAGTTTAACTTAGTTTGAACTTTACATAGCATATATACTCGCGTATAAGCTAGGTCCAAATGCAAACAACATAGACTAATGCGCCGGCAGATCAGGGTCTATGTTGTTTGTTCTACTGATTAGTCCTTACAAACTGCATAGACCCAGATCCGCTGGCACATTATGTGATGGCAGATCTGGGTCTATGCAGTTGGTATTGACTTATATGCGTGTATATACGGTACTAAAATCTGTTTCTTAGACACAAGTTTCAATTCTGACATCAGCAGTAAGGTGGATTCTCTATTATATTAGTGAAAAATCCAATAAGAATATTACTGCAGAATAAATTATACTTTAGTCTCAATCTTCATCAAATAAAAGCATTTATTAATACTAATCTTCCACTTCATGCTTCTATGACACAAGCTCACAAATATTCTTCCTGGTTATATATCCTTACTAATGTTATTACTGATTCTTCCTTGTTTGATTAATTAGTATTATCCAATGAAAATCATGGAGTTGTGTCATGCTGTAGATACTAACATTTATTTAAAGGTTGTAAAATCGGACTAATTGAAATTGCTCATTGTTGAAACTAATGGCCAATGTTGCAAGACACATTTAAAAAAAAATAATTTCAAGGTTATTTAATCAAAGAGATTTTCATTTAAAAAACAGTTTTTTTTCACACTAATGTCTCTTTCCTAATACTGGCCAGATCTGGAATAGCATAATGCTATAATGGCTTTCCTAAAATGATTTTGATTTTTCTTCACTTCAGTTTAATGGTCCTCTATTTTACAACATTACCACTCTGAAAGAAGTGTACATCAAGAAAACAATTAGAAGCAAATATGGATCTGGAGTGCTTTTAGAAGCTTGTGGTTTTAATGTTTATTTTACGTAAATTAATATACTGTAATATTAATTTTGATTACAGAACTAATTGCCCACTGGTCAGGGCCATCACAAGGGGTGGGTGATATGGATGACTGCCCAGGGCGCCAAGCTGGGGGGGGGGGGAGGGGGCACCATTTCGGGGAGTTTGCTGTATTTTTTTCTGAGTGGGGGCACTGAAGGTGATGCTTGCCCAGGGTGCTATTTTGTCCAGTGCCAACTTTTGACAGCCCTGCCACTGGTATCTATGAGTTCCAATTTATCCTGATTTGGTGAACAAGATGAGTTTTGTTTAATAAACAGTACTATTAATAAAAGACCCTGTAGTGCTGATATCATTTGGTTGTTTGATTTGTGTCACTCCTAACTGCAGTTGAATTTACATAAATTACTAAAGTTATTGAAAGTACTTTCTTCAAGATAATGTTGATTACCTAATATCTCAAACTGCCAGCAAAAATTTTGATGAATATATGTTTGTTCATGGTATAACCTGAAAACCCTCACTTACATAAAATTGATAATGAGTATACATGGCAAGGCAATATAGCAGATTTTTCTACTGATAATTCAACAGTTCTTCCAGCAATCTTGTTGGAGGGGTATAATTTTTTGAATAATACTGCTCATATTGCCTTCCATTTTTATACCTAATTGGATAAGAAAAAGATAAAAACATGAAAAGATAAAGGCACTGAGTCTACAACAATGGCTGAATACCAACATGATCCAGCTTCTGTAGACTGTGCACCACTGTAGACCTGGGTGCACCTGTTTTAAACAAACATGCAGATGATTGTATAGCCTATAAACCAGTCTGATAAGGATCATCAATGTCACTTTCCATTAGATTTAACTGGAGGTTAATTAAAGGGGAAATACTGAAGCCTTCTTCCATCCCCTATCAGCATGTCTGACACACAGGTTTAAGCATAAACATTTGGCTTTAGATAAAATCTTCCTATGCCTGATATAAACATGCCACTTTTCATCACAATTTATTTTGCACCCCATTGATACTCTAGAATTGCATTAGGGAAAACAATGGAAAGAGAGAAGACTGGAAAATGGCACGGAAAAATCCCTGATAAATTAGGGATAAAAAATCTGAAGATCAAAATGTATCAGTGATGCTTTTGCCAAACTAGTGGGATTTAAGGTGCTTAAAATGCATCCAGTGCAGCTGCAAATCCAGTTTGATTTTGTAAATAATCTATAGTTCATGTATGGACATCATCCTAAAGGTCTACAGTTTTACTAATTGATTGTCTGTTTAGCTACATAAATTAAAAATATTTAGAAATGTTATTTACAATTTAAATTTTTTAAAATTTTTAAAAAAATTTTTTACAAAATATGCATTACAGCAAAGATATATGCAATTTATATTACTCTTCTATTTACATACCATATATACTCATTTGTAAGTTGGATCCAACTGCAAACTGCAAAGACCCAGATCTGCCATCACATAATGTGCCAGCAGATCTGGGTCCATCTTGTTTGCAGTTGGGCCCAACCTATATGCGAGTATATATGGCATATACACATACAGTGGCAAAGAAACGCATGCTTATAATATTTTATGATTTTTCACTAATGTTCAAAGGTATCAAAATCAGTCATACCTTGATGACTCATCATCGAGGCATGAAGAATAATTTCATGATTGATTCCACACTGTGTCAAAATAACCAATTACAAATTACCAAAATGCCCATTTCAGAAATAAATTGGGCGTATTTTCTCTTCTATTTTAGGAGGACTACAATATTCTAAGCAACCTTGCTTCCATTCTATCTATCTCCTGATCTATTTATTTATCTAGATGTATCTATCCATCTATAATTTATTTTTTCAAATAACAATTAAAAACAATAAATAAAAAAATAAACTGTCTTTATAGGAAATTCAAAAGAATATACATGTAATGGGCATGTGTGGGTAGTCTCATCCGAATACAACTGAATTATCTAACTTTTATAGCACATCAAATTCCTGAATGGGAATCGTTACTTGTGAAGATAATAAGGATTTTATTTGACTGTCCCACAAGTTACCGTAATCACTGTAAGTCTTGGGACACGAAAAAATAATTATTTTTTTCTGTGGCCCAAGACTTATACACACTTAAAAAATATAGCATTTTCACTGTCCCAACAATTATAGACACAAAAAATGTCTGACGAAATTGGCAAAATTGGCAAGATCGCCACGTCAATAAACTGTTATAAACTACTATGATTGTTTTTATGTTATTATTTTGCATGTATATATTTTCCGATTTCTCCAACATGAAATAAAATAAAGGCAAATAAAGACTTCACAATTCACGGGTCGTTTCGGGTTTACCTTGAGACCTGTTCTATAGTGTACAGTACTTACACAGTGCAAATCGTATGCAGACTTTGCTTTATTCATAGTTTTTACCAAATCGCTTTCTTCAAGATCACAAATTGCTATTTTATATGGTATGATCCACACGCTAAAGAGTTACAGTTTGTCAGTGATATAAGCGATTTTACATAGTGATGTAATCTATATAAAAAGATACACACGTTTAATTATATAAGGTAAACCAGCATTTATTCACATAACTGTTATATATACATTAAACAATGATCATAATATAGGTTAAAATTGTGAAGATAGTTCGACTTTAGAAGATCATCATCGATCCATTCAAGTTTTATCTTTTACTCAAGAATTTTAGTACGATTACTGTAGCTGAGTATACAGTTACTTAAGGCCGCTTACATCAAAGCAAACTCCCGCCGAGTTTAAACGGTATTACAGTTATTTTCAAAGCATTATTTCTAAACTTCTTTATCGTATTTTAGAGATATTATAGAAGTTTAGTGCAGTGGTGCCTATGATTCGAAACCAAGGGATGTACTTCAAACGGCGCAAGTTAAAATCTTCAATGTACATGTGGTGACGCCATGATGTAAAAACAAGCTCACTAAATGCGAGCGTTGAATCAAACGCTATTTTCGTTGTTGTCATACTGGTACCACATTTTAATGAGTTTGGTATTTACATTTTCAAGGCAAAACAAACTAATTACTGATGACTTTCAACAATTTTAATGCAGTAATGCATAAACTGACAATAATTCATAATGATAGTCCCTTTAACAACAACGAAGTCTTTTTTTTTTTTTTAAATGTCGTTGAGTTCGATAAAATACATCGATCGATTAGTAGGAAAAATAAAATCTCTAAGGTGTCCCAAGACTTATAGTACATGAAAAAATTGCTATAATTTCGTGTCCCAACTTTTATAGGTCATAAAAAAATTACTTTTGAAAATAATTAAGGGTGTCCCAAGACTTACGGTGTCCCAAGACTTACAGTGATTACGGTAGTGTTTTTTTTTCTTACAGACTTAATGACCTAATTTTCATCACATTCATAATTAAATATTATTCTGATTAATCACACTCAATTAAAGAAGACACTAGTGCTATCTTTTTGTTATCTTTTCCGTAATCTTTATTCTAGCTGTGATCAGATGCTTAAACCTTAGTCATTTTTCTGTCGCCACAATCTAAGTTCACATTTACATTCCCTGAATTTTGCACTGACAGCAATATCAAATTACAATGAAAATTTATCAACTATTACATGTCACAGAAGAAACTTTCACCAGTGAATAAATCAACACATTTCACCAGCAAAGAAATCCATTAAGAGATTTAGATAAGCTAATTCATTTTGTACAAATCTGTGTGATGTGAAGAGATTTGTCACACTAGCGATCAAACAGTAAGAATCTTGAAAATATTCAATAAATTATCTTTTATTACTTTCATCCTTAACAGGAATCAAAGTAAATCTCTTACAGTAGGTATTACCAGAAATTCCCTTTTGCTGCAAGATGTAAGCCCCAAATCTACCACATATACTCGCATATAAACCGGGTCCAAATGCAAACAACATATACCCTGATCTGCCGTCCCATAATGCAATGGCAGATCAGGGTCTATGTTGTTTGTTCTACTGATTAGTCCTTACAAACTGCATAGACCTAGATCTGCCGATGCATTATGCAATGACAGATCTGGTTCTATGCAGTTTGCACTTGGTATCACTCTATATGCGAGTATATACGGTAATTCTTTGTTCCTTAATGCAATTATTCTTCAAGACACATTTAAATTGGATAAGTGATGACTATTTCTGATAGCATCCTTAATTTAATATGATACTATATTCAAGAACTAGTTTTGTGAATCTTCAATAATTTTCTTTACGTTTTTGTTAACATGGACTTGGAAAGATTGAACAATATATTAAAAGAGCATGTAATCAATATAAAACCACAAAATATTTTCCCCAAGTCAATTTGACAAAAAGGACTAGTTTTAGGCTGTGTGGGAATATTTCTCACAACAATTAGCAACTGTTTTGGACATAGAAGCTGGTCTTAAGTACATTTTTTTCCATTTTGCAGCATATTAAATACAAATATTTATAGTACAGCATAAAATTTCAAGTTTAGGGGTTTGGATAATACAGTAGTAATGCATGTTTTTGGATAATACAGTAGTAATGCATGTTTTTGGATAATACAGTAGTAATGCATGTTTTTGGATAATACAGTAGTAATGCATGTTTTTGGATAATACAGTAGTAATTCATGTTTTTGGATAATACAGTAGTAATGCATGTTTTTGGATAATACAGTAGTAATGCATGTTTTTGGATAATACAGTAGTAATGCATGTTTTTGGATAATACAGTAGTAATGCATGTTTTTGGATAATACAGTAGTAATTCATGTTTTTGGATAATACAGTAGTAATGTATGTTTTAGGATAATAGAGTAGTAATTCATGTTTTTGAACTTCTGCAGTCTTAAATTTGATATGTGATTCTAGCACATGCACTGGTAAGTCAAGTCCATTTTACATCATATTCAATGCAAGAATGTATAGTATGGCATATAGTAAGTCACAAGTTTGAGTGCCTGGATAATGCAATACAAAGTAATGCATGGTTCTGCACCTCTATAATCCGAAGTTTGACATGTGAGTTTGGCATGTACACAGTTAACTTGGGTTTGCCCATTCAATGTTAGATGTTTCCTCTGAAATCTGATTACCTCCACCACAAAGACCACCTCATACTGTACCAACATCTAATTGAGCCATCAGGTATGGGTGTTTAAATTTGTAGCACAAGTCAGGTTATGTGAAGTACCATACATACTCGCGTATAATCTAATAACAACTGCAAACTGCATAGACTTAGATCTGCCATCGCATAATGCGCTGGCAGATCTGGGTCTATGCAGTTTGTAAGGACTAATCAGTAGAACAAACAACATAGACCCTGATCTGCCGGCGCATTGTGCGACGGCAGATCAGGGTCTATGTTGTTTGCATTTGGACCCAGTTATATGCAAGTATATACAGTAATGTGTAAACTTTCTTTTTAAAGGAATACATGTAGTAACTTTTCCTGCATATATTGGTGCTGCAACTTCCTCTTCATTCCTGAGACTCTAACACAATATGAATACCTCTAAACATCAGGGTGTTTATTAATATTCTTTCAAATTGACTATGTATAATGTTCCATGAGCCAAACATTTTGTACAAAATTAATTACTTACCATATATACTCGTGTATAATCCAGTTCAAATGCAAACAACATAGACCCTGATCTGCCTTCGCATAATGCGCCGGCAGATCAGGGTCTATGTTGTTTGTTCTACTGATTAGTCCTTACAAACTGCATAGACCCAGATCAGTTGGTGCATTATGCGACCGCAGATCTGGGTCTATGCAGTTTGCAGTTGGTATTGGCTTATACGCTAGTATATACAGTAATATCCCTATTAGTGTGTTTATAATCCTGGCTTGCAGGTGCATATAGATGTAAAATTGAGTCTGATTGATACTGGTGTCTCACATGCATAGATACATAGATATTGAGTAATCTGTGTGGTTCTCACATGCATAGATGCATAGATATTGAGTAATCTGTGTGGTTCTCACATGCATAGATGCATAGATATTGAGTAATCTGTGTGGTTCTCACATGCATAGATGCATAGATATTGAGTAATCTGTGTGGTTCGTGTCACAAATGAGGCACTGGAAAATATCCTGTGAATTAAAGTCAATTGCTCATGAAATTGTATAAACTGAAGAAACCTCACATATTAATACAAACTGATCTGCCACCTGTGATTACACTTGCATATTTTCAGCTTTATTTTCTTTAATAGTACATGTATTTTCTTTAATAGTACATATATTTTCTTCATAAAACAGCACAGGCCACTTTAAGGATACAAAGCATGATTTGTAATTGTAATATGAACCTGTTTTGTCTCCCTTTACAACCCATGGAGTAAAAGGTATTTATCTTGAACAATTGATAACTCTTTTCGAAGTGTGTCACCAAAAGTAATACTTACCATGAGATAAAATTGTGATATTATCACAGAAGTGTGTGTCACCAAAAGTAATACTTACCATGAGATAAAATTGTGATATTATCACAGAAGTGTGTGTCACCAAAAGTAATACTTACCATGAGATAAAATTGTGATATTATCACAGAAGTGTGTGTCACCAAAAGTAATACTTACCATGACATAAAATTGTGACATTATCACAGAAGTGTGTCACCAAAAATAATACTTACCATGAGATAAAATTGTGATATTATCACAGAAGTGTGTGTCACCAAAAATAATACTTACCATGAGATAAAATTGTGATATCATCACAGAAGTGTGTCGCCAAAAATAATACTTACCATGACATAAAATTGTGATGTCATCACAGAAGTGTGTGTCACCAAAAGTAATACTTACCATGACATAAAACTGTGATGTCATCACAGAAGTGCACAACTAATGGGTTGAGCAAGACATGCTTGGGAATTATTTGAATTGCAACATTGATAGCAGGTAATTATCTATTGAAATATACTCCTCTTTATGCCAGTGGTCCACAATATAACAAACCATATTATCAAAAGTAACAATCTTTTGCATTTCTCTGCAATGAAGTTGTCTAAAATTATGCAACAATATTTGTGTTATGTATTATGTCTCTGACATATACTATATGTAAATGTATTTGAGGGATTTAGGAATAAAGTCTTTATCAAGGTGTATGTTAAAGTTCCACTCAAGGCAAGTACCAGCTTTAATTTAAAGATGTCCTATCCATTATATCTGTTGCTGATTGTATATCATTTCAAGGATTGTAAAGACTGATCATGCGAATGACAAATTCATTTTAACTAATGTCTAGACACCCAATCTCCAATGGCTCTTGTCCAGTCATATAGCTAATGTCTAGACACCCAACTACAGTATTCTCCAATAATTCTTGTCCAATCATTTAACACCAATTATCAGCAGCATTTTCAACTAAACCTCTTTTGATAACTTCAGATACTAACATTTTAAATGATACTGATTCTTCACCAGAAAAGACTTTCAAACGTCAAAATACATTTTCATTTTTTTTAATTGAAACATTAATATTATGATGAATTGTAAGTACATGTAGCCTCTAATACATTAGTCAAATAAATAAGCCCCCAAACCTGTACAGATACTGATGGACAGTTTGGGTCTGATCTCATGAATTCATTAAATTGTGCAATTTGTGCAGACAAATCTGTCCACAATGCATTAGTGTCCATTTTAGATACTTATCAGTATTTTTCATGCCTCTTGCACTGTGGTCGGTTGAAGGGTCCTTTCGGTGATATGTACAGACTATTTCCAGTTCAAATCCTATGTCTGACAACTTGTAAATCCACATGAAATAACACAACCAATACCTCTTGTCACCATTTCAAATTTCATGGCTATCTGGTTGTTGCATCTGATTCAGCAACCAGTCAGATATAACTTATGCTCTTTCACTCATTTAAATGTTTCAGTTGCAGTTTCAGTTATCCGCCATTTTTGGTTTGTTTTTGTTTAATCATACATTAAGTGAACTGAACAAGAAATCCACTATAATTGGTAACTTCAAATATTTTTACTTGTCATGTATACATGTAGATGCTTGCTTCCTAAGTGCATCTGACAGTCACATGACATCCACAGACGCTTGAGCTGAGTCACAACTAAAGCAAATGAAACTTTCAACTGAGCAAAATGAGCAAAAGTCACATCTGACTGGTTGCTGAATCTCATGGAATAGCTTGATGTAACCACGAAATTCAAAATGGTGTCAGGAGATAGGATTGAGTTATTACACATAGATTTACAAGTTGTCAAACACAGGATTTGATCTGGAAATATTCTGTACATATCATCAAAAGGACCCCAGAACTAACCATAACAAAAGTGCTGCAAGAAATAATGGTAAGTGTCTAAAATGCACACTGATGTGTTGCGGACAGATTTGTCTGCACCAATTATACAATTTAATAAACAGTGAGATCAGACCCAAACCATCCATCAGTCTCAGTACAGGTTTGGGAGCTGATTTATTGGACTACTAATACATGCACTAGGTTCTCATCATACCAGAAATGAAACCAAACTTGGCCATTAAAATTTTTTAAGCACAAAGTTTATAGCCCAAAAATCAAATTTTGACACTCACTGTTTCGAGTCAACGAATTTGTTTGAAATCTGACAAAAATGAAGTTGTATACCTTGATGAAATCTTGTAAATTTCACTGCTGTATCTCTGTGTACATACAGGTTATTTTATATGGTCAAATATAAACTGCATATATAAAAGTTTTATAACTTCAACGCTGGGCTTTGGTCTTTACCTCTTGCTTGCATCTGAATCACTTTTTCACTGATGTGTCACTATTTTCTTCATGGTATGAAGATCTCACGGAAAAAAGCATAAAAAAATGTCCAAATGGAGATTTAAAGACTTGCAATGAAGTTCCAAAGTACTAGTTGCCCTGCAGTTGATAATTAATACTGACATCAGGGCTTTACAAATTAAAGTTGACTTAATGCCCCTTGACCTCGAATTGATGAAAACCACAATACCACCCCAAAGATTCAAGCCCACAACAGAGAATTAATTGATTCTGGAAAGGTAATAGACACTATTAAGTACAGCAATGGTGTTTTATGTCAAACATCATCAGGGTGAACATGGATCCTCCTACAGTAATTTGACCCTGGCATGTGATTAGATACGAACCCCTGCCTCTGTATGTGACTCACATCTCTTAAATAACGTAATGTTTGCAGAATTCAAGCATTATTTAAGGGCTTGTTCCTGTACAAAATTCTGGAAACATTTTACCTAAAGAAAAAAAAACATGCATCCTTTAGCATGCTCTAATGACAAACACAACCCTGTTAAGAAATAAATATATGTACATAATAAACTGAAGCACATTTTCATTTACTCTCTGAGTAAAATCCTGAAGTGTTCATGACTTTTGCATCATTAATTTGTATGCAAAACAACACACATATGCTTGCTTCTTCTTGTGTAATAGGCTTATCACTCAAGAAAATGTAACATATTAGTCATCTTCAACATTTTCTGACATTCACAAGTTTTGCACAAATAACATTCCATCAAACTGGACATAGTGTAGGTTATAACTCATTTGTTCAAGTTTCCTAGAAAAAAAAGTTTTCACGATTAAGTACATGATTTATTTTTTGTGAATCAACATGTGCAGCAAAGTTGTGTAAAGGAATGAAGACAAAATTCAGAATTCTACATTCTTAAACATGTGCATATGGAATGAAGACAAAATTCAGAATTCTGCATTCTGTCTTAAACATGTGCCTATGGAATGAAGACAAAATTCCTAATTCTGCATTCTGTCTTAAACATGTGCATATGGAATGAAGACAAAATTCAGATGTGTAAAACAAAATTTCAAGATGTGGCAAGATGAAGACAAAATTCAGATGTGTAAAACAAAATTTCAGATTTGGCAATGATGGCCTAAGACAAAATGCAGACAGATATATAGTTGAAAAGAAAATACTGTCAAATTGTTGCCATTTTCAGACAAATTCAGCAAATAATTCAGAATTCAAGGTTCATGAGGGATGTGTTCCTGAGCAGGAAAAAAATGTGAGAAACAAATGTCCCTATATTATTCATTGGTTGTTTTATGTTTGTACCAATATCAACTTGTTACTGGTGCTCTTTTCCCACATCTCCTTTTTTGAAAAAACAAGACATCAGGAAAAATTTTCATCAACAGTCTAGAATGTAAATTTAAAATCAAGTGATCTGGTTGGCTCAAATATAAGTCTGACTTAAAATATACCCATCAGACACCAATTTCACAAACATAAGTTTTAAATTTAAGTCTTGACTTGAGACATTTGATTAGTCAATTTTTAAGTCAGACTTAAATTTCAGCCAATCAGATCACTGGACTCAAGGCTTAGGTTTAAGTCAAGAATTGAATTCTGTTTGTAAAATCTGGGCCAGCTGTCTTAAGTCTAGACTATATTTAAGTCTTGTGTTGGTGAAATTTGGGTCAGGTCTGAATTTCACCAACATAGGTCTTACAACTAAGTCTAGACTTAAGACATTTGATTGGCAAATTTTAAATTTGACTTAAATTCCAGCAAATCAGATCACCAGATCCTTGGTTTAAGTGTTTAGGTACAGACTTGAGTTCTGTTCAGCAAATCCAGGCCCGTACAGTAAAAAAATTCACCAATGTCATCTTGTGACAGAAACACTGCCTAAAATCAATCTAGTCAAAGTTAAAAGGAAACAATTTGTTGCAATGATGATAATAGATTTTTACATTAGTAGGGAAAGAATTCATGTTTGTACTCAAGCCCCGTTTTCAAGAAATAAAAATGTATGACTAAGAAATGCTTATGAACCACTTGTGTGCATATTCTATGACACATGCTCAGATATAGATTTGCACACATCTACCACCACTCATATGTGTAAATATGTTTACTTTAAAGTACTTTATCAGAGTCACTTTAATCAAAAAAGTATATCCTTGGATCACTTTTTACTGTCTTTACCTTATGTTGTTGTTTTTTTTTTTTATTCCAACCAAATATGATCATTTTTATGTCTAAACTTTTGAGTCTGAATGGGGGTGGGGGTGGCAAGATCAAGCACTATTTTTATTTCTGGAGTTCACCAGTTAACAACTATGACTTTAATGCAGATAAAAGCAAAATCTTTGCAGTCTATATATCAACTGCCTAGACATCTTTTATGTAAGTGCTGTATTTTGCAAATAAGAACAAGTGGCCCAAGTGGGTCTGATATTGCTCACCTTGCTTACATAACAGTTTACCATTTTGCTAAACAGGCTTATGCTGCGTTGTAAGAACACAACCAAGGTAAACCATCTCCCAAACTTTATATCATGTTGATTTTACCTATTTTACTATATCCTGATAAAAATTTGTTCTAAAGATTAAGGCATAATTAATATGCACAGTCTCTTGCTCACAACTGAAGTCATCCAAGATCTTGATCATATTAACTTATTTATTGAGTTTTATCGAAACTGGATGAGAAATATAGTCTAGAGAGGTAATAACCTCAGCCAATCATATGCAAGTTATCTCATTAATATGTGCTGATCTCACTTTTTATAAAATCTGTCAATGTTGATAGTAAAAGCTTAAGGTGGCGCAAACTCCAACTGGAATTTGGTCCCTCGAGTAGTAACAAGCTCAGCTATTCAGGTACAAGGTTGTATCAATAATATGCACAGATCTTGCTCCTAATCCAACTCATCCAACAGCTTGTTAATATAAGACTATTTAACAAGTTTGATCAAAAATCTAATCAAAAATATAGTTGCTAGATTGTTGACAAGCTCAGCCATTCTGATACAAAGTTAAATTAAATAATATGCAGGAATTTCACTCATAATAACCAAGATCCTGATGACACAGGAATGTTTACCAAGTTTGATCAAAATTGTATAAAAAAATAGTCTCTAGAGTGGTAAAAAAATATCTCCATTTCAGATGCATGATCACCATATGAATATATGCATGGGTCTTAGTCATAAAAAAATGATCTAACATCTTGACAATGTTAGAAGAAGGTACTGCTTGAAGGAATGTAGAGGTGTTCCCTCCCACCTGCTGGGGGTGGTGTAGTCACCCCCAGTCCCTGACCAGTTTCATCATCCTTGTAACTCATCAGAGGGAAAAGTTCTGGTTGATACAATTTTTCAACTGATCACCGTGCCTCGTCGGTGTGAGGTTTTATACCCCCTAGCAGCCGGTGCAGCCAGTACAGCTGCCTTTTTGGTCATGTGACATAGGCACAGCTGGTTGTTAGTAGGCAAACATATCATAAACCAAAGGTTTGCAGCCAGTGCACTCAGGTCGAATGATATTATCTTTTAATGCAGCCGGGATCTGACTGTCGTTAATGATAAAAACAAAAAATTCCTTTTAGATGGAGTGAGGGCAAAGAAGAGGCGGCTAAACAACTCTCTCTAATTAATGGCTTCTCAAAGAGATATAAAAATTCCAGCAAAAGACAATGGGGCCTAGGCATCTAGAATTTCATGGGAGGAAAATAATTAACTATTAAAATATAATGCCTGGACTCCAGTTTAACAATATATGTCGATCTCTATCCAAATTGCAGAGTGCATTATTGGTGTATCCAAAAATATCCTCTTTTTATAAGCTCCTTGTTGCTACTAAAATATCTAGTCAGACGAAATAATTTCTATTATCTGATATTGAACACCATTCATTTTGAAAATGGGGTATATTTCTTTTGCAGATGTCCCTGAGGTGTTCCTTTGTTTTCACTTGAAATTCCCTTTTGGTCTCACCGACATATTATTTGCAGATATAAGCCTATTTACCAAGTCTGATCTCACCGACATTTTATTTGCAGATATAAGCCTATTTACCAAGTCTGATCTCACCGACATCTTATTTGCAGATATAAGCCTATTTACCAAGTCTGATCTCACCGACATATTATTTGCAGATATAAGCCTATTTACCAAGTCTGATCTCACCGACATATTATTTGCAGATATAAGCCTATTTACCAAGTCTGATCTCACCGACATCTTATTTGCAGATATAAGCCTATTTACCAAGTCTGATTAAACTTGGGTCATAAATAAAGTCTTTCAAGTGGTAAGAAGCTCAGCCAGTCATATGCAAGATCATCTCATTAATATACATATATGTAGACCTTGCTCATAATAAAAACCATTACTAGTATGTGTGAATCTTGACAATACAAGCTAAAGTATGACCAGAATTATGACCTCCAGAGTGCTAATAAACTTAAATAATCTGATGCAAGATCACATCATTAATATGCATGGATCTTGCTCATTATCAAAATTGTCCAAGATCTTGATAATATAAGTATATATTCCAACTTTGGTAAAAACTGGATCACACATATGGATTCCAGAGTGGTAACAAGGTCAGCCAATCAGTTCCAAGATTGCATCATTAGTATGTGAGCGATTTGCTCATCATCAAACCCATCCAAGATTTTTAAGACATAAGCCCATATTTCATGTTTTATTAAAATTGGATCAGAAATAAGGCTTCCTGAGTGGAAACAATCTTAGAAAATTAGACGATGAAAGATTACCTCATTAATATGCATGCATCTCACTCATTATCGAACTTGTCCAAGATCTTGATGATATAAGCACATATTCCAAGTTTGATTAATACTGGATCAGAAATACGGCCTCAAGAGTGGTAACAAACTCATCCAATTAGATGCAAAATCACCTCATTAGTATATGTGGCTCTTGCTCATTATTGAACCCATCAGAAATCCTGATGGTATATGCCCATATTTCAAGTTTGATCAAAATCAGATCATAAATATGGCCCCCAGAGTGGCAAGAATCTCAGCCAATCAAGATTACCTCATTAATATGCATGCATCTCACTCATCATTGAATTTCTCCAAGATCTTCATGATATAAGCATGTATTCCAAGTTTTATCAAAATCGGATAAAAAATATAGCCTCCAAAGTTGTAACAAGCTCACCCAATCATATGCAAGATGACCTCATTAGTATGTGTGAATTTCACTCATTATCAAACTTCTCTGAGATCTTGATGATATAAGCATATTTTCCAAGGTTGATCAAAACTGGATTGGAAATACAGTCTCCATTATGGTAACAATATCAACCAATTAGATGCAAGATTACCTCATTAATATGCATGCATCTTGCTCATTTTTGAACCCATCCAAGATCTTGATGATATAAGCCCATATTTCAAGTCTGATCAAAATCAGATCACCTAATTAGTATGCATGAATCTTGAGCATCTTCATCGATTTCCCACTACACAGCAGCCACTTTCTGCTCACCAATCGCAGACAAAAGTCTTGCAGAACAATTGGATCATCTTCAATGGATTAATGACCATCTTTAAAACAATGAAACCACCTCAAAATGTAGAAAATGACACAGACTACATCAACAAACTTTGTCCAAGTCAGCCTTGATATCAGTCAGAGAGTACCCTAAGAGTGCCTGGATATTACAGTATGTTCTCTGCTTAACAGCAAAATCTGTCTCCCCCTCTGGGATTTTGACATGAATGTCATTTACTTATGGTACATCACATGCAAATATCTTCAGGTGTCCAGCATGCTGCACATGCAACTTCAGATCATTTCAAACAAGATTATTTTGTTTATAGATTGGCATTACATTTCTTGACATGTTCAAAGAAACAAAAAAGTTATAACTAAATATTCAAAACTGTTGAAATACTCCTATATTGCCAGTGCAGAATTATAGTCAATGCACTATAGTAAACAAATGTGGCACTGAAAGATGGAATTTATCATAACAAAATGCTCCAAGTTCCTTGATGTCAAGAAGTTGCCATTGCTGATGGCTGTGAATGTCTTTATCCTGGATTACATCCAGAGGATAAATGATCAGAGAGAAAGCAAATTTAAAACTGAAGTTCATCAACATTTCAATGATGTAAAACAGTATAGTCTTTACGTATCTGAGATCCTGAAATTCAAATGGCTTTTGCCAGACATTTTTCCCAAAAATGAATGTGGTGACCATATATTTATGAAACTAAATATAAAAACATTCAAATAGATATATGGCAAAAAAAAAATATGTTTGTTTTCTATTGCACTGGTTTTAAAATTAGGGTAGGTATTTTTTTTATATTTTTTTTACATTATATATAAATCAAATAATATTTCAAGCGCTCAAAGTACTAGGCAAAACCGGCTAAATTAGATGCACAAAACAATTGCGGCAATGTGATTTTTTTTTTAAAACCATGGGGGAAAAAAGTGCTAGGGTCGGCAATGAGAAACAGGGAAGGTTGTCCAACCGGAAACACACATATTTTTTGGGGGGCCTAACAAGTTGTGACAAAAAAGAAAACTCTGATATATCTAATTGTTAAATATACCATAATATGTGTCACTTTTTGCTCTATATTTGCTGCTGCTTTAGTATTAGTATTATCCTTCCATGATTAACTGGTTTCCTTTCAAACCAATTATTTATAAAACAGAATTTTTTTATTTCATAAAACTACACTATAGAATTTCACCAAACAACATTATTTTATTCCACTCAACTGTATTTAAAAAATAATTATTAGTTTACAACAAGCTGATGTACTACCTCAAAAATACATCACACGTAATTTGTGGGCATTTCTTGTCAAGTCAGATGGTGAAGTTTTATTTTATCAGGTCTCCAAATAAGTTTTAGGTGATGATAATAAAAGTTAGTTGTTGTTGCTAATATCTCTTTTTTTCTTAATTCGAGCCTAGGCTTCACATATTTTGTTTTAACATTATCATGTGTTGACACACCATGACACAAACCATGTGGTGTTATGGACTGATGTAATGTCTGTAGTACAGACCTTGGGGGAATCATTCAATTGGCTTTTGGTAAGTCAATGAGATAAGCTTTCACACTTCTTTTGTCTTGCGTTTGTGGAGAGTGTTTAAACAATTGGGAAAACATAATGACCAAACAGAGTTAATCAGCAATACATCGATTGATTGTCCAACAAAGAAACAATCTGCAAACAAGACTTAGTGTCCTATGAAATTTACTCCCATAAGGTGTGTATTTTCCAATATAATGGACAAACAAATCAAAGACAAGTTGATATAATGATATTTGAGAACTCCTGTGACTGATGTCTGGTTGCTCAGATTATGTGCTGGTCAAAACAACCGACCTACCAGATATGTCTGGCAAATACAAATATTTAAGGATCTCTAATTATATATATATATATATATATATATATATATATATATATATATATATATGCTGAACAGAACCAAATTATGCATTTCTGAATTTATCACTATGCAGTTCTCTGTAAATCTACATGTATATACAGTAAAACATCAGTTATCAAGACTTGTTGTTGGGATACATAAGATGAATCAAAGTAATTGCGTGGTCAACAGTAGATGACTGATAATCATATGGATTTTGAAGTACCCAGATTAATTCTTAAACACAAGGCCTGTGGGCCAGATATTGCTCATCGGGGTAGCTGATTCATGTTAGCTTGTGAATGCAATTTCACACAGTACTGAAACTGAAGAGGAGAAAGAAAAAAGCTTGGAGCACATAGTTGCCACATTGTCTATTAATATTTATGTGATTTATCTTCTTTCCTACACCATATATCTATCTATCTATCTATATATATATATATATATATATATATATATATATATATATATATATATATATATATATATATATATATATATATATACATATATAAGATCACTTTCTCCACATAAAAGGACATAATTTATACAAACAGTAATGTCCCCTGGATTTCTCCCAGCCCCTGGGGATTTGGCCCTATTGTATAACCCCACCCTTAAAGCATATACAGTTAGCATTACAATGGCAGTTAATCTGTGCAGTCAGCATGGATTCCTGGGCCTTTACTTGCCCACTAGAGCCCTGCCCCTGGAGTCATAACATGGAACCAGTGAGGTGCACCCAAAGAAGCTTCAGTGGCTCAGTGGTTAAGGCAATGGACACATGATCAGATGTTTGCAGGTTTAAGTCCCAATCATCTGATAAACCTGGATAAGCTACCAAATTTTTATCAAGATTATTTTTAACTTCATGGGTTTCGCAACTCGTAATAATTAAATGATAAGTGTTTCTGGAGAAAAGCATATTGGGTTATTTTTTTATATAATTACAATCTTGGAATTACAAAATATACATTTAAAATAATCTCTGAGTAATGGCACTGAATATATAAAATGCCTAAAAATAATGCACAATACATGAAATAACATATAAACAACAAATGTTTCAGCCACTTGAATATGATGTCAATACTAGCAACTGCCAAACTCTATTTAACCAAACCTATTAAATCTGCTTCAAAATGTTCCAGAATTACAAAATGTGCTCAAGTTTTTAGCAATAATTACCTGCAAATAAATATATAAAATTGGACATGGTTTTTACAAGAAATATGTTCATCATAATGCAAGATCTTTTTCTTGTACATACATAAATATGTTAAGAAATTCTGATATACATTTATTGGTGTACATCAGATATACATTTATTGGTGTACATCAGATATACATTTATTGGTGTACATCAGATATACATTTATTTGTCTACATCAGATATACATTTATTGGTGTACATCAGATATACATTTATTTGTCTACATCAGATATACATTTATTGGTGTACATCAGATATACATTTATTGGTCTAGATCAGATATACATTTATTGGTGTACATCAGATATACATTTATTGGTGTACATCAGATATACATTTATTGGTGTACATCAGATATACATTTATTGGTGTACATCAGATATACATTTATTGATGTACATCAGATATACATTTATTTGTCTATATCAGATATACATTTATTGGTGTACATCAGATATACATTTATTTGTCTACATCAGATATACATTTATTGGTGTACATCAGATATACATTTATTTGTCTACATCAGATATACATTTATTGGTGTACATCAGATATACATTTATTTGTCTACATCAGATATACATTTATTGGTCTACATCAGATATACATTTATTTGTCTACATCAGATATACATTTATTTGTCTACATCAGAGATGCTTTTAGTTCTTCAGTCTTGAGGCTACAATGAATTGTTAGTAAATTCCCACACTGCATTTTTCCTTAGTATGAAAGTTATTGGTATGCATCAGAGACACACAACATTTCAGGTTTGGTTGGGTTAAGCCTATTTTAAGGAGCTTTGCACAGTGGCTTTAATTAGTTTTTGTTGGGCAATGACAGTAAAGTGTCTTGCTGAAGGATACCACATGGCAGCCAACCCATCCTGGTCAGAGAATCCAACCTGTGCAGAAGTCCAGCACGCTAACCACTTGTATTTTACAAACCAGTCTTATAAAAAAATTATATTACCGTTTTTACTCGGGTATAATCCGATTCCAAATGCAAACTGCATAGACCCAGATCTGCCATCACATAATGTGCTGGCAGATCTGGATCTGTGCAGTTTGTAAGGACTAATCAGTAGAACAAACAACATAGACCCTGATCTGCCGGCGCATTATGCGCCGGCAGATCAGGGTCTATGTTGCTTGCATTTGGACCCAGTTTATACGCAAGCATATAAGGTATCAAATTATTATTACCCTTGAGTGTTACTTATTATATTGCTATTTTAAATTTGTATCAGTTTAAATTATTGATAATTCATTATAATCCCTAATATGTATTATTATGTTATTTTGTATAACTTGTTTTATTAAAATTTATGCATCTTATATTTTAAAAACAATTTTTAAAAATCTGTTTTCAACTGTTGTTTTGCAAGAAGAGGAACTCTTCATAATGCCAAACCTATGATTCTAAATAGTCCTTATAATAGGTTACTTCCTTTACTTTACTTTAACAAGAAATCTGGGTCAGCAGGATGCTTTCTGTTGAAATTTCTTCCAATGCTGTTTACTGTATATGTTGTGAAAACAACTGTTTCAAGGTTTCTCTAGCTTTTGTATCTTCATCTATATTTGATTGCACATCAGCATCAATTTGTTCAATACTGAAAAGCCCCTATGCCAGGATGCTTTATGTCAAAGTTGGTCAAATACTGTTTAGCATTGATTTTAAAAAAAATTAAGGATGTGTAAATGGTTTTCTACTTTTACTAACAGCAGTCATATTTTATGGTGGAGCACCATCATCTGTTTAAACCTGGAGGGCATTCAAACTTGGGCACTTTCTGTCAAATTTAATCAAAGTATGTTACATGGTTATGGGAAATTGTTACAAGTTTTGTCCATTTTTACTTACAGCAGTCATATTTGATGGCTGATTAGAATCATTTCTTTGCATAAACATAAAAGCCCTTCATACCACAATTCTCTGGGTCAAATTTTTGAGTATTTTATGAAATGGAGTCATTTAAAGGATTTTTCATTTTTTTAGTAATGGTGGGCACATTTGATGAATAACATTCTGTTCTGTTCAGCATATATTACATATATTACTAAACATATGTTACTATTGGCATCATTTGTATGAATTACAAAGCCCTTATTACCAACATGTTTTCTGTCAAATTTGGTCAAATTTTGCTGCACAGTTTCTGAGAAAAAGATTAACATTTTGCGTATTTTTAGTAACAGCATACTTGATGGTGGATTGACGTCATCTGTACAAATTTGAAAGCCCTTTATGCCAGGATGCTTTCTGTCAATTTTGGTCAAATTCTGTTGAGCAGTGTTTGAGAAGTCATTTAGAGTTCTGAATTTTTTAAATAACTTTTTAAACTTTTAGTAACAGAAGCCATATTTGATGGTGGCTTAGCATCATATGTCAAAGAAATGAAAGCCATCTATGCCAGAATGCTTTCTGTCAAATATGATCAAATTCTGGTGAGCAGATTCTGAGAAGTCATTTAAAGGTTTTTCTATTTTAAGTGACAGTGGCCATATTTAATGGTGGATCAGCATCATTTGAACAAATTTGAAGATCTTCATGACAGGATGCTTTCTGTCAAATTTTTTCCAAGTCTGCTGAGCTGTTTTTGAAAAGAAGTCACTTAAAGGTTTTTCTATTTTTAGTAATGGCAGTCATATTTTATGGTGGATCGGCATCATATGTACAAAACTGAAAGCCATCTGTGCCTTGATGCTTTCTGTAAAATTCTGTCAAATTCTTCTGAGTAGTTTTTTCAAAGAAGCTGTTCAACATAATTTCAATTTTTAGTTATGAAAGCAATATATTTGATGGCAAATTGGCATCATTTGTATAAATGTGAAAGCGCTTATTGCCAGGACACTTTCTGTCAAGTTTTGTGAAATTCTATTCAGCATTTTTTTAAGAAGATGTCATTTAAAGGTTTTTCTACTTTTACTTATGGGAACCATATTTTTGTGAGCCCTTTATACCAGGATGCTTTGTCAAATTTGGTCAAATTCTGTAGAGCAGACTTTGTGAAGAAGTCATTTTTAGGTTTTTCTATTTTTAGTAATGGCAGCTATATTTGATGGTGTATCAGCATCATATGTATAAAACTGAAAGCCATCTAAGCCAGGATTCTGTCTGTCAAATTTGGTCAAATTCTGCTGTGTTTGAGAGGAAGTTAATTTTCTTTTTTTTTTCTATTTTTAGTAATGGCAGCTATATTTGATGGCATATTGGCATTATATGTACAAAACTGAAAGCCATCTAAGACAGGATGCTTTCTGTCAAATTTGGTCACATACTGTTCAGAATTTTTTGAAGTGTTTAAAAAGTTTTTCTACTTCAAATAATGGTGGCCATATCTGATGGTGGATTAGTATCATTTAAACAAATCTGAATGTCCTTAATTGAGTTCACATCACAAAATTTCAGTCTCGCAAGGTGTAGGTCGATATACTTGACAAGAATGTGTTCCACGGTCAGCAGACACTGGCAATATATGCACTCTGGTGGTGGTTCACCTTCAGGATATATTCATGGGTCAGGCATGTGTGTCCTACATACAAGTGACACAATACCACTTCATCTCTGTAATTTGTTCTAAATGAGGGATTCTACTTTCCAATGATGAATTTGATGTTCTGAAGCCTGTTTGCAGAGTTTTCATTCCATATATTTTTCAAGGATATAAAACATGCAAATTTATATAATTTTTGAAGTCACTATATGGAATCTACCATTCAGAAACAGGTGATTATCTTTTGCTTCTTTGCCTGCTCTTTCATACCCTTAATACCAATATGACTGGGCAGTCAACAGTACAGAATACTTTTTCCAGATTTTATGAGCAAATCATGTTTCTCTAAGATTTGAAAAGTTAATGGGTTGTCAAACTTAAGGTTATACAAGGTTTTCAGTGTGGAAAGCAAATTCGAAAATATAATGAAATTTGGGTGGGGGTGGGTGGATGAAGTAATTCAAAGATTTTGTGCATGGCTTTAATTTGTTTTAAATCCAACAAACCTTGGCAAAGTTATGCTGCAAAACCTAAACTTAGGAAGGGAAACCAGAGGGTATAACTTCTATATAAACAAAGTCAATGAAGACTGGAAATTGAACTCCTTTTTGGCCTCATAATCATAGAGTTACCAACCAAATTTTGTTGAAATCCAACAATCCTTGGTCAAGTTAGCTGAAGAAACAAAAGTTAGGTGGATGGGCAATTAGGGGTCATAACAGCCTAGATGATAACACAGATGGCTGGAAGTTGAACTCTTTAAAAATTTCATTACTATAAAGCTGTATACCAAATCTGGTTAAATAAAATCAAACAATTCCCAGTAGAGTTCTCTAGCAGAAACCAAACTGCTGACAGATGGATGATAGACGTGTTTACTATAGGGCTCTGTTGACTTTTTCTTCAAGAGGATGAGGGTGGGGGTGGGAGGGCTAACAATTTTTAATGAGGCCAGAAAGAGTTAAATATTAATTTCTTTTGAGACATGAAATGCATCAGTCAGTCTCTCTGTATGGAACCATCTGGAGCAAAATGCTGTAAGAGGCAGGTCTTCCATGCAAGGTGTGCAGTAGTGGTATGATTATCTATAATATGCAGTAATTCAACCCTGCTACTCTTTTCCTTTATCTATAACATGCAGATGGCTAACTGCATTAGGTAAATGTTGCTAGCACTGCAGCAATTAAGCCCTGATTAACCTTTCCTTTACATGTACTATGCTAAGATAACCAAGTTAAAATCTCCTTATGCCTTACAAGTGGCCTTAGCCTTACTTGTGTCTCAGATTTTAGTAATGGTCTTTTTAATACAACAGCTGTTTATCCCATTATCACTTTGATAGGATGAAATGATTTGCAGTAATTCCCTGCAAGTGATTCAAAATATAATACAAATGGGAACAATTTTATCATACAGTTGAATCTCGCTGGCTTGAGCAAGATTGGTTCAAATACCACAGATCACTCAAACTTTGTTTCAGACCTTGAAAGGTTCATGATTTACATGTATTTTATAATAAAGAAAAACTTTAACCAGAAATTCAGCAAATGCTGACACCAAAAATAGACTACAAAATTAGGAAAACTTATGCCTAAATTCTACTAAAGCAGGAAGAATAAACAAACAAAAAGCCTTCAACTCACCAAAAACTTTCAAAATGCAGAAACTACCATATATACTCGCATATAGGCCAATACCAAATGCAAACTGCATACACCCAGATCTGCCTGTGCATTATGCGACAGCAGATTTGGGTCTATGCAGTTTGTAAGGATCAGTAGAACAAACAACATAGACCCTGATCTGCATTTGGACCTAGATTATACACGAATATATATGGTACATCTCTCCATGTGTATCATTATGAAACAAGAAATTTAAACTACTTTTGTAATTACATGCTTGTACAGTTTTTTATATTTTAACATACATGTAACAAATTATGTGTCAAGCATTTTTTATCATGAGTCTCCTTGTAAATTTTACAGACAAGGTTCTGTGACGTGCTGTACACATGTACCAAGGAGTTCTGTGACGTGATGTACACATGTACCAAGGAGTTCTGTGATGTGATGTTCACATGTACCAAGGAGTTCTGTGACCTGATGTACACATGTACCAAGGAGTTCTGTGACCTGATGTACACATGTACCAAGGAGTTCTGTGACCTGATGTACACATGTACCAAGGAGTTCTGTGACCTGATGTACACATGTACCAAGGAGTTCTGTGACCCGATGTACACATGTACCAAGGAGTTCTGTGACGTGATGTACACATGTACCAAGGAGTTCTGTGACGTGATGTACACATGTACCAAGGAGTTCTGTGACCTGATGTACACATGTACCAAGGAGTTCTGTGACGTGATGTACACATGTACCAAGGAGTTCTGTGACCTGATGTACACATGTACCAAGGAGTTCTGTGACCTGATGTATACATGTACCAAGGAGTTGTGACCTGATGTACACATGTACCAAGGAGTTCTGTGACCTGATGTACACATGTACCAAGGAGTTCTGTGACCTGATGTACACATGTACCAAGGAGTTCTGTGACGTGATGTACACATGTACCAAGGAGTTCTGTGACCTGATGTATACATGTACCAAGGAGTTGTGACCTGATGTACACATGTACCAAGGAGCAAAGTTTGATAATACACTGTAGATATATCAGAAATTTACTTTCGAAATAGAAACAAAATTTCTCAAGTTAGTTACCCTAATCCTGTTCTCTGCAAGTCCATCTTCATGCAGCTAGTCCTCTTGCTTATACAGCAACTGATTAGAAATAAGCAATCATTCTGTATTTCTTGGGCACTGATTCAAGAAACGACCCTGTCCTGAAAGAAAAAAATTACTTACTTATTATAGTGCTATCCTAACTCATTCTAAAATTAAAATAATATATCTGAGACATGGTTTATAGCATCTATGATGACCTGAAAATATTTGTATGCCCCACTTAACACATGTGATAAAGAGACACAGAGTTTTACTGTTGTCTATCTCAAAATTATTGATAGTCCGCTACCGCAAGGATAGTAGATTTCCTGTCGGACTAGTAGTTTTCAGAATTTCAGTCATCCCATGGCTAGTAAAGTTTCATTTCTTCCAGTCAGCACTTGTTTATGCTATCATAAGTAATTTTCAAAAATCTAAATGAATGCATTATGTTAAAGTTCTCTCAGACTTAAATGTATAAATCTGAGATTCAGTTTCTCCCAAGAGGGTTAGAACAATTTGAATTTGACTTCTTGTATCTCAAAACAAGACTCTATTTCCTGCTTTTTAAGTTCTCAAATTTCTAATTTTCACCAAGATAATTCCGTAATTCCCCAAAATATTTAAGAAATATGTATCTGACATTGTTTTGTGGGAAGGACTAGTGAAGATTCAACAGGACTAGTAAATTTCTCAATCTACTTGTCCTTCCAGCTACAAAAATCTTTATATTAAATTCTAGGTCTGTCCATCACTCCTTGGTAAAGTTTAGTGTTTAGGTCTGTTTCTCAGGCACATTCATATTCCATTAACACAATGCTAGTTTCTGGTGGTGACAATCACCTTTTCTTCTAATAAAATTTCTTCATTTTCTTTTGTTTCTTACAAATTTCAATGGACTTCTGCAACCATGTTCATAATGAGAGTACAATTTTTGCTTTAAAACTGAT